>CM067352.1:44893703-45046203 GCA_034190875.2 Urechis unicinctus
GTTTGGATGTTTGGATGTATGTAACACTTTTTTTGTTTCGCGATAGAGGTGGCTTGTCGAGAGTAGATGGAGTGCATGCAGCACTATCCGTACTTAGTTCGAAAAAGCTAGTACGTACCAATGCTTTACCAGAACTGAGATAGAAGGGGTGGCGTTGCATGGAGTGGGGGGGGGGGGGGGGGGGGGGGGTACCCAAAGCATGGTATATAGGGTCCGATGGCTAGCGAACCCACACAACAACACCACCGCTTGTGTCTACACCAGAGCTCTTTTTGACTTCACAGCCCCTTGTGGATTTCTCTCTGCGGTTTGTATTCTTACGAATTCATTACTTCAATTTTGTCACATAAGAGGTATTAGTGTGGGGAAATTAAAAATATAACGCATGAAGAGTTATCGTTTGATATTCAGGTTGGCATTTGTGCTAAGGATCTCTAACAAATGAAACATTGTGTCTAGTCGCATATTGATTATTGTTGATTTCATTCATCAAGCCAAGAAGGTAAGTGACAAATACACTTGTTACTGGAATAAAACATTGAACTGGGTATAATGAAAAAGGGACAACATTTCAATCAGATTTAGACAAATGTGAATGTAATATATTCACCCCTTAATCGCAGCGACAAAAATGGGTGAATATTAATTGTACAAAATTTAGTGACAGTCAACATGTCGGTATGTTTATAGGACAGCATTCAACAAGGCGGCTAGCTCGTGATTCGTTATGCTACACTCGCACAAGGTGGCAGAGTGACTTTGATTCCAAGTCCTATGTCGTGCAGGCGAGCAGAATTAACTATTGTACTGTTGATTAAAGCGCCTGATTGACCCTTGCGTTGTCATTTTCGTGTGTACACCAGTCAAAACATGTAAAGATACGAAGTTGTTCAAATTATTCACCGACTCATTGAGATCAAACAAATTTAGAAAAAAACAACCTCAATCCCCAATGCCTTGTTTCAACCGGTTGATGTAATTACAACGAACAGTTTATTATGTCTTCCAACGATAGTTGGAAGACATATTGGTTTAGCCGGTATTTTTTTTTTTTTTTTTTTTTTTTTTTTTTTTTTTTTTTCTCTCCAGTCAAGGTTTTTCGGGCTATTCTCCGGAACGGTTAAACATATCAACATGAAATTTTGGGGAATGATAGATCAAGTTGAGACACAACTGGCGATCCAATTTGACGCGCATGCGCAGTGTTGGAGGCTTATGGGATCGATTTTTCGTCGATTTTTTCCCCCATTTTCTGTAACTATCTCCTCCATAACTACTGCAGTTACGAACATATGAGTTATATGGTTGTAACAAGCAATTATCGTAGCATGGAATAGGCGAAAAAAATACTTGTTTTTACCTTTTGTACTTTGTATAATGACATATATTTTAGAGTACCTATCGCGATTTTTGCTACGAGTTCTCTCCTCGCTGATATCTCTGAAACGGCTGTATTTACGGACATGAAATTTTGTCAGTATTTAGAACTTGGCCTCGTGATAATGATTGTAACAGTATTTTTAGCATTCACAGTAACAAAAAAAACAGTAAAAAGGACGATTAGTTTCAAGGTTTTCTACTGCAGCAGCTTAGCGGCAGGCTAACAGCAGTTCGTGTTTAAGTAGGCCAAACCTTACGTAATCGACCAGAGCCTTGGCTGGGTTTGCATCGACTTGGGTAGGGGGTCATGTCAAAACAGGCCAAACCTTACGTAATCAATCAGCGGCAGCATTCATCGCTTTCGCGGTGTATTGACTTGGTTTAGGGGTCATGTCAAAACATCTAAGCGGCAGCAGCTTGTGATCTTATAATAGTGCGCGTTACCAGCTATTATCGGTCCGTGTATATACTGTCTTTATGTCTCAGCGACAGTGTGCACTGGATGTCCCGGTGCAATCAAAGCGGGTATATATACGCAAACACGCATACACGCACATATATATATATATATATATATATATATATATATATATATATATATATATATATATATATATATATATATATATATATATATATATATATATATATATATATATATATATATATATATATATATATGTATACACACGGTTTCCAATGCCAAGCTTCCGAGCGCGATTATCTATAATAGCATATATATGTGAATATTTATAAGTGTGTGTGGGAGATATACGTATATATATATATATATGTAAGATATATTATATATAGATATATATATATAGATAGAGAGACAGAGATAGATAGATACATATATAGCGGGATAGATAGATAGATATATATAGAGAGACACATATCTGATATATATATATATATATTATATATTTTATCTATATACCACATATATCTATACACATATATGTATATATACATATATACATATATATATACATATATATAGAGATACATATATATGTACACAGATATAGATATATACAAGAGGACACATATATAGAGAGACATATATATATATCCGAAATATATATATATAATAGAGAGAGATATTTATATACATACATATATATACATATATACATACAGATATATATATAGAGATAGACATATATATATATATAAATATAAAAATAAATATATATATATAAATATATGTATATATAATATATATATATATAGATATATATATATATATATATATATATATATATATATATATATACATATATATATATTCATACATATATATTTTTTTAGAGATAATTTTGTTTATGAGATATATTGTTTATGGTACCGTTGGTACCGTATTGTGGTCGTCCAGGCTTGTCGTTGGAAGACATGCCGTTGGCGCATGTGCCAACTCTAAGTAGGCCAAACCTATAAGTGTGTGTGTGGTTTTATATACGTATATATATATAATTATATATATGTATGTATATAGATATATATATATATAGATATATATATAGACAAGAGGAGAGAGAATAGATATTTCATATATTTACAGAGATAGATATATACACAGAGATGTAAATATACATATATACATATATCTAGATACAGATACATATATATATAGAGAGAGATATATATATAGATAGAGAGAGAGAGATATAAAGATATATATATAATATAAATAGACAGATATAGATATAGAAATAAATAAATAAATAATATATAGATAGATATATACCCTGATATATAATATATAGAAATATTATATATCTATAGAGATAGACTATATAGAGAGTATATATATATACAGAAGATAGAGAGACATAGATATCTAAATATACACACATATAAATATAAAAATAAATATGTATATATATATATATAGAGATATATATATATATATATATATATATATATATATATATATATATATATACATATATATCATATTCATATATTTTTTGTAGAGATAATATTGTTGTTTGTGGTATATTGTTGGTACCGTATTGCTGGTCGTCCAGGCTTGTCGTTGGAAGACATGCCGTTGGCGCATGTGCCAACTCTAAGTAGGCCAAACCTATAAGTGTGTGTGTGTTTTATATACGTATATATATATTTCTTAGATATGAAGAGCGGGGTTTTATCGAGGGTCAAATGTACTGACAGGATTTCCGCCCATGGTTGTAATAAAGATATCATACAGAATGGACGTTGAAGAGGAATTTGTGTGTCCAGAAATGTCCACAATGGAATATACGTCGTCTGTGAAATAAATTGATGTGTTAAATCTAGTGTCGTTCTAAAGCGCACGTAACCCCGGCCTTACCGCCACGTCCGTGTTTAGTGCAGCCCCTCATGTTTCAATATCACATCACCTCAAGGCCCTCTTCATGCACCATTATTAACAGCCGCCATTACCCTCAATCTCTGTCTATCAGTCACCTTCTCCCATGCACACAGTCACTCTCTCTGTCTCTCATTCTCTATCCGTATATATATATGTATATATATATATATATGTATATATATATATATATATATATAGCAACGTGACATGTACATATTCACCATATAGGGATGCTACTCAATAAGAAGATCATCAGGCTTGTCTCCACCATTGATATTGCTTTGCCGATCGTTATGATGTGGTATTTGACACTGATCTGAGACTCATTGATTCACATTACATCATCACAGAGCGAGTCTGACTCAGTAAATACATCGTCTCCAGGAGAACACCCATCATCAGAACGAGGTCGAGAACAGAGCAATGAATCTCACAGGTTTGACTGCGTTTTAAGGGCAGTCATACCTATGCTTTACACTCTATCTATGTATACCCTTGCACTGCTGTACCAGGAGTTGCATCCAATTTGAACGCACACATATCGTCATTATTTTTTTTTTTTCTCCAGTCAAGGTTTTTCAGGCTTTTCTCCGGAACGGTTAAACATATCAACATGAAATTTTGGGGAATGATAGATCAAGTTGAGACACAACTGGCGATCCAGTTTGACGCGCATGCGCAGTGTTGGAGGCTTATGGGATCGATTTTTCGTCGATTTTTTCCCCCATTTTCTGCAACTATCTCCTCCATAACTACTGCAGTTACGAACATATGAGTTATATGGTTGTAACAAGCAATTATCGTAGCATGGAATAGGCGAATAAAATACTTGTTTTTACCTTTTGTACTTTGTATAATGACATATATTTTAGAGTACCTATCGCGATTTTTGCTACGAGTTCTCTCCTCGCTGATATCTCTGAAACGGCTGTATTTACGGACATGAAATTTTGTCAGTATTTAGAACTTGGCCTCGTGATAATGATTGTAACAGTATTTTTAGCATTCACAGTAACAAAAAAAACAGTAAAAAGGACGATTAGTTTCAAGGTTTTCTACTGCAGCAGCTTAGCGGCAGGCTAACAGCAGTTCGTGTTTAAGTAGGCCAAACCTTACGTAATCGACCAGAGGCCTTGGCTGGGTTTGCATTGACTTGGGTAGGGGGTCATGTCAAAACAGGCCAAACCTTACGTAATCAATCAGCGGCATTCATCGCTTTCGCCGTGTATTGACTTGGTGTAGGGGTCATGTCAAAACATCTAAGCGGCAGCAGCTTGTGATCTTATAATTGTGCGCGTTACCAGCTATTCTCGGTCCGTGTATATACCGTCTTTATGTCTCAGCGACAGTGTGCACTGGATGTCCCGGTGCAATCAAAGCGGGTATATATACACAAACACGCATACACGCACATATATATATATATATATATATATATATATATATATATATATATATATATATATATATATATATATATATATATATATATATATATATATATATATATATATATATATATATATATATATATATATATATATGTATACACACGGTTTCCGATGCCAAGCTTCCGAGCGCCGAGCAGCTATCTATAAATAGCATATATATGTGAATATTTATAAGTGTGTGTGTTTATATACGTATATATCTATATATATATATATAAATATATATATATATATATATTATATATGTCTTCCAACGATGGTTTAGCCAGAATTTTTTTTTCTTTTTTTTTTTCTCCAGTCAAGGTTTTTCGGGCTTTTCTCCGGAACGGTTAAACATATCAACATGAAATTTATGGGAATGATAGATCAAGTTGGGACACAACTGCCGATCCAATTTGACGCGCATGCGCAGTGTTGGAGGCTTATGGGATTAATTTTTCGTCGATTTTTTCCCCCATTTTCTGTAACTATCTCCTCCATAACTACTGCGGTTACGAACATATGAATTATATGGTTGTAACAAGCAATTATCGTAGCATGGAATAACGCAAAAAAATACTTATTTTCACCTTTTGTACTTTGTATAATGCCATGTATTTTAGGGTACCTATCGCGATTTTTGCTACGAGTTCTCTCCTCGCTGATATCTCTGAAGCGGCTGTATTTACGAACATGAAATTTTGTCGGTAATTAGAACTTGGCCTCGTGATAATGACTGTAACAGTATTTTAAGCATTCACAGTAAAAGAAAACAGTAAAAAGGACGTTTAGTTTGAATGTTTTCTACTGCAGCAGCTTAGCAGCAAGCTATGTGCAGTTCGTGTCTAAGTAGGCCAAACCTTACGTAATCGACCAGAGCCTTGGCTGGGTTTGCATCGACTTGGGTAGGGGGTCATGTCAAAACAGGCCAAACCTTACGTAATCAATCAGCGGCAGCATTCATCGCTTTCGCGGTGTATTGACTTGGTTTAGGGGTCATGTCAAAACATCTAAGCGGCAGCAGCTTGTGATCTTATAATAGTGCGCGTTACCAGCTATTATCGGTCCGTGTATATACTGTCTTTATGTCTCAGCGACAGTGTGCACTGGATGTCCCGGTGCAATCAAAGCGGGTATATATACGCAAACACGCATACACGCACATATATATATATATATATATATATATATATATATATATATATATATATATATATATATATATATATATATATATATATATATATATATATATGTATACACACGGTTTCCAATGCCAAGCTTCCGAGCGCCGAGCAGCTATCTATAAATAGCATATAGATGTGATATATATATATATAGATATATATATAGAGATACATAGATATATACAGATAGATATATAGGGAGAGAGAGAGAGAGAGAGGGAGAGAGAGACATATATATAGATAGATATATACACATAGAGGGAGATATTATATAGAGATAGAGATATATATACAGACATATATAGAGATATAGATATATACATCATAGATAGAGATATATAGAGATCAGAGATATATAGAGAGATATATATACAGAGAGATATATATATATATATATATATATATACAGATATATATATACATATATATATAGATATATATAATATATATATATATACATACATATATATATATATAATATATATATATATAATATATATATATATATATATATATATATATATATATATATATATATATATATATATATATATATATATATAGATCTAATATATATATATATATATTTTGTATAGATATAATATGTAATATTGTTGTGTTTAGAGATATATTGTTGGTGTTATATTGTTGGTACCGTATTGCTGGTCGTCCAGGCTTGCCGTTGGAAGACATGCCGGTGGCGCTTGTGCCAACTCAAAGAAGTCCACACCTTACGTAATCGACCAGTAACGTGGGTGTGTGTGTGTTTGTGTGCATCGGAACATATTCGTATTTAGCAACTTAGCTATGTACGACTACAATTGAGTAAATTACTCTAAACTGGTCACTGCTACGGAGCACGTCGTCCTCAAAGGATCTTTTACATCCCTTTTCAAAGATGTGACCACCATTTGTACGTGATCATCCGAGTCACGAGTCAGGTTGTCACACCTTGGAGTCGAACCCACAGCCTGTGGATCAAAAGGCAAAGCAGTAAACCACCAAGCCACTGAGACCGGCTTAGTGCCGTTCCCTCGGCTTTGTATTGACTTGGTTAAGGGGTCACAAAACATCTGCTAAGGGGTCATATCAAAACATCTAAGGGCTGCAGCTTGTGACATCTATCGAAAAATAGTGCGCGTTACCAACTCCCCTCGCTGACATCTATCGTAAACGTGTGCTGCGCATAGGGTTTCTTAACAAGGCGCAATCACAGACCCGATTGCTTGCCATTGGAAGACTTGCCGATGGCGTGCCTGCCGAATCTAGTTTTAAATAATTCTAGGTTTCAGTGACCACAGTCGGTTTTGACGTTTGTTGCCCTGCAGGGCTTATAATTTACTTTTGACCCGTTGTTTGATTTCACATGCCCCCTCAACTCACACTCACAAATCCTCACTAACAAAGACTAGACGAAAGAAAACATCACTTCTTCTCCCCCAACCCACGATGATAGCCATGCCTTCTCTTTAGAATATTCATGGGATTTTTCCGAATGAATGAATGATTCCCTTTATTTTTTTCTCTTCGGCTCAAAAGCCACCACGATGCCCGTGTATGTTGACAGTGGTGGCCAGGCTGTAATCCAGATAACCCAAACCATGCATTCCCAGTGGCCGTGGTGACTGCCTTACATGATCTGCTCGATTCCAGTAAGTCCGATGTCGGTTCAGTGGGGCTCCCTTCATTACACTATTCTGGCTGCATGAAATTATGGAAATCCGGCCCTCGTCAGCAGATAAATAATGAACGTTCCCTCACCAGTCAATAATCGATAATCAGGGTCTGGTTAGCCGCAACTTTACAAATATATTTTATGAGGATGCTCATTAATAGGATAATGCAATGGTGCAGTTTTGTTGGGTACAAGACCTACGTTGCATACAACCAGGGCTAGAAATTAGCCAGATTCTTTACCGGCCAGGCGGGCCGGTAACCTTGAAATTCTACCGGCCCTACAAATTTTCTACCGGCCCTACATTTTCAGTTATAAATAATGGTAAAAAATAAAAATGTACGAGTTTTTATTGTTTTTTAATATTTTATTTTTATATCAAATGCAACATTTAAATCAGTATTTACAAACTTGTCAAAACATACAAATTTCATGATCCTTGACACTCTCCAACTTGTAGTTTCTATTATTCTATTTCTATTCATATGGTCCTTTACATTGACCTTCTTTGACGGCAAACGGTCTTCATGCAGAACAGAACATCACTTCCTTCTCGTTGTCATGTGAAAGCCATTCGCGTTTTTCTCCTCCATTAATTAACCAGGCAGGATTCCAGCGTCTGCAGCGCTTCTCTTTTTCATACAGTGCTCTCTGAGCTTTTCGTTCTCTTCAAATTTGCGTTTCAGAACCGTGAACATAACGCCACATCGACATCTTCAGAAATTGTGCACTGTTGAAAAATCACATGCCCCATAATAGGCTTGCTTACCGATAGCTCCGCTTACCGACTGCTTGGAAGTCAACTCGCAAGAAACGCTTAAAGAAAACATGCCACGCGCGTTACGTAAGTCTTACAACTAACTGTTGGTGGGCCTCTCGTTAAATGCGCACTGCAATCACAAAGCAGACGCGAAAGAAAAGTCACGAGGAGCGCGCGAAGGAAAAGCAGTTACATAAAATTTGTCAACAGGCAGGAAATGGGGAGAGTCGTTGATTCGTTGTTGCCAAGTAACCGTTCGACTTATTCAGGTCAGTAGGTGCATGTTGTATTTAGATATGAGAGCCTGCCATTAGATAGCTTGGGAGGGAGTGGGGTGGGCTATTGTTCATGTTCTTGTCTTCACGCCAGATATCGTGATGGGTCCAAAATTTAACACCGACTGCAGCCAGCTGATCCCTGATCTATGGATTATAAAGTCCTCACAAACAATCGAGGCACGTTAGTTGTATAACTTTTTATGTGAGCCCATCTATGCCATCGGTTTATTCAACAGTGTACATACTATGGGTCAATAAATTACGTCAGACATGATAGTATACAGCCGAGAAGTTTCTTATTTCATGTGTTTGTCGGGTTTATGGTTCAAGCGGTGCTCAATCACGCGATTCCCGCTGCTGTTGTAATGAACTGGGTGCGTCGTGTTAGCGCGGAAAAAATCTACCCGCCAGCCGGGCGGCTAGTTGTGATTATTTACCCGCCCGACTCAAATTTCACCCGCCATTGGCAGGCGGGCGGGTGGTAATTTCGAGCCCTGCATACAACCATTCAGGAAAACTATTCTGATAACATCGAGCAACTTAATTGATGGACTCGATTTCAGCGCAAAAGCTACTGATGTAGAAAATCGGTGGCGCGCTTGCATCAATGGTGTGTTGGCTTGTGACCTTATCGACGACCTTCCCCTGGGATCTCACCAGTCGAGCTGCATCCCTGCTGATGCCATCTTGTCATGCTTCACGCTGGAGGTGGTCCTCACAGAGGATAGCCAATTGGCCGACTACTTCAAGAAGTTCTATGTCATTGATAAATCCTGAGCAAGATTTTGTACAACTCAAAAAGATATTTATTGTCACCCAACACGACAACAAAACGATAGAGGACGCTCTATCCTATCACCTCCAACGATATTCTTACAAGTCAGAATCCTGCAGACATGCTCATCCCGGGGGATTTGTTTTGTATGTTAGGAGTTGGGTATATGACATATTATTATGCTGAAGGCAAGCGCTATCCGGCCAAAGGTATGTCCGAGCAGCTGGTTTGGGGAGATAACACATAAGTTAAATGGCGGCAAGGAGAGTCATGAGGGTTTGAATGATGGCCGAGGTTATTTCATTGCGTCTGGAATTAAGTTGCAGTAATTTTATTCGTGCAGAAATGGCAATTCAATTGATATATACACGAAAGGAATCATTTTCCCACCCAGTCAATTTTGTTCCATTTTTTGTTCCTTCAACTTTCATTTAGAATGATCACCTTTATCAAAATTGTTGTTTAAAGGTAGAGACTTTACTGTTGTGGAATAAATAAATGATGACGACGACTGCGACTTTTTCCGTGAATTAACCCCAGGTCGCTGCTGTAGCAGTTTTGTGAGGTCACTGGAGCAGATGTACATGCTTTTGCCACTATTGCTGACTTATCAAATATAACCACTGATGCTACTGCGCAAGAATTAAAGGTAAGTCATGCAAACCCTAATGCCACAAATAAGGAAAAGTCACATACACTCTGATGCTTCCGACAGAATCAATAAGAAATAGCTTTTCCGATCGCGTTGTTACCCCATACCAAGATATTTTCAGTCGGTTCGCTGAACATTTTTAAAAGCCTACTCGATACGTATTGTACGGACAAAGTATTTAAGTAAAGAGGGTAATAATTAACCCGACTTAATGCGACTAACCAAACGGTATTTTTTCCATGGCGACCTATCACCAAAAGGTCTTTGTAAATCATTGAACATTATCAAATGAATGTCACTGTACCCTTATGGTTCAGCGCCATTGGCGACCTATCACCAAAAGGTCATTGTAAATCATTGAACATTATCAAATGAATGTCACTGTACCCTTAATGGTTCAGCGCCATTGACGACCTATCACCAAAAGGTCATTGTAAATCATTGTACATCATCAAATGAATGTCACTGTACCCTTAATGGTTCAGCGCCATTATGAAGGGGAAATCACATAACGTCTGATGCAATTATCAAAGGATAGCACAAGCCTGTAATTTGCTACCGACTGGGTAGAACATATCTACATGCCAGTTGGCACGAAATGAATAGCTACAAGCAGTCCGATGAATTTACTTGCTTTTAAACAATGACGATACGACCGCTCTCATCTCACACATGGATGTCT
Organism: Urechis unicinctus; assembly: GCA_034190875.2. Classification (NCBI taxonomy): domain Eukaryota; kingdom Metazoa; phylum Annelida; class Polychaeta; order Xenopneusta; family Urechidae; genus Urechis; species Urechis unicinctus. The sequence continues at coordinate 44,904,882 of CM067352.1, forward strand.
CTTGATGCTTTCTGTCATATTACGATCTTGAGTATAGTCGATCACTTTTGATCAATTTCATTATAAAAGGGGAATGTGTAGTGAGTCAAAGCCTCTTGATATTTTTTCGTCATTCCCCAATTTGCATAGTGATATGATCATTAATATGGACTCATTTGCATTAAAACCGCGCTGGGATGCCCAAAATAAGGGACGACTAACTCTGTGAGGATCGATAACGGTAGCACAAAAATGTCTCAAATTAAATAAACAGCTAACATTGATAAACTAAGACCACAATGTGTCTCATCTCGGTATAGGATTGATATAACAACAAAAGCTAGGCACAGAAACTGTATGTTAATTTAGTCCCCACAACAGGCCTTTCGTTATCCTGAACTTTAAGTAACTTAAACTAAAATTTTAACATTATCTTTTACCAAGACTACGTCAATGACCTACTGCTGGTCTAAAAACGTTATAGTGCTTTCCTTGAGTTACATGTGTCGTTGCAATCTACCTCGTACCCAGTGCGATTCTTTAAAGCTGGCTGCTTACAAGTTTTTAGATAAATCATGAAAGCAAACATAAGACAGATTTACTTGTGGGACTTTCTGCCTAAAATGAGGCACCAAATGGAAAGCTGCATGAACCACTAGCAACCCAGAAAAGACTCTCATGTTATTGTCTTCTGGATAGCTTTAAACGTCGGTTATCGGGTGCCTTCTCTATAAGTATCTTATAACGAAGGTACTCGCTCCCCCTCCTCATGTTTATTCCTAATACCAGAATACCAACCACATGACCGTGCGTTGACCAATGCATAACAGCAAACGCATACAACTGGTTGAGAACGTTCAAATTCACAACAAAAGTCATAGAGCACGCAGTTGTTTTATTGGTGATACAGAGCTTCTGTAGGTCTGGGGTGCGGTGGCGGGGAAGGTACTGGAAGGGGGTCGGTGGATGTTGAAGCTTGGCTTTATGATAGTATATTCACTCTAACCATATGAAGAACGCCTGACTAACAAGCTGCGCAACATAACTACAACCTGCGTGGAGTTTTTGATGGCTTGGTGGTCACAGGTGCGTTAATCTCGGCTGTTTGTATTGCATTGTTACGAGAAATTGATGGATATGATGTTCAGCGCCTTGGGCCAAGCAATTTTACCAAACGAAATGTATATTTGTAGTTCAATAGTTTTTGGTTTCAATTGACAAGTTAAGGCGGTGAGTGGCAAATACACTTCTTATTTTTACTAAACATGCATTAACTGTAATGTGATATAAATAATATTTAAATCAGTATTTTCTGAAAGTGAATGACAACTCGTTACTGCCCTATTTTGGCAGAAAATAGATGTAAATATTATTTGCGGTACTGGCGGTGAGAGTCAACATTTTGGCTTGTTTATAGGACAGCATACAATACGACCCCGGCCAGTGATTCATCATGGACATTCCAGATGCTACACTCGCACAATGTGGCAAATATTACCAGAGTGAATTTGATTCAGAGGCCTACCTCAAACAGGTGAACACAATTTACACCAGTACATTTGTTGAAAGCACCTGATTGATCAACGAAACCGTAATCTGTCATTAAGGATTCTACTGAGGTTAAAGACGCCTTTACAAACTTTCAACATTTGGCAGGATTAGAGCAATTAAATGTCCACAGCAAATCGTACTTTGCTTGGCCCAATATTTAACTTATCTCTTCATCCGTCAGTCCGAATATCTGTTAGTAAATAAAAATCAAACCAAAATCAGCTGTGCATAACCTTTGACCTGGAGCCTGTTGCTCTATATAAAACTAATGAGTATCAAAACTGCTGTTCACAAGCAATCAGAAGACATAACTAGGAATGTCTTTCAGTGTTGAATCAGGTGCGACATGATTACTATGCAACTCATTGTATACAACACATTACTAAAAACACCGGCCTCCACAACCTCATTGCAATGTGGTCCTCTGTAGATAATTCATGGGATTTTCTCCTCCTCTGTTCCCTATGTATGAGTGAGATCACAATGTGTATATGTGCTAACAGTCTTATCCAGGCTGTGATCCAGATAACCCAGACCATGCATTCCCAGTGGCTGTGATGAAGGCTATACATCAACTGCTGGACTCCAGTGAGTGCGATGGCTGCTCAATGGGCTGTACATCTTTTGTGTATTCGGTGTCGACACTCAAAACAACCTTAAGGTAAATTCTTGAACAAATGGTTTTGTGACATATTTCACTCATTAAATTTTTATTTCAGAAAACTGCAAAGGCAAGCGTTTATTGGATATTTGTAGTGGACCAACCATTCACATTGCCTTGTGTGGCAGTCGGTATTTCTCAGAGATTTATCTGACTGACTACTGTGAACGGAACAGAAAGCTGCTCCAGAACTGGGTATCACATGACCCATCTGCTTTTGATTGGTCTTCATTCTTCAGATATGCAGCCTATCTAGAGGGAAATAGGTCAGTTATTAGTTATAATGATAATAACAAAATGAATAACAATGTTTTGCATTTAGTGTAATCATGCAACAGTTTGTTGTGAGTTTTTTTTGCCAGCGAAACGCCATCCGAAATATTCAATTCATGCGACAATTTCAGCATAACTGCTTCTGATGTTGAGAATCGGTTGCGCGCAAGCATCAACGGTGTGCTGGCATGTGACCTTAACGACGACCTTCCACTTGGACCTCACCAGTCGAGCTGCACTCCTGCTGACGCTATCTTGTCATGTCTTACAGTGGATTTGGTCTTCACTGAGGATCGCGAATTGGCTGACCTCTTCAAGAAGTTCTATGACATGCTCAACCCTGGGGGCTTGTTTTGTTTGTCGGATTTCGAGTATGCGACGCATTATTATGTGGGAAGCATGCGATATCCGGCTAGAGGTATATCCGAGCAGCTGGTACGAGAAAGTCTGCTCAAGGCTGGTTTTGAGGAGATAACATACAAGTTAATTCTCAGAGAGACGGGTTTTGAGGGTTTGAGTGACGCACGAGATTTTTTCATCGCTTCTGGACTTAAGTTACAATGATATGCACTTACAAAAGTGAAGTGGAATTGAATAATATTTGCTGAATCTGTCTGTTTTACACTTGACGCTTGATATTATTCCAAATTTTAGTTCGTTCATTGAATTTCTGTTTTGACCAAACTGCTGTTTAAAACTCAAGATTACATAATTTTGCCCGCTGTGGAAATGTTTTACCGAATTGATGATGCACTGAAAGTGTCGATGTGGTTTTGAATTAGAATAAATTGTTTTCATCCGTCATGTGGGGGTGGATTACCTTAAACTACATATTCACCTTCTGCTATATGAAGGTGGTGGTACATCACAATTGAAGTGTCAATGTGGTTTAGAATTAGAGTACGTTGTTGTCATCCGTCATGTGGGTGTGGTGTACCTTAAACTTCATATTCATCTTCTGTTGTATAAAAGTGTTCGTGACGATATAGAAGCACTAAGGGATTATAAAATGAGCTAGCCACACGATTACCTAGATCACCTTGATTTGAAAAAGTACAGTGCATTGAAGTTGTAACATGGCAAGTGTCATGGCAAGCGTTTTTCAAAATCTGGTCGAGTTTCCCTCATATGGGACAGTAACGATATAATTTCCCAGTTTGCAGTCTTAGCGCGAAATTATAACATTTGCAAATCCAGAGTGCCCTTTTTGGATGCCAATAATAAGGGACGACCAACTCTGAGAGGATCAACAAAAAACCCACAAAAAATATATCAAATTAAACAGCTTACATTAATAAGCCGATACCACAAGTTGTCTCATCTCGGCATAGAATTGATATAATCACCAAAAATAGTCTCTAAAATTGAATGTTAATTTAGACCTTTCATGTTCGCGAACTTTGAGTTCTTAAAGATTTAAGATTAGAATTATACTACGACTACGCCAATGTCCCACTGATGATATTCTAGTTAGTATCCTCAATCTATTTACAGTGCTTCCACTGAGTGGCATGTGTCGTTGCAATCTGCCTCTTGCCCCCGACAAGGTTCCTTAAAGCTGGCGGTTTTTAAGTGATTCAATAATCATGAAAGAAAAGTAAAAAACAAAACAAATATCGGCCACAAATAAGGCACCAAATGGAAAACCGCCTGATCTATTAGCAACCCAGACAAAACACTTATGTTATCTAATTTAAAAACTCGGTTATCATTACTGTGTGAACTAAAGCCTGATTATTACTGAAGGTGTTTTCTCGTTAAGTATCTTATTATGTCTTCCAACGATAGTTGGAAGACATATTGGTTTAGCCAGTATTTTTTTTTTTTTTTTTTTTTCTCTCCAGTCAAGGTTTTTCAGGCTTTTCTCCGGAACGGTTAAACATATCAACATGAAATTTTGGGGAATGATAGATCAAGTTGAGACACAACTGGCGATCCAGTTTGACGCGCATGCGCAGTGTTGGAGGCTTATGGGATTGATTTTTCGTCGATTTTTTCCCCCATTTTCTGTAACTATCTCCTCCATAACTACTGCAGTTACGAACATATGAATTATATGGTTGTAACAAGCAATTATCGTAGCATGGAATAGGCGAAAAAAATACTCGTTTTCACCTTTTGAAATTTGTATAATGACATGTATTTTAGAGTACCTATCGCGATTTTTGCAACGAGTTCTCTCCTCGCTGATATCTCTGAAACGGCTGTATTTACGGACATGAAATTTTGTCAGTATTTAGAACTTGGCCTCGTGATAATGATTGTAACAGTATTTTTAGCATTCACAGTAACAAAAAAACAGTAAAAAGGACGATTAGTTTCAAGGTTTTCTACTGCAGCAGCTTAGCGGCAGGCTAACAGCAGGTGCTGTTTAAGTAGGCCAAACCTTACGTAATCGACCAGAGGCCTTGGCTGGGTTTGCATTGACTTGGGTAGGGGGTCATGTCAAAAGAGGCTAAACCTTACGTAATCGACCAGTGACATTTATCACTTTCGTCGGCTCAATATTGACTTGGCAAAGGGGTCATGTCAAAACATCTAAGCGGCAGCTTATAATAGTGCGCGTTACAAGCTATTCTCGGTCCGTGTATATACTGTCTTTATGTCTCAGCGACAGTGTGCACTGGATGTCCCGGTGCAATCAAAGCGGGTATATATACACAAACACGCATACACGCACATATATATATATATATATATATACACACGGTTTTTCGATGCCAAGCTTCCGAGCGCCGAGCAGCTATCTATAAATAGCATATATATGTGAATATTTATAAGTGGTGTGTGTTTATATACGTATATATCTATATATAGATAAAATATATATATATAACAGATATATATAAATATATATATATATAGATATATATAGAGAGATATATATATATATATACACATTATTATATATATTATATATGTATATAGAGATATATATATATATATATATAGATACAGCATATATATATACATATATAGGTATATACAGCATATACATATATATATGTAGATACATATATATATACATACATAGATATATATATATAAAGAGAGATATATATATAATAGATATAGATAGGATAAAGACATACCAGATATATCGATAGATATATACTATCTCCATATACATATATATATATACATATACATGGGATATATACATATTTAAATATACATACATATATATACATATATACATACATTTAAACGACATATATATATATATATAAACATATATATGATATAAATATATAAAATAAAATATATGTATATATACATATATATATACATATATATATATATATATATATATATATATATATATATATATATATATATAATATATATATATATATATATATATATATATATATATATATATATATATTCATATTTATTTTTTTTATAGATAATATTGTTTGTGGTATATTGTTGGTACCGTATTGCTGGTCGTCCAGGCTTGTCGTTGGAAGACATGCCGTTGGCGCATGTGCCAACTCTAAGTAGGCCAAACCTATAAGTGTGTGTGTGTTTTATATACGTATATATATATATATATATATATATTATGTCTTCCAACGATAGTTGGAAGAACATATTGGTTTAGCCAGAATTTTTTTTTTTTTTTTTTTGTTTTTTGCTCCAGTCAAGGTTTTTTTTTCGGGCTTTTCTCCGGAACGGCTAAACATATCAACATGAAATTTTGGGGAATGATAGATCAAGTTGGGACACAACTGCCGATCCAGTTTGACGCGCATGCGCAGTGTTGGAGGCTTATGGGATCGATTTTTCGTCGATTTTTTCCCCCATTTTCTGTAACTATCTCCTCCATAACTACTGCAGTTACGAACATATGAATTATATGGTTGTAACAAGCAATTATCGTAGCATGGAATAGGCGAAAAAAATACTCGTTTTCACCTTTTGAAATTTGTATAATGACATGTATTTTAGAGTACCTATCGCGATTTTTGCTACGAGTTCTCTCCTCGCTGATATCTCTGAAACGGCTGTATTTACGGACATGAAATTTTGTCAGTATTTAGAACTTGGCCTCGTGATAATGATTGTAACAGTATTTTTAGCATTCACAGTAACAAAAAACAGTAAAAAGGACGATTAGTTTCAAGGTTTTCTACTGCAGCAGCTTAGCGGCAGGCTAACAGCAGGTGCTGTTTAAGTAGGCCAAACCTTACGTAATCGACCAGAGGCCTTGGCTGGGTTTGCATTGACTTGGGTAGGGGGTCATGTCAAAACAGGCTAAACCTTACGTAATCGACCAGTGACATTTATCACTTTCGTCGGATCAATATTGACTTGGCAAAGGGGTCATGTCAAAACATCTAAGCGGCAGCTTATAATAGTGCGCGTTACCAGCTCTTCTCGGTCCGTGTCTTTTTGTCTCAGCGACAGTGTGCACTGGATGTCCCAATGCAATCAAAGCGGGTATATATACACAAACGCACATGCACGCACACTTATATATATGTATACACACAGGCGCTCGGTTTTCGATGCCAAGCTTCCGAGCGCCGAGCAGCTATCTATAAATAGCATATATATGTGAATATTTATAAGTGTGTGTGTTTATATACGTATATATATATATATATATATATAGATATATATATATATATAGATATATAAATATATATATATAAGAGATATATATATATATATATATATATATATATATACATATCTGTATATATACATATATATATATATATATATATATATATATATATATATATACATATAGATACATATATATATATATATATATATATACATATATATAAGTATACATATATACATAGATATATAAATAAATAAATATATATAGATATATAGATATATATATATATATATACATGTATATACATATATATATACATACACATATATATACATATATATATATATGCATATATATATAAATATACATATATACATATATGTAAACATAAAAATAAATATATATATATAAATACATGTATATATATATATATATATATATATATATATATCTCTATATATATATATATATATATATATCTATATATATATATATATATATATATATATATATATTACGTATGTAGTATTGGGAATGTTACTCGGACGTCCCCCCTCCTCACAACAGCAAATACATGCAAATGGTGATGAACGTCCAGCTGCACATCAAAAGTCATAGAACATGATACAATTCAAGTAAGGGTTGGGGTGGAGGAGTAGGTACTGGAAGGGGGTCGGTGGATGCTTGAGCTTGATCTTTTGCTAGTATATTCACTCTCAGCATATGAAGTACCCCTCACTAACAAGCTGGACAAAGTAACGACCACTTGTGCCAAGATCAGTGTTTTTTTATATAGCTTGGTGGTAACTGGTGTGTTTATCTCGTCTGTTTGTATTACATAGCTGAGAGAAAATGATTTATATGTTTTTTTAGCGCCTTGTGCCAAGAAGCTTTACCAAATAAAAATTATTTGTGCAGGTCTTTGATTTCAACTGACAAGCTACGATGGTGAGTGGCAAATACACTTCTTATTTGTACTAAACATTGCATTAACTGTACAAAAAGAAATATTGAAATCGGCAACTGTGAATGGCAACTCGTAACTGCCCTATTTTGGGAAAAATAGAAGTAAACATTATTTGTGATATGTTTATAGGACAGCATGAAGTACGACCCCGGCCAGTGATTCATCATGGACATTCCTGATGCTACACTCAAACAAGGTGGCAAATATTACCACAGTGAATTTGATTCAGAGGCCCATCTCAAACAAGCGAACAAAGTTAACCTTGCTCCGCCATTTGTGTGTGACCCTTCACCAGTCGGAAATATACAGGTACAAAGTGGTTCAAAGCAACCACGGATTCGTTTGAGGTTATACACAACTCCAATGCCTCACATAAACTCACACGTGTAATTAAAGCATCCCGAGTGTATGAATGCACGTTTGCTCCTTTTGTCCGTCTATCCATCAGTCTGTCTGTGTGTTGTTTGTGGGCATATTTAATAGCTAGCCATGGACCCTTTTATGGGAGCATCTATGTGAAACTAAAACTCAACTCTGCATGATCTGTGACTCAATCTGATAAAAAATCTCTGGTTAAAGGTCAAACAAAATCGAGATTGAAACTGCTGTTTCTAACCAATTAGGACCGACAGTGACTTCTCTCAGGGCAAATATGAAGGGTCGTTTCACCATAAATTTACCCTCGAACTTGATGATCTTATCTCAATGACGTTCCCTGAGAAAGGTTAGTAATGAGTCATATATATGATAAAATGAAGCAATATCAATATAGCTTATGGTTCAGTGCCGTACAGTTATGTTTATGTCGAGGGCACTTTAATCAATGCATCATGCTGCTGAGCACAATGTATGACCATCTAGTTTCCATCTGATGTTGGTATAACTAGTCAAATACAAGCACCACATTCCCTCTATTCACAACCTCATTCCTAAACCATCTTCTTCACATGATTCATGGATATATTCATATCTCTTCCATGAATAAATGAATGTCCTCACCTTGTTCTGTATGAATGCCATCACGATGCCCTTGTGTTCAGGCTGTGATCCAGAAAATCCAGTTGAATACTCCTACAGTTGCTATTGCTGTCAGATATTATTGCTGACGAACACAATACCGGATGTTGTATGAACCTGTAATGGTCTGAACCGGGGTTGACTATGACTATATGTTGGGGGGCTAGTACAGATGTGGCGGGCTTGTGGGGTTGAGACTACCTCACCTAAACTTATCCATTGCGACGGTCTAATGTTGCTGCATCTTCTTGATTTGCTCCTACTTGGGCCCATCACTGGGCCTGCAAGTGTAGTTTGAGTGGTTCAAAATTGACTGAACAATATAGGGCTGGAAGCTGTTCCCGGTCAGTTGTGGAAAGAGAGCTTGTTTTTATCCCCTGTCATTTTAGCACTGTAAGGTATTATGGCTGGAAGGCATCGAGCAAGTCTTCTTGGGAGTAGACATAGAGGCAATGCTCACAGAGGTATTTTACCATTGTGTATTGGAAGTTGTACCCTTTCCTAACAGAATTATCCTTTGGATGTGACATGGCTGGTTTTTTTTCTAAGAAATAATTCTTCTCTGATCCGAATTGAATATATTTCAAGCTAGGTTGTTCCGCTTCTTAACTCTTCATACCATATATATATGTGTGAAAACATCGTTTATCCACTTTTCTACACATCTTAAGGATTAAAGGGATGTGCCTCATCTATCTGGTCTGGTGATAATACAGCCTCCGGCTTGTGACGCAGACATTAACATTATCCATCTGGGGTTCACCATGAGAGTCAACTGGAAAGTCATACCATTTACGCTTTTTGATTTCCTCTGCCATCTGCTTGATCTGATTTAAGACGCATTATCAGAAGGCTCTATGATCACCAACAAGACAATAATCCTGTGTGGGAGCTACATAACTAAGCTGCTCAGGAATCTGCCTATTGTCCATACAATTCCTAGCATGTCACTTTATGATGCACAGGTCCAATCAATGTCTTTACAGCAAAGCGTGTTAATCGTCATATTAACCTCATACACTGTATCCGTATTACACAGCAGTATTTACAAGGTTGTAAATATAACAATCTGGCAGGTTTTCCTTGACTCAGATGATCACGTTAAATGGCGGTCCCGTCTCTGAAAGGGGATGCATCAATGGTATCATGCTGGACCTTGATCCACGGGGCGAGGGTTTCACAGCCCGATCTGGGCAACGGGTTTGTGCCAATTGGCCTCTGGCACTTTAGCTGTCCAATCATCACAGTCATCCTCATCCATCTCCGTCGCGATATCACCTCATTGTTTAAAGTGATGTAAAACCGCAATATTACCATTACCTATCTAAATGTTATACCCTTTGAGATATTGTCAGCAATGGCTAGGTGATAGCAATGACCTGCTTCTTGTTTACTTTTTGGCCTTTTACGTAAGAGCTGTCCATAAATAGCTGGCCTCGCACTGATTGTTCAAGAGCTACACGTGAGAATAAAACACCGATTAAAGTAACTTGCCTGCCGGCAGTGTTCATGTGTTCATGTGAATGTTTCATTCGTCGGGCTCTCATTCAGTGCACCATTCAAAGGGATCTAAGAGCGCTAGGTGTGTATGAATATAATGATGTAAGCTAGCCCATATGGGACAGACAATGCCTACACGAATACAGGTAGTTTCGTACAGAGGTTGTTTCGTACACACTATTTGCGGTTTCTTCGTACACGCGAGATTGGTTGTTTCGTACACGCAATATCAAAAGCAGTTGTTCCTTATGTCATGCTTAGTCAAGTAACTATGTAATAATCTAAATATAAATTATCTGGTATCGTTTATTTTCACAAAGGTTTATTAATTAAGAGTTGGCTTGAAAAAATGTTTTGGCTTGGGTACCCGCAAGAGTGAGTGTTGTGTACATAAATGTCACTATTGATTATTAAAGAAATTGAAAGCTTAGAAAATTTGTTTGTTGAGCTGTCAATATGGTCATAATTAATGTGAACGAAATTGCCAGTCGACAATTAAAAGTGTATGTAGCATGCTTGTTTTATTCACAATTGTTCGTCAAGGAATGTGGAACCGCTGTTAGACAATGAAATAATGGCGACATAAAACAAAAACAAAACTTACCTGTAAATTCACTGACTGTTTGTGTGGATGCAAATCATTTTAGCGTAACATCAATTTGAAAAGTAAAAAAAATAAATATGGCCAAAAATGGCATCAAAGTCAAAAGCTAAGTGGGGTTACTGTCTGGAAATGTAGATTTCTCCCCCGTCTGTGCGTAACATTCCTTCAAGCCTGGCTACGCTCCTGGTGTGTGTGTGTGTGTGTGCGTGTGTACGTGTGTGTGTAAATAAAAAATGACAGATAGAGACGGTGTATAGATAAGTATATATAAGTAACACATTATTTTGCTTTCTACATAAAATTACTAACGATGTACGTTTTGAATGGTTAGATCTGTGTGAAGATCATATTACTGTACTATGAATTTTGTATTCAATAAATTCATTATTTTAACTGGAATTGATTAAACTTTATATAGTGAACCCCAAAGGATAGATCTGAAAGGTTTGTTTTATTAAATCTCTTACTATATAATTGTTACGATCCAGTTTTTGAGCTGCTAGTTAGGAAAGTAATATAGTACGAGATTTATGGATATGATTAAGCGTTAGATGTTATTTTATGCTAGTTATTGAAAGTAATATATTACGAGATTTATGGATATGATTAAGCGTGATGTTATTGCTTGTAATAGGAAAGTATGATATGATGTTATACGAGATTTATGGATTATGATTGATTAGCGTGATGTTATTGCTTAAGGGAGAGACTTATATCTGTACGGTGGCTTACTCATCCAGCTTATTTATGAGTAATGTTTTTCCATTCTTATTTGACATTGATGGCTGAATGATGTTTGGGTGGCAGTCCAATTTCCCTCTCCTGATCAATTCGGCTACGCTTTATATGACATGATGATGCTTTTGTCATCAGAAACCCTCGTATTCTGCGTGATTGCTTTATGTTAGCATACCTCGTAAACCATTTTTAGTGCTTTAGGCGTAGGATCTCTCGTATAATGCATGCGTTGAAGGGATAGATAAATGTTTTGTGGTGAATTACTTATTATCTTTATTGGAAGCAGTTAAGTCTATCCTAGCGTATAAAAGACACACAAAATAGCTCAAGTTCCACAGAAGTTCCACAGAAGCTCCACAGAAGTCCACAGACGTCCATCGAAGCCACAGAAGGAAGACAGCCAGACTCCAAAAGAGGCTGACCCTCGTCAACTTCCCGATAGGCTTTGAAAGAGACTCACGTACTTCTACTTTGTGCTTGTGGAGTGATTGTGCTTGTGGAGTGAAATAGAAAATAAACCAACATTGGTTTGAAAACGGAGACCTTCATTTACTTGTGCACCTAAAACCGTGTTGGTAAATTGAAGTAAAACGAACGCGCAATAGGAGAAGAAACAATAATATCTTAGCCTTACCCCAAGGTGCGATAATAATTACTACTGCTGTATTTATAAGTCATTCATTTAATTTTATTTTAGTCTTCGCATTAATTGCATGGCAGACTTAACTCCTGGCCGAGTTGTCTCGTGGCTGGTCCATGGCCGAGTTGACCTTCCTCGCCAGGAAAGACGGTACATCTGGATAACTCATGATAAATCCATAAAAATGACCTACGACACTGATATTACACAACACGACGTCATAATTCGAAAAAGATAACAATAACAATCATATGAGCAGACACCTCGTATTCAGTGTTCGAAACGACTCTCATCTGTGTACGAAACGACCTGTGTACGAAACGCCTCCCTGTCCTGAGTACGAAACAACCATCGGTGTACGAAACGACCTGTGTACGAAACGCCGGTGTACGAAAGTACCGCACACCTAAGATATATACCAACTCACCTTGTTACACAGCGAGGTGAAAACAGCAAACACATATAGAAGACAGCTCCCGGTATTCAACATACAGTAAAACAGCAGGCAGTATTTTTTATCAGGGAATGCGTCTACCTACCAATGCTTCAACATAACTGAGACAGAAGGGGTTGAGTTGCAGGGGCGGAAGTTAACACCTCACTGAATGACTTTGTTAACCCAAAGCATTAGAAGTAAGCTCCGATTGCTAACGAACACACACAACAGCACCACCCCCTGTGTCTACACCAGTGCTCTTCTTTACTTCAAATCCCCTGGTGTGTTTCTCTCTGCTGTTTTTATTTTAACGGATCCAATACATCAAGAGTTATCGTTTGATATTCAGGTTGGCATATGTGCTAAGGATTTCTAACAAATGAAACATTGTGTCTAGTCGCAGATTGATTATTGTTGATTTCATTCAACAAGTCAAGAAGGTAAGTGACAAATACACTTGTTACTGGACTAACACATTGCACTGTGTATAAATAAAAAGGGAAAATATTTCAATCAGAATATTCCAAATGTGAGTGCAATATATTCACCTCTTAATTGAAGCGACAAAAATGGGTGAATTTAATTGTGCTACATTTGGTGATGTCGGTATGTTTATAGGACAGCATTCATCAAGACGGCAAGCTCGTGATTCCTCAGTGGGGTGTAAAAGTGACAAGGGAGAACCACACCGGAACGCTACACTGCTTGACTGGGGTGCAAGACTGGGTGAGGTTGCCGATATTGAAGTCGTAGACGTTAGACGAGTAAGGATGGGAGAGGGCCGGGGTGTAAATGTAGGCGAAACACAAACTGCGGGTTCCTCTGAGTCAAGGGATGGTTCCGAACAGCGCGTAATTTTAAGTAGGGGTGTTTGGTACCTACCCGCGTCCTATGTTGCATGTTTGTCGCGCATTTCGCCAGCGTACCTTGAAGCTTGTCGCGCGCAAATAGATTGGTTAGATAACAAAACATGGCCTCAAACCGCCTTCTCCTTATATGATAATTGTGTGTTTGAGGCCTTAAAAATTCGCCTCTTTGGAATGAGAACGGCTGCTCGAGGTTTGGTAGGCGAGACGACACACCATTTGATGAGCGGAGATAGCAATCTCGAGGGTTTATGTGGCGCACGAGATTATTTCATTGCTTCTGGAATTAAGTATCAGTCGTTCTTATTGTGCATAGATAGCAAAGATCGCAACTCACTGTAGAATAAGGGAACTGAACCTTTATCTTAAATCCATCCAATTTGTTCCATCTCATACATCATTATTCAGATATATGTTTCGTCCACCTGATCACCGTTTTGACAAATTTGTTGTGGAACGATGATGCGATTATTCCTTACTATTTAATGCAGATGACTGTGAATTACACCTCACATTTCTCACAGGTCGTGTCCCATGGCTAGCCATGCCATAAATGTAATCCTGTCGTAATATCAGCCTCTCTTGATTTGAGCAATTTCTTTCACTGTACGGCAGCTCTAGCTTTAAAAGTGTTATAGTTAGGTTTTTTTTACAAAAGTGCTTTGCTTGTCAGACATTATCCTGGGTGCAGTGATCTCATCTGGAAGTGACGGCATTCTGCCATCCACCCAGTGTCCTGCCTTGGCGCGAAATCGTAAAATCTTCAAACTGGACAGTCCGGCGAAATACCGGAAATAAAGGACGGTGAACTCATGAAAACAACCCCGATCCTTGGAATTTCCTAATAAACAGGATGTAAGGTTTTCTCCAAAGTCTACTGTTAAATAGACGGTGCCTTAGCCTGACATATAATCTATATGATCGTACATGCTTATCACTGAAAATGTTAGTTGACTTGATCCCCGCAACTGTACGGGAAAACACCTAGCATTCTAATATTTATTCCCAGCTTCGCTCACATTACCATGCAATAACTAACACATAACAACAAACGTATAGAGTTGGTGGCGCTGGTTCAGAACCACACGTCATTGCTTCCATAATTCAGAGAGTAAGAAGTTCCATAAATCACAGGCACTCAAGTCAATTCATTCAACGATGGCGTTTGGTAGTCCTGTTTTGCATGTCACTTTCGCGTGGGGGTGGGGGGGGGGATTGACTTGAGTGTCTGTACTTTCAACGATATAATTCAAGTAACAATGTTTCTGGAGAGCTGGGTTAGGGGAGTACTAGAAGGGGGTCTCGTTAAAGTAATATATTCATGTATCTTGCATCATAAATGTAATTACTCAACAAGATCACCAACTGTGTGAAGATAATCGTTTTTCTTGGTTGTGTCGAATGAGCGTTTCTCTTCTCTGTTTGTATTGTATAGTGTTTTGAGAAATTGATTGATGTGCTGTTGGTACCACATGCCAAGCACCTGTAACAAATGGAACAGAGTGCCTATCATGAGACTAACTTAAATTTACAAGACAAGACGGTGTGCGGCAAACACACTTCTTATTCATGCTGGTGTGTTTATGGGACAGCATACAATACGACGCCTGGCCAGTGATTCATCATGGACGCTCCTGATGCAACACTCCTACAAGGTGGCAAATATTACCAGAGTGAATTTGATCCCAAGACCTATGTCGAACAGGTGAACAATATGAACAGTATTACAGCTGTTGAAAGCTATTGCTATTTGAGCGTGACCCTACACCAGCCAAAGTGTGGTGAAGACTCCACACCTGTCAAAGACATAAACATGCAGGTTTAATCGAAACAGACATATTGTGTCAAATAAATTGTTCGATTCCATGTCCAATGAATCTCTTCGGTTTTTTGACTCTACCCGACATCCTCGCCCCTCACACACCCGTATGAAAAAACTTTTCCTTTATGTTCCCAGAAATGAATGAATGAATGTCATTATCTTATTCCCTGTGTACGAATGACTATACGCCGACAGTTCTACTCAGGTTGTGAACCAAATAACCCTGAACATGTATTCACAGTGGCTGTGATGAACGCCCTCCATAAACTGCTCGATGCCAGTAAGTCTTACGGCTGCTCAATAGGGTTCCTATTATTTGTCTATCCATTTTCGACACACATAACCAACTGTTATGCTTATTCGTGGTATTTCTGAATTCTTGTTTCAGAAAAGTGCAAAGGAGGGCGCTTGATGGATATTTGCAGTGGACCTACTATTTATAGTGCCTTGTGCGGCAGTCGGCATTTCTCGGATATCTATCTGACTGATTACTGCCAATCCAACAGAAAGGCTCTCCAGAACTGGATATCACGTGACCCCGCTGCCTTTGATTGGTCTTCGTTCTTCAAATATGCAGCCTATCTAGAAGGAAACGGGTGAGTTAGATGACAATAATAAATATTTACAGCTTGCACAAAACGTGGCGCCACTATCCTGGTGGTTAGTTAAAAGTAACAATAAATAAATATTGCTTATAATGATAATACCAAAAATATTTAGATGATTAGCTCGTATTGAGACAACAATATTTTGTGCAAGCTTTTGTAACAATAGCGCCATCGTAATATTCAATTGATGCGGACGATTTCAGCGCGACTGCTGCTGATGTTGAGAATCGTTTGCGTGCATCCATCAAAGGTGTGTTGGCGTGTGACCTTAACGACGACCTTCCGTTGGGACCTCATCAGTCGTCCTGCACTCCCGTCGACGCCATCTTGTCATGCTACACGCTGGAGGTTGTCCTCACTGAGGAAAGCCAATTGGCTGACTATTTCAAGAAGTTTTATGACATGCTCGTCCCCGGGGGTCTCTTTTGTCTGTTAGAAATTGGTTATATGACGCATTTTTATGTGGAAAGCATGCGATATCCGGCCAGAGGTTTACCGGAGCAGCTGGTGCGAGAAAGTCTGCTCAAGGCTGGGTTTGGGGAGATTACATACAAGTTGATTGCAGGCGAGGAGTGCTCTGAACCTCTTAAGAGTTTTAATGACGGACGGGATTATTTCATTGCTTCTGGGATTAAGTTACAGTAATTCCGTTCACGCAGTAGTAGAAAATGCAAGTCTGTTTCTGTGCGCCACATCGAAAAGTTTTCATAATGCAAAGCTGGAACGACATTTGCTTTGGAAGATATATTATACAACAATATCGTTTGTATTGTGACTACACGACTACAACATGTAGAAATCACAAGATGAACTTTATACCTAACATTATTTTAATTTTGTAACTTTCAAATGATCACAATTTGACAAAATAAATACTTATCAGTCAGTGGCATTGATCATAGAATATTTTCTCCTGCCCTCTCTTTATTAGGTAATCAAACCGACGGGCAGACTGCTGTTGAGGCAATGTGTTACAGCCGACTGAGACGGCATATTGGTATAAATATATATATATATATATATATATATATATACTATATATATATATATATATAGATATATATATATATATATATAGATATATATATATATATATATATATATATATATATATATATATATATATATATATATATATATATATATGTTACACATATATATATATATGGGTTACAGCCGACTGAGACGGCATATTGGTATATATATATATATATATATATATATATATATATATATATATATATATATATATATATATATATATATATATATATATATATATATATATATATATATATATATATATATATATATATATATATATATATATAGATATATATATTTATATATATTGTCATATTCCTGGGTTGAATATGTAGTGTTTCATCTTGGCTGGGCGTCTTTATTGTTATCTGTTTTATTGCCATCGTTGTATGTGTTCTATGTCACATCCCGTCTTTCTGACCATCGTTGTACCTTTGATGTTTCCTTAATTGTGATTGACCCATCTGGACATGCGTAGTCGCCTGTGTGCATTTGATGTTTATAACATCCGGTCAGTTGGGATTACCCATCGTAAAAATGCTGAGGCGGGTGTGCCACAATCAGCCGAGGACCCTACTCCTCGCATCCTCTGATTGGATGTATGTTATTTAATGTATCGATATGTGATTGGCTGGAGGACCAGCAAAGTATTGTGGTACGGTTGAGGTGCGAGGCAGTCGAGGCAGAGAGCAGTCGAGGCACGAGAGAGAGAGAGAGAGAGAGAGAGAGAGAGAGAGAGAGAGAGAGAGAGAGAGAGAGAGAGAGATATTGGAAATAAAGAGACTTGTTACTCAAAAACGGACTTGTACTATTTACCCCCAATCGTAGTACATAACAATATAAATATAAATATATATGTATACATATATATATATGTACATATACACGAAGATGTAACTATATATATATAAATATATATATTTATATATATAAATATATATATATATATATATTTAAATATATAAATATAAATAGTTATATGCACATATGCACATATATATATATTGTAACACTGAGCGTAGCTAAAATATACAAATTGTCATCATGATCGTTCAAATTCGACAAAAAACATGCATTTCTGTGCCAAACGCTGTTCTCGGTCGGTACATTTGGCCGCCATCTTGTTGTTCAGGTCGATTGTGGTTAGTATACCCTAGGTTAGTTCTCTCTTTTGTTTGACAGTTTTCAGAAACAATTGTATTATTGCATGGAAACCACCACCCTAAAATATTTTCTCCTTTCAGTACAAGTTTTCTATGCCAAAACTAAGGAGAAAGAAGCATGGCATACGTTCAGTATGTGCTTTAGTCTCTCTCTTTTCATGGACTATGGAAAGAAGTCTGATGTCATCAGTTTGATCGAAGCCTTAGCTTGAACGCATAGAAATATTCAAAATAGACTTTTTTTATATTTGGTGTACAAATAATAGTTGATACGCTGCTTATATCATATTGCTATAATAAGCACACAGTTGACTTGTTTTTAGCAGTTCGGCATTCCATTCTCCCTAGCCAGGTAAACTGACCCCTCGTGTTCTTGCAACCTCGTGTTCTTCTACAACCCACAAGCGTACACGTGCCCATAGAATGCTACTTGATATTTATATAATATCTTTTATGTTACCTTACTTTCAAATCAATATATTGGAAAACAAAAGCACAAATCATGCACCCATAAGGCCCCCCAACACCACAAGCGTTCGCAGGCTGATTTCGTTCTTATGGGTATAAAAATCTATGGGGCACTAATATGGCCATAAATATCCGACTCCTGTGATACAGCGGCGGTGTGTGCCAATGAATACAATCAAATATTTTCAGGGTTGTCCACCTATAGTGTGATCATAGATGGATATAGATGAGATTTCTCGTGTGAAGACTTTCAAAGCACGCCATGTTGTTTTTCGCAAACACTTCTCCATCGCTACCCTCCTCTCACACTAGGTATTGCAGTAATAGGGTGTATTATCTAACTCTTTCATTCATTTAATGTTATTATTTATTCGTTGGAGACTTTGTGGATAGAACAGACTTTCTCTGTGTCATCACATAGTAAATATTGCTGGTGCCCTTGCAATATACAATATATATATATATATATATATATATATATATATATATATATATATATATATATATATATATATATATATATATATATATATATATATATATATATATATATATATATATATATATATATATATATATATATATATATATATATATATATATATATATATATATATATGATATGATTATAAAAGGAATGAATAAAAAAATTTAATCAAAAGTCCAGTTAACCTTTGGTATGTGGTAGAGTGTTTGAGCTGATCAGACATCTTTTGGTTGTAGCCCATGTTTTATTCAAATATTCAGTACTACCTGCCATATAGTAACAGTCCTAAGAATGTCACACATTGCAAACATACAGTGAACACACCATCTTTCTAAGAATACAGTACTAAAAATTCGGTATTATGTTACTTACAGAATGTGTAACCTGTGGTTCCAGAGACATGTATCACAAATGCCGCACATTCCCTTCAAAATTGCATTTTGCATGAGCTTTAAATATGCTTTGAAAGATGTTGTAATCCACCAAAATGTTACAGGGTTCTTGGTGTTAAGCACTGAAATATAAGTACACTGCTGTGTATACGTGAATTAAGTAGTCAGTTTCCAACAAGCGCCCTCCTTTGCACTTTTCTGAAACACAAATTCAGAAATACCACGAATAAGCATAACAGTTGGTTTTGTGTGTCGAAAATGGATAGACAAATGAAAGGAACCCCATTGAGAAGCCGTAAGACTCAGTGGCATCAAAAGCGCTTGCCGCCGGTGCATATTGAGAACACTGGATTGGCATCAAAATGTTTCCACAAGCATACTGCACATATCTCCATTACTTATTCTGAGCAAGTACCGTGACCTGAATCTCGCAAGAGGTCAAAATGGGCTAGTGTTAGAATTTGATTACAGTTGCGGCTCTGTGATTTTTTCGCATTATTTATTCCTTGATAATGACCAGAGAGGCTACCATGGACTTGTGGTAGCGCCCTAAACCACAGACCAACAGGTCGAGGGTTAAATCCTGACCTGTACCGGCGAAACGTTTTACCTGTAGTTCATCTCATTATCTCAGGTGTCCTTGTCCCGATATAACCTGAACAGTTTATAGGTACCTTAAGACCCATTCCACAATCAACACCGCATCATTGATTATGAACCCCACCCCGCTCTCCCCCGTATCCACTCATCTATGCGTAACTAAATCCCCAGTCAACAGCCTAATTGCGGGTTTGCGCCCAGTACCACCCCATCAACCCAACCCATCCCCCACATCCCATTTCTGCCGAATTCCAAATTTAACCGACCTGGGCGCGAACCCGGGTGGATACGGTATGAACACATCTTGCCCTTGGGAGCTACTGCGAGTCTGTAACTTTACTTTATCTGGTACTTTCAGTGTTTCAAGTCTGGAAGTACAACACTGGGCTGAAAAGGCCATTAAATAACAGCTTATCATGTTTAATCCGCACAGTGTGCAGCAGTCAAATATTTGTTCGTACATTACTTCATTTTCAGGATTCTCGAGGTAGGAAATCACATTTCCAACTATAAAACAAATTGACCCTTTAGCTTCTGAGAAAGTTACTGATCAACACTTCAGCTTCTCATAGGGCCGCGAAATGTTTGGTGAGTTGATTCTATTAGATAAAACTAGATAAAACACGGGAACTCGGGATCATTCCGTTGAATTACCAAGGCTAAATACCGTAGGACGCCAGAACTAAGAGGGAGTGCATGCAGCACTACCCGTATTTAGTTCGAAAGAGCTACATCAACAAGGCTTCCCATTTCCTGCCTCTTGACAAATTCTACAATACCGCTTTCCCCTCGCGTAAAGGCATTTTTATTTGAATTCATAAATTCGATTTACCATGTATCATCTGTGACTGGTATTAATAAGAATTGAGATAAATGCTAAGTTATGCACTAAGCTGGCTCATATGCTATGCAGAAAAGCAGGATTCACGCAGGATTCACGCATTTGCGCACGCGCCTTGTTCTCGGTGATTTTTCTCCCGCACCTTTGTGATTGCAGTCCGCTCTATTGCTTTTAACGACAGGCCCACCAACATTTGTACGACTTCCGTCATGCGTGCACAACATGTTTTCGTTTCGCGTTTTCTTCCACTTAGTCAATAAGCAAGCCGATATAACAGCATGCAATTTCTGAAGTTGTCTATGTGACGCTATGTTCACGGTACTAAACCATCGTTGCCTCAGAAGAGCAAATTTGGAGAGGATGAAAAAGCTCAGATAACACTGTATTCATAACTGAAAAAGTAGGGCCGGTATAAAATTTTGAGGGGGAGTTGGTCACATCTTACGGGGAGCTTCAGTTAAAAAAAAAAAAAGCAGACTGATTTGAATTATAGTTTATACTGAATGTCAAAGCTTCACCAAATTTTGTCTTCAGCAAGCAGCAGCAGCACATTCAGTCCGTATACCCTAACTGACATCACAGGCACGCTGCTTGATCAAGGTCCGGGGTGTGGGAAAGAAAATTTATATCAAAGGTAATCACTGTCAGGGTGATTTTACTCGATAAACAATGTGTGGTCAAACGTCCCAGGAGAGCGGGTTTTCAGTGAAATCCAGGGAATCACCGCGCATCATACCGCTGACGTGCAATATTTCTCCCCCTTCATGACTGAAACTTGCGTGAGACCAAGTGAAAATTGCGCCCGCACACGTGCGGCCTTAATGCACCACTGGTTGTGAGTGTGTGCGTGTGTGCGTGTGTGTGTGTGTGTGTGGATGAATGTACGTAAGCGCCATGTACGTTTGTGTGCGTGTATGTTGCGAGTGCGTGTTAGCGTTCATGCCTGTTTGTGTGTGTGCCTGTGTAAGTGCTTATTTGCTACACGTCATTTGGGCAATCACACTGTTAACATTAAACTGTGGCTTTCTGAACTTGGAACCGCCGCTCCCAAACCCCCTTCCCAATCCGTCACCCAAATGTGTCTGGAATTCCTGGATCCACTCCAGAGTAGGGTTGTGCCTAATGCATGTGTGTGTGTGTGTGTGTGTGTGTGTGTGTGTGTGTGTGTGTGTGTGTGTGTGTGTGTGTGTGTGTGTGTGTGTGTGTGTGTGTGTGTGTGTGTGTGTGTGTGTGTGTGTGTGTGTGTGTGTGTGTGTGTGTGTGTGTGTGTGTGTGTGTGTGTGTGTGTGTGTGTGTGTGTGTACTAACGAACGAACGAATGAATGGATGATCGAACATATGCATTCCTGCAACGTGGGTTGTGGCTAATAAGCACTCCTGAATACACTGTCGGACGGTGTCAAGTGATTCCAACTCCCAGGAGTGGAAAGGGCACATGTACATGAATGTGTTTCCATACGCGAACTAAAACAGACGGGAACGGGCGCCTTTGTTTGGGTCCATGACATGGTCTCAAGCAAGCCTGCGTTAAGGGTATGTTAAGGGTTACCTTTTCAATCCTGTGTACCCACAAGAAACACAAAAATATACGGTAGTTGCCCTCCACCCCCCCTCCCGTTACCAGCCACAAATCTGGCAATGGACAATAAAACGCACAGCGTCCGCACTTACGTTTAGTGTACATGCTTGTAAAATGTTCAGAGACAATATTCTGTAGTTCGTATTCATTTGCCCCTGTGTAATTATACCGTGGTACACCATGAAACGTCCTTTGGTATCATGAATGTATGGTATGTACCACGGTACGTACCATAGCAATGTATGGTACTTGCTGTATGTCATGGTTATCACCATCAAAACAAAGGTGTCAGGTGTGTAAAATGTAGAAATACTATGGTGTGAACAATGGTACAATAACTTTGAGTTACATGGTACTAGACCAAATAACATATACATCATGGTGGCTTGGGGTTGAGCATTGTCTAATCTGTTCATTATGTAGTTTGTTAATGGTATCTCAGGTTTTATCCTTGGTGTTGTGATTTTGATTTTGATATGTGCACCTTATAGCCATGTATGGAAGTTTCAGATATATATATATATATATATATATATATATATATATATATATATATATATATATATATATATATATATATATATATATATATATATAGAGATATATATATATATATATATATATATATATATATATATATATATATATATATATATATATATATATATATATATATATATATATATATATATATAGAGTGATATATATTTATATATATACATGCATGCTACATTGCCAAGTAAACCGTAAATAATTAGGAGTGCTATCAGTCGGACACAAGGAAAAAAGTTCATTATTTAAGCCTCGGCTTGGACAACCTACTAATATATTCTAAAATATCCCATTAATCAGACAACAAGGTCTTGGAATATATGCTTAATGATAAAGTCATAACTTTGTGTAAATTGGGACACTCATTTTGACCTCTGATGAGTTTCAAGGTCAGTCTGCTAATAGAAACATTCTGGCGCAAGTTCTATCTTTCTACCAACAGTTTTATAGTCAGTAAAGGAGTAATGTGAAATTAGAATAACCGCAGTGCATCAGGACGCCGCATCCGCCGCATCCGCCGATGGATCCGCATCGCGTTCGCAGAGAACCGAGATTTGGCAAGTTGTAGTCGCGTGTGAAAACTGCAAGCAAATAAGTTCAGTATTTGCTGAGATAATCAACTGGACACACACCACAACAAGAACCCGCTACCTGGCTACCGAGGGGCTCGGGGAATAACGATTTGCGTAGACAAAATGACGCACACAAAATGGCCTAAATATTAGACTCCTGCAGCAACTGTTACAAATATTAGATAATTAGACTCTTTATCGAAGTGTTGTCTTGATGAATTAATTATTCCAACAGAGCATCAGCTATGTGATGAATCGTTCGATTTCAAGTACATTGTTGAGAACACGCTGGGCCGCCATGTTGAAAAGCATAAATACGTGATCACAGTCTTTGACGGAGAAGTGATGTTCTCTTTTGACGGATCATAAACTAGTAGCCATTTCCCTGCGAGGTGGGACTGCTAAAAAACCCACTATTATTGCAAGTAAGATTACCCTTTTATTCAAAATCATTCAAAAATTAAGAAAATCGAACACTGCATCTATGTGGGTAATACAATTTTAAAATATTGTCGTTTTAATGCAAATACAAGAGCTTGTAGCTCACAAGGATGCAAACCTCACGATGTCAAGTTATAGACCCGTAACAGCTCGTAATGGCATGTTTGTATATATATATATATATATATATATATATATATATATATATATATATATATATATATATATATATATATATATATATATATATATATATATATATATATATATATATATATATATATATATATATATATATATATATATATATATATATACACAATCTCTGACACTCATTTATCTGAAATTATCAGACCCAAAAGATGACCACAGCTAACAGCAGAATGAGAGGACATGCAACGACCATCCTGCGACTGTGATATATAAATCATCTGAGATGCCTTTGAGGCGGTAAGCCACCTATCAAAAACCATGAGGAAGAACGATCTCACTTGAAGTCTATCGTTTGCATCTCATTTACATACAGACACACCCCGGAGATCACCTACAACAGTTATTGGGTGGCTGCTGGGCTATTAGTTTGAAGCAAGCAAATTACACATGGGCCCCTCTCAGGTAATTTGCGCCTTGCAAAATCAGCCCTGCTTTACCTTTGACCCCTGAAAAATCTTATTTACTAGATAAACCTAATGGGGAACAATGTGTGATGGCATATTTTCTTATAATGCACGCTACCCACCCCAAATTAAAAATTCACGAATATTATTTTGATTGTCATTAACAAACTGAATATCAGCCCTGCATGACCTTTGAAGCAGAATATTATTATTGAACGTTCATAAAAATCACTTCTTACCATGTTAACTCAATGGGGAACTATTTTATTTCACCTTTTCTTATAAACCACGCTAACAGAAAAAAATTGAACTTAGCGGCTGCCCTGTATGACCTTTGACCACCTCGTGTCAATATTTCCTCGCAAACTACAAATGAAATCTGTATCGTATTTGACCTCCGCCAAAAGGTTATCATTATTTGCATAAATGCTGATCACTTGCCCAACCCGACAAGTTGTTTTGGGTATTAGTTTAGCCCTGGTGTGTCAATGAATACATAATTTAGCCATATATATTTTGATTTAATCTTGTCACGCCGAAAGCCTATTGACTTCTTGTTTAATAGCACATAGATTAACTTTCAAGTAGAATTCCTGACTATTATCTCCTACCAGAGGTCTTGGATCCAGCGCTCGACAACGGAGATCCCAGTGGGTCAAAACGGCGGGCAGCCGGTATAAGCCATCGTAAATGGAGTCGGTTGTTAGTCCTTTCAGTTCCTTTTGTTGCGTCACGCTGGCGGGATGTTTCCAAGCATCCCTTTCTGTCTCCTGACTTCATCACAGTGTCCTCTGTGCCCTCGACCGATTGACAGCAGTTCTGGATGGAAAACGACGGGCAGCAGTTGATGAACGTCCAGGGAGGTTCTCCCTGACTTTCTGTCATATAGACTTTCACTCTCTTCGTCTCTCCCTTGATTCTTGTACTCAATTCTTGAAGCCTTTTTATATGATTCCAAATGAGCAGTCGCCCCATTAAGTCAATCCTAACTGAAAAAACTAAATGTAAATCACGTCAGATCAGACTCTAACACATAGATAGCCTTCCATGTGACAAGAATCATTGCCAAATATAATTGAAATGAATTGAACAAAAGATATATCTCTGATTTCATTGGATTCCACATTCATTAAAACCCATAAACAACGATATTTAGGGGACTTCGGAATAATTTTGATCGGTAACATCAATATTCTGACACAGGTGATCGGGATTCCTTGACATCCGGCACTGAGCTGAGCAAGTCTCCCCTATCATTCTGCGATTGCTCATAGCGTCTTTGTCGAAAGTCACACAATTACTGGCAAGAGTGTGGGGGTCGGGGGAGGGGAGGGCGGTGTTAAGTGTAGTTGAACACTTACAGAGCCATGTTACAACTAGTCATGTGGGGAACTGACAGAAGGCCAAATGTCTTGTACAAACCATGCTATGTGACTGCTTTTGGTTGTTCAATCAGCATCATACGTACATAGCATGTATAGAGTTTGACTTTTCAGCAGATCGTCCCATTTTCCT
This sequence comes from Urechis unicinctus, assembly GCA_034190875.2. NCBI lineage: Eukaryota > Metazoa > Annelida > Polychaeta > Xenopneusta > Urechidae > Urechis > Urechis unicinctus. The sequence continues at coordinate 44,931,394 of CM067352.1, forward strand.
GTGCTCTATTGTGCCTGCTCTAATGAACATAAATAGTCAATCTGCATATACCTATATATCTGCTTACTACATAATCACTACTGTCATCAGCAGAGTCATTTTCCTACTAATAATATCATACTGATGTGGTTCCCATCTTTAACAAAATCACTCCAAAGCTTTCTTTATAAACTTCAAAAATTGCAAACCAGCAATAGCTTCTGCTGATATGTACCTTTAAACCAGCAATAGCATCTGCTGATGTTTACCTTCAAACCAGCAATAGCTTCTGCTGATGTGTACCTTCAAACCAGCAATAGCATCTGCTGATGTGTACCTTCAAACCAGCAATAGCTTCTGCTGAACCAGCAATAGCTTCAGCTGATGTGTACCTTCAAACCAGCAATAGCTTCAATAGCAATAGCTGCTGATGGGTACCTTCCAACCAGCAATAGCATCTGCTGATGTGTACCTTCAAACCAGCAATAGCTTCAGCTGATGTGTACCTTCAAACCAGCAATAGCATCTGCTGATGGGTACCTTCCAACCAGCAATAGCATCTGCTGATGTGTACCTTCAAACCAGGGTATGTGTACCTTTAAACCAGCAATAGCTTCTGCTGATGTGCACCTTCAAACCAGCAATAGCTTCTGCTGATGTGTACCTTCAAACCAGCAATAGCTTCTGCTGATGTGTACCTTCAAACCAGCAATAGCATCTGCTGATGTGTACCTTCATACCAGCAATAGCATCTGCTGATGGGTACCTTCCAACCAGCAATGGCTTCTGCTGATGTGTACCTTCAAACCAGCAATAGCTTCTGTTGATGTGTACCTTCACAATAAGATATGTAATGTCATAGGCTTCTTGATCATCATGGGAATTGCGTTTGTGAATTGCTTTTATCCAATGTAAACTCTTATATTATTGCAATTTAATCATATCAATTGATCGAAGTGTAAATGCAAGGTGAATAAACTCATGAAATCATGTTGTGGCTCATTGCGCATGTTACAGATACTGCTGACCACGCGAACACACATCATCAACTGTCATCAAATTACAATGTTACGATGGAACTATTGAGTACTGTTCACCTAAATTTAAATGAGTTATGATCAAGCATAATTGTTTGATGAGGCTATATATTCTAGCCACATAGATCACCAAGTCTTATTCGTTTATGATGTCTTTGTGTCAGCACAATGCAGTAAAATAGCAATGTCCTAAATGTCCTTTCATATCATTTGTTTATGCCATGTATGTGTTTGTTGATATAGTATTGAATTGCACGCTCATATCATTCTCAGAGTAACATGACATCAAATAATAACTACTCTCCTAAAGCAGCACTTTCTTGTCTGATATGTTTATGAATGTTATATGAGGCTTGACAAAAAAACTTAACATTTCAGCATCGGACAGTGACGAGTCAGAACAGCAAGATGACGATGGTTTGCATTCCTCATTTAAACTTTGATAACTCAACTTCGTTTAAAGAAGTGAATAACTCTGTAATGGTTGTTTTCGATTTACATCTGAAGTTTTTACATGCAAATTTGATCTGACTGGCTTTTCATCAGCCCCAGAAGGTTTATGGATTTCCTGTCCACTTTTATCTACAGTATCATTCAGTTCATAATTGGCTACAAAAAGACAGTATTATTTGTAAGAATATCAACAAGACGCCACGTTGCATTCTAGATTCGTTTTAATTACTGCGCATGCAATGGAAAGAAGTTTCAACTCCAATATTCAATAAATCAAGCCTTCCCATTGGCATGTTGACATCTGTAGGTACGGATTGTAGGTGTCGACGATTTCGTCGAACAACAGATCCCTGATCTGTTCTCACTACAACTGATCTTGGAGTTTCCGCCTGTGTTATAACTGTGGCACCGTTCCAGACCTTCTCATTGTCCGTCCTCACCAACACTTTCTGACCTTCTTTCAGAGGGGAGAGAGGTCATGGTGCATGATGTCGTTCATGATATTGTTTTTGTGAAACCTTGCTTCATCATCATTGTCCTGCACTTTGCTCTGAGATGGCCATCCTTGTTGCAGATTCTTTTGTAAAATTGGCAGGGTAATTCTAATCTGCCTACCCATCCTCGACTGTGAAGGACTGAATCCTGTACAAGTCGTTGGTGTGCTCATCATAACACCTAACATAAAATCGTCCTGTCGAAGAATTTACTTTGCTCTCTGTACCGCTCTGTCAGCTTCGCTGTTCGCCTGCGGGGAATGGGGACTTGTAGTCACATGACTAAATCCATACTGAGCTCCAAATGACGCGAACTCTTGAGATGAGAACTGGGGTCCGTTATCAGACACTAACGTGTCTGGTACTTCCAATTGTGCAAAGATACTCTTCAACTTGCCTACGACACAGCTCGTCCTACTCGCCAGACGGACAATTTCGATATATCTCGAGTAGAAGTCACAATGAGGAATAGTCTGTTGTACTTGCACAGGTCGGCTGCAACCCGTTCCCATGGACGAGAGGGTTACGTAGAAGAGATGAGTGGCTCATATCTGTGTGCTTTCTGAAACTTCTGGCAATGGATGCAAGATTATACAATATCTTGTTTCTGCTTGCTGATCCCAATCCAGTAAACAGACAGCCCTCTCTCGGCACTTGTTTATCCCCTGGTGGCCGTCATGAATCCTGCGCAATATATCACATTGATGGCTCTTTGGGATGTGGATTCAGTCATCGTACAGCAGTAATCTCTCGATACCGACAAGTGATTCCTAATCTTGTAATAACCACGCAGGTGTAGAGGTACATCTCTTATGTACTCTGGCCAACCAGACAAAGAAATGTCGATGACTTTCAGCAACTGCTCATCCTTGTAGGTCGCGACCTTGACATAGTCAAGCTTCGCTGTGGTGAACGACTTTTCTTGCAACGCGTCCACATGCAGCGTAGCTTCCTTTGCCTTAACAGTGTCTGCAGAATCGTGCTGCATGGGACTCCTTGACAGATTGTCAGACACGACCATTTCCTTCCCTGGAACATATTCACTCTGGGATTGAATCTCGTGAGCTGAAGGAGCAGACGCTGGCATTGTATTGGCACCTGATCAATGTCCTCGCTCATTATCAGGGGCACCAGCGGGTTGGGGTTAGTCAACAACTTAAATGTCTCAAACCCAGACAGGTATTGCGTAAACTTCCCACATGCCCACACCGAGGCCAAACATTCCTTTTCCATTTGTGCGTAGTTTCTTTCAGATGTGGTTAGTGTGCGAGATGCAAAAGCTATTGGCTTAAGTTCATTACTTCCAGTTTATAGCTGCATCAGGGTTGCTCCCAGTCCAAATCTACTAGCATCTGCAAACACTAAAGTCGGTAGGTTTGGGTCGTAATATGCAAGCACAGGCGCTGCAGTAATGAGGGTCTTCGCCTCTCAAGTATGGTCTGGTCCCCATGACCAGACCATATTGGAGCGTAGCAGGGAAAACATGGGTTTCAACACCGTGGCTAACTTCTCTACTAACCGTCATAGGTAGTTTATCATAACCAGGCATCTCTTCAGCTCCGTGACATTTGTCGGCACTTTCAATTCACTTATGGCCTTTATCTTTTTCGTAGATGCCCCTATGCCGTTGCAATCAATGTGATGTCCCAGAAAGTCTAGATTGGACATGCAATGGCGACACTAGGATTTATTAAGTGCAGACTTGCCTATCAGGTCGGTCAGTCGGTCATGAACCGCTGGAATATCTCCGGCGCACCCGTGATGACGAAGGACAATCTATGAAAGCAATATCTGCCATATGGTGTGATGAATATTGTCAACTTGGAACACTCTGGGTTCAATGGTATGGCCCAAAAACCACTTGCCGCATCAAGCGATGAGAATACTTTTGCTCCTGACAATTTTGGTAAGATATGCCTTTCTCTTACCACAGACTCATTCAATCAAGTCCACACAATCGGACAGTCTTGTCGTTTTTCAAAACTGGAAGGATTGGATCACACGACTCTGTCAGTTCCTGAACGGGAGCGATTACACCATGGCTCTCCATCCGCCGTAGTTCCTCTTTAACCTAAGACATTAGAGGTATGAGTATCCTACGCGCTGTGTTAATGATGTTTGGCTCTGCATCAGCTTTCAATCTGATGTTAATCGGTGGTCACTATATGAGACCCACATCGCCATACACTGAATAATTTTTGTTTCGCTCAAATGGAGATGTATAAATCCCATGGCTTTAGATTCGTTTCAACTCAACAAGTTACTACCAGGTGATCCATTGACAACGTATATTTCCATGCAACACAACTTGCCTTTAAACTTGATCTTGGAGTTCAACACACCTTGATACGACAATGGACTTCAAACACTACTTAGACTAACGCCAACAGGTCTTTAGGGTGGGGCATCCGTCAAAGCATTGAATGACTTTATTATAATAACCGTCACATCAGCCCCAGCCTCAATCTTGAAATGGACAAGCTGTTCACAAAGTCTTAGTTTCACCTCCCATGGCTGATCCGTACTAGCATAGTTACATGAACGAAGGAAATATGATAATTCATTTGTTTCGGGTGATTTTGTGATCGCTGGTAGAACACGGCTCTCTCGTGGATGACATTTCGTTTGGGAATAAAATGTTCCTCAAATTTTCCAATCACCACATCCAGTTTATTCTTGTCTCCCTACGCTGTGAATATGAAAGGGCTAAATATGGTCTTTGCCTGTGGTCCGAGGGCGTATATTAAGGTGATTACCTGAACTTTTTCCTCATCACTTGACCGCTCGTAGCGTGCGCGCTATCCTTTCCATTTGGCCGAACGACTAAAGTTGAATGCCTCAGGAGGTATATCTTCGACATCGTGTCAGTTGTCTATTTCCTAGTGATAAAACCAATTCACTGATGGAAGAACTCACGTTTTACAGGTTATTAACACCCTTATGAGAGGTACAAATTCTCCCAACACTGCTGCCACCAAGTTAGAATATCAACAAGACGCCATGTTGCATTCTACATTCGTTATAATTACTGTGCATGTGCGGGATCGCTTGCCGCAATACACAATATCAAAAAAATTACATTACAGTCGCATTACTCTCCGTCTTGTCTTGTAAATTGAACTGATGACAGACACTATATGTTTCATTTGTTACAGGTGCTTGGCACATGGTACCAACATCACATCAATCAATTTCTCAAAATACTGTGCGAAACAAAAAAAAAAAACAGAGAGGAGAAACACACGCCAAGAAAAAGGCTGATCTACACTGAGCTGAGCTGTGGATTAAGTCGCGCAAGTTCATTTGTAAGTGCGAGGTATTTGGTATGTTTGAGGGGAATATATTAATATAACTCCTCTACCCCAGCTCTCCAGAAGCATTGTTACTTGAATTCACCCCTGAAAAAACTGCCTAACGGAACTGCCTGCTCTCTGATTTATGGTGGCGATGACGTGTGCTTCTGAACCTGTGGGATGTGTTGGTTATTGTATGGTTATGTGAGCGATGTTGGGAATAAACATGAGAACCCTAGGTTCTAAGCGTGTTTCCCCATACGCCTACACGACCATGCGAAAAAATACTTAATGGGACGCACGTACAAAAGGTAATTAAGCTCATACAGACTGTTAACCAGAATGAAGTTGATCACGTTTCATCTGCTGAATATTCGGGATGAAAAGACACTTTTTGTGTCTGAAGTTTCGATGATAATGTTTTTGCCTGATATACAAAATTTTAATAAAAGGGGAGAGCTTTTGCTTTATACCATAGCACAACTGACATAGTGATTGACTTATTTTCATGCATACAGCTCATGATGTCTAATCAAAAGCCCTGTACTGGTTTCGGATTTCAGCTTCGTTAGGACCACTAGGCTGGCCGTACCTTCGACCATATATCATAACGGGAGGATGACTGTATTGTTAATTATTGCATAATGATCGACATGATAAATTGGAAAACAAACTTAACGGGGATGCACTTACTTTTCCTCAGTTGTCTTCAATTTGTACCTAGTAAATAGAGCTGTGTTGGTTGTAGAACTTGTATATACCAAGCGCAAATAGCAGACAAAAGGTCAAATAAGAAACTTTTCAGCAAATATACTAGCTCTCATGTTGTTCACCTATTCGATATAGTCACTCTGCCACCTCGTGTGAGTGCATTATTTTGCACGTTCATGATGAATCACCGCCCGGGGTTCTTGATGTATGTTGTCAATCACCAAATAAACCCCAACTAATGTTTACCCTGGAAATAGAGAAGTACAATCCCTTTTCGAAAATAATACTGATTAACTTTTGCTGACTGATACTTTACACAATTTATAAGTCAAATTACAGGTGATTAATCTTCTGATAGACACTGTTTTTCAGTTGCTACAGTGGCACAGCAAAGAATGACCAACTACATATCAATCGATTATTTCAACAGCATCCCCATACAACAACCTCCCATCAAACAAAATTGCAATAGAGAAAGCGTTGCAATAAAAACAGCGGAGAGAAACAAACCTGCGACCGCAAGCCAAGGTAAACACTGATGTACACACAAGTTGTGGGTCGGTTGCGTTAGTTCGCTTGCAAGTGGGCGTTATTTCTTATGTTTTGGGCGAACAGCAAGACGTAACTTCCACGATAAAATCCACCCCTCAACCCTCACCTCCCCTTATAACAACAGCGAGTTATCACCTGTACAAGCAAGCCTACGGCTATGCGTAATGAGGTGGTGAAAGTGGAAACGACATTGTAGCACCGAATGTCCGTTGCTTATGTTAAGAATGGTGTGTATGGCCATTTTAGCGTGAGCTAGCCCAATAGACACTCGCAAGGGCCATGCGACAGTATATCACAACAACATTTGTTGATATCCACCCTTTGCATATTATGGAAGGTCGTGATTTGGTTGAATGTAGACGTACCTTACAAAACATTGAGTAATTATCCTTTAGCTCCAGGCAACCATCAATGTTTTGCGACGTCAGTCTCATATTTAGGGAAGCCTGCATAGTCAGCAAGATCGGTAGGAGTTAAGTGTGAAAACACTGTCAATCAATAGTTCAAAATACGTTTAAATTAAGATCGTTTGCAACCCGAGTTATTTACGTCGGTGATTATGATCATCTTGGCAATTTAACAGGTGTAACCTCTTAATTCAACAGCGAATGTGCCTTAAGCCTTATGCAGCTCTATTGATGTCTTGATTGGCTAGTTAGCAAAACTGTTTATTACGTACCCTGTCAAGCTACTAGCCCGCTGGTTTGTGGCAATCTAGTCCGAACCCCAAATTCCGTCGCAACTGTGCTAGCCAGCAAATATGTAGTCAACCCCGGCTCACACCTATAAAGGTTTATGCAACACCCGTACTGTGTTCGTCATTCCTTGGAACAAGTACCTGACAGTAAAAGCAACTGTAGGAGTATCCAACTCTTCCTGGAAACAAAAATAGGTGCGCTCAATCATCGTTGTCCATCTGTCCGAAATTCTCTGATTTCAAATCAGATAATTGCTTCAATATTACCAAGCTTGCAGTCATTGTATACTGTTGGATTATCTAAAGATTAATAAATGAATCTTGTGGATTATCAGCGGTCAGTCTCGTCGATGAGGCAACAGAAAAAATGATTTGAATGATAGTTGATTGAAAGCCTTTGTCAGTCAGAGTGAGTTTCGTCATTATGACACAATGAGAATGGGCGAATATTTCAGGATCAACATGCAATGTTTCGAAAGTTACATATGGAAATACAAATAGTTTGTAGGTACTTAAATGATGTAGATATGTAGATGTCAACGTATCCAAACCCCGCTCGTGCATGAGGGCTCATGTTTAATGTGAGAGGAATAGTGGGCGTTTGCGTGACAAACTTGAAGATGCGCTGATGAAATATGAGGCTTGGCTAGGTATCGGGCATGATAATGTAGAATAGCACGCTGTTAAGAACCGCCCACTGACTCTTAGGTATCCAAGGCTACATCTGCAGGCCTCCGAAACCAACTCCTATGAAGACTGCGGCTCCGATATTGGCAATCCCTCTCAAATCTGCTCCTGGATCAAGTAGCATTATTTCAGGTTACCCTTAATCTGCTATCCTCTGTGAGGACATTCTCCACCGTGAAACATGACAAGATAGTGTCAGCAGGTGTGCAACTCAACTTTATCCACATAAGTGGGCTATGGACGGACCATTATTTTTGACTTGTTTAAATATCGGAAGTTGCTCGCGAACCTAATCAGCGGTATAAAATATGGGTTTTCTTACTTGGCTTCAACATCGTAGGTCTGTTTCTCTCTGCTGTTTGTATTTAAAAGAATTATACATAGCAATTTTTTTTCCTTATCATTCGACATATTTTAATAGTGATATTTCAAAGGACTAAGCATAAAGATAAATCGATTGAACTGTGGTTGGATGCTGTGTCAAGCCGCTTATACAAATGAAACATAGCGTCTATTAGCCGCTTATTTATAGAAATTCCATTTTGTAAACAAAGACGGTTAGTGGCAAATGCACTTATTATTTGACTTAGACATTGCATTTAGTATGCAATCAAAGAAACAATATTTAGATAAAACTTTTTTGTATTGCTTCTATACATCAGCGATATTATAGATGTGAACATTCATTGTGGTGGTGTGATGATAGGACAGGACTCCCGGTCAGTGATTCATCATGGACACACATGAGACAACACTCATACAAGGTGGCAACGAATACCAGAGTGATCCCAAGGCCTGTGTCGTGCAGGTGAGCAACAACTCGTACAATAGTTGAAAACACCTGATTGATTGAAAACCTTCCTCTTTCATTTGTGTGTGACCCTGCACAAGCCAAAAAGTAGGAAGGCTGTTGAAAATTGTCTGGAACTCGATATAGACTACACACAACGCCAAACCACAAGCAACCCATCAACCAACAGATTTGATTAAAACGTCCAGATTATCTATCACATATTTGTCTATGTGTGTCTGTTTGTTCTCTTTGCATATCAAGATGTAGCGCTATAGAAAAACAGTCCCGCTTATTGGGAATGAGTGAATCAGATAAGTTTAGGTGTTACGTTTTATAAATGTAGCTTGTAAAATGTTTTAAATGCGCACCCTCACCACAAAGAGTAGTGGAAGGAGACAATACTACCTTTACCCCTTATTGCCAAGTCTTGCCCTCGCAGAAGATTTATGGGATGTTCTCTTCTCTTCTCTCCATGAATGAATGAATAAATGGGTTGATCCCGTTCCCGTAGTATAAATGACGCCATGATTATTGGTGTGTTGATAGTGGAATACGGGCTGTGAACCTGGACCATGCATTCACAGTGGCTGTGATGAAAGCCCTCCATCAACTGCTCCATTCCAATGAGTGCAGTGGCTGCTTAGTGGGGCTCCCTTCAATTGTCTATTCACTGTGTGCACTCATAAAACTATTATGATTATCCTTATCAAGAAGATACAATGTGAGACAATTCACTAATGGAATTGTTATTTCAGAAAAATGTAAAGGCAAGCGCCTATTGGATATTTGTAGTGGGCCGACCATTTACAGTGTAATGTGTGGCAGTCGGTATTTCTCAGAGATTTATCTGACTGACTACTGCGAACCCAACCGAAAGGCTCTCCAGAACTGGGTATCACGTGACCACGCTGCCTTAGATTGGTCCTCAGATAGCCAATTGGCTGACTACTTCAAGAAGTTCTATGATATACTCATCCCGGGGGGTTTGTTATGTATGGTAGGGGATGGGTATATGACATATTACTACAGTGAAGGCATAGCTTTCTAACCTTTGCAGGGGTTCCCTGGGCAAGGCCTGTCAAACTGGTCCAGCCTTGTGACTCTCCCTCATCAAGTATATATGTTGATATCTGATGCTTTAGCGCCGGTTCGAGGTGTCGCACACTGCACGTCTCGATAAGGTGTATCTGATATATGTCTAGCAATTCCTAGCACATCACGTTATGATGCGTAGGTCCTGTCGATGTCTTCATAGCTAAGCGTGTTTATAGTTATATTCACTTTACCCGTAATAAACGGCAGTATTGACCAGGTTCTAAATGGTACAATCTGACAGGTTTTCTGTGACTGAGATGATCACGTTAAATGTCGGTCCAATCTCTGAAAGGGGATGCATCCGACCTGATTGTTCCATGTTATCCTGCTGCTTCTTGGTCCACGTGGCGAGGCTTTCACAGCCCCATCTGGGCAACGGCTTTGTGCCAAGGGACCTCTGGCACCCCAATATTACCTTTACCTGTGTAAATTTTATACCCTTGGAGATATTTTCAGCAACGAAGACTGTAAGTTTATCCCCCTAATTTGTTCAGTTATCCATTCAATCATTCTGCAACTAAAGGTTTTAAAGCGTGATATCCCTCCACCTGTGATGGTCGGGCCAAAGAGCTTATAATTACACAAAGAGTACTCATTCGAATTGGTTAATGCGGCAAGCTCCCTCCCACCCCACTCACGACTCAACCATAAAATCAACAAAAGCACATGGACGTTGTTTATGTTGAGACATTGAAGACATCCAAAAATCCATGTGGTTTTAAGAAAGACGTTATGACAAACAGCGTGCTGCACACAGATGACCTGTTTACATATTTTGTTTGGAGCCCTGGTCAAAGGTAGTTAATTGAAGGAATGATGTTATGGCAGTGACATGCGATACCATAGCATGCTTGTTGTTACTCACTGAGCTTTAATGTATGAACTGTCATTAATAGCTGGCTTACAAAAACTCTCATCTAGCCTCGCCATGCTTGCTCAAGAGCTACACGCGAGAATAAAAACCCGGTTACAGTCACCTGCCGGTCGGCTCTGTTCATATGGATGTTTCATTCATCGGGATCTCATTCAGGGCGCCATTGGAGGCGCATGGTGTGTCTGAATATTATGATGTAAACTGGCCCGCGTGGGAAAGACAAGGCCTTTACGACATTCAACAACCACTGTTTTTGTATTGTCGCAATTATTTTTAATTCCACATAATCTTGGTGACATGATTTCAGGCGCTAACCGACAATATATGAAGTCAATGAACCAGCCATCTATTCATGTTGGTGGTTCATCACACATCCAATACTGCTCTCATCTATTCCATGCAACAGAATTAACACATATACACTTCTGATTTACGCAGGTTTTGTTTTGCATCTTTGCCTTTGCCCTTTAACCCAAAACGTAGACTGTGGACCTCGGGATGAGCGCAACAAACACATAAAAAATATGGCTGCCGATAATAAGCACACAGTAAGATTGCAAACAGTATGTTTTATCAGGGATTGCGTCCACGTACCCTGGGTATGATGTTTGGCTCACTGAAGGACTTTGTTTACCCGAAGCATGGGATATAAGCTCCGATCGCTAGCGAACCCACACAGCAGCACCGGCACCTGTGTCTACACCAGTACTCTTCTTGACTTCGCAGCCCCTGGTATGTTTCTAATTGCTGTTTGTATTCAGCTTTGTCACATAAGTGGTATTTGTGTAGGGGAATTTAAAAATACAATGCCTGAAGAGTTATCGTGTTATATTCAGGTTGGCATTTGTGCTAAGGATCTCTAACAAATGATACATTGTGTCTAGTCTAGTTATTGTTGATTTCATTCATCAAGCCAAGAAGGTAGGTGAAAAATACATTTGTTACTGGACTAACACATTGCACTGAGTATAAAGAAAGAAGGACAACATTTCAATCAGATTTTTCCAAATGTGAATGCAATATAATCACCTCGTAATTGCAGCGACAAAAATGGGTGAATATTAATTGTGCAACATTTGGTGACAGTCACATGTCGGTATGTTTATAGGACAGCATTCAGCAAGACGGCAAGCTCGTGATTCGTCATGGACACTCTAGATGCTACACTCGCACAAGGTGACAAGGATTACCAGAGTGACTTTAATTCCAAGGCATATGTCGAGCAGGTGAGCAGATTTAACTATGGCACCGTTGTTGAAAGCGCCCGATTGACCCTTGCTTTGTCATTTTCGTGTGACCCTACACCAGTCAAAACATGCATCGATACGAAGTTGTTCAAAGTATCCAGCGACTCATTGGAGATCACACAAATAAACAAAAACAATCTCAATGTCTTGAATCAAACCGTAGATTAAATTACAACGAACTGTTTATTTTAAATAATTGTAGGTTTCAGTGACCACTGTCGGTTTTGATGTTTGTTGCTCTGCAGGGCTTATAATTTACTTATTACCCGTTGTTCAATTTCACATCCCCCCCCCCCCCACCTCTACTCACACACGCACATTTTGATTAACAAAAACTAGACGAAAGAAAACATCATCTATCCTCCCCCATCATAATTGCCATGCCTCCCCCTTTATATAATTCATGGGAAGTTACCTTATCTATTCCCGGAATGAATGAATAAATGATTGCCTGTATTTTTTCTTCTTCGGCTCAAAAGCCACTACAATGCCCGTGTATGTTGACAGTGGTGGCCAGGCTGTAATCCAGATAACCCGGACCATGCATTCACAGTGGGTGTGGTGACTGCCCTACATGAGCTGCTCGATTCCAGTAAGTCCGATGTCGGTTCTGTGGGGCTCCCTTCATTAATCATTAACTTGGCGTAATCATAACGCCAAGTTATGTTGGTCAGTCGCGTTTGTAAGTTTGGATGTTTGTTATTGTTAAAATTTTTTTGATCCGCGATACAGGTCGCAATTTTTGACATTTTTGATTTTTTTCTTCACCAATCGTTAGGGGTCTATGATGCGCTGAACCGAGAGGTTTTGTTTCGACCTTGACCTCATATCAAGGTCAAGGTCACGTTGTGAATTTTTCTATCCTTGATATCATCTTAACCTACGGTGCGATTTTAAAAAAGTTAATTGTTCCTTGAAGCCTGTTTTATTGGCGACCTTTCTATATCAACTGTCTTGAATAAATACGCATAAATCGCCCCGTAGCCCCCCCGCTCGAAAATTTGTGGTAGTGTCTTAACACATTTTTCAATCGCTTATAACTTCAACAATATTCGATGGATGGTCATAAAAATTGGGCCGAATGTTGTTAGAGGCAGTGGCTACCGCAGGATATCTGTTTAATGGATGTCGATGACGTCATTTCCGGTTACGAGCAAAACAACGTTATTTAGCTGTGCAATCGGAAGTTATTGTGTCATTTCTCTGTTGTTAATGGTCGTATAGTAAAAATGTTTGCACTTGAAGGTAGCCCATACCATTCCAAACTTGAAACTTATTTATCTAATTGTATATGTCATATAGTTTTCTCAAAAAATGAGCTTAAAGTTCAAAAACGCCCTCCAAAATGCATTAACGCCCCGATAAGTTTAATAATACTGGGTCGAATTTGAAAATGTTCACATGAATTTGTAGGTAACTATTCTAGTAACATTTCGTACGCGGCATATCCGCAGGAATTATGCGTTGTTTTCTCACGAATGGCAGTTAAAAGCTCGGATTTTTCGATTGCTTATAAAATCAATAATATTCGTTCAAGAGTCATAAAACGTGGGTCGAATGTTACCATGGAGAGCGTCAACCGAATTATATTTCTTTTAGGAAAGTCGCTGACGTCATTTCCGGTCACGAACGAATCGAAGTTAAAATTCGACTGAAATCTGAAATTATCGCGTCGTTTCTCTGTCGTAAATAATCGTATGATGAATTTGTTTGCTTTCGAAGAAAGCCCATTCAATTCTGAACATATATGTAAAATTTTCTGCTCAAAATACCCGACAGTTTTCTCATAAAGTAAGTTTGAAGTACAGAGGGTGTCATTTCTGATGCCTCTCGCGCTGAACAAAGGAATCTGCTCTCGGCTCGGGGTGCGCGGGGCGCGTGGCGCGGCAAGTACGGCAGGCCGCGGTACTATTAAATATGAAAATATCCTTTTCCTTGTGTCAGCCTCTGAATCATAGTTTATCAATAAATCTAGAGTAACTTAGTCAATTTTGGGTCAATATTGAAATTTTAAAAAGTTTCCGACACTGTTAGCCAAGTTCACCCATGTCCTCATGGGCATCTCGTCTATTCGTTGTTTACATGTTTATTTTTGGACGAATACACTTATATGACGCATTTCACACATCGCATTCCTATTTCAGAAAACTGTAAAGGCAAGCGTCTGTTGGATATTTGTAGTGGGCCGACCATTTACAGTGTAATGTGTGGCAGTCGGTATTTCTCAGAGATTTATCTGACTGACTACTGCGAACCCAACAGAAAGGCTCTCCAGAACTGGATATCACGTGACCCCGCTGCCTTTGATTGGTCTTCGTTCTTCAAATATGCAGCCTATCTAGAAGGAAACGGGTGAGTTAGATGACAATAATAAATATTTACAGCTTGCACAAAACGTGGCGCCACTATCCTGGTGCCAGATGCTGATACTGGAATGTGGTTCTTAAGGTTTTCTAGGTCAAATATCGGGGTCAAACTTGTGCAATTCAGAATTGTTTAAACGTTGAGTATTACGACTATTTACTTGAATAAATAATGAGGTCGTGAAAGAGTTAGAAGTATGCTTGAAACCAGGCTGTTAGGAAAGAGGTAGAACAATCCTGAATTTTTACTTTTGACTCCGATATTTAACCTTTAACCTTGACCTATGTTGGGTACAAGACCTATGTTGCATAAAACCACACAGGAAAACTATGCTGATTACATCGAGTACCTTAATTGATGTAGTCGATTTCAGCGTAACAGCTACTGATGTTGAAAGTCGGTTGCGCGCATGCATCAAGGGTGTGTTGGTTTGTGACCTTAATGACGACCTTCCCCTGGGATCTCACCAGTCGAGCTGCATCCCCGCTGACGCCATCTTTTCATGCTTCACGCTGGAGATAATTCTCACTGAGGATAGCCAATTGGCTCAATACTTCAAGAAGTTCTATGACATGCTCGTCCCGGGGGGCTTGTTTTGTATGGTAGGGGTTGGGTATATGACATGTTACTATACTGAAGGCAAACTCTATAAGGCCAAAGGTATGTCCGAGCAGCTGGTACGAGAAAGTCTGTCTCAGGCTGGGTTTGGGGAGATTACACATAAGTTAATTGGCGGCGAGAAGTGTCATGAGAGTATTATTGACTCCCGAGATTATTTCATTGCTTCTGGAATTAAGTTGCAATAATTTTATTTGTGCAAAAAATATATTACAATTGATAAATGCACGAAGTAGAACTGAACAATTCTCCCAGCCCAGTCAATTATGTTCCACTTTTTGTTCCTTCATTATTCATTTCAAATGGTCACCTTTTGCAAAATGGCTGTTTAAAAGGAGAGACTTCATCGTATGTTTTGGTTGTGGAATCAATAAATGATGAAGAGTTGTTGAATAATTGATGACGACGACTGCGACTTATTCCGTGAAGTCGGTGCTATAGTAGTTGCGTGACGTCACTGAATCAGCTGAACATGCTTTTGCCACTATCACAGACTTATCAAATATAACCACTGATGCTTCGGGGCAATAGTTAAAGGAAAGTTTTGCAGCCCCTGATGCTTCATCGCCACCATAAATGAAAAGTATCATAAACCCTGATGCCTCAGTGACAACATATAGGGAAAGTCTCATAACTCCTGATGTGTTAGCCTCTTAGTGCTGAGCACGCAAGTCTCCAGGGACACTCGTACACCTTGCTTGGACAGAAATAAGAAGAAATAGATTTTCACATTGCGTTGTGACCCCATGGAATGCTTTACCAGACACGATAGTTTCAGTCGGTTCGCTGAACTTCTAAATAAACCTACTCCATATGTATTTTAAGAACAAAGTATTTACGTAACATGGGTAATAATTAACCCGACTTAATGCCTGTTAATGACCATTGGCAGGGCACTTATTGACCAAATGGTATTATTTCTTTGGCGACCTTTCACCAAAAGTTCATTGCAAATCATTGTACATCATCAAATGTCACGAAACACCTGATGCTTCAGCGCCATCATTAAAGGAACGTCACACAACACCTGATGCTTCAGCGCCATCATTAAAGGAACGTCACACAACACCTTATGCCTCGGCGCCATCATTAAAGGAACGTCACACAACACATAATGCCTCGGCAACATCATTAAAGGAACTTCACACAACACCTAATGCCTCAGCGCCATCATTAAAGGAACGTCACACAACACCTAATGCCTCGGCACCATAACGTCACACAACACCTAATGCCTCGGCGCCATCATTAAAGGAACGTCACACAACACCTAATGCCTCAGCAACATCATTAAAGGAACGTCACACAACACCTAATGCCTCAGCAACATCATTAAAAGAACGTCACACAACACCTAATGCCTCAGCGCCATCATTAAAGGAAAGGCACGAGCCTGAAGTTTACTACCAACTGGGTAAAACATATCAACATGCCATTTGGCACGAAATGAATTGCTACCAGAGCCTGATGAATTTATTTATAAACAATAATGATACGACCGCCCTCACCTCACACAAGGATGACTCTTGATGCTTTCTCTCATGTTGCGATCTTGAGTATAGTCGATCACTTTTTATCAATTTTAATTTGAAAGGGAAATGTGTCTTGAGGCCAAGCTTCTTGATTCCAGCGCACGTTTTTGCTTCATTATTCCCAAATTAGCATAATGATATGAAAATTAACTTGAACTCATTTGCATTAAAACTGTGCTATCCAAACCATGAACGATTTATATGCTAACTTACTTTGCATCACTAATAATCAATTATTTTGCGAGTAATGAACGATGATTTATTGGACTTTGGCCAAGTTATAGACCTGAAAAACCTCCCATTGTTCATACAGGCAAAAACGAGAGGTTGGGCAAATTCTAAAATGTGCACGGCGCTGTTGATTGGGTACCACTTTATTTAATACAACTGTACGCAAAGATCAAATAAATATGTTAGTAAGGCGAAGATAAGGAGGCAGTTTGCTAAGTGTCAGTATAGCCCAGCAAGTCTCTTAATTTGAAAGAGAGCAGAGTATGGAAGCTTTAACATAGCAAGTTTAATACCAAGGGTTTTTTTCTCAATATATCTTTGCTTGTCAGACGTAAACTAGTCTCCCCAGTTTGCATTCTTGAAACTTCGCGAGAGAGCCTCGCTGGGATGCCCAATGTAAGGTACGACAAACTAAGACCACAATATATCTCATCTCGGCATAATATTTATATAATCACAAAAGCAAGGGGCATAAATTGTATGTTAATTTAGTCCCCACAACCGACTTTTTGTTATCCTGAGCTTCAAGTCACATGGGATTCAACATGACCATATACCAAGACAATGCCACTGACCTACTGCTAACCAACAAAACATTCTAGTTAGTTCCGCTGTTTATTTGAAGTGGTTTCTGTCGTATAGTGATCTGTGGTGAGGAGATGCACACGATACGCACTTGATATAATGGAGGAAGACTCGAACTCCAGGTGTAGGGTCTATTGGAACTTAAACTTCATTACTTTGCATAATTTTTTATTTCAGATGTAGCTTTGCCTAAAATTGGAGAGAGATGTGTCGAGCTCGGAGGCCAGGATAGAACTTATTTTGAAATGTAAAAGTGATTCCCTCAACGACTTAGGCACGCCATTCCGATTCTGGTGGGACATGCTTTAGTTTGGTTAGTGAGGCTGGGACGTCGCTGGGGATTTAGGATATGGAGTATGCAAGAGGAGAGGGGGGAGGTGGCAGGTGACACGAAGGTCACCCGTGAATTTGGGAAGCTGAGGTGTATAATTAATATCTGCTGTAGGGGTCATCAAACTGATGACTGAGCGGGCACGTTATGATGATGGGTAGGTTTGTTGTCAATTAGGCACTCAACATTTCCTTCAGGGGTATATGTCCCCCGGGGGGGGGGCACTTAAGTGTATAGAGGTAGTATATATGTGCCGCGCGACGGGGTATGTTTTTTTCGGCCTCTCGACGGGTTTTTGGGCCTCATACTTGTACGACGGGGTATGTTTTTCAGCTTCAATCTATACGACGGGTTATACATTAGCATAATACCTTGTACGTCGGGGTATGCTTTTTGGCCATTTTGACCTTGTACGACGGGTACGGGTTTTCGAGGTCCCGCGGCACACCCCTACCCAGAATAAGACCAAGTGCCCCTCCCCCCCGGGATATGTCGTTGCAATCTGCCTCTTGCCTGACAAGGTTCCTTGAAGCTGGTTGCTTTCAAGTTAAGCAATAAATCATGAAGGAAAACTATAAACAAATTTACTTATCTTGTGAGAGTTTCTGCCAAAAATGAGGCACCAAATGGAAAAACGCATGAACTATTAGTGACCCAGACAAGACTCTCGTGTTATTTTCTTTAGGATACCTTAAAACGTCGGTTATTATCTTGGTGTGAACTAAAGCCTGATTATCCCTGTAGGTGCCTTCTCGATAGGTATCTTATTACGCAGATACTCGTTCCCCCTTTATTCCTAACATCAACCAAGTGACGTGCGTAGACCAATAGTAGTATAGGGAGTAGCGATTCTAGTACACCGCCCCTATACTACTACTGTTTGTGAGCATCATGAATCACCCCTTACACTAATGAATAGGCCCACTTCAACATATTTTAACCCCATTTTAGTACCAATGTGGTTAATCATTTCATTATGTTCACGAGAGGTCAATTTCAACGTATTTTTTATCATATTTTAGTACCAGTTTGACCATGCCCCCCAATACACCCATTTTAAAGGCAAAAAGGTTCGACATAAGGATACTCTCCCTACTGACCCTTGGCAGCTTATACAAGATATTTGTTCACCCTGAGGGGGCCTCGGACTCGACCCCCAAACGGGGCCGAGGCTAGTTAATTGGTAAACTAGTGTGACCATAGGCCAGGGTGTCGACACCGTTCCTAGAATCGCTACTCCCTATACTAGTCCAATACATATCAGCAAACAAAAGTCAAAGAGCAGCAAGTTGTTGTATTGGCGATACAGTGCTTATGAAGGTCTGGGGTGGGGGAGAAGATGCTGGAAGGGGGTCGGTGGATGTTAGAGCTTGTCATAGTGATAGTATATTCACTCTAATCATATGAAGTATCCCGGACTAACAAGCTATGCACAATAACCACCACCTGTGTCGAAATCAGTGATTTACATGGCTTGGAGGTCGCAGGTCTGTTAATCTCCGCTGTTTGTATTGCATAGTTACAAGAAATTGATTTATGTCTTGTTAAGCGCCTTGTGCAAAGCATGTATATTTGCAGTTCAATAGTTTTTGATTTCAATTGAATAACTAAGGCGGTGAGTAACAAATACACTTCTTATTTTAACTAAACATTGCATTAACAGTGTTGTGAAAGAAATTTGATTTAAATCAGTATTTTCTGAAAGTGAATGACAACTCGTTACTGACAATAGCCGTGCACGACGTCTTATTGACGTCGTGCGATGATCGTAACCAAATGCGGCGCGACAATACATGAGTTCCAATTATACACGATTACAGACATATTTACGTGCGAGATTTCGTCAAAAGCGATTTAATCCGGCCACACAAATTCTGAAAAGTTCATGTTTATTTTGAACGACAAGATCGGTTTCTGCGCGCATGCGCAGACAAGGTTCTTCGCAAGCGAACTTTTTCTTTCTGAATTTTATTATCTAAGTATATGTGTCATTTTGTCAATGATTATCTTTTGGAAATATCTTCTTTGAAGGGCGATATGTATTCAACGATATCACACTGACATTTAATAAAAGATAATACTTATTGATTCCCGCAGTCTGGAGGGGGCAATTGGCCTTGTCCTGCGTAGGGGTGTGCCCCGAGATCTCAAAAACCTGTACCCGTCATACAAGGTAAAAATGGCAAGAGCATACCCCATCCTACAATTATGAGGTCAACAAAACCCGTCGGGAGACCGAAATAAACCTACCCCGACACATGTATACTACCTCTATATACTTAAGTGCCCCCTCCCCCGGGACCCGCAGCCACATGGCGAGTGAAAATGAAACTGCGTAATGTGACGTCATAACTCCAAAACTGGGGCTGCCGTGAACGAAAGTTGTGATTCTAAAAGTTCATTTGACAATTGCTAAATAATCACGAGACAGTGGATAACCAAAATAGTCCGGTTAAGCGGATATTCATCTCATTTGTCGACATATATATTTACGTAAGTACACAACTAGGTGGGAAGCCCAGGGCACGCGAAATAAAGAAAAATTGCCACACGACCCACATACTTTCAGGCACGACGGTATATATTTATATTGAAAGATGCTTTTCGCACGGTGACCGTGCATCTAACTATCGGAACAGCGCTATTCGCACGGTGACCGTGCATCTAACTATCGGAACAGCGCTATTCGCACGGTGACCGTGCATCCAACTATCGGAACAGCGCTATACGCACCATGTCCAACTATCGGACCATGCATCCAACTATCGGAACAGCGCTATACGCACAACTATCGGAACAGCGCTATACGCACCCATGCATCCAACTAACAGCGCACAGTGAACAGCACTATTCGCACGGTGACCATGTGCATCCAACTATCGGAACAGCACGCTATCCAACGCACGGTGACCGTGCATCCAACTATCGGAACAGCACTATTCGCACGGTGACCGTGCATCCAACTATCGGAACAGCTATAGCACTATTCGCACGGTGACCATGCATCCAACTATTCGGAACAGCAACTATCGCACAGTGACCATGCATCCAACTATCGGAACAGCACTATTCGCACGGTGACCATGCATCCAACTATCGGAACAGCGCTATTCGCACGGTGACCGTGCATCCAACTATCGGAACAGCACTATTCGCACGGTGACCATGCATCCAACTATCGGAACAGCGCTATACGCACGGTGACCGTGCATCCAACTATCGGAACAGCGCTATACGCACAGTGACCATGCATCCAACTATCGGAACAGCGCTATACGCACGGTGACCATGCATCCAACTATCGGAACAGCGCTATACGCACAGTGACCATGCATCCAACTATCGGAACAGCGCTATACGCACGGTCACCGTGCAGTCAACTTTCCGAACTGCGCTATTCGCACGGTCACCGTGCTGCCGTGCTGATCCGTTCTTATAACTCAGTTCACTGCATATATGCGCTTGATGCATATCATCCCCCCCGTGGGGGGGGGGGGGGGGGGGGCACTTAAGTGTATAGAGGTAGTTCATATGTGCCGCGCGACGGGGTATGTTTTATCGGCCTCTCGACGGGGTATGTTTTTCAGATTTAATCTGTACGAGGGGTAATACATTCGCATAATACCTTTTACGACGGGGTATGCTTTTGGCCATTTTGACCTTGTACGACAGGTACGGGTTTTCAAGGTCCCCGGCACACCCTTATCCAGAATAAGGCCATTCCCCTTCCCCCCTCCCGGGATATCATCGTCCATGTGCACGACTGCCAGATGCAACCTTATCCCTTATATGTGGGACAATCTCCTTGGATCTTCTCACTGTCCATCGATTGTTACTAATCGGCCATGGGAGTGATATAAATTGGCTTCCATAAATAACAAATATACTAGGTGTTGTTTGTTTCACTTATATTCTGATCCAAAAATCATTCAGCGCATTGTTTCACATATATTCTGATCCAAAAATCATTCAGCGCAGGAACAAATCTCAACATAGGTTACAGAACCTAATACTGTGTCATAACTGTAATAATTTCAACAACCTTGCGGAAACATTCAATTTAGTGCCCTTAAAAATAATAACACAAATGTCAACTAAATTGAGATAATCAAGAAGGCACTAACTTAACGTTTCTAAGTATAATACTTGCATGTAGAAAACAAGCTGGTTAAAACAGAGCCCATGTGTGCTCTTAAAATAATAATAACACAGGCGCGACTGACCGTGCGTACAAGGAAATTCTGCCTTGCTATTCGCACGGTCACCGTGCGAATAGACACTTCGATTTATATTACCGTCGTGCGCGGCTATACCTGTATACTGACAAGTGCATATTATTTCTGGTACTGGGGGGTCAATATTTTGTGATGTTTATAGGACAGGATTCAGTATTCCGGCGAGTGATCAATCATAAACATTCCAGATGCTACACTCGCACACAGTGTCAAATATTACCAGAATTAATTTTATTCTGAGGCTTATCTCAAACAGGTGAAAAAAATTAACATCTTACCCCACCCCCATGTAAGACGACTCGCGTGAATTTCTTGTGACGTAACATTATAAACAATGTGACGTCACTTTCCCAAACACAACAGCTGAATAACTCTTGTTTTTATATCAAAATGCAACATTTCGATAAGTTTGTATTTAAATATCTATTTTACAGTGCAAGACAGTATGCAAGAAAAAGAAATGACCAAATCCTAGCAAATCGGACACTGTAAGTATTTAACAGTATATACACTTAACCAGAAATCCAAAATGAATTAATTGGCATTTGCACAAGTCAGGTGAAGAAACAACTTTTGGAAGGCTGTCGGTCGTGCCCCTATTACGCCATCATGGTTGATGAAGCAACAGACAAATCGATAAAAGAACAACTGTCTTTTTGCGTGCGTTTCGTCGATGGGAGTTGCGTAGTCAGAGATGAATTTCTTGGATTCGTCGAATGTGAATCGATCAAGGGAGTGTGCTATGACGGTGCGTCAAACATGTCTGGGAAATTTTTGGGGACTTCAAGCTCTTATCCGTGAACGTTCACCACATGCAAATTACGTGCATTGTTTGAATCTCTCTTTGGTCCATTGTTCGAACATTCCTTGTGTCAGAACCATGATGTCGACTGTTCAGGACATAAGCTTCCTGTTTGATTATTCAGCTAAACGGTTGTTCGCACTCCAGGACGAGCTGTCACGCGATCTTACTACGCAAGAGGAAATGAACCAGCGCACTAAGCTCCGTACTTGGTCCAGTCGGGCAGACGCTCTTGAAACTTTCAAGAATGCGTTCCCTGTAGTGGTGCACGCATTGGAGATGTTGCAGGCAGATGGCGACGAAAAGGTGGGGCAATATATGAAAGGGCTGATCAGTATGTTTGCGATGCTCTTTACACAAGGCCGTAGATGTTAGCGCCGATTTTGACATTCAACCATCAATGCCGAGAAGAGCTGGTCGACATCAGAACAGAGCTAACCATGATGTCCAAACGGTGTCCGATTACTACAGGGTCACTTTGTATAATGTTTTCCT
The DNA here is from genome assembly GCA_034190875.2 of Urechis unicinctus. Taxonomy (NCBI): domain Eukaryota; kingdom Metazoa; phylum Annelida; class Polychaeta; order Xenopneusta; family Urechidae; genus Urechis; species Urechis unicinctus. Next base: position 44,954,499 of record CM067352.1, read on the forward strand.
GGACCGTTTAGTTCAGGGAATGGAAACTCGCATCCTGGGTAATGAATATCGGTACGGTGCGCAACACTTATTGCCTTCCAAACTGGCTGACCTGCGAGATAATATGCTGCCGACAATAAATGCCGCCTTTGCCCCCGACCTTCCTCAAACATACGAGACATTCAAGTCGGAAATTGCTAGATGGAGAGTTAGATGGAGTATGACAGACATTAAGGCTTCAAGACTCCAAGACACCCTTCAGCAGACGTTCAAGGACTTGTATCCTTGCATTTATACCATCATCGGGATCCTTTTGACCGTGCCACCAACGTCGGCCACATGTGAAAGGTCATTTAGTGGAATGAAACGCATAAAAAACTATTTGCGAACAACAACATTGTGAAACATTCTTATTTGTACCAAATATACGCCAAAACGCACCTCTTACATTCTAGGGTCAAAAGAATTGGGCCTACTGTACACATTTATTCCATCCAAGCTATGCCCCTGGCTTCATCATTATAGTTACGACGGGGTATACCGCTCTCCCACACCTCGTACGACGATTATATTTTTTTACCATTTCCAACTCATACGGCGGGTACATGTTTTCCAGGTCCCGCGGCACACCCCTACCCTGGACAAAGTCAAGAACGCACAGAATAAAAGCTGGTGAAAGTGGATGGCAAGATAGTTTCATTCGAACTAGAGTCAGCTCACCATGTGGTGAGTCAGTCATACAACACTCTTCAGTCAAACTAGAGACTAGAGTCAGCTAGCCTGTTGCCAAAGGCTCAGCTGCATTTGAAGTCATACCGATATTGTGGTGACGTTTGCTTTTAATGGAATAGCCCATCCATAATGTGCATATGCTGCGTTCATGTGTGCATGGCATAAAACAACATCCTTCAAACTGACGACCTCAAAAGTTCAACACAGATATTCAACCTTGTTCCAAATCACAATTCATCGCATATTTTATTGCGTAAAATTATATTAGCAAACAAGTAATATTTCTGTAAATGTATCATAATGTTAGTTTTTGCCTTGTGATTTCATAAACAGATTTGTGGTTGTTAACATCAGGACTGATTACATGAGTGAATTGAGTGTGCACTTGGGTGAAATAAGAGCCTTCCCAGAAGACTTTGCCACATGTAGAGCATACATAGAATTCTGTTATTGGATCAAACACAGACTCCGGAATGTGACCCATCTGCACGCGTACATTCATTTTCCCTACTGTAAATGTTTCCATATTGATACGATAAAATTGTATATCAGAATCTCTGTCTGAACCGATTCTGCTTTTCTCTACTTTTTGTTGGGAGAAATTATTGTGTTGATCAGAGTTCTTGGCCTGTTGAGTCAGCCAGGCTTGTTTCATCTCCTTGGAATGGACCTTTAAGTAATTATCACCATCACACACCTGAAAAGGTAAAACACCACGGTAACAGAAGACAATATATAACTAAAATTTACATCATCAATCATTACATGAGTATACATGTGTACGTGTAATTTTAAGTAACATAAGTCAGCCTTTTAAATCAACGCTTAGCAAACACTATGTACACTGCAAAACACTGATCTGCAGTGTATAATTGGTGCAATTGGTGATGCTCCGTTGGTTTGTAAATAACTGGACACATTTTTTCAGTGTGGTTTATCATGATTACAATAACTGCCCCACCTGACGTCGACTGAAAATATCACTGGTGACAACCTTGACATTGAAGTGGGAGAGCACTTGGTTCATTTGATCATGTGGACGACCTTGACATACGTTCAGACAGCGACCTTCTCCAACCTGAGACCTTAACTGGAAAAAGGTTATCAATAAACAGCAGCTCAGTTAAAGACAGAGGAGACAAAACCTCTCCAATGTTAGGGGATTCCATAGTGGCTTGTGTTGGGAGCAACTTGTTTATGAGGTATTTGGATGATTGAAAAAGGATCACCATTCACGTCTTTAAGATTACTAATGAAGTGAAATAGAACTTAACAGGGACAAACGGCATCCCTGATGTGAGAATGACACGGTCCTCTCTCCTGGCAATCTACACAAGAAACAAAAGTTCTGGAGATCAGACAATGTGATATGATGACAGCAGGCCATAAATAATTAAATCAAATATTGCTGATCAAAACAAACTAATACGTACCAAACAAAAGAGTATGGATAATCTAAATTTGGTTACCGTAGCACTAACCTCAGCAGCCTTGCTGTGCTCATCATCATTCATGAGGACCACCACATCTACACCACAGCATCTCAGGTGTTTGCCCAGCCCCTGGAGCATGGTATCACACACCACACGCAGCTGCCGTGGAGCCACAGGGTCACCCCTCACTGGCTCAGGGTTGCCTGGCTCACGAGCCTGGAAATCAGACTGGTGAGGTCAATAGTAAAACATAGTGATGAAGTGATTGTGAATACATTAGGACATGCTGCTTGTAAGCAAATGTGGTGTCATCTGTGTTGAACCTGACCTCTACATACAGGTGGGTGTCTTAGACTCACAACATCACAACCAGGTGGATGTCTTAAACTCACATCACCAACAGGTAGATGTCATGAATTCACAACACCATTGACATGTGAATTTCATTAATTCATGACATCACTAACAGGTGGATGTCACAGCCTCACAACATCACTGAAGGGAGGTTGTCACTCAAAGAGTAATCAGTCCAACCTGACCAGGCTGTCTCCTGTCTGACACCCTCTGTTGTTTCCTCTCCATTCGAGACTTGCCCACCTTCACCTTGGTCGGGCGGAGAGGCTCAAAGTCGACAGGGAGGTTGTGCTTCTCTGCAACTGCTTTCAGCGACTTGTAAACTTGGAGTAGGCAGAAGGCATCCAGTGCTGTGAGCGGGTACAGTAAGGGATGAAGACGTGAATCAGCTGTGCATGTTTTTGAGGATGGCATATCATAGTGAGGACTGGCTGGGCGCAGGGAGGAAGAGGGAGAGAGGGAGATAGATAGTGAGGAAGAGTGAGAGATAGCACTTGGTACAGAGAGAAAGAGAGAGAAAAATAGAGAAATAGAGAGAAGTGAAGAGAGAAATGGAAGAGGGGCAGAACAGAAAGAAAGAGTGAGAGAAAAGATTAAAAAAGGAGAGGGTACAGAGAGAAGAGAAAATTAGAGAGAAATAAAGGAAAGAGAAAAATAGAAGATAGAGAGAAAAAGAAATAAAAAATAACAGACGGCCCAGCCAAATGACAGAAGTATAGAGTGAAGATTGAAGGCTGAATGGACAGAGAGTGAGACACAAACCTGCATAGTAGATCTGCTGTGGTCGTAGTGGTCGTCTCTCCCAATCGGACATCTGCTGTGACTTGTTGAGGGGTTTACCCAGGCAGAGTCTTACCAACTCACTTAGACCGCGCTCCTCTCCCTTAATCACCCTGCTTCCTCGCTCATCATCAGCAGTTCCAGCAGCAGCAGCAGTGTGTTCATCTTCATCCAGACATCTCATCCCATCCAATGCCTCCGGACACAGCCTGCATATCTGCAAACAGAACATGTAAGTATACATACACTATGGTCTTACACAAAACGATCATAAATGGGGCTGCAGGAAAGTTTATTACATTTGTGAGAGGCCCTGATGATTTTAACATCATATAATGAAACAATAGGCAAACAGGCCTTGGAGCATAGACAGTTTAAAATTCAACGTTATGACAATACCGAGTCATAACGTTCATGGTTTTCCATCCTATTCAATAACATACTTAATAGTGTCACACAGCCCTCAAACTATGTCATACTGGCTTACAAGCTTAACGACATGCGAGGCACACTACAATGTATTTGATAATACATTTAAAACAAGCTATATTGACGGAATGTGTAGGGAGGGAGGGAGTTGGCCACTGGTAATACGTGAAGACTTACTGTGGCATGTAGGTTCTGAATGTCTACCAGAGCCAGTGTGTTGGAGATGGGTGAGCGTAGGCAGGGAACCAGGCGAGCTAACATGCTCAAGTCACCATCTACACCATAACCTGTACATCATAACGTGAAATTAAGTGTAATGGGTTTTTCCTTCCATACTGCTTTCAACTTCGAGGTGAAACTATGACCCTGAGGAATGAGGATAATTGTGATGCTAGGACTGGGTCCAGTTATTTCCATTGACCAATTGACAAGAGTAGGTCATCATTAGAATCCAATAAACACACAAGTGAAAAAAGCCTTGACACACAGCGTATATTTCAATCCCCACAGAAACACAAATATCAATTTCATTTCCATCCACAGACTATTTTTCAACAAATTAAATCTTCATTATAAAGAAAATACTAGAGTAAACTGATGGCTAGGGGATGGGCATGCAGTGATCTGCTGTTAGAGAGAGGGCAATTTCTGCTACACAGACCTAATAACAGCAACTATGATTAATTGGTTACCCGCCACAAGTTAACCACTTGTTTTGTCTTGAATGTGAAATTCAATCTGGCTGACCCAGTTTCAGTATGTCTGTGGTACAGAAGAGGGTGTTGGCCATGTGCAGCCAGTCAGCATCTGACAGCACTGTCAACAGGGCGAGAGTGTCCAAGAGGTACACAGCATCGTCCACAGCCAGCTGGAGCAGCGCCAATCTGAAACCGACATGATCGTGTTGATGAAACAAAGTCAAATCAACCAAGATGACCAAGTCAATGAAACCAACGTCAGCTGGTCCATGGAGCCAATGTCAGCTGGTCAATGAAACCAACATGATCTGGTCCATAAAACCAATGTCAGCTGGTCAATGAAACCGACATCACCTGGTCCATGAAACCAATGTCAGCTGGTCAATGAAACCAACATCACCTGGTCCATGAAACCAATGTCAGCTGGTCAATGAAACCAACATGTAGAGGTCGATGAAACCTACATGAAGAGGCCAATGAAACTAACATGATGAGGTCAAAGAAACCATCATGAAGAGGTCAATGAAACCAACATGACCTCGGCAGTGAAACCAACATGATATGAACTGGTAAAAGCAACCGACATAGCAGACAGGACCACAGTCAGTTAAGGGCCTAACATTTAAAAATCCACCACAAAACATGTTAAGAAACAAAAACTTCATGCCAAACCAACACATCAACCGTCAATAAACCACCTGGTGTACTCTCTGATTGTATATCTCACCGGGTGGTAACAGTCTGACCCAAATAGGGTCTCCATTCAGCATCTATGCCAATCACGCTCCCAGGCTGTAACATACACATCAAGTATTGTCACCTGTGACTGAGTAGCAATGTGTCATATCATTGTGTGTTGAAGCATTATGCTTGCTAATGATGCATACCAAAACACTGAAGGGGTGGCATGGAGGTCAACCATGACAGGAGGTCAACTGTGATAAAAGGTCAACAGCGATACGAGAAACCAAAAGGGACTTACTAGCAACAGGCCACAGTTGTAAAACAACAAGTGACTGTTGCTTGTTAAACAAGTTACATTTGGGTTACTAGCTGTTGCTAGCGGTAGGCAAGTTGCCAAGCAACAGGTTGCTGTTGCAAGCAACAGTAAACAGTTGCCAATCAACAGATTACCATCACTGGTAGCAAATTCATAAAATAACCTGAAAGTGAATCTTTGGAAACCCAGCATCTAAATCTAACATGAGTCTCACCTGAGATAGCCTGTCGATGGCTGTGTAGAATTCGGCCGAGGTTTGCACTAGATGAACTGCGCTATCAGGGAGCTTCAGAGAGTGATAACTTTTGGGGTCTGTGATGGCCAGAGAGAGATCATCCCCTTCTTCCCAGCTGTCTTCGGATGAAGAAGTTTGTCTGTTAGCACAACATATATGGCCATAAGAAGAAAGATATCACATTTATTACTTCAGATTAAGTATCTACTTTAATCACACAGGGACTCGATGGAGAAACTCATTGACAATAGTATTCCACCACCGAGCTATTACCGCTGGGTTCAATCCACAGAAAAAGAAAATATGCAATGAACTCAGGGATGAAAGGCCGTAATGAGCTGATTTTCAGTTTGCAAGGAGCCATCTACATCAGAGTAGTGTGTGATTTGGGGCAGCTAGCTTGCTCCATAAGAAAAGGACCCATCCACAATTATAGAGTATATGCGAGTTGTGCGACCTTAACACCTGTGAAGTAGGTCAACCAGAAATCGGTAGTCTTGAAAGCCAATACATTCATTCTCTCTCAATGGCTTCTCCATCAGACAAAATTAGTGCGCTCCGTGAAATTCAGCAGGGACATTGCGATATTGGTTTACATTTTTATATTTAAAGTAATAACTCATGAGTCAAATGGTGATTTTGATTTTGATTAAGTAATGAACCGACGCCGTAACAAAGGTCTATTATAAGCTCTGCTGAAATGAACTAGAGTTCAACTCATTGGATGAAAGTTGCACATACTACACCATACGTACAAACAATCATATGACTTACATATGAGGCTGATCTAACAGGTCAATGATCTGATGAGGCAGCTGGTGTCTTGGGAGGGAGAAGCGGTTGGCATAGCGAGCAGCCTCCCCCATGTCCAGATAACTGACCAGCTGCTGTATTAACTCCTCCTGTAGCACTACATCATCTCCCACTGCTGACTGCATCACAACGCAGGGTCAAGGTCGTTGGAAATTATATGGTCTCAGTCATACCATAAGTCACAGGAAAGACAAACAAGGTTAAGATAATATCTAGGGTCAAGGGAAGAATAATAAAGTCCAGGTTATAATCAGTAAGGCCCTTCAATATCAGTGTTCATCACACAAATAGTTTGACAGTATGAAATCAAAGGTTGGGAATATATCGTTGGTCAGCTCTCAGTGCCATCCTTTTGTAGTTTGATAATTGACCATGGAATGAAGCTTGTCAGATACATTTCCTACATGGCTTACACAACGCAGTATGTAGTTGTTAATTTGTATTGAAATTGTTCACTACCCGAACAATCATTGGCAGTGTTGTTCCCATATCAAACAGACATCATCCCCGATCCAGGAATGCAGAGCTCAATGGCACTTTCAGAAATTGCAAACAATCAGTAGGAAAATCCTAATAACATGGTAATGTAACTGTGTGAACTTACTCACCAATGCCAGTTTTTCAAAATATTCACTGCTGAGGGAATTCTAGTTGATCAACACAGGATTATAAAACATTAGGCAGTTTATTATCAGGGTGGAAACTATGGTGCCCTGAAATGATTGACAGCTAATGGATGATGGATAAACTTTCAAAACTATTAAGGAGACTTTTACTTGTATTTCCCTCAAAGCTCATATGAGTTATACATTTATTGCTAAAAGGCACCCACTAAGCTCGCACCACCGTCACTTGAGTCGTAAAAGGCTCATTCCCCATAACACATAACTGACATACATCAAGTATACATCGGCTAGTGGCAATTTAAGACTCAAGTGCATGTTGAGAGTGAAATATTAAATAAGGTTAGCATAATGAGTGTTTGTTACAAGGGAGAGGTTAAAGTTCACCTGGAGATACCTTCATGTGGAGGAGGTACCGTAGGCCCTCGAGGCTCTTCTCACGGCAGACATTTGGACACATCTCTGTCAAAAAACACACAACACAGGGCCAGTGTGTCTTTTCAACAATAGCAAAAGCATTTAAGAATGAAGAGAGGATGGACAAGAAACAGAAAACTTGAGAAAGGGGAGCTAAACAACCGGACAGAAAGAGAAATTATAATTACCCTGAGGAACCTGGTAGAGCTTCATGAGGCGGATGGCCAGCTTGGTCAGTATTTTCTCCGTGACCTTGTCCCTCTTCACCCCACCTACCTTGCTCTCCCTGATAGAGACACAAATTTCAAGGTCACATGGTCAGAAATATATATCAAGGGCACATATTCCATGTCAAAATACTCACATTAAATGGTTATTATCAAATGTCATGATTACATATTCGGAGTGTCGAGGTCATGTAAAGGTAAAATACTCCCCTTGATATGTCAAGGTCAAATAACAAATGTAATGACAAATAACCACACACACAAATCAAGACATAATACTCAATGTTATTCACTCAAATGTTGAGGTAAAATGCCCAGAGTCACGAAAATGTCGTAACCTACAGCTGCAATTATGTTGCGCCCCAATGTCTTCATTGTGCAAAGAAAATGAAATGATTTATAATGGTTATAAAAAAAACTGTGTGACTTACATGGTGACAGCAGATATGTTCGTAGAGGGGTCACAAAGCCAGTCGAGCAGCTTGAGCAGCGCCACCTGCTGCTCCTGGTTGCGGTAGACGTAATTCTCCACCACGTTCACCTTGTCTTGAAGAATCAAAGGCAAACAGATCTGCTCACATAACAGAGAATCATCTATGCAGAGATAATACACCACCACATTGACGAGAACGTCATTTACTACCAACACAGATCTAATGCAAGTCTTTATATGTAAGAGGCTACAGTGGATGGGCATTTCAAGACTCAAGTGCCTGGATGCTGGCTTTCTAAGAGGGCTGTGATTACATGCAGCAAGGTCATAGGTCATCCCCGGTGGGGGCACTTGGCCTTATTCTGGATAGGGGTGTGCCCCGGGACCTCGAAAACCCGTACCCGTCGTACAAGGTCAAAAGGGCCAAAAGCGTACCCCGTCGTACGAGGTATTATGCAAACGTATAACCCGTCCTACTTATTTAAGCTGAAAAACATACCCCGTCGTACAAGTATGAGGCCCAATAACCCGTCGTACAAGTCTAGAGGCCGAAAAAACATACCCTGTCGCGCGGCACATATATACTACCTCAATACACTTAAGTGCCCCCCCCCAGGAGGTCACCACACCTCTTTGATGTTAAAGTGATGCTGCAGACCCAGCCTATATGTACAGTGGGCAGCCTGTGACACAAAAATACATAGGTTTACGTTCACTCCCACTTAAAGTGATCTATCTTGGATCCTGCACTTATTTGACATTACATTAGAGAAGGTAAAACTGTCAAATTATCACCTTGAAACTTATATCCTACCTGCAGTAATTAAGGTGGGTATATCAACCAATATGTGGGGTCAGCACTTTTAAACAGTAAATGGGAACAAAAAGACGACCTTAATATTACTAAACATTAACCCACCTCCTTATATTTCCCATTCTCTAAAAAATCCCTGATGAAAGGAAGGAACATGTCTGGATCTCTGCTACCAAGATCCATGTAGGTCATTTGGCTTTTGATCCCGGTGATAAAAGCATGTAGCAGAGTCTGTTGATCTATGCACCGCCTTCTCAGTTTGCTGGCATCCACAGTGCGTAGCCATCTGTCGAATTCTTTGACCACTCTGAATGCCAGTGATGAGGTTTTACCTGTATGGACATACATTAGATCGTAATATACCACATATTAAGGGAGCATTTCATCAAAATCATAATGAACCATTCATTAAAGGTGCATTTCAACAAAACCATGATAAACCATTAATTTATGGTGCAATTCTACTGGTATTCCCAATACCATTTTAACAACAAATATATATTTTATGTCTATGTTACTAGCTAACAATAGAGATTGATCATGTTAAACATTGAATAAATGTATTTTGTGGAAACCAAATTTATTAACAAATAATTCTTGCAAAATAAAAGATAAAAAAACCTGCCTTACTTGAATACTGAAGGTCAGTTATCATTCATCCAGAGTTTGTTTTAAGCTCTGACCACAGAAATATAATTTGTAAGTGTCTAATAGAAAGTATATGTTATTGCATGTAACCTGCATGGAAGTCCGGGGCGTTCTCAACGAGGTAGAGCAGTGTTGAGAAGGGGTTATGAGAACGTGTGAAGCAGGAATGTAGGAGCTGGTTCAAACCGGGGCTGCCTCGTTTGCCATCATTTGTCCATGACTTCTCTAAGCTCTCCATGTATTGTTTGTCCGTCTAAAGTGAACACACATACATACACAACAGTACAAACACACAGAAACACACACAAATCACACAAGCACATTTACATGAACATACTCAAAAACTGGCATACATGCATACACATGCAAATCATATTTCACTTTTACAATAGTAAAGCTAATACATACAGAGAATTAATTTACAGACAAAAGTTATGCAAAATCCGATTCTGATTCTAAAGCATCTTCCGAAGAAGAGACTTTCACATATTGGCATGCGATGTTTTTCCCATTAGCAATAACATACAAAATACAGCAATGACATGCAAACAGTAACACATCCAGACATAGTTGTACACAAATAAATTATTGAGAAACATTCATTTACACAAATAAGCTTACACTTAAGTATATGCTCATAAACACATGCTCAGTGATACAAACTTAGTAAAAATACACATAATACTTATATTTCACAAGTACATACATATTCCATACAGAGTATAAGTTTACAATAATATGTATGTGATGGTGAAATATGTGAAGTTTGTAGCTTATCTATGTATTACACAAACAAGAAAGTTATCAAATTGTTGAATACCCACCATTAAACTAGTCGATTCATTCTTGGTATTGTCTGCCATAATTTTTTGAATCCATGCACTTGATACCATAGGGATCTGCTTGATGAAGTTATCTGCAACTTTTTTGAAAACCAGGATCCACACAAATTTCTATTCACTGTGTGTACAAGTTATACTGAATAGGTGGACCTGGGATAAATGCCCTTGATTGATTACAAACAACGTCATGAAATCATGTAAAGCACATAAATGTTGCACGCTCCCTGTACCTGTATGTGTATGTTTGAATGGACACTTATCAATACACCATCCTATTAACTACCATGGGCACAGTTTTAACTTGGCAACGGTATTTTGCCCTAGAATGTATTGCCCGAGGCATTCAGACCGGGTTTTGACAGCGAGCACATTGACCAAGCACTGACATTATGACCCTGGTGTGTACATGTATGGCCTATATTAAAATATATATATACATATATATTTATATACATACACATATATATATATATATATATATATATATATATATATATATATATATATATATATATTATTATATACATAAAATATATGTATAAACATTTATATATAAATACATATGTTTATATATATAGATATAGATATATACAAATGTATATATTTATGTATGTATAACCTATATATAGGTTATCTCTCTCTTGCTCTCACTCATATATATATATATATATATATATATATATATATATATATATATATACATACAAATATATATATATATATATATATATATATATATATATATATATATATATATATATATATATATATATATATATATATATATATATATATATATATATCAGTCAAACCTGTGTTACAGGTCACCTGTACAACACGGTCACCTGTACATACAGGTCGCTCAGTTTCAGTCCCTTGGAATTTACATGTATGTAAAAGATAGGAGCGGTCACCTGTATAATCTGGTCACCTGTGCACAAAGGTCACTCTGGCCAAGTCCCTTGACCGACCTGATTAGACAGGTTTGACTGTATATATATATATATATATATATATATATATATATATATATATATATATATATATATATATATATATATATATATATATATATATATATATATATATATATATATATATATATATGAATACATGCATACACACATACACACATGCACGCACACACACACACACAACACATACATACATACATGCATACATGCATACATACATACATACATACATACATACATACATACATACATACATACATACATACATACATACATACATACTGATACATACATACATGACCACACAGTACAAACAGCACACACTCTCTCACAATCACATTTTGTATTTTAGACATATAAATCAAGGACAAGCAATGTGAGAATTTCCTCTTTAGATTCGTTATGAATATATCAGCTGTTCCTGACAGCTTAATATATATAAATTCTCACATTGCTTGTCCTTGATTTACATATTTATTTAATAAATAAGGAAAGTGGTGAATTTATGGCAAAGTTTCTTGGCCAACTATCAGCTGATCACCGTTATAGTTATTTTGCAAAAACAATTAAATGGCTATCGCATCAACAGATCAAATATTTAACAACAAAAAGCTGACAGAGGAAGCTGTAACTGTAAGAGGAAATAAAAATCCTACCCTAAGATCTCAACGCGCCCGAGAACAATTAACATATACGCAGTACACTGGCATGTCTTCCATAACAAAATGTCACCCTGCCATTGCGCAAAAGAGATTGCTCCTTGCGCTCTCCTTGCGCAACATCACTGTTAATCAACAAGTTTCGGTTTCAATCACCGCATGCACGGCGTCCGCTAAACACCAGAGCCTAGAGGCAAGAGGGCGTAGCTCTACAAGACGTCGGTATATATATGTCTATTACCGTTCGACCGGGTTACTTTTGTCCCCAAGTATTTCTTTTTATTATTGGCGCATATTTCGAAACCAACGCAGGAACAGTGAACGACTACCTTTTCATCTATCTGTTTGATCCACATTTGCTTTTGTTGCTAAAGTACAGATGTTGTAAAACAGTAAATTCCGCAGTGGTATCTAATGTCAGCATAAGTTTTTTAAACATTCCTTCTACAGTCATCTTCCACGCTGTAAAAACGCAATCCGACTTTCTTGTGATTCTACGTCATCTCAAATTATCTAACACATCCTCGTCATCAGTGTTTACGAAAATTTAACTGTTTGAATCCTGAACGGCTGCATTAGTATAGTCTCGGCCTACCATACACAAACCGACCCTTGATACGGGGAATCCCCTATTTCCACAAATCGTGATCGCTTTTCCGGGAAACTCCGTCGCAGGGTTTAACGCTCCAATCTCTCATTGGACTGCTTTGTTTCACTCTTTGGAGAAACCTGAAGTTGTGGCTTCATAAAGTAATATTTTTTTTCTGTTTTCATTTGTTTTTACAACTGCTTGGTCGGCAATCAGTTCTGAATGTGTCGCTTTTGCAAATTGGCCAAGTTAACTTGTAGTTGTACCTCCCCGCCGCATCGTGTTACATTTCACATTATGCAGCAATATGCTGTATCAGTGTATGCAGGTTACCTCGCTCTAGCGCTATCGAACAAAGTACGGGAGCTGAAAAAACAACATTAATAATCTGTGTAGTTTGCACAAGCGATCACATTTATGCACTCATGCTGACAGATCCCGAATGGTGTAACCGAGGATCCATTTGGCCACTTACGAAAGTATTTTAAGTCTGGAAGGTTTTGGGTCGTGTTTTTTAGAGTATCACCAACAATGTGATATTTGAATAATAAACAGGACACCATAGACAGTTAGTGGATTGGTGCATGCAGAAAGGTGACAGTCTGGTTGTCACAGTGATTTAGCCCTCTTTCATCTGGATATGAGGCAGCTGGATGTGAGGGGTAATATTTAGGGTTTCTGGCCAGAAAAAAATGGAAGCTGATTTTTGCAGGTTCAATAGCTTTTTACCTTCCTTCAACATCCTTACACTATGTGAACTTGATGGCAGTGTCAGTTCCGATATAATTTTCTATTTTCAAAATGTCGGCCTGAGTTTCGGCGCATCTTATACTCGTGTGCATGCTGTATTGGTATCCAATTGCTGATGACTAATGCCAGGGCACGTATGGACCAAACAGTGATTTTGCCCTGGCACCCATCACCGTTAGGTCTCTTGTGGCCTTCTTTGTAAATCTCGTACTCCAGATTTTACAGTAAATTCTACTATTCGTGGTTTTGTGTGAAATCATCACCAGCTGCTGTAGAAATTGGCAGGTGTTTTTGAACATTATGTAAAAAAACAGGATTACTTTGGTACAATGTTCTCTTCATTGCTGTCTGCAGTTAGTCTTATCAATAAATGTTTACAATTTCTGTGAATAAGGCAATTATAATGTTTTGAGTGGATCGATTTAGTTCAGTCCATCAATTATACTGACTGCAGATTTGGTTTGTCAGAGCTAGTTTTAGAAGGTTACTGAAACCAATATAAGATAACTGCCTAACTGAGGCAAGATATTTCTGATCCTTTTAAGTTTTTGATACCCCCCTCCTACCTTCCCACCAAACTCCATTTATTATCACTGTTTATCTTTTATGATGGCCTTTAGTCCATTCATTGCTGTTCATCAGCTGGTGTTTAAAACACTGACCCAGTTTGAAAACACACAGCCCTCCTCCTAACACATAGATCATGAATGTCCCACAATACTATCCACATGCCTCACAGTATCAAATTGTATGTTGTTATTTCTATGTTCCAGTGTAAATCATGTCGCAGTGGAAGCTGTTGAATGAGACGGTCTCCTTGACACCTGAAATAAGTGAGAGGCTGACTCGCATCCTGCTTCAAGCACACTTACCTTATCTAGCCAGAGCTCACTATGCAGAATGGATTGAACAGCAGCCATGGTCAGAAATAAAACTCTCTTCTACTCCATTGTATGTTTTGTTCACTGAGACATTATGACTACACAGATTCATCAATATTTTGAATCAGCTATAATTTCCCCTACCAGGGAAAAAATCCTAATAGGATTCATGGTAAGAAAAAAGCATAAGTTAAAATTTTACATAAATACAACCTTAATAAAACTGTGCTTACTCTCTGTATTCAGGGCACTGGTGGTGAAAAGGTTAAGAAGTTCAATAAATCTTTACTTTTCATTTATGCAGAAAACCTGAACTTATGTCTGTTTTCTTGACGTAGGTTTGACATGAATTTCGACAGTACTGATTTTGCCAAAGAAGCAGAAACTCTCTTCAAAGCTCTCATTCTTCAGATCAAGCAAAGAGAAGAAGTTGAAACAAATTTGATGACGAAATGTCAGTGGACGCATGATCGGCAGAAGCTGGAGGTGATCTTGCTATATTTGTGTTGGTTCTTGCTAGTATATAGAACATTTTTTTGGTGGTAAATGATGAATAGATCTTTATAAATGGCCTTGGGTATCAAAATTTATTTTGTAGACCGTACGTGTGTTCTCGGTGTGTGGGTGAAATCATCATTGTTACGAATGTGTTACTGTTTTGGGGCAATTGTGTGTTTAGGATCACTTCTCAAACAATTACGAGGAATTTGTCCGGAGTATGCAGCTCTGTCTGTCCAATGAAAAGGTCCTCATAGAGTCTTGCCAAGCTGATGAGGTAGGAGTGCAGTCCTAAATCATGTACATATTGATGACATTTGAAGTTTGATGCAGGTTAATCGTGTGATTTGCATAATGAATCAGGATTCAGAGTTGGCTCGGAAGCGCACCATTCCCAGTAACATGGCCCAGGAAAACCTCATAGTCAATGAAAAGCTGGGAAGCATTGAAATGGGCATGGAAGTAAGTGTCTTGCTTGTCACACGTAATGAGTGTCACATTTATTCTGCTTACGTATATATATATGTATACGTACATACGTACATAGATACATACATACATACATACATACGCACGCACGCACGCACACACACACACACACACACACACACACACACACACACACACACACACACACACACACACACACACACACACACACACACACACACACACACACATACATACATACATACATACATACATACATACATACATACATACATACATACATACATACATACATACATACATGTGTGTGTGTTTATATATGTATGTATATGATGTTAACAGAAACTTCAAATAAGTGTTAGGCTCCTGGATGAACATCAAGATAGCTTCCTCATTCAGTACAAAGACCATCAAGGTAAGTGTGAAAGTGTAAAAGAGTCTATGCTCTTTCCCCGTGTATTCTTTCCCATCCTCAGTCTATCTATTATTACTGACCTGACCTAATTGAGAGAATGGGGTCATACGTATTAACTTAAGATTGCAACAGAAAGTAAATGTGGGAACCCCAGTTTGGCGACCTGCGATCCTTTTCGCTCATGCACCATCTTTGTATAATGTGCTTATTGCTCAGTCAGCCATTTACTGTAGTTGGGGTCAGATTATATATGCATTTAAGAGGCTGATTTTAGCAGGCACAAGGGCTTGTTACCATCTTTCAGCATACCCAAATGTCAATGCCAAGAGACAAGTCTTATACAGGGCTGTGTCTTATACAAGAGATTTTACGGTACTTGTATATTGGAGTTGCATGGGCTGTCAGTGGACTGGGTCTGTGTTACCTAGACATCAACTGATATTGATTGCATCTTGTGATGTATATCAGGCAATTTTTTCAATCTATATATTATGTTTGGGTATAGTTGAATGATACTGAAACTGGAAATTTCCATTTACTAGATAGTTTAAAAAAAAATCCCAACTAGATATTTTTTCAGCCACCTGATAAGTTTCAAAGCCTAAAACGATTTGAAAATTGGAATAAATATGTCACGTTCAACAATGTGGCACAAACCCATTGCTCTTAACTGGTTGTGACACCCTGCCAGGAGATCATAAGCTGACCACGCCCCCTATTACAGGCATTTGTTCCCTCTGTATGGTTTGACTGATTTTCCAGAGAGATTGAACATCCTGAAAAACCAACTAAGCCAGGCATCGAGCAGTACAAATATGACAGAATTGCAAAAATCATGCATGAGACTGGAGACGGAGATCCAGAGGATGACAATGAAGAACTACGAGGAGCGGGGGGTGAGAAGTCTTACTTTAGTCGTCATTCTCACAGAGAATTCCTCAACATTGGGAATTCATGAATATAGCATGCACACAACATTTTCCACACCTGTAAAACTGTGTCCAATACGCAACATATATGAATATAAATGTTCTGTTATACTAATTATGTTTGTTTTTGTTTTTATTGATGAAAATTGTTCTTTATCAATCACATTCTTTATTCCATTTGATTTGGTTCTCCAGAATATAAAGAATGACAGTATAAGGGTTGCCACAGAGCTGGCCCTGTTACTCAAGAATGACATTTGGCCAGCTGTCGATATGTGGCAGGCTTCTGTGAAGCTACAGATCACAACGCTTGAGAAACCTAAGACAGGGGCCCTGGATGTATTGGACAAAATGTGGGTAGCTGTTATCATGTGCATGGTACTCCTAGAATTCTGAAAAACGATTTATTTTGTTGTGGAATATGTCATCTTTTGAGATATTTTTATGTATTTTCGATTTTATTGTGGAATGCTTAGTTCTTTTTCACTGGTATGAAATACATTTGATATTATATCTGAATCAGGCTCCATAAAACTACACTTCCACACTACAAGTTCCACCCACAAAAAGTTCTTCGCATTGGTTTGACCATACAATGATATAAACACAACAAGTTCCCTACATCAATCTGAGGACATTAAGTTCTGTAAATTAATCTGAACACATTAAGTTCTGTACATTTCTATGAACACTTTAAGTTCCCTTCATAAATCTGAACACAGCAAGTTCTCTACATTGGTTTGAACACATTTAGTTCCACATAACACCTGAAGCTGTAAATATCAATTAACACAAACAACCCCTAAACCGGAGTCCTTAGCAAATTTAAAATGATCCCCTGATATGCTACCCTTCTTACACAGTGTCAGTCACTTCACTTAAGACTTCATATACTCCCTGAACCTCCGAGGCTTTGATTGTCTGAACATCATAGTTCATATTAACATTTTGTAACTTAGGTGTGAGCGAGCGAGCCAGTTGCTACTGAAGATGATTCATTCCCTGGAATACGCGCTTGAGTGTTACGAGAAACTCCAATACAATGATGACAAAGCCCGCAGTGATCTGGCCAAGGCTAGAGAAGAACTGGAGCGAGATTATTTGAAGGGTCATTTACAGAAGTGAGTAGAGAGAGAGGAGAGAGAGAGATGAGAGAGAGAGAGAGAGAGAGAGAGAGAGAGAGAGAGAAAGAGAAAGAGAGAAAGAAAGAGAGCTCCTCCTCCCTCTCTCTCTCTCCCCTCTCTCTCCGGGGAGAGAAAGGGCTCTCCCCTCTCTCCCCTCTTTCTCTCCCTCTTGCAAGAGAGCTCCCCTCCTCTCTCTCCCCTCTCTCTCTCTCTCTCTCTCTCTCTTTCCCATCTCCCCCCTCTCCCTCCCCTCTCTCTCAGAGAGAAAAGAGAAAAGTCTCTCTCTCTCTCTCTCTCTCTCTCTCTCTCTCTCTCTTTCTCTCAGAGAGAGCCATCTCCCCCCTCTCTCTCACTCTCTCTCTCTCTCCTTTCTCTGATATGGGGCTCTGAGAAAGAGAGAGAAGACTAACCTCTCTCACTCTTGCATCTCTCTCCCCTCTCTCTCTACTCTCTCCAGTCTAAATCTCTCTCTCCCCTCTCATCTCTCTCGATCTCTCTCTCTCTCTCTCCATCTCCCCCTCTCTCTATCCCTCTCTCTATCTCCCCTCTCCCCCTCTCTCTCTCCCTCTCTCTCTTTCCCATCTCCCCCCTCTCCCTCCCTCTCTCTCTCCCATCTCCCCAATGGTGACATGTGATGTTTGAAAAATGAGCCTTGGATGATATGGTAATGTCATTTAACCTGTCTCACGTGAATTCATGTTGGACTTGGATGTTAAATGTGACACCATTTTGATGTGACCTGAAATGTTGAAATGGACATTGAGCTTTCTCGAAATGACCTATGATTTTATGGGATGATAAGCAGAAATGTTACTTACCACTTAAATGAGTAAATGCCAGCAATCATTTCAGTCCTATTTATAATGCTAATTTTTTCTCGAATTATTCCCTTCATTTTGCATTCTTTGGTTCAACATCATGAAATCACCTCATTGTTGAAAGCCACATTCCATTTCTCTAATAATTAATTTCAGATGTTTTGTGGTCTCCAAGAACGTCCCCAACCAGATACAAAAAGTCTCCTCTGGCAAAAGCTCCACTTTCCCCATGCAAGTCAGGTAACACAATTTCACCATCGTAATCATGAACACCTACCTTGATTCATGCTAAAGACTCTTGCGTTTTTGAGACTTTGTAATGAATGGCATGTTATATTGTGTAGGTTACTGGGTGGCAATGGGTTAAATCTCTCAGTACCTCCTAAAGTCTCAGCCAATATATACTTTGAGAAGCAGCTAAGAGATGTGGTCATGAATTCACCTGGGATGCAGCCTCCAAAACCAAACGGGATGGTTGTCAATGGCTGCAATAAGGTAAACCTACCAACTATTCTTCCATAGTGTAATTCATGTGTTATTCCACTGAAAAGGGAAAACAGAAATTTTTCCTGGAAACCTGTTGTAATTTAAAGTAGACAATATTTAATATTATTTGCTAATTAATGTGTGATGTATCCCATTAGTTAAATACGACATGCATCTTAATCATATCTCATTCACAGTTCCAAAAGTCATGTTTATATATAAGGTCAGTGAATCTTTACATGTTTACAGTAAATGTTGCTATGTATACATCCAGCTAGCCATTTATCCAAACCTCACATCCCCACAAAGCCTCTTGTGTTGTTAATAATATACAATGAGGTCATGATAGTAGTTTGTACATACAAAGTTCAAAAATCTTTTTAATAAATAATCTTGGTTTAATTCTCTTACATATGGCTGTGGCAGGTGATGGATATGGGAGCGAAAACTCGAACCATCGCCAACTTCACCAGTATAAAGCTGGAGAAAGTTCAGAGACCCGACAGGGGGAAAAACGATGAGCTCGTGACGGAACAGAAATATGGCTTTGTCTTCACCACTGAGATCAAAGTTCGCGAGAAGCCGTACCCTCTTAAGGTAAATGAGAATCATGATTAACTTCCAAATTGGGGTTGGTGAAGGAAGGGTTCTAGGTGCATATATCCATACATTGTGGTTTTTTTAAACCTCCTTGTACTATCTTTCTTCCTTCAGACCATTTCTCTGCCAGTGATTCTCGTAAGTCAAACGTCCCAAGAATGCATGGCCAAGGGAACCCTAATTTGGGATGCAGCATTCTCGGAACAAGTGAGTAAGTCAATATAAAGGAAGGGCAATGTTAATATCAAGCTATCGTTTATGAATGAAAAATAGACACTCAAGTTCATAGCAACACAAGGCGGCCGGGTGATAGGTCAGGATGGGCAGGTCACAGGGTCACTGAATCATATTGATGCATATTGAAATATGACCTGCATCATCACTGGAAATGAGATGGACCCTACACAAAATCACATGAGAGGTTTTATGTGGCTTTCAACAAGAGAATATTTGGCAGAAAAACAATTATTTCAGTCCATTGCATTTTATTAAAACAAATTCAACTCAAGGGTCTCTTTTCCAGGCATGTTATCTCTCCACCATCCGAATTTAACCAATCACTTGGTTGATAACTGTTGAGCCCCTAATGTTACAATTACATTAAAATCATCAAAATTATGCTGTGAAAAAAAATATTACACTGAATTTGTATTCCCAATACAAATAAAGTAGTCATTTTAGTAAGAAGATAAAAACAGAAACAACATAATTGCTTGAAATCCTCAAAAAAAAGTATTTTGTATATGCCTGATTTAATCACCAGAATAACTTACTGAACTATGACCTCTTGTAGACACCTTTTCTCGATGGCTGAATTTGCTAGTAATCAATATAATGCAAGTAATCGGAAACAATGCTTATATTTGTGTGAATTGTTGATAAACAGAATCGAATACCATTTGTGGCCAACCAAGCTGCTCCATGGGGATCTGTGGCCAAGCTTCTCAACTCCCTCTTCACTGACCAGACTGGCAAAGGACTCTCCCAAGAGAACCTTGCCTACCTCGCCCAAATGGCATTTCGTAAGTTGTGAAAAATAGCAATCTAAAATGACAACTGCAACTGTATAAAACTGTTGTTGAGAAACTATATATCTCTTGATATAGTTTGATCAATAATAGTATTTCAAACATATAAACGCCGTTAACGGTGTCTTCAACCGGAACAAGGCGATTGTTTAATTGATTATTATGCTAGAGCATACACTAAATCAGGGCTTGAATGTGTATAACCATGGTTATTACTTGAATTATTATGGGTGGTTGTTTCAGGTGAGAAAACACCTGGGGCAGACATGTCAGAAAGAGTGATCACTGAAAAACAGCTGATAAAGGTAATAAACGGTCATAGATTTATTCAGCACAACCATATTTTGTTCATAACTTTTTATGCAGTAAATATCAATGCTAAGGATGGTATTTGTGCCTCATTTTGATTGCACAGCATTACATATTTTGAGCATTTTAGACACGTTACATCATTGCTCAGAGGGGATTTTTCTGTCAAGATTATTCCATTATAACTGGATCAGCTCATTTAGTTCAGTTAGAATCTACCCCCAGATATGATAATTAGCAACACAAATGAAAGATATTGACCATTCAGAACAAAGATTAAGCAAGCAGATGTAAATTGAAATGGATGTTGTTTACCTTCAATGATTACGGTACTTTATTGATGCATATTTGGTTGAATGATATTTAACACATTTATGATTATCAATTCCCCATCAGGATAAGATGGTGGCTGCCAGGGACAGTAAAAATGACAGTTTTTCATTCTGGAAATGGTTCTGGGCCAACCTCAATCTCTGTCGCGACCGCATCAACATGGAGTGGAAAGACAAGTGAGATCTCCACTTAATCAAATTGTTTTTATTTTTTATGCATACAACCCAGACACAACATTCAGACACACGTTGCTGATCAGATTGAATGTTTTGTGTTGTGTAAAGACCGTATACAGTATCTAATCACTGAATGAATTATTGCATGCTTTGTGGCATTATCATGAGCTTTGGTGAGCTGACTATTTCAACTTATTGCATTATTCATAAACACAATCTTATCTAATCATCTTAGTATAGGGATGTCACTAACAGATTTTAATATGATTTATTTTGGGAGATCATCAAATACCTATTTTCTGGATGAATATACATTATTCATTAATTTTATGTAATGTGATCTGATTATCATTATTTATGCATATATTTGATTAAATATATGACATGGCTTGTGTTGTCAGTATGGTGTGGGGATTCATCAGTAAGGAAGATTCCAGACACAAACTAATCGACCAGCCAATTGGAACCTTCCTGCTGCGCTTCAGTGAAACAAGCATCGAGCCTTCACAAAAAGCTGATTTCTGTGGCAATATTACCGTAGCAGTGGTGGAGAGGGACCCAAATACAGGTAACTTTTAGGTCCAATCCCTTGAACTGATAAGTCACCTGTGTGTCAAATGTATTGCCATGCATAGTGATCCATAGATTTATGGGAACTGGCATGATTGCTTTCCCTTATATCCCCAGGCATGATGACTTTCCAATATGTCCCCAGGTGTAATGACTTGCCCATATATCCCCAGGTGTAATGAACTTCCCATATGTCCCAAGGCATAATGACTTTCCCAGATATCCCTAGGCATAATGACAGTGGTCTTCACTAAGGACCACCTGGAACCCAAAGATATCATGGAGAAGTCGCTTGCTCCACTTCTGGAAGCGTTTGAAGTTGAGGACTATGTTTGCCCAGGCAAGAAGAAACAACTCCTCCACTTCCTCTACCCAGACATCAGCACCAAATTTGAAGAGAAGTTTGCAAAATATCTCAAAATTAAAGGTGAGCGTAGGTGTTTGACAGAACAAAATGACTAGTTTGTCATGAAAGCTATCAGACTGTTAGATGCCTTTGTTGCGTAACAAATCGCATATCATGGTCGCGTGCTTATACTGGCCAATGCTAAGATACTGCACATAGAAAAGATGAGGCAGACTCTTTAGCTGCGGTTTTTGGTTTGGAGTTGGAGGCTGTTGAGAGAAGATTATATGACTGTGTATTTGATGCAGAGGACAAACAAGATGGATATGTCAAAGGTCGCTACAAGATAGAGATATTCCTCTTTGAGTAAGTCTTCACGCTTTTTGATATGATGTGTTTTTACTAAATTTGATCAGTAACATTTTTGAGAATGCCTGGTCACAGTTTCAAAGGGAAGCATATTAGCTGCAGAACCAATTTGTGTTTTCATTATTCAAGGTTGCATGTGGTTATTTGTTTGTGTTATGGTATATAGAGATGTTATCACCTGGGTGGTTATTTGTTTGTGTTATGGTATATAGAGATGTTATCACCTGGGTGGTTATTTGTTTGTGTTAGGGTATATAGAGATGTTATCACCTGTGTGGTTATTTTGTTTGTGTTAGGGTATATAGAGATATAGTTATCATCTGGGTGGTTGTGTTTGGGTATATAGAGATGTTATCACCTGGGTGGTTATTTGTTTGTGTTATGGTATATAGAGATGTTATCACCTGGGTGGTTATTTGTTTGTGTTATGGTATATAGAGATGTTATCACCTGGGTGGTTATTTGTTTGTGTTAGGGTATATAGAGATGTTATCACCTGGGTGGTTATTTGTTTGTGTTATGGTATATAGAGATGTTATCACCTGGGTGGTTATTTGTTTGTGTTATTGCATCAGTTATTAATCTATTCGTTTCAGGAACCGGCGTGAGAGACGTGACAGTGCCATGGTACCCCCAGGGGGCCCCATGTCTCCTATGAACCAATCTACCTACTCGGTTGGATCACCATGCATGTCTGAGCAGGGGTACCCGTTCTCACCTGGTAGTGACGATTCAGAACAGATGCCACTTCAGCTTCTAACACCCAACATGCATCGACCCATGGCCACTATCACTCCCATGCAACAAGGAAACCAACCTGTGAGTCACCATTTATTTCTGTGAGGGGTGAATGGAGTAATTGGCGTTTCAGTATGGAGTGGTATGATTCTCCATGGCATCAATGAGTAGGAATGGCTGTGAGGCTATGTGTGTGACCTTCAGGGGAGGCTTTGATGATGTTATGAAGGACATTTTGAATATTACCATTCCTGTCTGGTTTCTAATGGTATTGAAAACTGATGAATTATGAGAACTTTATGGTGCCATTCATAAGTTCCATATTAAACAAGTGTAATGCATTGTTCAGATAATTCACATCTCTTCATTGTATGTGTCTCCTGGGTTTGGCCATCAGATTAAGGTTTTGGGTTTAAGTCAAGGAGGCAATGGCACCTGAGGGGCATTGTATCAGCATCACAATTGACCCCAACCATCACCATGGCAAAATCGCCTTGTTGTTACATACAATTGTTAAAACTGGGTGCTTCATTTCATGTTATTTTCTCTGTGTTGCTATAAATTCAGTTGATGTTAGGGAATGACCTTTCCCAAGGAGCATTCCAATTATCGCAAGATACAGGCCAGGCTTTGCCTGGAATCAACAACCTGATGGGACCTCGCTTCCAAGTATCTGATGATGTGAATGATTTAATAAGCAATCTGCCGATGTAAGTCACTATGTTGGCAGACGTGAAAGGCACTCGGTATATTTCCTTTTATGATTTTTTGTAGTCAAGAATTGCACAATTTGATAAACAGATCAAAAGCACATAATGTTTCATAGAAAAACGTAGATTCAGTATGTATGCACTTTATAAGACTTAAAGACATCTGTTCTTTTCTATTGGTCTCCTCTTTGTACTTAACCATTATTTGTTAGTCTACGCATGTGTACATGTACTCATTGATAACAAACCTTAAGCATCCTTACTCGTCAATGATAAAACCTGATTCTATTTACGTTGCTGTGATTACACTCATCAGTGGTAAACTGTGTGTAAGGTGGGTGTACTGGCTGTGGGGGGTGTACTGACTGGTGGGTGTACTGGCTGTGGTGGGTGTACTGACTGGTGGGTGTACTGACTGGTGGGTGTACTGACTGGTGGGTGTACTGACTGGTGGGTGTACTGACTGGTGGGTGTACTGACTAGTGGGTGTACTGGCTGGTGGATGTACTGACTGGTGAGTGTACTGACTGGTGGGTGTACTGACTGTGGCAGGTGTACTGACTGTTTACTGCGTATTCTGTCATTATATTCCAATGTTGTTCATGTGCTTGTTTATTGTCTTGTTTACATTGATTGTCCTGTTTTCCAGACAAACCCTTTATGATGAAGCCAATGATGTCATGTTGAACATGGAAACAACTGGAAACTGATAGCAGCTACCTTGCTTCGGAATAATCTTTATACGGAAATAATGTCTTCTCAACTCAATTCCATATATTCACATGAAGATGCATACTTACCTGAACTCTGCAACGATAGGTTAGCCCAAATCATGATCTATGTGTTAAGCTGAATGAGCAAATTTTATTTTACGTAATTGTTATGTGTGGATATAATGTGCCAATCGCTGTGCAGTTTTAATTTGCTGGTTGCCTCGCTTTCGTAGAAAAAGTATTTGTGCGATAATATTGTTATTATTGCTACTGTTACCCTGATCATAGTGCTGCGTCTGTACAGCGAAATATTTAAGCTGTACTATACATTGAGATGGTGCCTTGTTGAGTCTCTTTGAATGAGTTGGCTTTTACAGTTACAGCAGCTTATTAAAAAATTAGTCTTTTGAGATGTTGAAAATTTTACAGAAAAGTTTTTAACCTGCCATAAAATGGAACATCTACGACAAGGTGTTATGTTTATCCTTACAATTTTATATAATGACAGGCGTTATATAGGTGAGTATATATATATGTTTATATATATATATGTATATTTATGTATATATATATATATATATATATATATATATATATATATATATATATATATATATATATATATATATACATATATATATATATATATATATATATATATATATATATATATATATATATATATATATATATGCATATAATAAATGCATACATATATTTCTATACTATGATTTTGAGAATAAATATCTTTTAAAGTAGTGTTCCTTTAGTGTTGCAGAAAGATTATAACATAAAACCAGACTTTATCTATAGATGCTATGGAAAAGTAAGAGACCTCAACCGTGTAAGGATTCCACCAATGTGGTTTAACTTCATGTGACCTAGTATATTAATCAAGCCAGAAGCAATCTTCTTTCTCCATTCTCTGGTAGTATAAGAGTGGCTAGAAATGATGTAAGTTACGGGGGATATTATTGCAACTATTTAGACCAACTATTTTTCATGGCTACAAAATTTATGATAATTTTCACCATGCAAACTTCTGCTTATTTTGATTTGAGTTAATAGAGAAATTTCAACCAGACCTCCAGTATGCTAACGAAAGAACTGAATGTATATTATTGGTTTTAATTCCCCAAAAGTATTTTAAGTTACAATAACTATAGGCATGAAGTTTAAGAGTCTTGTTGTAATTTCTTAGAAGCGGGTTGTTGTGCTTAACTCAATGACTTGTATAACCTGGATAATTAGGCATTGCCTCTCAAGCAGTCTCCATCTCTTGTAGCCCTACAAGACGTCTGGGTATAAATTCATGTTACCGTTACACCGGAGCTACATCTCATGTCCCTCCCCATGCCCCCAATATCCCACCTTTTATTCCCACCCTTAAACTCGACTAGTCCCCCAAGCCACGCACATATACTGTCGTCATTGGTCACGCCTGGTTGGAGTGTAAATGAGTGATTGGTTCAGCAGTGGTGGAGGAGGAGTGGGGGGGGGGGGGGGGGGGGTGGGACTCCGGGAGGACAGCGGGCGGCGTGTGGGGAATTGATAGTAGACACCCGGTAATAGTGTCAATTTTGAACAATTGTGGGGGTATTGCTCTAGATCAAAGGATTTAAACTGTTGTTGTTACAATCCTGTAGATATTAATATGGTTTGTAAAGAATTTATATGGATCAAAATAGGACAAAGGTCTGAATAACGTGTGGAATAAGGGCCTTGATATGTAAATTTTGAAAATAAAGACATAACAATGTCACTAACACTTGTGGGCCCAGATTTCAACGGTATGGAATGTTAAACGAGAAGGTAGAATTGTATGACATTTCCGAAGGCACACCATCTTTTCACTAGGAATATGCTGTGATAAATTGCAATTTAAAAGGTTCCCTTCAAGGCCAACACTTGAATTCCCGGATGATGATAATGAGTTTACTTAGCTATAACTTGAACCTGATTGCAATGCATTAGACATCGACTGCTATAAACGTAGTTGAAAACTATTTTATTTCTGGACAAGGCTGGGGACATGGATGGCAATAAGGGTGGGGTGACGGGTGGCCAACAGGGTGGGGTGACGGATGGCAATAAGGATGGGGTGACGGGTGGCAAACAGGGTGGGGTCATGAATGGCAATAAGGGTGTGTTCACGGATGGCACAATAAGGTTTGGGTGACGGATGGCAACCAGGGTGGCGTCATGAATGGCAATAAGGGTGTGTTCACGGATGACAATACAGATGGTAGTAAGGGGGGGTTAACGGATGGCGATTAGGGTGGGGTGGTGCAGGGTCTTAAGAGCGAGGTCACGGATAGCAAACAGGGTGGGGTCACGGTGGGGGTAAGGTTGGGGTGACGGATGGCAACAAGGGTGGGGTCACGGTGGGGGTTGGGTTAGGGCCACGCCCAGGATTAGGATGGGGTTACGGCGAGGATTAGTGGATTCCTTAATGTAAAATAGTACCATGCACAATGTCCCTCCAATGATAACAATTCTGAGCCATTTATAGCTTTTTTCCAGTCTGGTTAACGCTGGGCAATGTGATTGTAAAAATAATAGATAAGAACATCATTATTTGTTTAGTGAATGCAAAAATTAATATATTCAGGACTATTAGGCAACAAACCAGATTGGAATGTCCGAAAACTGACCAATAGAAACCCTTTACTGGCATACGCATTTTGGGCAGAAATCGGCAATGTAAACAAGATTCTTATATGATCTGCATATCACGTAAGGAATCGGAAAATAACATGGTAAGAAAGAGAAATACCGCCAATCAGTTGTTTGCGTTGTTACAAAAATTAGGTTTCGAAGGTAATTATGGTGTTAATGTCTGGCATATAGAGTTGGAAATGCCATTAAGGAGCATGACCTCGATGAATCCTGTGGGCTTGGATAAATCTATGCTGAGCAACTGAAATAATCCCCTAGGCGTCTATGCCAGTTTGTCTCCTTTAGAGTGTTTTATCCTCTCGTTGTAGTCCCTGTAGCAGTAAGTATAGTTAAAACTGATCATATATCGAATAGGAACAGATACAGTCATATACTAGTGGTACGCACATTCAGCAAAATCAAATGAACAAAATTGCAGAATTTCCAGGAAGATTTTATTGCCAAGAAACCGTATTAATTGTGGTTTTAAAAGAAAGACAATGTGATTTACGCTCATATGTGGGTTTAAAAAAGATATTGATTAATGTTCAAAAGGATATTCGTTTTCGGAAGGGCTGCATTGCTCTTTCTATTTCCCCAAGGCTGATTCCGCTTAGAACAATAAACTCATAAAATGTGGCGTCCCTCTGCATAACGTGTATGACATGATGAAGACAATCCTCAATCAGAGGCATTAAGATCGGGGACATTCTCCATAGGCCGGTAAAGCGTAAAGCGCCTTCCTGATGCAGGTAAATATTGGATTTCATTGTAATCTACACTAATTGCTGTATTTTCAGCTATACACGTGCAAGCGGAGCCCTTGGGCGAGTAGATATTTAACAGCGTATAACATGCAAAGCTTCTGGTCACAACAAGCAGGATACAGTAGATAAAAATCACTTTAACAGTTTTCCTACTTTATACTTAATAATGTTTATTCAGCGTTGAAATAGCGTAATGTCAACGAGAGCAGATTACACAAGTCAATTCTCGGCCATGGATATAATTAGGACAAGGAAGCGATCCACAGTTAGCCTCCATGTTGTAGAGGAGCGCGCCATTCTCATTCTCATGACCGGATGGCATCGTTTCTGGTTCCTCATCTAGGCACACCGCCTGTATGTGAGTTTGATGAGCGTGATGTCCAGCCATCAGATAACCACGATACTCGTGTCTCCAGTCGTCAGGACAATGAAGCTTAGAAGGAAATTTCTTCACGGTGCTTCGGCCTTCAGTGTAGCACACAGCACAAGGTACATTATGATTGTTCAGGTCATCTGTGCCCGCGTTAGTCGACAGGAAGACATGATTTAATCCGTATTTGTGACCTGTGTCGTACTCAGTACCGAAGACATAACTCTCTCCCTGGAAACCATCAACAAATCTTCCCCACTCGGGATCCTCCGGTAGACAAAGTAGCTCTGAACTTCCTCCCGTATGTGAATAGTGGCTCCCGGCAGCATAGCCTGTTGAATAAGACAGACAGACAGACACGCACGCACGCACGCACGCACGCACGCACACACGCACACACACACACGCATATATATATATATATATATATATATATATATATATATATATATATATATATATATATATATATATATATATATATATATATATATATATATATATATATATATATATATATATATATATATATATATATATATATATTAATATAGTCTGGGGAGTGCACTAGGTGAAGGTAGTTTCAAACTGGGTGGTGCACACAACAGTGTCCTGGGAGCAAACTCACCGGAGTAGACACGTGACGAGTTGACAGGACATTCCGTGCGGCCCCAGCGGATGTATTCGGCTCCGACACCTTATGGCAATAAGCACAGACATGCTAACCCTAAGTTTAAATATTCTGTAATACATACAATACTAATTCTTAATTGCCGAATATTTGACAGGTTGTACATTATCTGCCACTTAGATAACTCTTGGCTAATAAGCCAACAGACGGAGTTAACCTGTGATGGATCCTGCGATATCTTCCAGCTTTTTGTCAGCTACTTGTCTCCAGTAGGCGTTGTTCCTCGAGCAGCTGTATGTTGTGCTGTAGGAGATTTGTGTTCTGCTGTAAGAGCGAGGTGACTTGCGAATGAAGCTCATTCACTGTGGTTGATAATTGAGTGACAGTCCCGTCCATAACGCTGCAGCCGTCTTCATGATCTACATTAAAGGTGTAAGTACACGTGTCCTGGGCAAATAAGCCCCATGGTAAAGTACCCAGTGAGATCAGAATGGTGACGATGATACTCTTTGCCATAATTAGTCGTTTTCTTTCACTGATTTCCACGCGGTTTCTGAAAGATAACCGGCACCACATCCAGGTTTATATACGTAGACATAATAAGAAACCCTTCGCGAAATCCTCCACGCTGAAAACTTGTTCAAGAATGTTAGCCTCGGGCAGCTGTAGTGCCTTCTGTTTATCGCGTTAATGCTTCAACAAATCTCTCTCAGGGTGCTTAGACCAGTCCACATTATGGCAGGAAACACCGTATGCCTTCAGTGGTAAATGTGGGACTTATTTATATTCCATGCGTACCGTAACATAATATTCACCATGTGTTCTTGAAATATCTGAATGATTTACATGTTTACTTCAATGCCCTACCTTCCGCGCACTAAAACGTGCTTGCCTCAATGGAGTGAAGCCAAAGTAGGAGAAGAGAAGAGGAGAGAGGCTCCTTGCCCCGTTTAATGTGTAGATATGTACATGGGAAGGCAGATTGAGTTGGTGTATGTGAATGAGTTTGTGTGTGTATGTGTTTGTGTGTGTGTGAGGGTGTGTGTAAGGGGAATATCCAGAGCGATGTGGCAGAGTGTTTGTGGCTTCCAAAATCGCGTTCGTTTCATCTGCTGCTCTACTAACATAGCAAAAAAGAAATGGGGAGCATTTCTCTGAGTGATGTTGCCATGGTTACAAGATGGCCGTGTATGAGGACATGCCTTAGTTAAGATGTCAAAGCTGGGTCAAAATGTTGTGCCCTTCCAGGAATGGCATAAACGGATATCAGAGAAGGGTTAAAGCTAGTCTTTTTCCAGAAATGACACATACGGATGTCAGAGGGGTTTCAAAAGTAGTCTTCTTCCAGAAACGGCATAAACGGACGTCAGAGTGGGTTCAAACGTAGTCCTCTTCCAGAAATGGGGTAACCGGATGTCAGCCTCATACATCATATAAGCAGAATTTGAGGCCTCAGTAAAATCTAGGGCCCGAGTTATATTCATTCATGAACTTTACCCTGACTGTCCAAATGACGAGCCCTGTGGATGCCTGTATATTGTTATGAGGTGCGACGCCCTCACATATACTACCGTTGTGTATACATGACCAGAAACCACATAACATCACGATGGAAACCTACAAAGAAATGAGAGAAGGATCACAGCATATTGATTCCATCGTCGGCCTATGAGGATGACACAGTGACTTATGGTCGTACATGAAGCAAGCAATTGATGGTTGGTTCAAACTGGACTCCGCGACCATTGCACTGTGAATGGAAAGGACAGGTGCGTAACCAGCAATGCTGCTTGTGCAAGTGGAATGCTTGGTTTAGTCGGAACATTCATCAGCCGTTGTTGAGCCATTACGAATAAGTAAGAATTCTGTACTTGAGATAGCAATATCTATGATAACGAGTTGAGAGTCGAGACTAATATCACAAATTTCCCTTCAGCATCAGGCCCCCGCCGTTCTCAACCTTACCATTTTCTCACATCGTTACGCCCTTCTCTCTCCCAATCACTCGAGCTCCCAATCACCCAATCTCCCCTTGTCGTCACACAATAGCCTCTCTCAATAACCCCCCCATCTCCCCTTACCGTCATGCCATAGCCTCTCTCAATCACCCCATTTCCCCTTGTCGTCACGCCATAGACTCTCTCAATCACCCCATCTCCCCTTACCGTCATGCCATAGCCTCTCTCAATTCACCCCATCTCCCCTTGTCGTCACGCCATAGCCTCTCTCTTAATCACCCCCCATATCCCTTGTCGTCATCCATAGCCTCTCTCAATCACCCCATTCCCCTTGTCGTCACGCCATAGCCTCTCTCAATCACCCCATCTCCCCTTGTCGTCACGCTAGCCTCAAATCACCCCATCTCCCCTTGTCGTCATGCCATAGCCTCTCTCAATCACCCCATCTCCCCTTGTCGTCACGCCATAATCACCCCATCTCTCAATAGCCTCTCTCAATCACCCCATCTCCCCTTGTCGTCACGCCATAGCCTCTCTCAATCACCCCATCTCCCCTTACCGTCATCCATCCCCTCAATCACCCCATCTCCCCTTGTCGTCACGCCAATAGCCTCTCTCAATCACCCCCCCATCTCCCCTTGTCGTCACGCCATAGCCTCTCTCAATTACCCCATCTCCCCTTACCCGTCATGCCATAGCCTCTCTCACCCCATCTCCCCTTGTCGTCACGCCCATCTCCCCCATTTGTCGTCACGCCATAGCCTCTCTCAATTACCCCATCTCCCCTTACCGTCATGCCATAGCCTCTCTTAATCACCCCATCGCCCCTTGTCGTCACGACATAGCCTCTCTCAATTACCCCATCTCCCCTAACCGTCACGCCATAGACCATCTCTATCATCCCATCTCCCCTTGTCTTCACGCCATAGCCTCTCTCATCACCCCCCCCTTGTCGTCACGCAATAGCCTCTCTCAATCACCCCATCTCCCCTTACCGTCATGCCATAGCCTCTCTCAATCACCCCATTTCCCCTTGTCGTCACGCCATAGACCATCTCTCAATCACAATCACCCCTCTCCCCATCTCCCCTTGTCGTCACCGTCATGCATGCCATAGCCTCTCTCAATCACCCCATCTCCCCTTGTCGTCACGCAATCAAAAGACTCTCTCTAATCACCCCATCTCCCCTTGTCGTCACGCCATAGCCTCTCTCAATCACCCCATCTCCCCTTGTCGTCATGCCATAGCCTCTCTCAATCACCCCATCTCCCCTTACATCCATAGCCTCTCCCATCTCCCCTTGTCGTCACGCCATAGCCTCTATCAATCACCCCATCTCCCCCTTGTCGTCATGCCATAGCATAGCCTCTCTCAATCACCCCATCTCCCCTTGTCGTCACGTCAATCACCCCTCTCCCCTTATCATAGCCTCTCTCAATCACCCCATCTCCACGCCATAAACTCTCTCTCACCCCATCTCCCCTTACCTGCCATAGCCTCTCTCAATCACTCCATAGCCTCCCGATGCCGATGCCGTTACGACATAGCCTCTCTCAATCACCCCATCTCCCCTTACCGTCATGCCATAGCCTCTCTCAATCACCCCATCTCCCCTTGTCGTCACGCCATAGCCTCTCTCAATTACCCCATCTCCCCTTACCGTCATGCTATAGCCTCTCTTAATCACTACATCTCCCCTTGTCGTCACGCCATAGCCTCTCTCAATTACCGTCACTCCATAGTCTCTCTTAATCAGCCCATCTCCCCTCCCCATCATACTCTTATCTTTTTCAACCACCCCAACACCCCCACTATTATTCCCCCACTCCGGCCCCTCCTTCAAACTCTCTCCTGCAATCTTATTGTCCTTTCCAGCAAATTCACCGAAATTCTATCACCATTATCCCCTCACCTCTCCTGATCATCGAATCTCTTCTTATCATCATGTCCTCGTGTCTCCCAATCTCTTCGCATCATAATGCCCTCGTGTCTCATCCTCGCCCCGTCTCATCCTTCTTCAAACCCTTTGCTCCAGCTTCACGTCTTTTCCAACAAACTCTGTACTTTAACTATCACGCCTTTTTCTCCCACCATGAGTTCGTGTCTCCCTGTAACATAATTCATCTCACCATCACGCCCTGATCTCTTCCGATCATGCTATCTACTCTAACCTTCCTCATAGAGATGCATGTACCACTCATATCAAATGCCACATTTTCAGAAAAATGAAGCATTACCGAAAAGAAGAAACCATTTGATATCTCAGTTTAATTACGATGGCCAAAGTTAAGATCAACATACTGTACATTGAATTACATGCAATTTAATATCGATCGACTGCCACTTGAATAGCACAAGCCTGTGTCCTCTTTTAAACTCATATATATTCTGTATATAACATACTCTGTATTCAAATTGTGCTTCAGTATCAATGTTCATAACTAAGACGAAGCTAGTATTAGACTTATTTCAATCAATGTCTTTCACCACCCAAAATTGATGTCTATCAATGTTTGGGTCGTTATTTTTGTGAGAAATCTCTTATGAATGCAAGTAGGAAGAATCCTAGATTTAAAATACCCCCTGTAATTGTTACTCCAGGTAAAATGTTCAATTTTCTATTCTACTAGTCTATTTTACCTTTATATTTATCCATGTGTGTACCTTTTGCATCGCATTTCCAAATGTTTTAGAGCAGTTTAGAGCTTGCATGTGCTCGATGTTATTATGCCTGCATTAGTACATAGATTTATTCCAGCGTTGATTTGGCATTTTGAATGTTTTAGTTCATATCAACAGAATACCGGTTGTATAATTGTACCTGCAAAATAAAAGGCGGGATCATGATGATCTACGATAAGCACATGGATATACGAATTTCAACAGCATTTCGCTTTTAATGATACTCTAATGAATGCAGTGTTTAGCAGGACTGATGAATTTATTCCAATAATAAAGACAATCAATGTCTTATTACATAGTGGAATAAACAAATGACGATGCTCACAACTACAAAAACTGCTAAGCTCATAAGCCATGCAGCTTAACGTTACAAATTTAAGAAAATAACTAAATTCACTAAAATAACTACTGTGGTAGATCATCGAATATGAAAATATCATGAAAAATTTATGCTTCAGTGCATTTTTAGTTTTGATTTAATTTGGAATCAACGAGAGCATACAACGCATGAGAGTTCTCGACCGTTGACGTAATTAGGACAAGGCAGAGATCCACAATGGGCCTCCATGTTGTACAAGAGAGAACCGTCCTCATTTGCGCTACCGGACGGCACCGTTTCTGGTGCCTCATCTAAGCACACCGCCTGGATGTGAGTTTTATGAGTGTGATGTCCAGCCATCAGATAACCACGATACTCGTATCGCCAGTCGTCAGGACAATGAAGCTTTGCAGGAAATTTTTCACAGTGCTCCGGCCTTCAGTGTAGCACACAGCACAAGGTACATTACGATTGTGCAGGTCATCTGTGCCCGCGTTACTCATTAGGAACACGTGATTTGTGCCGTATTTGTGACGTGTTTCCCACTCGGTACCGTAAACATAGCTCTCTCCTTGGAAACCATTGACAAACCGTCCCCATTCAGGATCCTCTGGTAAACATAATAGCTCAGAGCTACCTCCCGTATGTGAATAGTGGCTCCCGTTGGATTAAGAGAGGCTATGGCGTGACGACAAAGGGAGATGGGGTGATTGAGAGAGTCTATGGCGTGACGACAAGGGGAGATGGGGGTGATTGAGACTCTATGGCGTGACGACAAAGGTAAATGGGGTGATTGAGAGAGGCTATTATATGACGACAAGGGGAGATGGGGTGATTGAGAGAGGCTATGGCATGACGGTAGGGAGATGGGGTGACTGAGAGAGGCTATGGCGTGACGACAAGGGGAGATGGGGTGATTGAGAGAGGCTATGGCATTACGGTAAGGGAAGATGGGATGATTGAGAGAGGCTATGGCGTGACGGTAAGGGGGGATGGGGTGATTGAGAGAGGCTATGGCGTGACGGCTACTTGCTATAGGAAATTTATTCTCGGTTTCTATGGCTTAATTGGCGCTGCCTTGGGGGCTTTATATATACAAGGCAGCAGTGCCCGGGCATCATAAAATTCCTCAATATATTTAGAATGAGAACAACATAACAGTAAACATCATGTGCGCACTTTCCGCAAATGGTGGGCTTACTCCTGCCAGATACAATAGTTTCCCATAATCCTTATCGTCTTTCAAGTGCTCTCCCAGGGTTAATGGGAACGGTTTGTTCCTTTGAGCTTTTTTTTGCAAGTTTGCAAGGCAATCCCTGTAACGCGATAACAGCTTAAGTAATGACACTTACCAAACATATATAAATATGTTTGTCAGACAGCGCCAGGGTGAGGGGTCAAGAGGTGTCAATTCTATCTTGGCTGGTAAAAAACTGCAATGGCTGTACGTTTTTGAGCTTGAGGAAGAAATTTTCACTTCGAGGATATTCAAAGCTTTGCATGAGTTTGAAACTCCGCCATTTCTTTTTCTGGCACGTTTAAACATAGGCTTCACAAATAGTCAAATAAAATCCTTCATTTGGAAAAGCGTTTTATTTTGTATTCTTATATTTACTGCTGATCTGATTTCAATTATACATTGTTTGATTTACTCTCTCTGATCAAGTTGCTATTCTATTAGGTAGACGTGGCCTGGGCCAGGCTTGGCCATCAGTCACGACGTGGATGCGTGCTCATGTATCATCAAGATTGATGCGTTTAATTTTGTGAAAAATCCTATAGAGAAAGCTATACTAAAGCCTTGATGCCATGTTTACAGAAGACACTTGAAATATTCCGCCGATGTGTTTACTTTTGGGAAAGTTCTCAACTCGAGGACTAAACGGCGCATGGAAATCTTTACAACAGCCCTCACTGCAGATATTCCCACGAATATGTCTGAGTTCTGGTGTGATTCAGTGCCATTAAGTAACCCAGATCAACATGCTTAATGGCATGTGGTTTCCAAAGCACTTTACTTTTGTGCGTTACCTTTGTGCGTTAAGTAAATATATATATATATATATATATATATATATAGATATATATATATATATATATATAGATCTATATATAGATATATATATACATATATATATATATATGGATATATGTATATATATATATATATTATATATGCATATATATATTATTTACATATGCATATATATATATATATATATATATATATATATATATATATATATATATATATATATATATGCATATATATAGATATTATATATAACCATATTTATATATATAAAATAATATTAATTATATATTTATATATATATATATATATATTTATATATATATTATATATGTTGTAATGCAATACATATCAGTCAAATATATCCCAGTTGCTGCCAAATTCCGTAGGTGATATCGGAATTACGATTTGAGTGCATTATGGTTAGAGCAAGTGGAGTGATAATGAGATTGGAGGCATTATGGTTGGAGCTTGGGTAATGTTTGGTGAGAGGAGAAGGTTTTGGTTGTTAGATACTAAGCTGTAGGGAACAGATCTAATTTTGTGGGGACAGAACCGGGTTGACATTGCAAGCTGGGGGCCCTACCGGGAAAAAGATGGCATTCTGTGGAATGATGAGGGATTATGGTGAGAGAGGAGGGTGTACAAGGCACTGTTGTTACTTCAATGCCCTACCTTCCGCACACTAAAACGTGCTTGCCTCAATGGAATGAAACCGAAGTAGGAGAAGAGGAGAGGATAGAGGCTCCTTGCCCCATTTAATGTGTAGATATGTACATGGGAAGGCAGGTTGAGTTGGTGTATATGTATAAGTTTGTGTGTGTATGTGTTTGTGTGTGTGTGAGGGTGTGTATTTAGAAGGGGAATATCCAGAGTGATGTGGCGGAGCGTTTGTGGCTTCCAAAATCACGTTCGTTTCATCTGCTGATCTACTAACGAAGCAAACAAAAAATGAGGAGCATTTCTCTGAGCGATCATGTCATAGTAACAAGAGATACGATTTGCACGAGACTCACAGACCAGATTTCCGTGTATGAGGTCATCAATTTGTTAAGATGTCAAATCTGGGTCAAAATGTTGTGCCCTCCCAGAAATGGCATAAACGGATATTAGAGAACGATTATAGCTAGTCTTCTTCCAGAAATGACACATACGGATGTCAGAGGTGTGTTTAAAAGTAGTCTTCTTCCAGAAATGGCGTAACCGGATGTCAGCCTCATACGTCATTTATGCAGAATTTAAGGCCTCAGTAAAATCTAGGGCCCAAGTTATATTAATTCATGAACTTTACCCTGACTGTCCAAATGACAAGCCCTGTGGATGCCTGCTTATTGTTATGAGGTGCGAGGGCCTCGCATATACTACCGTTGTGTATACATGACCAGAAATCACAGAACATCACGATGGGAACAGCATATTGATTCCATCGTCGGCCCATAAGGATGACACAGTGACTTATGGTCGTACATGAAGCAAGCAATTGATGGTTGGTTCAAAACTGCACTGTGACTGAAAAGGACAGGTGCGTTACCAACAATGCTGCTTGTGCAAGTGGAATGCTTGGTTTAGTCGGAACATTCATCAGCCGTTGTTGAGCCATTATGAATAAGTAAGAATTCTGTACTTGAAATAGCAACATCTATGATAACGAGTTGAGAGTTGAGACTCATATCACAAATGTCCCTTCAGCATCAGACCCTCGCCGTTCTCAACCATACCATTTTCTCACATCGTTACGACCTTCTCTCTCCCAATCACTCGATATCTCAATCACCCCATCATCCGTTGACGTCTCGCCATAGCTTCTGTCAATCACCCCATCTCCCCTTACAGTCATGCCATAGCCTCTATCAATCACTCCATCTCCCCTTACCGTAATGCCATAGCCTCTCTCAATCATCCCATCTCCCCTTACCGTAATACCATAGCCTCTCTCAATCACCCCATCTACTCTTACCGTAATGCCATAGCCTCTCTCAATCACCCAATCTCCACTTGTTGTCACGCCATAGACTCTTTCAATCACCCCATCTCCCCCTTACTGGTTATGCCATAGCATCTCTCAATCATCCCATCTCCCCTTACCGTAATGCCATAGCCTCTCTCAATCACCCAATCTCCACTTGTGTCACGCCATAGACTCTTTCAATCACCCCATCTCCCCTTACTGGGTATGCCATAGCCTCGTTCACCCATCCATCTCCCCTTGTCATCACGCCATAGCCTCTCTCAATCACCCCATCCCCCCTTACCGTCACGCCATAGCCTCTCTCAAGCATCCCCCATCTTCCCTTACCGTAATGCCATAGCCTCTCTCAATCACCCCATCTCCCCTTGTCGTCACGCCATAGCCTCTCTCAGTCACCCCATCTCCCTACCGTCATGCCATAGCCTCTCTCAATCACCCCATCTCCCCTTGTCGTCATATATAGCCTCTCTCAATCACCCCATCTCCCCCTTTGTCGTCACGCCATAGAGTCTCTCAATCACCCCATCTCCCCTTGTCGTCACGCCATAGACTCTCTCAATCACCCCATCTCCCTTTGTCGTCACGCCATAGCCTCTCTTAATCCAACAATCTCCCCTTGTCGTCACGCCATAGCCTCTTTCAATCACCCCATCTCCCCTTACCGTCATGTAATAGCCTCCCTCAATCACCCCATCTCCCCTTGTCGTCATAATAGCCTCTCTCAATCACCCCGTCTCTCCTTGTTGTCACGCCATAGCGTCTCTCAATCACCACATCTCTCTTTGTCGTCACGCCATAGCCTCTCTCAATCACCCAATCTCCCCTTGTCGTCACGCCATAGCCTCGCTCAATCACCCCCATCTCCCCCCTTGTCATCACGCCATATAGCCTCTCTCAATCACCCCATCTTCCTTTACCCTCATGCCATAGCCTTTCTCAATCACCCCCATCTCCCCTTGTCGTAAAGCCCTAGCCTCTCTCAATCACCCTATCCCCCCTTACCGTCCCTCCATAGTCTCTCTTAATTAGCCCATCTCCCCTCCCCATCATACTCTTATCTTTTTCAACCACCCCAACACCCCCACTATTATTCCCCCACTCCGGCCCCTCCATCAAACTCTCTCCTGAAATCTTATTGTCCTTTCCAGCAAATTCACCGAAATTCTATCACCATTATCCCCTCACCTCTCTTGATCATCGAATCTCTTCTTATCATCATGTCCTCGTGTCTCCCAATCTCTTCGCATCATAATGCCCTCGTGTCTCATCCTCGCCCCGTCTCATCCTTCTTCAAACCCTTTGCTCCAGCTTCACGTCTTTTCCAACAAACTCTGTACTTTAACTATCACGCCTTTTTCTCCCACCATGAGTTCGTGTCTCCCTGTAACATAATTCATCTCACCATCACGCCCTGATCTCTTCCGATCATGCTATTTACTCTAACCTTCCTCATAGAGATGCATGTACCACTCATATCAAATGCCACATTTTCAGAAAAATGAAGCATTACCGAAAAGAAGAAAACCATTGATATCTCAGTTTAATTACGATGGCCAAAGTTAAGATCAACATACTGTACATTGAATTACATGCAATTTAATATCGATCGACTGCCACTTGAATAGCACAAGCCTGTGTCCTCTTTTATACTCATATATATTCTGTATATAACATACTCTGTATTCAAATTGTGCTTCAGTATCAATGTTCATAACTAAGACGAAGCTAGTATTAGACTTATTTCAATCAATGTCTTTCACCACCCAAATATTGATGTCTATCAATGTTTGGGTCGTTATTTTTGTGAGAAATCTCTTATGAATGCAAGTAGGAAGAATCCTAGATTTAAAATACCCCCTGTAATTGTTACTCCAGGTAAAATGTTCAATTTTCTATTCTACTAGTCTATTTTACCTTTATATTTATCCATGTGTGTACCTTTTGCATCGCATTTCCAAATGTTTTAGAGCAGTTTAGAGCTTGCATGTGCTCGATGTTATTATGCCTGCATTAGTACATAGATTATGTCTTTTATTCCAGCGTTGATTTGGCATTTTGAATGTTTTAGTTCATATCAACAGAATACCGGTTGTATAATTGTACCTGCAAAATAAAAGGGCGGGATCATGATGATCTACGATAAGCACATGGCTATACGAATTTCAACAGCATTTCGCTTTTAATGATATTCTAATGAATGCAGTGTTTAGCAGGACTGATGAATTTATTCCAATAATAAAGACAATCAATGTCTTATTACATAGTGGAATAAACAAATGACGATGCTCACAACTACAAAACTGCTAAGCTCGTAAGCCATGCAGCTTAACGTTACAAATTTAAGAAAATAACTAAATTCACTAAAATAACTACTGTGGTAGATCATCGAATATGAAAATATCATGAAAAATTTATGCTTCAGTGCATTTTTAGTTTTGATTTAATTTGGAATCAACGAGAGCATACAACGCATGAGAGTTCTCGACCGTTGACGTAATTAGGACAAGGCAGAGATCCACAATGGGCCTCCATGTTGTACAAGAGAGAACCGTCCTCATTTGCGCTACCGGACGGCACCGTTTCTGGTGCCTCATCTAAGCACACCGCCTGGATGTGAGTTTTATGAGTGTGATGTCCAGCCATCAGATAACCACGATACTCGTATCGCCAGTCGTCAGGACAATGAAGCTTTGCAGGAAATTTTTTCACAGTGCTCCGGCCTTCAGTGTAGCACACAGCACAAGGTACATTACGATTGTGCAGGTCATCTGTGCCCGCGTTACTCATTAGGAACACGTGATTTGTGCCGTATTTGTGACGTGTTTCCCACTCGGTACCGTAAACATAGCTCTCTCCTTGGAAACCATTGACAAACCG
The DNA here is from genome assembly GCA_034190875.2 of Urechis unicinctus. NCBI lineage: Eukaryota > Metazoa > Annelida > Polychaeta > Xenopneusta > Urechidae > Urechis > Urechis unicinctus. The sequence continues at coordinate 44,995,685 of CM067352.1, forward strand.
TCCCCATTCAGGATCCTCTGGTAAACATAATAGCTCAGAGCTACCTCCCGTATGTGAATAGTGGCTCCCGTTGGATTAAGAGAGGCTATGGCGTGACGACAAAGGGAGATGGGGTGATTGAGAGAGTCTATGGCGTGACGACAAGGGGAGATGGGGTGATTGAGACTCTATGGCGTGACGACAAAGGTAAATGGGGTGATTGAGAGAGGCTATTATATGACGACAAGGGGAGATGGGGTGATTGAGAGAGGCTATGGCATGACGGTAGGGAGATGGGGTGACTGAGAGAGGCTATGGCGTGACGACAAGGGGAGATGGGGTGATTGAGAGAGGCTATGGCATTACGGTAAGGGAAGATGGGATGATTGAGAGAGGCTATGGCGTGACGGTAAGGGGGGGGGATGGGGTGATTGAGAGAGGCTATGGCGTGACGGCTACTTGCTATAGGAAATTTATTCTCGGTTTCTATGGCTTAATTGGCGCTGCCTTGGGGGCTTTATATATACAAGGCAGCAGTGCCCGGGCATCATAAAAAATTCCTCAATATATTTAGAATGAGAACAACATAACAGTAAACATCATGTGCGCACTTTCCGCAAATGGTGGGCTTACTCCTGCCAGATACAATAGTTTCCCATAATCCTTATCGTCTTTCAAGTGCTCTCCCAGGGTTAATGGGAACGGTTTGTTCCTTTGAGCTTTTTTTTGCAAGTTTGCAAGGCAATCCCTGTAACGCGATAACAGCTTAAGTAATGACACTTACCAAACATATATAAATATGTTTGTCAGACAGCGCCAGGGTGAGGGGTCAAGAGGTGTCAATTCTATCTTGGCTGGTAAAACTGCAATGGCTGTACGTTTTTGAGCTTGAGGAAGAAATTTTCACTTCGAGGATATTCAAAGCTTTGCATGAGTTTGAAACTCCGCCATTTCTTTTTCTGGCACGTTTAACATAGGCTTCACAAATAGTCAAATAAAATCCTTCATTTGGAAAAGCGTTTTATTTTGTATTCTTATATTTACTGCTGATCTGATTTCAATTATACATTGTTTGATTTACTCTCTCTGATCAAGTTGCTATTCTATTAGGTAGACGTGGCCTGGGCCAGGCTTGGCCATCAGTCACGACGTGGATGCGTGCTCATGTATCATCAAGATTGATGCGTTTAATTTTTGTGAAAATCCTATAGAGAAAGCTATACTAAAGCCTTGATGCCATGTTTACAGAAGACACTTGAAATATTCCGCCGATGTGTTTACTTTTGGGAAGTTCTCAACTCGAGGACTAAACGGCGCATGGAAATCTTTACAACAGCCCTCACTGCAGATATTCCCACGAATATGTCTGAGTTCTGGTGTGATTCAGTGCCATTAAGTAACCCAGATCAACATGCTTAAATGGCATGTGGTTTCCAAAGCACTTTACTTTTGTGCGTTACCTTGTGCGTTAAGTAAATATATATATAGAGATATATAGATATAGAGATATAGAGATAGATATATATAGAGAGAGATATAGAGAGAGAGATAGATATATATATAGATACATATATATATATATATGTATATATGGGATATATATATATATGTATATATGCATATATATAGTATTTACATATGCATATATATATATATATATATATATATATATATATATATATATATATATATATATATGCATATATATAGATATTATATATAACCATATTTATATATAAATATATATAATTATATATTATATATATATATATATATATTTATATATATATTTATATATGTTGTAATGCAATACATATCAGTCAAATATATCCCAGTTGCTGCCAAATTCCGTAGGTGATATCGGAATTACGATTTGAGTGCATTATGGTTAGAGCAAGTGGAGTGATAATGAGATTGGAGGCATTATGGTTGGAGCTTGGGTAATGTTGGTGAGAGGAGAAGGTTTTGGTTGTTAGATACTAAGCTGTAGGGAACAGATCTAATTTTGTGGGGACAGAACCGGGTTGACATTGCAAGCTGGGGGCCCTACCGGGAAAAAGATGGCATTCTGTGGAATGATGAGGGATTATGGTGAGAGAGGAGGGGTGTACAAGGCACTGTTGTTACTTCAATGCCCTACCTTCCGCACACTAAAACGTGCTTGCCTCAATGGAATGAAACCGAAGTAGGAGAAGAGGAGAGGATAGAGGCTCCTTGCCCCATTTAATGTGTAGATATGTACATGGGAAGGCAGGTTGAGTTGGTGTATATGTATAAGTTTGTGTGTGTATGTGTTTGTGTGTGTGAGGGTGTGTATTTAGAAGGGGAATATCCAGAGTGATGTGGCGGAGCGTTTGTGGCTTCCAAAATCACGTTCGTTTCATCTGCTGATCTACTAACGAAGCAAACAAAAAATGAGGAGCATTTCTCTGAGCGATCATGTCATAGTAACAAGAGATACGATTTGCACGAGACTCACAGACCAGATTTCCGTGTATGAGGTCATCAATTTGTTAAGATGTCAAATCTGGGTCAAAATGTTGTGCCCTCCCAGAAATGGCATAAACGGATATTAGAGAACGATTATAGCTAGTCTTCTTCCAGAAATGACACATACGGATGTCAGAGGTGTGTTTAAAAGTAGTCTTCTTCCAGAAATGGCGTAACCGGATGTCAGCCTCATACGTCATTTATGCAGAATTTAAGGCCTCAGTAAAATCTAGGGCCCAAGTTATATTAATTCATGAACTTTACCCTGACTGTCCAAATGACAAGCCCTGTGGATGCCTGCTTATTGTTATGAGGTGCGAGGGCCTCGCATATACTACCGTTGTGTATACATGACCAGAAATCACAGAACATCACGATGGGAACAGCATATTGATTCCATCGTCGGCCCATAAGGATGACACAGTGACTTATGGTCGTACATGAAGCAAGCAATTGATGGTTGGTTCAAACTGCACTGTGACTGAAAAGGACAGGTGCGTTACCAACAATGCTGCTTGTGCAAGTGGAATGCTTGGTTTAGTCGGAACATTCATCAGCCGTTGTTGAGCCATTATGAATAAGTAAGAATTCTGTACTTGAAATAGCAACATCTATGATAACGAGTTGAGAGTTGAGACTCATATCACAAATGTCCCTTCAGCATCAGACCCTCGCCGTTCTCAACCATACCATTTTCTCACATCGTTACGACCTTCTCTCTCCCAATCACTCGATATCTCAATCACCCCATCATCCGTTGACGTCTCGCCATAGCTTCTGTCAATCACCCCATCTCCCCTTACAGTCATGCCATAGCCTCTATCAATCACTCCATCTCCCCTTACCGTAATGCCATAGCCTCTCTCAATCATCCCATCTCCCCTTACCGTAATACCATAGCCTCTCTCAATCACCCCATCTACTCTTACCGTAATGCCATAGCCTCTCTCAATCACCCAATCTCCACTTGTTGTCACGCCATAGACTCTTTCAATCACCCCATCTCCCCTTACTGGTTATGCCATAGCCTCTCTCAATCATCCCATCTCCCCTTACCGTAATGCCATAGCCTCTCTCAATCACCCAATCTCCACTTGTTGTCACGCCATAGACTCTTTCAATCACCCCATCTCCCCTTACTGGTTATGCCATAGCCTCGTTCAATCACCCCATCTCCCCTTGTCATCACGCCATAGCCTCTCTCAATCACCCCATCCCCCCTTACCGTCACGCCATAGCCTCTCTCAAGCATCCCATCTTCCCTTACCGTAATGCCATAGCCTCTCTCAATCACCCCATCTCCCCTTGTCGTCACGCCATAGCCTCTCTCAGTCACCCCATCTCTCCCTACCGTCATGCCATAGCCTCTCTCAATCACCCCATCTCCCCTTGTCGTCATATAATAGCCTCTCTCAATCACCCCATCTCCCCTTGTCGTCACGCCATAGAGTCTCTCAATCACCCCATCTCCCCTTGTCGTCACGCCATAGACTCTCTCAATCACCCCATCTCCCTTTGTCGTCACGCCATAGCCTCTCTTAATCCAACAATCTCCCCTTGTCGTCACGCCATAGCCTCTTTCAATCACCCCATCTCCCCTTACCGTCATGTAATAGCCTCCCTCAATCACCCCATCTCCCCTTGTCGTCATGTAATAGCCTCTCTCAATCACCCCGTCTCTCCTTGTTGTCACGCCATAGCGTCTCTCAATCACCACATCTCTCTTTGTCGTCACGCCATAGCCTCTCTCAATCACCCAATCTCCCCTTGTCGTCACGCCATAGCCTCGCTCAATCACCCCATCTCCCCTTGTCATCACGCCATAGCCTCTCTCAATCACCCCATCTTCCTTTACCCTCATGCCATAGCCTTTCTCAATCACCCCATCTCCCCTTGTCGTAAAGCCCTAGCCTCTCTCAATCACCCTATCCCCCCTTACCGTCCCTCCATAGTCTCTCTTAATTAGCCCATCTCCCCTCCCCATCATACTCTTATCTTTTTCAACCACCCCAACACCCCCACTATTATTCCCCCACTCCGGCCCCTCCATCAAACTCTCTCCTGAAATCTTATTGTCCTTTCCAGCAAATTCACCGAAATTCTATCACCATTATCCCCTCACCTCTCTTGATCATCGAATCTCTTCTTATCATCATGTCCTCGTGTCTCCCAATCTCTTCGCATCATAATGCCCTCGTGTCTCATCCTCGCCCCGTCTCATCCTTCTTCAAACCCTTTGCTCCAGCTTCACGTCTTTTCCAACAAACTCTGTACTTTAACTATCACGCCTTTTTCTCCCACCATGAGTTCGTGTCTCCCTGTAACATAATTCATCTCACCATCACGCCCTGATCTCTTCCGATCATGCTATTTACTCTAACCTTCCTCATAGAGATGCATGTACCACTCATATCAAATGCCACATTTTCAGAAAAATGAAGCATTACCGAAAAGAAGAAACCATTGATATCTCAGTTTAATTACGATGGCCAAAGTTAAGATCAACATACTGTACATTGAATTACATGCAATTTAATATCGATCGACTGCCACTTGAATAGCACAAGCCTGTGTCCTCTTTTATACTCATATATATTCTGTATATAACATACTCTGTATTCAAATTGTGCTTCAGTATCAATGTTCATAACTAAGACGAAGCTAGTATTAGACTTATTTCAATCAATGTCTTTCACCACCCAAATATTGATGTCTATCAATGTTTGGGTCGTTATTTTTGTGAGAAATCTCTTATGAATGCAAGTAGGAAGAATCCTAGATTTAAAATACCCCCTGTAATTGTTACTCCAGGTAAAATGTTCAATTTTCTATTCTACTAGTCTATTTTACCTTTATATTTATCCATGTGTGTACCTTTTGCATCGCATTTCCAAATGTTTTAGAGCAGTTTAGAGCTTGCATGTGCTCGATGTTATTATGCCTGCATTAGTACATAGATTATGTCTTTTATTCCAGCGTTGATTTGGCATTTTGAATGTTTTAGTTCATATCAACAGAATACCGGTTGTATAATTGTACCTGCAAAATAAAAGGCGGGATCATGATGATCTACGATAAGCACATGGCTATACGAATTTCAACAGCATTTCGCTTTTAATGATATTCTAATGAATGCAGTGTTTAGCAGGACTGATGAATTTATTCCAATAATAAAGACAATCAATGTCTTATTACATAGTGGAATAAACAAATGACGATGCTCACAACTACAAAACTGCTAAGCTCGTAAGCCATGCAGCTTAACGTTACAAATTTAAGAAAATAACTAAATTCACTAAAATAACTACTGTGGTAGATCATCGAATATGAAAATATCATGAAAAATTTATGCTTCAGTGCATTTTTAGTTTTGATTTAATTTGGAATCAACGAGAGCATACAACGCATGAGAGTTCTCGACCGTTGACGTAATTAGGACAAGGCAGAGATCCACAATGGGCCTCCATGTTGTACAAGAGAGAACCGTCCTCATTTGCGCTACCGGACGGCACCGTTTCTGGTGCCTCATCTAAGCACACCGCCTGGATGTGAGTTTTATGAGTGTGATGTCCAGCCATCAGATAACCACGATACTCGTATCGCCAGTCGTCAGGACAATGAAGCTTTGCAGGAAATTTTTTCACAGTGCTCCGGCCTTCAGTGTAGCACACAGCACAAGGTACATTACGATTGTGCAGGTCATCTGTGCCCGCGTTACTCATTAGGAACACGTGATTTGTGCCGTATTTGTGACGTGTTTCCCACTCGGTACCGTAAACATAGCTCTCTCCTTGGAAACCATTGACAAACCGTCCCCATTCAGGATCCTCTGGTAAACATAATAGCTCAGAGCTACCTCCCGTATGTGAATAGTGGCTCCCGTTGGATTAAGAGAGGCTATGGCGTGACGACAAAGGGAGATGGGGTGATTGAGAGAGTCTATGGCGTGACGACAAGGGGAGATGGGGTGATTGAGAGACTCTATGGCGTGACGACAAAGGTAAATGGGGTGATTGAGAGAGGCTATTATATGACGACAAGGGGAGATGGGGTGATTGAGAGAGGCTATGGCATGACGGTAGGGAGATGGGGTGACTGAGAGAGGCTATGGCGTGACGACAAGGGGAGATGGGGTGATTGAGAGAGGCTATGGCATTACGGTAAGGGAAGATGGGATGCTTGAGAGAGGCTATGGCGTGACGGTAAGGGGGGATGGGGTGATTGAGAGAGGCTATGGCGTGACGGCTACTTGCTATAGGAAATTTATTCTCGGTTTCTATGGCTTAATTGGCGCTGCCTTGGGGGCTTTATATATACAAGGCAGCAGTGCCCGGGCATCATAAAATTCCTCAATATATTTAGAATGAGAACAACATAACAGTAAACATCATGTGCGCACTTTCCGCAAATGGTGGGCTTACTCCTGCCAGATACAATAGTTTCCCATAATCCTTATCGTCTTTCAAGTGCTCTCCCAGGGTTAATGGGAACGGTTTGTTCCTTTGAGCTTTTTTTTGCAAGTTTGCAAGGCAATCCCTGTAACGCGATAACAGCTTAAGTAATGACACTTACCAAACATATATAAATATGTTTGTCAGACAGCGCCAGGGTGAGGGGTCAAGAGGTGTCAATTCTATCTTGGCTGGTAAAACTGCAATGACTGTACGTTTTGAGCTTGAGGAAGAAAAATGTTCACTTCGGCACGTTCAGCATTGGCTTCTACAAATAATCAAATTGATTGAAAGAACTAAGATACTTCAATTGGAAGTGCGTTTTATTTTTTATTCTTATATTTACTGCTGATCTGATTTAAAATATACATTGTTTGATTTACTCTCTCTGATCAAGTTGCCATTCTATGAGGTAGACGTTGTCTGTGCCAAGCTTGGCCATCTGTCACGACGTGGATGCGTGCTCTTGTACCATCAAGATTGTTGCGTTTAATTTGGTGAAAATCCCAAGGAGAAAGCTATACTGAAGCCTTGATGACATGTTTACAAAAGATACAAGATATTACGCCGATGTGTTTCTTTTTGGGAAATTCCTCAACTGAAGGACGAAAACGGCATGGCATGGGGAGGATCTAGAGAGAGATAGATACGATATATAGAGAGATAGAGGAGAGAGAGAGGAGAGATATGAGAGAGAGAGATAGGAGAGATAGAGAGAGATGAGAGAGAGAGATAGAGATATAAGCTGAGAGATAGAGAGATATATATAGATATATGATATATTACTATATATATAGAGATATATATATATAGAGATATAGTATATATATATATATATATATATATATATATATATATTATAGATATATATAAACTGGACTCTATATATATATATATATTATATATATATATATATCTCTCTTTTTTGGGAGATTCCTCTCTATATATATATATATATATATATATAATATAGATATATTATTATAATCATATATATATATATATATATATATATATATATATATATCTTATATATCTATATCTCTCTCTCTCTCTATATATATCTCTCTCTCTCTCTACTCTCTCCTCTCTCTCTCTCTCTCTCTCTCCTCTCTCTCTCCTCTCTCTCTCTCTCTCTCTCTCTCTCCTCTCTCTCTCTCTCTCTCTCCTCTCTCTCTATCTCTATCTATATACGAGACATTGATGGTTGATTCAAACTGGACTCCGCGAACATCGCGCTATGACTGGAAAGGACAGGTGCGTAACCAGCTATGCTGCTTGTGCAAGTGGAATGTTTGGTTTAGTCGGAACATTTATTAGCTGTTGTTGAGCCTCTCTCAATCTCCCCTTGTTGTCACGCCATAGACTCTCTCAATCACCCAATAGCCCCTTACCGTCATGCTATCGCCTCTCACAATCCCTCCAAATCCCCTTGTCGTTACGCCATAGCCTCTCTCAATCACCCCATCTCCCCTTGTCGTCCTGCCATAGCCTCTCTCAATCGCCCCCCCACTCCCCTTGTCGTCCCCTTGTCAGCCTCTCTTAATTAACCCATCTCGCCTAGTCGTTACACCATAGACACTCCCAATCACTCCAACTCCCTTTGTTGTCATGCCACAGCCTCTCTCAATCACACCATTTCACCTTACTGTCATGCCATAGCGTCCATCAAAACCCCATCGCCCCTTACCGTCATGCCATAGCGTCTCTCAATCAATCCATCGCCCCTTACCGTCATGCCATGGCCTCTCTCTATCACCCCATCTCCCCCTTTCGTCACGCCAAAGCCTCCCTCAATCAGACCATTACCCCTTGTCGTCACGCATTAGCCTCTCTCATCTCTCCAAATTACGCCATTTCTGGAAGAGGACTACGTTGGAACCCACTCTGACATCCGTTTATGCCATTTCTGGAAGAAGACTACTTTTTAAACACACCTCTGACATTTAAACAGAACGCTCTGACATCTTTAATTTCTGAAGAAGACTAGCTTTAATATCCGTTCTAATATCCGTTTATTCTTCTGGGAGGGCACAACATTTTGACCCAGCCTTGACATCTGAACAAATTGATGACCTCATACACGGAAATCTGGTCTGTGAGTCTCGTGCAAATCATATCTCTTGTAACCATGGCAACATCGCTCAGAGAAATGCTCCCCATTTCTTGTTTTCTTTGTTAGTAGATTTTGGAAGCCAAAAACGATCCGCCACATCGCTCTGGATATTCCCGCTTCTAAATACTCACCCTCACACAAACAAACACATACACATACACACACAAACTCATACACATACACCAACTCAACCTGCCTTCCCATGTACATATCTACACATTAAATGGGGCAATGAGACTCTATCCTCTTCTCCTTCTTTGGTTTCATTCCATTGAGGAAAGCACGTTTTAGTGTGCGGAAGGTAGGGCATTGAAGTAACAACAGTGCCTTGTACACCCTCCTCAAAACAAATTAGATCTGTTCCCTACAGCTTAGTATCTAACAACCAAAACCTTCTCCTTTCACCAACATTACCCAAGCTCCATCCATAATGCCTCCAATCTCATTATCACTCCACTTGCTCTAACCATAATGCACCCAAATCTCAGCATTACATCCAATAACTTAACCATAAAGCGCTCTAATGGGCGTTATGGCGATATCGCCCACGGGAATTTGCAGCAACTGTGATATGTCTGACTAATATGTATTGCAAATATATATATATATATATATATATATATATATATATATATATATATATATATATATATATATATATATATATATATATATATATATATATATATATATATATATATATATATATATATATATATATATATATATATGTATATATATATGTATATATATAAACAGACAATGACTATAGTTTGAAGTATACAAATCGACATTCATAGCGCAGGCACATGAAAACAGTTTAATGGACGGTGTGCCCGAACGCGCTGTCGGGTTGATAGCGAACCGGATCCCAACTGCTGTGATACACAAATGATTGATTTCATTACGGACAAGGACACAGGATGGAAGCGGTCGATACACTTTGCCATTGTGAAAAGGCCTCAAATGTTACGTTATAACCTGACTACCAGATTGCACGTCTTCAAACGCAGATGCCCGAAGAGGCCCGGCATGTGCATGAGGTAACTTAGTGACATAACCGGATGTGGGCGATTAGTTGGTGTTGGCCCAACTCCAATAGTTCAATCGGCACATTCGAGACATCACGGTATCCGGTCATGTGACAGATGTGGTCATGTGACAGATACTCATATATATATATATATATATATATATATATATATATATATATATATATATATATATATATATATATATATATATAGATATATATATATAGATATATATAGATATATATATATATATATATATATATATATATATATATATATATATATATATATATAATATATATCTATATATATATCTATATATATATATATATATATATATATATATATCTATATATATATATATATATATATATATATATTATATATATATATATATATATATATGCGGGAGCTATTATGAACGGATTTGCAGTCTGAGGCGATCTATTCGCAGGCTACTTAACGCAGCGCTGCCCGATTTCCCACGAGCTTATGGCGCCACGTTCTAGCCCGGTAACGAGGTCAGACTAGGGATGCGGCCACTTCTTAATAGTACGACCTCACTGCACGGAAATTACTTTATATCTTAGTACTGTGATGGTCAGGAAAACCTATTGCATATTTTCGTCTGCATATATTTAGTTATCATTCGTTATGTTGAATATGCTGTACAGGAAGAAAGCTGAAAAATGCATAGTCACAAGTGTAGCTGCTATGTGTCATACGACCACGAATAGGTGGGTCGATTTGTTTTGGATATGTAAAGGTACTTGCTTTCAAAGTCTTAATCAACGAAGACATGTATATATAGACTAGACCCATGCTAATGTCACATCGGATGTTACAGCGACCATTCGTCTCTGTAATATAGCATGAGAGGGTTTTCCTAACATCGTTATCACCTACCTACTTACATGGCCTTTATGGATATCTATGCTAATATCTATGGTGATTATACAGGGTGATGTGCCCCCATCTCCCCTTTAATAAATTAATATAAACTCATGATGTTTTCACTCGGGTTGGTATAATTTCTATTGTTCCGTCTCAGCTTATGGTGTATAGAGTGCGCCTTCGTGGATCTGTGTAAAGCATATGTAGTGAATTATGATTCATACAACATGCCTTCATTATCACCCAAGACATTAAAACAAGCCTTCAATTTTAAATGGAAATGTACCCTGTTTCAAAGTCTGCAATTTCGGATTGTGTATTGCTTGTTACTAAGCTTGCGAGCGGACTTTTGGCTGTGATATCCGTCATGATGTATTCACACAAGTACCAATTACAAGTGATAGTGTATATGTAGATGTTCCAATTGTAGTCGAGCTCAGAAAGCCAATCAGATAGATAATAAAAAGATATGCTGATGCTTTGTATGCAAGCTGTATATATAGAGACTGATTGTGTAAAGTCTAGTAATGCCGATGTGATAACTCGGATCATAAGCCTGGTGTCACGTGATCATTTGTAACGTGTGCTTATAATAAAGATTTAACCATTCAACTGATGCAACTTTTACTGCACCTCCAGAGCTCTTACCTAGCACACACGATTTATTCTTACCTAGATTCCCATAGATGCGTGTGCGACCTATCTATGCTTCTCATTATGATCACCCTGATGAGTTGCAATCAAGGTGAGTGTTACTTTGTCTTCTGTAATTATCGAGTATGCACAGCACTTCTACCATACGCCTAAAGAGAATACCAACGTTTTTCTCTTTGTGAAAGTTCTTATATATGAACGTATCAATTAACTGCAAAAATGAATGGGTCTGTGAGTGAGTAAATGAAAGAGTGAGTACATTAGTTAGCAAGTGAGCACGTGAATAAATAGATAACTAAGATGGTAAGTGAGTAAGAGAGAATGAGTGAATATATTCCTAGATATCAATGTTGGAATGACGTAGCGTGGACGGCGAGACCATATGATAGGAAAGACTAAAGAAATGCAGTTTAATCCCCATACCTCATATTGACCAATTCATATGAAATGATATTATCGCCTCTTTATTTGATTTTGGCACATTACGCAAATTATGCAGGGCGACCAAGAATTCTGTGCTTTGTCTATCTACCCACAAGTAGACAGTTTGATACTAAGTTGTGTCAGCCTGACTTCCGTGACTCAGATGATCGTTCCTTACTGATAGACATGACAGCTCATATATATATATATATATATATATATATATATATATATATATATATATATATATATATATATATATATATATATATATATATATATATATATATATATATATATATATATATCTATATATATATATATATATATATATATATATATATATATATCTATATATCTATATATATATTTTTATATATATTTATATATTAAAGAGACTGTTCAGCCACATATAAGGCAATCATGCGATTAACGCAGACGTAAGTAATGACACCTTCTAATTTGTGCCGCCGAGTTTACATGATGGAAGTTATGTTGATAAGTTTTTAACATTATTATTTGACTGGAAATGTTCATGATATACTGTGGAGATCTGTTTATTCAGTTATGTCGTTCCATCGATAACGGTGCCTCCCTAAAACCATGAACTACACGAATGTTAGCTGTAAATCATAACGCGCTCTGAATTTACCTCGCTAACGATGTGTATTCTTCCGCTTTAGTTACATAATGTAGATTTCATAAAATCTTCACTCATTCAAGTTGTGGGCATAATTGTGCACACATTAGACCGACAAGCAGGAAGGATAATGTCCGACAACATAAATGGCGACTGTCGAAGCAAGGATCTTTTTTCTGAGACCACAGCGTAGGCAACCACTTTCCTTATATGGGGCTGAACAGTCTCTTTAAGAAACTTAAGTCCGCAAACTTTAGGCAGCACAGTTTTTCCTCTTCCGCCGAGAGCACAATCTAAACATTAACTTGCTTGCAGAGATTCTCCATAGTCTTATCAAAAAATGAGTTGTTAATCAGCTTGAAAAGGTCCTTTTCGAAGTCGCTGGTGTCAACCTTACACATGTTTGTTTTCATGGGCATGTTGGGCTCCATCCAGAAGCTCTGAATGAATGTGAGCGCACTGTGTAACTAGGTAAGCAATATTCTCAGCGATAGCTAGAGCCTGAGATTCAGGTAGTGGATCACATTCTCAGCGATAGCTAGAGCCTGAGATTCAGGTAGTGGATCACATTCTCAGCGATATAGAGCCTGAGATTCAGGTAGTGGATCACATTCTCGATAGCGATAGCTAGAGCCTGAGATTCAGGTAGTGGATCACATTCTCTGCGATATAGAGCCTGAGATTCAGGTAGTGGATCACATTCTCAGCGATAGCTAGAGCCTGAGATTCAGGTAGTGGATCACATTCTCAGCGATATAGAGCCTGAAATTCAGGTAGTGGATCACATTCTCAGCGATATAGAGCCTGAGATGCAGGTAGTGGATCACATTCTCAGCGATATAGAGCCTGCGATTCAGGTAGTGGATCACATTCTCAGCGATATAGAGCCTGAGATTCAGGTAGTGGATCACATTCTCAGCGATAGCTAGAGCCTGAGAGATTCAGGGTAGTGGATCACATTCTCAGCGATATAGAGCCTGAAATTCAGGTAGTGAATCACATTCTCAGCGATATAGAGCCTGCGATTCAGGTAGTGGATCACATTCTCAGCGATATAGAGCCTGAGATTCAGGTAGTGGATCACATTCTCAGCGATAGCTAGAGCCTGAGATTCAGGTAGTGGATCACATTCTCAGCGATATAGAGCCTGAAATTCAGGTAGTGAATCACATTCTCAGCGATATAGAGCCTGAGATTCAGGTAGTGGATCACATTCTCAGCGATATAGAGCCTGAGATTCAGGTAGTGAATCACATTCTCAGCGATATAGAGCCTGAGATTCAGGTAGTGGATCACATTCTCAGCGATATAGATCCTGAAATTCAGGTAGTGGATCACATTCTCAGCGATAGCTAGAGCCTGAGATTCAGGTAGTGGATCACATTCTCAGCGATATAGAGCCTGAGATTCAGGTAGTGGATCACATTCTCTGCGATATAGAGCCTGAGATTCAGGTAGTGGATCACATTCTCTGCGATATAGAGCACTCCACATACGGGTTGATGGCGGCGCGTTTGCATGCTTATTCCACCCTGCAGACCCTTCTTAAAGAGCAGGTGCTTGACACGCCTGTGCTCTTAAGCAGTGCGTCGCGTGACAGACCGGGGCGGGTGTAGCAGTTGGCTGGGTCCAACCCGATCAGCTTCAGGCAGGTCCTGTGGAAGATCTCAAACACATCCGCAGGTACAGATCCTCGTAGTCTCCCATATTGACGCACTCGATGGTGTTCCATACTATCTGCACGTGTTTGTAATCGCCAGCAGATATGCCCTGCTCAGATAGCTTACTGTAGAACTACTGGATCGGCGGCATCGGGATATTGAACTTATCCCGGCCATCCATGAACTCGTAGGGTTACACCCCCTTGCGCACCACACCAGACAAAAAACTGTGGATACACCGTGTAATCAAGTGGTAGGACTATTTATATGGGATGGATTTCTAGTGTGGGCGCTGATACTGGTAATATCACAGTTGTTATCAATAGAACAAACCAAGGATAAGTAAGCCTGCTGGCTAACGGGCTGTTGTAATATTTTTAGACTAACCTTAACAGCTTCAACAAGGCAGTGTTATTAACTTTTAAACAACGGAGATCCAGGATGCAGCACGCCAGACCCACGCTGCTGAAACCATTGACGATGAGACTAATCAACCTGCAAAAACAGCACAGACAAGACGAAGAGTGAATGTGTGGAATTCTGGTTTCATGTTGCAGTAAACTAGCTTAATAGCCGATTAAGGGGCGAAATTTGGTCCGTTAAGATCGGGGCTCGACCTGTCGTTTACCGCGAACCCCAGTACAAACGGATAGTAAGGAGCCCGAACAAAAAACCACAATTAGCTGTGTAGCTTAGATGAGGAGGCTGCGTAAGAACCCTCTCCTAGGGGGTGATTCTAGAAACGTATGCTGAGCCACAACTGCCACTCCCTATGCTACTCATTTGGTTGCACACTGATTGATGCATTACAAAGAACATGAAATGCGATGTGGCTTTCTTGACTGCTTCCGAAACAGGAGCCCTGATGACACGGAAACGACACACGTTAAAAGAAGATTGACATGTTTATTTCTTGTAAAAATCCAAAAGTACAACATATCATTTTGACAAGTCACCCAACATATATTCCAACGATGTGTTTAAAACTGTATAGACGGTCTATGTGTGGTGACGTACGTCACCGCTGTGGTCCAATGGCTTTAACGTGACGGCGTTGCATTAAAAGCGTATGACACCTCTGAGGAGCTTGGCCCTTAACGTGTCAGCGCTAGTAAAACACGTCCCCCGGAACCGCCCTGGCCTTTTAGGCGGCAAAGCAATATACAAGTGACTGGTCACTTGTACGGTCACTTGTAGCCGACCCGCCAAGTTGTGGGTATATGTATTGAGGGTATATGTATAGTGGGTATATGTATAGTCAGTATATGTACAGTTTGTAGATGTATGCTGGGTATATGTCTAGTCGGTGTATGTAAGGTCGGTATATGTACAGTGGGTAAATGCATAGTCGGTATATGTATAGTCGGAATATGTATAGTGGGTATATGTATAGTAGGTATATGTTAAGTAGGTATTTATATAGTCGGTATATGTGATGTCTGTATATGTATAGTCGGTATATGTATAGGGTATATGTATAGTCGGTTAAAATATAGTCGGTATATGTATAGTGGGGTATATGTATAGAGGGTATATATATAGTCGGTATATGTATAGTCGTTATATGTATAGTCCATATATGTATAGTCGGTATATGTAAGGTAGTCGGTATATGTATAGTCGGTATATGTATAGTGGTATATGTATAGTGGGTATATGTATAGTCTGTATATGTATAGTGTATATGGTATATATATATAGTCGATATATGTATAGTGGTATATATATAGTCGGTATATGTATAGTCGGTATATGTAGTCGTTATATGTATAGTCGGTATATGTGTATAGTCGGTATATGTATAGTCGGTATATGTATAGTCGGTATATGTATAGTCGGTAATATGTATAGTCGGTATATGTATAGTGGGTATATGTATAGTGGGTATATGTATAGTGTATATGTTATTATATGTATAGTCTGTATATGTATAGTCGGTATATGTATAGTCGGTATATGTATAGTATAGTCGTTATATGTATAGTCGGTATATGTATAGTCGGTATATGTATAGTCGTATATGTATAGTCGGTATATGTATATAGTCGGTATATATGTATAGTCGGTATATATAGTCGGTATATGTATAGTTATATATATGTATAGTCGTTATATGTATAGTCGGTATATGTATAGTCGGTATATGTATAGTGGGTATATGTATAGTGGGTATATGTATAGTCGGTATATGTATAGTCGGTATATGTATAGTGGGTATATGTATAGTCGTATATATGTTTATATTATGGTATATGTATAGTCGGTATATGTATAGTCGGTATATGTATATATGGGTATATGTATAGTCGTATATATGTATAGTCGGTATATGTATATAGTGGGTATATGTATGTAGTCGGTATATATATATATGTATATAGTGTATATATATAGTGGTATATGTATAGTCGGTATATGTATAGTCGGTATATATGTATAGTTGGTATATTGTATAGTCGGTATATGTGTTGTCGGTATATGTATAGTCGGTATATGTATAGTCGGTATATATATAGTCGGTATATATATAGTCGGTATATGTATAGTGGTATATATGTAGTCGTCGGTATATGTTATAGTCGGTATATGTATAGTCGGTATATGTATAGTCGTATATATGTATAGTCGGTATATGTATATGTATAGTCGTATATGTAAGTGGGTATATGTATAGTCGGTATATGTATATAGTCGGTATATGTATAAGTCGGTATATGTATAGTCGGTATATATGTATAGTCGGTATATGTATATAGTAGTATATGTATAGTCGGTATATGTATAGTGGGTATATGTATAGTCGGTATATGTATAGTCGGTATATGTATAGTATATGTATATGTATAGTGGGTATTTGTATAGTCGGTATATATGTATAGTCGGTATATGTATAGTCGTATATGTATAGTCGGTATATATATAGTCGGTATATATATATAGTCGGTATATGTATAGTAGTTATATGTATTGTCGTTTATATGTATATTCGGTATATGTATAGTCGGTATATGTATATGGTATATGTATAGTCGGTATATATGTATAGTCGGTATATGTATAGTCGTGTATATATGTATAGTGGGTATATGTATAGTCGGTATATGTATAGTGGGTATATGTATAGTGGTTATATGTATAGTCGGTATATGTATAGTCGGTATATGTATATAGTCGGTATATGTATATAGTCGGTATATGTATAGTCGGTATATGTATAGTAGGTATATGTATAGTATGGTATATATATATATATAGTCGGTATATGTATAGTCGTTATATGTATAGTAGTGTATATATGTATAGTCGGTATATGTATAGTCGGTATATGTATAGTCGGTATATGTATAGTCGGTATATGTATAGTCGTTATATATATAGTGGGCATATATATAGTCGGTATATGTATAGTCGGTATATGTATATATCGGTATATGTATAGTGGTATATATATATAGTCGGTATATGTATAGTCGGTATATATATAGTGGTATATGTATAGTCGGTATATATATAGTCGGTATATGTATAGTCGGTATATGTATAGTCGGTATATGTATAGTCTATATATGTATAGTCGGTATATGTATAGTCGGTATATGTATAGTCGGTATATGTATAGTCGGTATATGTATAGTGGGTATATATATGTATAGTCGAATATGTATAGTATTTGTATATGTATAGTCGGTATATGTATAGTCGTATATGTATAGTCGGTATATATATAGTCGGTATATGTATAGTGGGTATATGTAGTCGGGGGTATATATATAGTCGTATATGTATAGTCGGTATATGTATAGTGGGTATATGTATAGTCGGTATATATATAGTCGGTATATATATAGTAGGGTATATGTATAGTCGGTATATGTATAGTCGGTATATGTATATATATATATCGTATATATGTATATAGTCGGTATATGTATAGTGGGTATATGTATAGTCGGTATATATATAGTCGGTATATGTATATGTCGGTATATGTATAGTCGGGTATATGTATAGTCGGTATATGTATAGTTCGGTATATATATATATAGTCGGTATATGTATAGTCGGTATATGTATAGTCGTTATATATAGTGTATATATGTCTAGTAGTATATATATATGTATAGTATATGTATATAGTCGTATATGTATAGTCGGTATATGTGTAGTGGGTATATGTATAGTCGGTTATATGTATAGTCGTATATATGTAATAGTAGGTATATGTATATAGTCGGGTATATGTATAGTCGGTATATGTATATAGTATAGTATTGGTATATGGGTATATGTATAGTGTCGGTATATGTATAGTCGGTATATGTATAGTGGTATATATGTATAGTATAGTATTATATATGTATAGTCGGTATATATATAGTCGTATATGTATAGTGGGTATATGTATAGTGGGTATATGTATAGTATTGGTATATGTATAGTGTCGTATATGTATAGTCGGTATATGTATAGTGGGTATATGTATAGTCGGTATATGTATAGTATATGTATATATGTATAAGTCCCGTATATGTATTAGTGAATAGTCGGGTATATATATAGTCGGTATATGTATAGTCGGTATATGTATATATATGTATATATATATATAGTCGGTATATGTATAGTGGGTATATATATAGTCGGGTATGTATAGTCGGTATATGTATAGTCGGTATATGTATATGGTATATAGTCGGTATATGTATAGTCGGTATATGTATAGTAGGTATATATGTATAGTCGGTATATGTATAGTCGGTATATGTTAGTAGTATATGTATATATGTATAGTGTATATATGTATAGTCGGTATATGGTGTAGTGTCGGTATATGTATAGTCGGTATATGTGTTAGTGGGTATATATATAGTCGGTATATATATAGTCGGTATATGTATAGTCGGTATATGTATAGTCGGTATATGTCTAGGTATATATATAGTCGTCGGTATGTATAGTCGTATATATATAGTATATATATATCGGTATATGTATATAGTCGGTATATGTATCGGTATATGTATATATGTGTAGTCGGTATATGTATAGTTGGTATATGTATAGTCGGTATATGTATAGTCGGTATATGGGTAGTGGTATATGTATAGTGGGGTATATGTATAGTGGGTATATGTATAGTAGTATATATATAGTAGTTATATATGTATATTCGGTATATGTATAGTCGGTATATGTATAGTCGGTATATGTATAATCGTTATATGTATAGTCGGTATATGTAAAGTAAGTATAGGGTGAATATGTATAGTCGGTATATATATAGTCGATATATGTATAGTCGGTATATATATATCGGGTATATATATATAGTGGGTATATGTATAGTATGGGTATATGTATAGTGTATATATGTACAGTCGGTATATATTTAGTAGTCAGTATATGTATAGTCGGTATATATGTATAGTGTGTATATGTATAGTCGGTATATGTGTAGTCGGTATATGTATAGTCGTATATGTGTATAGTCGGTATATGTATAGTCGGTATATGTATAGTCGTTATATGTATAGTTGGTATATATGTATAGTCGGTATATGTATAGTCGGTATATGTATAGTATATATATATGTATAGTTCGTATATATGTTATATCGGTATATATATAGTGGGTATATGTATAGTATATCGGATATAGGTATAGTCGGTATATGCATAGTCGGTATATGTATAGTCGGTATATGTATAGCGTGTATATATATAGTCGGTGTATGTATTGTCGGTATATATATAGTCGGTATAGTCGGAAAATGTTTAGTTGGTATATGTGTAGTGGGTATATGTATAGTGGGTATATGTATAGTCGGTATATCTATAGTCGGTGTATGTATAGTCGGTATATATATAGTCGTATATATATAGTCGGTATATGTATAGTCGGTATATGTATAGTGGGTATATGTATAGTCGGTATATGTATAGTCGGTATATGTATAGTCGGTATATGTATGTAGTAGGGTATATGTATAGTAGGTCGGTATGTATAGTGGGTATATGTATAGTCGGTATATGTATATAGGGTATATGTATAGTCGGTATATGTATAGTCGTTATATGTATAGTAGGTATTTGTATATAGGTATATATTATATAATAGTCGGTATATGTATAGTAGTCGTATGTATATAGTCTGTATGTGTATAGTCAGCATATGTATAGTCGGTATATGTAGAGTAGGTATATGTTTAGTGGATATTTGTCTGGTCGGTATATGTGGAGTCGGTATATGTATAGTCGGTATATGTATAGTCGTGTATATATATAGTCGGTATATGTATAGTCGGTATATGTATAGTCGGTATATGTATAGTCGGTATATGTATAGTCGGTATATGTATAGTAGGTATATGTATAGTCGGTATATGTATAGTCGGTATATGTATAGTGGTATATGTATAGTCGGTATATGTATAGTGGTCGGTATATGTATATGTATAGTCGGTATATGTATGTATAGGGTATATGTATAGTGGGTATATGTATATAGGGTATATGTATAGTCGGTATATGTATAGTATAGTCGGTATTTGTATATGTATTGTCGGTATATGTATAGTCGGTATATATGTATAGTGGGTTATATGTATAGTCGGTATATGTATAGTCGGTATATGTATAGTCGGTATATGTATAGTGGGTATATGTATAGTGTGTATATGTATAGTCGGTATATGTATAATCTGGTATATGTATAGTCGGTATATTTTTTGTCGGTATATGTATAGTTGGTATATGTATAGTCGGTATATGTATAGTCGTATATGTATAGTCGGTATATGTTTAGTCGGGTATATGTATAGTCGTTATATGTATATTCGGTATATGTATAGTCGGTATATTGTATATATATAGTGGGTTATATTAGTATATATGTATAGTGGTATATGTATAGTCGGTATATGTATAGTGGGTATATGTATAGTTCGGTATATGTATAGTCGGTATATGTATAGTCGGTATATGTATAGTCGGTATATGTATAGTCGGTATATGTATAGTCGGTATATGTATAATGGGTATATGTATAGTCGGTATATGTATAGTCGGTATATATATAGTCGGTATATGTATAGTCGGTATATATGTATATATGTAGTATATGTTTAGTCGGTATATGTACAGTCGGTATATTTATAACTGGTATATGTATAGTCGGTACAACATATATTCCAACGATGTTTTTACAACTCAAATATCATACTGTGCATTGAAGTCAGCATTGCCATTTCTTTGCAGTTATTCCCAGGCCTTCCAGGCATAGTTCAAATGGGGTTCATGGCCGTTCAGTTTTCCAAATCGACAGGCTAACATGCTACATAACGTACGTTCGGTGGCAGACGCGTATGCCTCACGTTTTCTAGCGCAGCTTAATGGCTAGTTGCTGTACAAATCATATATAATATATGTCAAATACAGCATAGTCGCGTGTGTGAAGCTAGGATAACTCGCGAATGTATATCAATCATGAGACGATGGCAAAATTAAACTCATCATATGTTATGATTGATTATTAATGCAATTGAGGTTTTTTCCCCATATGAACAAATCATGACCATGGCTGTGATAATTTGGCTTGTATATATGTATACACAAGAAATACCTCAACTGCATGGGCACCAGGAGGAATTATCAATAATATTCATTGATGTGTTAGATGCTATGCACTCAGCATCCGCGCGCGCTATCCCCGTTCCAGACGCGCGACAGCATATTATTTAACAAATATTGTTAATGATTCTCGCGCATGGAGTGAATTCCTCCAACCTTTGTATCTTACATTTGTTGTCATGTGTACCTAGTCTAACGACCTACATTGGCAGCATTCACGAAGATGTCACAACATCTTTGTTCGAACACCTAATAGGTGGCTGCTAAGCATAATTGAGTAAATTAAGTATTGCTTAGCTGGTTGCTTCCCTTACTAACTAATTGAGCCTCATTTGCAATCACTGTGACACCTAAAACTATAGTACACT
Source organism: Urechis unicinctus (assembly GCA_034190875.2). Classification (NCBI taxonomy): domain Eukaryota; kingdom Metazoa; phylum Annelida; class Polychaeta; order Xenopneusta; family Urechidae; genus Urechis; species Urechis unicinctus. The sequence goes on from CM067352.1 coordinate 45,018,024, forward strand.
TTTGTCTCACAGCGTATATTTGTGTTGTTAAGATTTTGTAAGTATAAGTACAGCAGCTCTGTTCACAATAAGTGACAAGTAAATTTGTAAGAATGTTCTAAAATACTCGAGCTGAAGCAATCGAATAATTGGTATGCACCAGTTTAGCGAGAACACGTGGACATAACTATCATTGGTGTTAAAATGTCAACCACAATACCATAATAGTTCATTTTGTAATAGTTCATAGCTGATATTTAATGATTTCGCCATTTTCAATAAAAAATCCCCCAAGGGTTGCTTAAGGGGACGTAGAACATTATTGCATTTGCTTGGGACGCAGCGCTCTACAAATCAATGCTGACTCGAGATCTGTGATCTACTTCATCTGTTGTTCTTTGTACGGAAGCTTTAATCACGTGATCTAAATATATTTCATTACATTATGCTTGAAGTAATGCTTGAAATCCATAATTGGGAATTAATAATATATTCATACCCTGTGGTTAACGGCAGTTAATTCCATCGTCACCATTCTGATCTCTGTAGGTACTTTACCTCGGGCTTTATTTGCTCAAGACACCTATACTAACACATTTGATGTATGGACGGTACTGTCTCTCAATTATCAACCACAGTAAATGAGCTTCATTCGCAAGTCACCTCCCTGTTACAGCCGAACACAGACGCCCGACAGCACAAAATCCAGCTACTCAACGACTGTGCATACTGGAGACAAGTAGCTGAGAAGAAGCTGGAAGACATCGTTGCATCCATTAAGGGTTAACTTGTTTAATTTTAAGTTTTTAAAGTCGGGCATAGTGAGGTGTTTTTCCTAGATGTCTAACTCTTGACAGAATTTTATACCAAGGTTTTGGAGCGGAATGCCTAAGCTGAATGTCAGGCCAACTCAACTCTGTCATGAAAACTGGCGTACGCCTTATTCGTTACAAGTGAACGTCTCTGATTCTTAATTATGTTCATCATAAATGATATGCTTGAAAATAGATTACAATGTATCGTAATGATAAGCAAAAGTTAGCCAGCACACTTCTAACTTAGGGCACACAGTAGGTCTTAGGCGGAGATACAAATGCCTGCGGGCTATTATGCAGGCTGTACTGCTAGGACTCGACATGGACATTCTGGAGGTAGTTCAGAGCTCCTATGTCTGCAAGAGGATCCCGAGTTGGGGCGATATATCGATGGTTTCCAAGGGGAGAGCTATGTCGTCTGTGTAGAGTACAGAACAGGTTACAAATACGGCTTTATTCACGTGTTCCTGATGACTAACGCTGGCTCTGTTGACATGAACAATTAAAATGTTTTCTGTGCTGTGTGAAACACTGAATGCAGAAGCATTGTGATGAAACGTCCTGCTAAACCGCATTGTCCTGACGACTGGAGACATGAGTATGGTGGTTATCTGATGGCTGGATAATCACTCCCACCACAATCACATTCAGTCATTATGCTTAGATGAGGCACAGGAAGTTGTGCCATCAGGTCACGGTTATCAGGGCGCTACTCGTATCTACAATATGGAGGCTCAATGTGGATCGCTGCCCTGTCCTAATTACGTCAACAGCCAAAAATTATCGTTTGTCTTTGTCTGCTCTCATTGATTGTATTCTGATGTGGTTTTAAAACCAAATAAAGGCATTAGAAAGTATCCGTATGTTTTATAACAATAAACAAAAGTAAATCTCTCTCCTAGGATATATCGCATTCCGTTTAAATATGTATTGTATTCCAATCCGTATAACTAACGATCTTAATATGCTACTGAAAATTTTACTTTCCTAAATCGTTTACTACCAACAGTTGTTAACTTAGGCTTTTGATCGACCATTATGATCATCACTTGAACGTTTGATTCATAGACACCGCTATGTTTTTCGTGTGAAGTCCCAGGCGGGGTAAACAGCGCATTGTTTATAGAGAGAGAGATCTATAGATATATAGATATATATATATATAGAGATAAGAGAGGAGAGAGATAGATAGATAGAGAGATAGAGAATAGGAGAGAGAGAGAGAGGAGAAGAGAGAAGAGATAGAGCTATATAGGATAGATATATCTAGAGAGAGAGATAGAGAGATAGGATCTCTCTCTAGAGAGAGAGAGATCCTAGAGATATATCTCTTATAGATCTCTCTCTCCTCTCTCTAATACTCTAGATCTCTCTCTCTCATCTCTATGCCTCTCTATCTATCTCTATCTCTATCTCTCTCTCTCTATATATATATATATATCTCTCTCTAATATCATATCTCTTCTCTCTCTCTTCTACTTCCTGCCTGTTCGTGGTCGACCAGTAACACAACTCGTTTTGCGAACTGCATGAATTTGCCTTGGTACAGACTATTTGGTATTGCAATACGTTGCTGTTTTGAATGTGGACAACTTTTGCCTTGCCAATGCGACCCAACTAAGAAGCCGACGAAAGCCCCTGACACGGGACAGATTTTGAACTGGACGAGAGACGTCTAGAAACCTAAGTGTTCTGTTCCTGTGCACAACTTGAGATTATTCCGATTATTCGAGAGCATCTGTGCCATGCAATGAACGCGCGATGGTTAATGCGCGTTCCCACTCAGACTCTACCGTTTATAACTGTTTGCCTCACATTAGCTATCTCATGTACTAAGTCTTGGGGAAAATTTTGTTGCAAGAAACGAATCATCCAGGGAGACCTATTAACCTTTGACGAGCCAGTGTGTACCTTTGTTTTAATATGTATGTGCCAATTGTTCTCATTTATATATAAGCTGTCTACCAAGTAGATTCAAGACATCAAATGGACACTGGGAAGATAAAAATCAAATATACATATCTATCTATGTCTCTAGAAAATACATTGATTCTTCATTCAACTAGAACAAATCATCTCGTCTGAATTGCGCGTTGTTGGAACCCACACAACCAATCCACTATATACTATAAATCATTTCTTGCATCACAATTTGTAATGAACATAAAAAATAAAAATTAAAATAGTCATCCTGGGCTACGCCAACGCTTTTCAAAAAACCTCTCATTAATGGACGCAATCATGATGCTGTGCAGTAGCATACTTTGAATTGGACGATAAATTAAAATCGATGAACAAAGCATTTATAAAACGGCACTCCTGGAGATGTAAATGCTTAGTCTACTTATAGAGCCGGCTGAGTTTGAATGAAACCGAACAATTCTGCCGAGATTTCCAGTGCTTTATCTGCAAATGGTGACGAGACACGAAACATCCCCAAGTTGATTGTTGTGTGGGAGCAAAGTAGCCCCGATGAAGTCTTAGTTAACACTCGCATTGACGCACTCATAGAGCACGAACCTATGTTACGCTTAGAAATATAAAGTCTACATTTGAACAACTCTCACATTTTTATATGGTGATAAGCTAGTCTTGGTTATTATAAAATTGAGCATGAATAAGAATCAAGGTAATTATCAATAGTATTTCTATTGTTTGAGATGCAGTTAAAGTTGCAGCGGCTGATTGTCATCATTTTGGCATTCGCTACAAATGGTCACGTGAAACCCAGCAGATGATCCGAGTTATCACAACGGCAATACTAGACTTCAACCTATATATAAACATATCAGCATATATAACATCACTTGTAATGGGCACTTGTATGAATTCACTATGACCGATATCCTTGCCAAAATGTCCGCTCGCAAGCTTAGTATCAAACAATACATTATAATTGGACTTTGATACAGGATACACCAGTTACAATTTAAGGCTTGCTTTAATGCAGTACATACTTGAAGACTTGTGTGATAATTGAGGCTTGTTCTGTAAAGCATTAACCACGACGAGGGCTTAACAGTCCTGTACACCATAAACTGTGAGGGAAAAGTAGAGATTAAACAGATACGAGTGGAATACATCATTAGTATATGTTTATTTTTCAAAGCAGAGGGGGGGTGGGGCATATACACCCTGTATATATACCATAGATGTTAATATACATATTCATAAAGGCCAGGTAAGTTGTCTTTTAGGCAGGTTATAACGCTGTTAGACAAACAGAGATGGATGGTCGCTGTTACATCCGATGTGACGTTAGCAACTGGTCTAGTCTATATATGCATGTCTTTGTTGATAAATAACATGAAACCAAGCATATGTACAAAATCAAACGAAAACCAATCGATCCATTGATCATGTTTGCCTTGTGGTAGTATGAAAGATGACGGATAAAACGTGTGCCTATGAACTGTTCACGCTTCTTCATATACAGCATATTCAATATAATAAACGGCAACTAAATATATGCAGACAAAAATGTACAACAGTAGCGAAATAGGGAAGGTTTCATTCAGTAATTTCCGTGCCGTGCGGTCGTACTATTAAGAAGTGGCCGCATCTCTAGTCTGACCTCGTTACCAGTCTATCACGTGGCGCCATAAGCTCGTGGGATATCGGGCAGCACTGCGTCAAGTAAGCGATTAGGCCTACGAATAGATCGCCTCAGAATGCGCCAAAAGTTATCCTGCATTGCTTTGTCTTTGTGTGGCCACGCCAAGTAATTCGACTTGGTTAGGAGATGTCTGAGCAACGCTGTCTGGTTCTGAGGCTCGATGTCTTCCAACAGAACCAGAAAGTAACGAATCCTTAACACCATCAAGTAAACGACCGTGTGCAAATGTTAACTCCAGTTGGCACCACTTACTCAATGCAAAGGAATTGGTGAGAACTACTATCGTCTTGCGACTTTGATTGACACTGTCCTGGATGTTCTCTGCTATATTCATACCCACCAACCAGTCACGGTGATGAATACACAACTTAAAACCTGCCCTCATATTCTAAGTGAGGAAGCAGTTCCTTTATAACCCAGAAGCGGTCCACTTGATTGTAGGCAACAAAAACATCATAATCGTATTGGCCTTGGTCAATTTCTAGCTTGTATTTCCGACGATGTGACCTCACGATGAATAGGAGGTATCGAAAATACCACCTAAAATAATATACAACAATCGATGTCATTAGAATAAATGATAAAGGTATTGTAACAGATAAGATGACTTTTGTTTTCCAATGCAACTGACAGTCGGTTTGCGATATAGTCATCTCTAGTATCCAGTTTGCCTTTTTCTTCTGGAGGTGATGCGCATTGATACACCTTTCTCCGCCCAATGCCAAGTAAGTGGATTCCACTTAAGTGAGCCCAATCACTGAACCAAAGTAGATGACAATCACAGGCAAATGGATTATGTCCAAGGATCAATATTTGGAGTTTAGGCAGATACTTGAACATGTCCTTGTCAATGAATGTGATCTTGTTGTCTGATGCCATCAATGTTGTTAAATTAGTGAGAGGCAGAAACATTTGAGGTTGCCATGTTGTGATGGAGTTGCTATTGATGTCTAAGAACTGTAGAGCTGATGTTCCATGCCACATTGTAATGGGCAGTGTGGATATTCCGCATCTTGACAACTTAAGATTTGTTAATGCCGACATGTTCATAAATATAAACGCCAAGGTGTTTGATGTTTCGCCAAAACGAGGATTGTTGGCCAAATTCAGCCTTCGAATGTGACGTCGATGTGGAAAATATATAAAGGTCGCTTCAGGGGATAACATCAAATCATTGTTCTCCATGTCCAACTCCTCCAATTTAGGCATAAACTGTAAATTGTCGAAAATATTAGTTTTGCCATATTGTAGAGATGATGCCACCAAAATTCTGAGATTTCCGAGGTCTCGTAATGCGTTTGTTTTTATGTAGTTGACAAGGTTTTCTGAGATGTCTAATTTTGATAAATTATGGTACCCTTCCAAATCACCATGTTCGAATCGTTTTATATACCGTTTTTGTCCAATATCCATCTCTTGGAGAGTTGGTGGAAGGCCAAGAATCTTAGCAGAGGCAATATGAGCCAGCCTATTGCCATGCAAAGACAGTATTCTTAGTGCAAATGCGTTTTGAAATGCTCCTGGAGTCAAGATTGTCAATTCGTTGTCATTCAAGAGAATAATAGTTAGGTTCATCAAACCACCAAAAGTTCCTTCTTCAATAACTTGTATGAAGCAATGCCTTAGTGAAATAGTAGTTAAGTGTGAATGTTTCACATATCTAAATATTGTAGATTGCAACTTTTTCAAAGGATTGTTATCCAGTTGCAAATAATGAAGTGTCCCGCTGGTCCCAAGCAAAGCGGTCTCAACTTGCTGATAGGTAAGATGATTTTCCATAAGGTTGAGCGTTTCCATGTGTTGCAACGGACTGAAAGTGTTTTCCTCAATGGAATTAACTTTGCAGTGGTGTAACTGTATGGTACGAATTGGACAGAGAATCAAATCTACAAATATAGTGTTTTTTAATTCATGTAATGGCCTGCCTGATATATCCAGTTCCAGTAGATGTTCACACCAGTTTGAAACGCCAGAGAAGTTGACATTAAGATTAGCATTCCAAGCGAGTCGGAGCGATCGTAAAGTTGAACTTGCGTGGAGCGAAGGAATGTCAGTCAGTTGATTTTGATCAATTGTAAGTTCTTCTAAACTTGCCAGCTTTGATAAGAACTCACCCTTCTCTAGTTTATTTCGTGATAAAGATAAAATCTTTAAGTTAGTGAAAACTGCAAGTGAGCTTGAAGATATATGGTGTATCATGTTACGATTCATGACCAAAGAAGTCATCCCATCACTCGGTAGATTAGCAAAATCAAATGCATCTATTGCGGTGATGTGATTATCATTGATTTGTAACGAGTTGAGTTTTTGTAAATTCCGAAAGCAGTGCGGGATTTTTATGAGAGAAAATCTATTTCTAGGCATAAGCAAAGTTCGTAGATTCGGCAGATCACATATTACGTCTGGTATCACTGTTAATTGTAAGGTCAAATACAGCACTCTGAGGCTGGTGAGATCCCTGAAGTATCCTCGCGTCAAAGAGTTCCCGGAATAGGAGTGAATCTCTATTTTCAAGTAGTCCAGAAGGTACAATCCGCCAAGAGCTTCTTCCTCCCATATTTGTAATGATTTCAACTGTAAACTTACGGTGCGCAATTCTTCATATGTGGAAAATGCATTGCTCTTCAATGAAACGACCTCAACTTTGTCGAAAAACTCGATTCTAGTTGTAGCATCAGGGAACCTCGGGATTTCTTGAAAATGAGAGTTCTGTTCGCTGCAAAACACGGATACGTTCGGCGTCTTCTTGCATAGACACAGCATAGGACATGGATCACATAGAATATCTGCCCAAGTGCCCAACAACAGTAAAAATACAAACAGGGCATTACAAGCAGAATCCATTGCTAACGTCGGAGAAGTGAAGGTAACGTTCAATGACAACACTGCTTGCTGTATTCCGAGTCGGCGGTTATTATGTATCTTGTCAATGAACAACTTGTGTCGAGCGTGGTGTCCAGGCAAGCTCCTCCTTTTTCAGATATCACGTGATCATCGCGTGCTCCAGGCGGCAATTTTTATTGGGTGCAAAGCAAAAGGATATGATTCGGACTTTGGCATCGTTTAACATACACGCGCACACACTCTCTCTCTTCTCCCACTACTGTCTCTCTGACTCTGTCTCGGTATCACTTTCCCTCCCTCCCTCCCTCCCTCCCTCCCTCCCTCCCTCCCTCCCTCCTCCTCCCTCCCTCCCTCCCTCCCTCCCTCCCTCCCTCCCTCCCTCCCTCCCTCCCTCCTCCCTCCCTCCCTCCCTCCCTCCCTCCCTCCCTCCCTCCCTCCCTCTCTTTACATATATATATATATATATATATATATATATATATATATATATATATATATATATATATATATATATTATGTATTGATTTGGACAATTATCTTGAATGTATATCTTTATTTGCAATGATAATTTCCCGCAGTGTGATAAACGTTGATAAATTATTTGAGTTGAAGGAAGGACGAAGCAATGCAGGAGAACTTTTGGGACAGTTCGAAACATATTGATGTCATCCTTGGCAACTACATGAGTCTATGTCACATAACTGGATACCGCTGATGGCAATGAGATGTCTCGAATGTTCGAACTGAACTACTGGACACCACCATTTGAGGCCTTTCCACAATGGCAAAGTGTGATAGAAAACTTACATCATGCATCCTTGTCGTACAACAGAATACAACAAGGATTTGTATATAGCTACTGTTGGGATCAGGTGTACACAGCCACAGCGCGACATGAACCCTTGTCATGCACTTTTTGTGCATAGCTAAGTATGAAGGCCGGTTAATGCATCTTCTTTTCAATGGGGGTATTTAATGAAGTGCCCCACGACACACTGCCATTACTTTATGTTAAAATATATTATCAGTACGTATAGGTTGCAAGCTCGAGGTCTGCATAAAAGGCTCAAATGGTACATGATAACTGTTGCGGTTTTCTACTGATGCAAGTGTAATATAATACTGACATCTTATGACAAATATCTTGCCCATTGGTTATTGTTATTCCCAGAACCGCACAGCTCATATACTCCTCTAAAATTACACATTTCCATTGTCATTTCCTATGGGTTTCTCCGTACCGACGTCTGCATTGATGTGCGACGTCACCCGATGTTCGCTTGGTCATCCTTTATGATTAATGGATGTTGAATTAACAGTCAATACACAGGAAACCGTACCTAAACGTCAGTACCGTGTCACTTATCCCACCATGAAGCATTGTCTTGATAAAAATGTGGTTCTGGGATAGGGGTAGTCAAAGATGACTATCCATTGCCGTGGATCAAACGTTCACATCTTAACTTTTTGCACTGTGTGATGTGTACCTGTATTATTCCATTCAAGGCAGAAAAATCGGTTTTGAGGATATTTATGTTAAAAACGGCTTATTATCAGTGGCATGTTATGATTGAATTTATGGCTTATTGGAATATCAGGGTTCCCTACCGATTTCAGATATAGGTGTTCATAAGGTGATGGCTGTGCTGCAGTCATCACCTTATGAACACACCAATGTGGGGTAATCAAGCGCCCGAGAAACGCTGCGAATAGGAATGTTCATAAGAGTGTATGCTGTCGACGGGATTACTTTTGACCCAGTTGTAAGCTGTAATGAGTGACATATGCCACTTATCAGAGGGGTTCGTTTGCTGTGGTACAGGTGTTCGAATGGTCATCTATTGGAGTGATGCATTTCACACTAGTCACAAGGTTTCGGCATATTGCTAATGCAGTCTGGATCAGCTCCCCTATGATTGTATGATCCATACGACCCACGCCGTTAGATCCAGCAATGACCTGTATGATCAGATCCCAACAAATACGTCCTGATCATGACAATTTAGTTATACCTGACTTAAATGAAAAGACTAGGCACAAGTACTCGGTATTTGGAGGTACTCATAAACAAGATTGGCACACCTGGGCAGGTAGGTAAAATCATAGGTGTTGGAACTGTGTTTGTCGCATACAATATTCGTGTGCCAACTTTTATTTTTACCGAATAAATATTTTACCCTTAGTCATAGAAATTAAATATAATTTGATAAACGTATAGTTTTTTCATGGATAAGAACTGGTCAACATATTAGTTTGGAAGTCGTAACATTTAACTAAAAGGTGAAATCAGTAATTCAATACAAGTGTGGTAGTTGGGAGGAAGTGCTAATGCAGACCCTTAACTTGTCATCAAGGCGGACTTTCCATCTGTGAAGTAGAATTTCAACTCACCTATGGTAATGTTGTTGTTTGGTTTGATATGGAAAATGAAAATCGGAAAGCATGCATGTTCTTTCGTCGTTTCATTCATAGCTATTAATACCGTGTCCGTGTTTATGAGCACAAGGTCGAGTATTAACTGTGGCTCTTTATGTTTCAAAAGGAACGAAACTTGGGGATGAACACGACACTAAATGCGGTCGCCATTGAAACATGATCATAATTAAAACAGTTTTTTTTGCCATTATTTGTTTCAATTAATCATTGTCTTACTTAGCCTCCTAACACGTGAAACATATTTGATTGCTATGCCTAACAGGGACCTAGAAGAGATTCAATCTCCACTTGGCATGTACCCAGTTTCCCACTGTAGCTTACATTTCTTGAACGAGAACGTAAACACTTTGACATGGTAAATGCACAACGCCAACATAAGATCGCCCAAAACATCCATCATTAAGGTATGTGTCTTTAATAATTGTTCTGTTCGCCTCAGACATTTTGTAATCAATTAGACATAAGTGGAACAGAATCGCTCCAAACAACAGCCAAATTGCAATAGTTACTTTGTGACCCGTTTGTAGGCGATTTCACTGACGCCAAAGAACAATACCATGATCACTCAGTGATATAAATGTCAGATGTCAGTTGTACCAACAGTACATTAGTAACTCAATGCTTCAATGTGTTCATATCCTATGACCAAGTGTAACGTGGTCATGTTTATATACATCCTTTAAGTAGAGCACATGTTAACATTCGTAAAGATCGTCTGTCTATTATTAGAGGGCATAATACGTGCCCTATTTAGGTGCTTGGTATTCACTACGGGCTTAATAGATTGCAATGGCTCGTCCCCGTTGGGCACAGAGAAATAAATAAAAACGGCGCAAAAAATATTATTGCACATTCTAGCTGATGGAATATTAATAATGTACAACCTCATTCACTAACGCATTGTACCAGACTTAAAAAGTCATAACTAATGCTAAGGGCAAGGTAGCTCTTAGTCAAAGCTGTCTACCCCAAAAGCATAAGCCCAGCTATGTGTTGATCTCATATTTAAAAAAATTAAGTTTAGCTCTCACATCCACAACAAATGAAACCCTACTAAATGTGATCTTTGCACTCACAAGGTCAGGTTTGCACACCTTGCAATCAAATCTTTGAATCAAATGACAAGCAATGATCGCCTGTGCTATACCAGCAGGGCAGTAATAAGTTTGTAGGACACTTGTTGTGTCATCCAACATATATAAGTATAATGCATTTAATTCGTAAAACAAATCAACAATCTCATTTCATATGAAGTGGATAATTAAGGCTCTTACGTGTTCGGTATTAACCCTTTGGTATGGTATTCCCTTCTTTAAAAGTCGCGGTATGTCTTCTGGCATGCATGCAACTTACCACCTTACTAGCGCTACACCAACCACAAAGCAGTATCCTTGATATATGGTATATATATATACATATATATATATATAGATATATAGATATATATATAGAGAGATAGATATAGAGAGAGATATAGATCTAGAGATATATAAGAGAGAGATAGATATAGAGAGACAGACATATATATACATATAGATATATAAATATATAGATAGATAGAGATCTCTATCTAGATAGATAAATATATCTCTATCTCTCTCTCTCTATCTATCTATCTATATATATCTATCTCTCTCTATATATATCTTTCTCTATATCTATATATGCATATATCCATATATATCTATATATCTCTACATCTATTTGTTTCTGAACACGAGATATCTTAGGGTGACACCAAGATGATCCTAGCTATCTCGACGGAGATACTGAACTTTGCACTTCGGTGATACAGTACGCACTACTAGTTAATAATGAACGTATGTTTTACTGCAGTATGCACTATAAGTGTTTGACACAATATGAAGGCATGTTCTCTAAAGCATAAAAAACGACAAAGGCTTGTTTTTTACATAGTTCCAGGAAGGCGCACTCTATACACCATAAGCTGAGAGGAAACAGTAGGAATTAAAGTGAAAAACATCACGAGTTAATTCACCATGGATATATACTCAGATACATCACGTATGCAGTCTTTTAGGCAGGTTATAGCAATATGAGGCAAACCCGCTGATGCTATATTACAGAGGCGGATGGTCGCTATAATATCCGATGTGACATAAGCAACTGGTCTATTATAAATATCCATGCCGTCGTTTATACGATACATGAAAACAAGCATCGGTACAAATTCAAACAAAAAGAGAGTGACCAATTTATCATGTTTGTCTTATGGCTCTATAGGAAACATGTGACTAAAATGGTATCCAAATATATGCAGACGAATATATGTAATAGTTTTACCCAACAATCTCAGTATGTAAGAGATGGTAGGGCTTCGCTCTTCACTGGCAGTGCAGTGTGGTCGTTCGATAAGGAAGTTACTCAGATATCACGTGGCTCTATAAGCTCGTGGGACATCCGCTATGTGATTTTGTTGTCGATCACTTGGGACAGGCAGCGCTGCATTAAGTAAACGGTTAGGTCTACGAATGGACCGCCTAAGAATTCGCCAAAAGTTCTCTTGCATTGCCTGATCTCTCTGTGGCCACGCCAAGTACGTCGACGAAGTTAGAAGATGTCGGAGTAATGCTGTCTGATTTTGCGGCTCAATGTCCTCCAAAAGTACGAGAACCAACGAATCTTTAACACCATCCAATAACCGCCCATGTGCAAACGTTAGCTCTACTTGGCACCACTGGCTCTTGGCAAAGGCGTTGGTGAGAACTGCTATCGTCTTTCTACTTCGATCAATGCTTTCTTGGATGTTCTCTATTATTCCCATGCCCACCAACCAATCGCGGTGATGTATGCACAACTTGAAACCTGCCTCATATTCAATGTGAGGAAGCAATTCCTTGATAACCCAGAAGCGGTCCACTTGATTGTATGCAACAAACACGTCATACTCGTATTGGCCTTGGTCAATTTCTAGCTTGTATTTCCGACGATGTGACCTCACGATGAATAGGAGGTATCGAAAATACCACCTAAAATAATATACAACAATCGATGTCATTAGAATAAATGATAAAGGTATTGTAACAGATAAGATGACTTTTGTTTTCCAATGCAACTGACAGTCGGTTTGCGATATAGTCATCTCTAGTATCCAGTTGCCTTTTTCTTCTGGAGGTGATGCGCATTGATACACCTTTCTCCGCCCAATGCCAAGTAAGTGGATTCCACTTAAGTGAGCCCAATCACTGAACCAAAGTAGATGACAATCACAGGCAAATGGATTATGTCCAAGGATCAATATTTGGAGTTTAGGCAGATACTTGAACATGTCCTTGTCAATGAATGTGATCTTGTTGTCTGATGCCATCAATGTTGTTAAATTAGTGAGAGGCAGAAACATTTGAGGTTGCCATGTTGTGATGGTGTTGCTATTGATGTCTAAGAACTGTAGAGCTGATGTTCCATGCCACATTTTAATGGGCAGTGTGGATATTCCGCATCTTGACAACTTAAGATTTGTTAATGCCGACATGTTCCTAAATATAAACGCCAAGGTGTTTGATGTTTCGCCAAAACGAGGATTGTTGGCCAAATTCAGCCTTCGAATGTGACGTCGATGTGGAAAATATATAAAGGTCGCTTCAGGGGATAACATCAAATCATTGTTCTCCATGTCCAACTCCTCCAATTTAGGCATAAACTGTAAATTGTCGAAAATATTAGTTTTGCCATATTGTAGAGATGATGCCACCAAAATTCTGAGATTTCCGAGGTCTCGTAATGCGTTTGTTTTTATGTAGTTGACAAGGTTTTCTGAGATGTCTAATTTTGATAAATTATGGTACCCTTCCAAATCACCATGTTCGAATCGTTTTATACCGTTTTGTCCAATATCCATCTCTTGGAGAGTTGGTGGAAGGCCAAGAATCTTAGCAGAGGCAATATGAGCCAGCCTATTGCCATGCAAAGACAGTATTCTGAGTGCAAATGCGTTTTGAAATGCTCCTGGAGTCAAGATTGTCAATTCGTTGTCATTCAAGAGAATAATAGTTAGGTTCATCAAACCACCAAAAGTTCCTTCTTCAATAACTTGTATGAAGCAATGCCTTAGTGAAATAGTAGTTAAGTGTGAATGTTTCACATATCTAAATATTGTAGATTGCAACTTTTTCAAAGGATTGTTATCCAGTTGCAAATAATGAAGTGTCCCGCTGGTCCCAAGCAAAGCGGTCTCAACTTGCTGATAGGTAAGATGGTTTTCCATAAGGTTGAGCGTTTCCATGTGTTGCAACGGACTGAAAGTGTTTTCCTCAATGGAATTAACTTTGCAGTCGTGTAATTTTATGGTACGAATTGGACAGAGAATCAAATCTACAAATATAGTGTTTTTTAATTCATGTAATGGCCTGCCTGATATATCCAGTTCCAGTAGATGTTCACACCAGTTTGAAACGCCAGAGAAGTTGACATTAAGATTAGCATTCCAAGCGAGTCGGAGCGATCGTAAAGTTGAACTTGCGTGGAGCGAAGGAATGTCAGTCAGTTGATTTTGATCAATTGTAAGTTCTTCTAAACTTGCCAGCTTTGATAAGAACTCACCCTTCTCTAGTTTATTTCGTGATAAAGATAAAATCTTTAAGTTAGTGAAAACTGCAAGTGAGCTTGAAGATATATGGTGTATCATGTTACGATTCATGACCAAAGAAGTCATCCCATCACTCGGTAGATTAGCAAAATCAAATGCATCTATTGCGGTGATGTGATTATCATTGATCTGTAACGAGTTGAGTTTTTGTAAATTCCGAAAGCAGTGCGGGATTTTTATGAGAGAAAATCTATTTCTAGGCATAAGCAAAGTTCGTAGATTCGGCAGATCACATATTACGTCTGGTATCACTGTTAATTGTAAGGTCAAATACAGCACTCTGAGGCTGGTGAGATCCCTGAAGTATCCTTGCGTCAAAGAGTTCCCGGAATAGGAGTGAATCTCTATTTTCAAGTAGTCCCAGAAGGTACAATCCGCCAAGAGCTTCTTCCTCCCATATTTGTAATGATTTCAACTGTAAACTTACGGTGCGCAATTCTTCATATGTGGAAAATGCATTGCTCTTCAATGAAACGACCTCAACTTTGTCGAAAAACTCGATTCTAGTTGTAGCTTCAGGGAACCTCGGGATTTCTTGAAAATGAGAGTTCTGTTCGCTGCAAAACACGGATACGTTCGGCGTCTCTTCTTGCATAGACACAGCATAGGACATGGATCACATAGAATATCTGCCCAAGTGCCCAACAACAGTAAAAATACAAACAGGGCATTACAAGCAGAATCCATTGCTAACGTCGGAGAAGTGAAGGTAACGTTCAATGACAACACTGCTTGCTGTATTCCGAGTCGGCGGTTATTATGTATCTTGTCAATGAACAACTTGTGTCGAGCGTGGTGTCCAGGCAAGCTCCTCCTTTTTCAGATATCACGTGATCATCGCGTGCTCCAGGCGGCAATTTTTATTGGGTGCAAAGCAAAAGGATATGATTCGGACTTTGGCATCGTTTAACATACACGCGCACACACTCTCTCTCTTCTCCCACTACTGTCTCTCTGACTCTGTCTCGGTATCACTTTCCCTCCCTCCCTCCCATCCTTCCCTCCCTCCCATCCTTCCCCCCTCCCTCCCCTCCCTCCCTCCCCTCCCTCCCTCCCTCCCTCCCTCCCTCCCTCCCTCCCCTCCCTCCCTCCCTCCCTCCCTCCCTCCCTCCCTCCCTCCCTCCCTCCCTCCCTCCCTCCCCTCCCTCCTCTCTTTACATATATTTATATATATATATATATATATATATATATATATATATATATATATATATATATATATATATATATATATATATATATATATATATATTTATGTATTGATTTGGACAATTATCTTGATTGTATATCTTTATTTGCAATGATAATTTCCCGCAGTGTGATAAACGTTGATAAATTATTTGAGTTGAAGGAAGGACGAAGCAATGCAGGAGAACTTTTGGGACAGTTCGAAACATATTGATGTCATCCTTGGCAACTACATGAGTCTATGTCACATAACCGGATACCGCTGATGGCAATGAGATGTCTCGAATGTTCGAACTGAACTACTGGACACCACCATTTGAGGCCTTTCCACAATGGCAAAGTGTGATAGAAAACTTACATCATGCATCCTTGTCGTACAACAGAATACAACAAGGATTTGTATATAGCTACTGTTGGGATCAGGTGTACACAGCCATAGCGCGACATGAACCCTTGTCATGCACTTTTTGTGCATAGCTAAGTATGAAGGCCGGTTAATGCATCTTCTTTTCAATGGGGGTATTTAATGAAGTGCCCCACGACACACTGCCATTACTTTATGTTAAAATATATTATCAGTACGTATAGGTTGCAAGCTCGAGGTCTGCATAAAAGGCTCAAATGGTACATGATAACTGTTGCGGTTTTCTACTGATGCAAGTGTAATATAATACTGACATCTTATGACAAATATCTTGCCCATTGCGGTTATTGTTATTCCCAGTACCGCACAGCTCATATACTCCTCTAAAATTACACATTTCCATTGTCATTTCCTATGGGTTTCTCCGTACCGACGTCTGCATTGATGTGCGACGTCACCCGATGTTCGCTTGGTCATCCTTTATGATTAATGGATGTTGAATTAACAGTCAATACACAGGAAACCGTACCTAAACGTCAGTACCGTGTCACTTATCCCACCATGAAGCATTGTCTTGATAAAAATGTGGTTTCTGGGATAGGGGTAGTCAAAGATGACTATCCATTGCCGTGGATCAAACGTTCACATCTTAACTTTTTGCACTGTGTGATGTGTACCTGTATTATTCCATTCAAGGCAGAAAAATCGGTTTTGAGGATATTTATGTTAAAAACGGCTTATTATCAGTGGCATGTTATGATTGAATTTATGGCTTATTGGAATATCAGGGTTCCCTACCGATTTCAGATATAGGTGTTCATAAGGTGATGGCTGTGCTGCAGTCATCACCTTATGAACACACCAATGTGGGGTAATCAAGCGCCCGAGAAACGCTGCGAATAGGAATGTTCATAAGAGTGTATGCTGTCGACGGGATTATTTTTGACCCAGTTGTAAGCTGTAATGAGTGACATATGCCACTTATCAGAGGGGTTCGTTTGCTGTGGTACAGGTGTTCGAATGGTCATCTATTGGAGTGATGCATTTCACACTAGTCACAAGGTTTCGGCATATTGCTAATGCAGTCTGGATCAGCTCCCCTATGATTGTATGATCCATACGACCCACGCCGTTAGATCCAGCAATGACCTGTATGATCAGATCCCAACAAATACGTCCTGATCATGACAATTTAGTTATACCTGACTTAAATGAAAAGACTAGGCACAAGTACTCGGTATTTGGAGGTACTCATAAACAAGATTGGCACACCTGGGCAGGTAGGTAAAATCATAGGTGTTGGAACTGTGTTTGTCGCATACAATATTCGTGTGCCAACTTTTATTTTTACCGAATAAATATTTTACCTTAGTCATAGAAATTAAATATAATTTGATAAACGTATAGTTTTTTCATGGATAAGAACTGGTCAACATATTAGTTTGGAAGTCGTAACATTTAACTAAAAGGTGAAATCAGTAATTCAATACAAGTGTGGTAGTTGGGAGGAAGTGCTAATGCAGACCCTTAACTTGTCATCAAGGCGGACTTTCCATCTGTGAAGTAGAATTTCAACTCACCTATGGTAATGTTGTTGTTTGGTTTGATATGGAAAATGAAAATCGGAAAGCATGCATGTTCTTTCGTCGTTTCATTCATAGCTATTAATACCGTGTCCGTGTTTATGAGCACAAGGTCGAGTATTAACTGTGGCTCTTTATGTTTCAAAAGGAACGAAACTTGGGGATGAACACGACACTAAATGCGGTCGCCATTGAAACATGATCATAATTAAAACAGTTTTTTTTTTGCCATTATTTGTTTCAATTAATCATTGTCTTACTTAGCCTCCTAACACGTGAAACATATTTGATTGCTATGCCTAACAGGGACCTAGAAGAGATTCAATCTCCACTTGGCATGTACCAGTTTCCCACTGTAGCTTACATTTCTTGAACGAGAACGTAAACACTTTGACATGGTAAATGCACAACGCCAACATAAGATCGCCCAAAACATCCATCATTAAGGTATGTGTCTTTAATAATTGTTCGGTTCGCCTCAGACATTTTGTAATCAATTAGACATAAGTGGAACAGAATCGCTCCAAACAACAGCCAAATTGCAATAGTTACTTTGTGACCCGTTTGTAGGCGATTTCACTGACGCCAAAGAACAATACCATGATCACTCAGTGATATAAATGTCAGATGTCAGTTGTACCAACAGTACATTAGTAACTCAATGCTTCAATGTGTTCATATCCTATGACCAAGTGTAACGTGGTCATGTTTATATACATCCTTTAAGTAGAGCACATGTTAACATTCGTAAAGATCGTCTGTCTATTATTAGAGGGCATAATACGTGCCCTATTTAGGTGCTTGGTATTCACTACGGGCTTAATAGATTGCAATGGCTCGTCCCCGTTGGGCACAGAAATGAAATAAAACGGCGCAAAAAATATTATTGCACATTCTAGCTGATGGAATATTAATAATGTACAACCCTATTCACTAACGCATTGTACCAGACTTAAAAGTCATAACTAATGCTAAGGGCAAGGTAGCTCTTAGTCAAAGCTGTCTACCCCAAAAGCATAAGCCCAGCTATGTGTTGATCTCATATTTAAAAAAATTAAGTTTAGCTCTCACATCCACAACAAATGAAACCCTACTAAATGTGATCTTTGCACTCACAAGGTCAGGTTTGCACACCTTGCAATCAAATCTTTGAATCAAATGACAAGCAATGATCGCCTGTGCTATACCAGCAGGGCAGTAATAAGTTTGTAGGACACTTGTTGTGTCATCCAACATATATAAGTATAATGCATTTAATTCGTAAAAACAAATCAACAATCTCATTTCATATGAAGTGGATAATTAATGCTCTTACGTGTTCGGTATTAACCCTTTGGTATGGTATTCCCTTCTTTAAAAGTCGCGGTATGTCTTCTGGCATGCATGCAACTTACCACCTTACTAGCGCTACACCAACCACAAGCAGTATCCTTGATATATGGTATATATATATATATATATATATATATATATATATATATATATATATATATATATATATATATATATATATTATATATATATATATATATATATATATATATGTATATATACATACATATATATATACATATATATATAATATATATATATATGTATATATATATAAATATATATATATATATATATATATATATATGCATATATACATATATATATATATATACATATATTTGTTTCTGAACACGAGATATCTTAGGGTGACACCAAGATGATGATCCTAGCTATCTCGACGGAGATACTGAACTTTGCACTTCGGTGATACAGTACGCACTACTAGTTAATAATGAACGTATGTTTTACTGCAGTATGCACTATAAGTGTTTGACACAATAATATATACTATAGGTGATAATGAAGGCATGTTTTCTAAAGCATAAAAAACGACAAAGGCTTGTTTTTACATAGTTCCAGGAAGGCGCACTCTATACACCATAAGCTGAGAGGAAACAGTAGGAATTAAAGTGAAAAACATCACGAGTTAATTCACCATGGATATATACTCAGATACATCACGTATGCAGTCTTTTAGGCAGGTTATAGCAATATGAGGCAAACCCGCTGATGCTATATTACAGAGGCGGATGGTCGCTATAATATCCGATGTGACATAAGCAACTGGTCTAATATAAATATCCATGCCGTCGTTTATACGATACATGAAAACAAGCATCGGTACAAATTCAAACAAAAAGAGAGTGACCAATTTATCATGTTTGTCTTATGGCTCTATAGGAAACATGTGACTAAACATTATTCATGTTCCTTCATGTCTACATACATCATATTCAACATATAAAAATGGTATCCAAATATATGCAGACGAATATATGTAATAGTTTTACCCAACAATCTCAGTATGTAAGAGATGGTAGGGCTTCGCTCTTCACTGGCAGTGCAGTGTGGTCGTTCGATAAGGAAGTTACTCAGATATCACGTGGCTCTATAAGCTCGTGGGACATCCGCTATGTGATTTTGTTGTCGATCACTTGGGACAGGCAGCGCTGCATTAAGTAAACGGTTAGGTCTACGAATGGACCGCCTAAGAATTCGCCAAAAGTTCTCTTGCATTGCCTGATCTCTCTGTGGCCACGCCAAGTACGTCGACGAAGTTAGAAGATGTCGGAGTAATGCTGTCTGATTTTGCGGCTCAATGTCCTCCAAAAGTACTAGAACCAACGAATCTTTAACACCATCCAATAACCGCCCATGTGCAAACGTTAGCTCTACTTGGCACCACTGGCTCTTGGCAAAGGCGTTGGTGAGAACTGCTATCGTCTTTCTACTTCGATCAATGCTTTCTTGGATGTTCTCTATTATTCCCATGCCCACCAACCAATCGCGGTGATGTATGCACAACTTGAAACCTGCCTCATATTCAATGTGAGGAAGCAATTCCTTGATAACCCAGAAGCGGTCCACTTGATTGTATGCAACAAACACGTCATACTCGTATTGGCCTTGGTCAATTTCTAGCTTGTATTTCCGACGATGTGACCTCACGATGAATAGGAGGTATCGAAAATACCACCTAAAATAATATACAACAATCGATGTCATTAGAATAAATGATAAAGGTATTGTAACAGATAAGATGACTTTTGTTTTCCAATGCAACTGACAGTCGGTTTGCGATATAGTCATCTCTAGTATCCAGTTGCCTTTTTCTTCTGGAGGTGATGCGCATTGATACACCTTTCTCCGCCCAATGCCAAGTAAGTGGATTCCACTTAAGTGAGCCCAATCACTGAACCAAAGTAGATGACAATCACAGGCAAATGGATTATGTCCAAGGATCAATATTTGGAGTTTAGGCAGATACTTGAACATGTCCTTGTCAATGAATGTGATCTTGTTGTCTGATGCCACCAATGTTGTTAAATTAGTGAGAGGCAGAAACATTTGAGGTTGCCATGTTGTGATGGAGTTGCTATTGATGTCTAAGAACTGTAGAGCTGATGTTCCATGCCACATTGTAATGGGCAGTGTGGATATTCCGCATCTTGACAACTTAAGATTTGTTAATGCCGACATGTTCCTAAATATAAACGCCGAATAGGAATGTTCATAAGAGTGTATGCTGTCGACGGGATTACTTTTGACCCAGTTGTAAGCTGTAATGAGTGACATATGCCACTTATCAGAGGGGTTCGTTTGCTGTGGTACAGGTGTTCGAATGGTCATCTATTGGAGTGATGCATTTCACACTAGTCACAAGGTTTCGGCATATTGCTAATGCAGTCTGGATCAGCTCCCCTATGATTGTATGATCCATACGACCCACACCGTTAGATCCAGCAATGACCTGTATGATCAGATCCCAACAAATACGTCCTGATCATGACAATTTAGTTATACCTGACTTAAATGAAAAGACTAGGCACAAGTACTCGGTATTTGGAGGTACTCATAAACAAGATTGGCACACCTGGGCAGGTAGGTAAAATCATAGGTGTTGGAACTGTGTTTGTCGCATACAATATTCGTGTGCCAACTTTTATTTTTACCGAATAAATATTTTACCTTAGTCATAGAAATTAAATATAATTTGATAAACGTATAGTTTTTTCATGGATAAGAACTGGTCAACATATTAGTTTGGAAGTCGTAACATTTAACTAAAAGGTGAAATCAGTAATTCAATACAAGTGTGGTAGTTGGGAGGAAGTGCTAATGCAGACCCTTAACTTGTCATCAAGGCGGACTTTCCATCTGTGAAGTAGAATTTCAACTCACCTATGGTAATGTTGTTGTTTGGTTTGATATGGAAAATGAAAATCGGAAAGCATGCATGTTCTTTCGTCGTTTCATTCATAGCTATTAATACCGTGTCCGTGTTTATGAGCACAAGGTCGAGTATTAACTGTGGCTCTTTATGTTTCAAAAGGAACGAAACTTGGGGATGAACACGACACTAAATGCGGTCGCCATTGAAACATGATCATAATTAAAACAGTTTTTTGCCATTATTTGTTTCAATTAATCATTGTCTTACTTAGCCTCCTAACACGTGAAACATATTTGATTGCTATGCCTAACAGGGACCTAGAAGAGATTCAATCTCCACTTGGCATGTACCAGTTTCCCACTGTAGCTTACATTTCTTGAACGAGAACGTAAACACTTTGACATGGTAAATGCACAACGCCAACATAAGATCGCGCAAAACATCCATCATTAAGGTATGTGTCTTTAATAATTGTTCGGTTCGCCTCAGACATTTTGTAATCAATTAGACATAAGTGGAACAGAATCGCTCCAAACAACAGCCAAATTGCAATAGTTACTTTGTGACCCGTTTGTAGGCGATTTCACTGACGCCAAAGAACAATACCATGATCACTCAGTGATATAAATGTCAGATGTCAGTTGTACCAACAGTACATTAGTAACTCAATGCTTCAATGTGTTCATATCCTATGACCAAGTGTAACGTGGTCATGTTTATATACATCCTTTAAGTAGAGCACATGTTAACATTCGTAAAGATCGTCTGTCTATTATTAGAGGGCATAATACGTGCCCTATTTAGGTGCTTGGTATTCACTACGGGCTTAATAGATTGCAATGGCTCGTCCCCGTTGGGCACAGAAATGAAATAAAACGGCGCAAAAAATATTATTGCACATTCTAGCTGATGGAATATTAATAATGTACAACCTCATTCACTAACGCATTGTACCAGACTTAAAAGTCATAACTAATGCTAAGGGCAAGGTAGCTCTTAGTCAAAGCTGTCTACCCCAAAAGCATAAGCCCAGCTATGTGTTGATCTCATATTTAAAAAATTAAGTTTAGCTCTCACATCCACAACAAATGAAACCCTACTAAATGTGATCTTTGCACTCACAAGGTCAGGTTTGCACACCTTGCAATCAAATCTTTGAATCAAATGACAAGCAATGATCGCCTGTGCTATACCAGCAGGGCAGTAATAAGTTTGTAGGACACTTGTTGTGTCATCCAACATATATAAGTATAATGCATTTAATTCGTAAAACAAATCAACAATCTCATTTCATATGAAGTGGATAATTAATGCTCTTACGTGTTCGGTATTAACCCTTTGGTATGGTATTCCCTTCTTTAAAAGTCGCGGTATGTCTTCTGGCATGCATGCAACTTACCACCTTACTAGCGCTACACCAACCACAAGCAGTATCCTTGATATATGGTATATATATATACATATATATATATATATATATATATATATATATATATATATATATATATATATATATATATATATATATACATACATATATATATATAGAGATATATATATATATATATATATATATATATATATATACATACATATATATATATACATATCTATATAAATATATATATATATATATGTATATATATATAATATATATATATATATATATATATATATATATATATATATATATATATAGCATATATACATATATATATATATACATATATTTGTTTCTGAACACGAGATATCTTAGGGTGACACCAAGATGATGATCCTAGCTATCTCGACGGAGATACTGAACTTTGCACTTCGGTGATACAGTACGCACTACTAGTTAATAATGAACGTATGTTTTACTGCAGTATGCACTATAAGTGTTTGACACAATATATACTATAGGTGATAATGAAGGCATGTTCTCTAAAGCATAAAAAAACGACAAAGGCTTGTTTTTACATAGTTCCAGGAAGGCGCACTCTATACACCATAAGCTGAGAGGAAACAGTAGGAATTAAAGTGAAAAACATCACGAGTTAATTCACCATGGATATATACTCAGATACATCACGTATGCAGTCTTTTAGGCAGGTTATAGCAATATGAGGCAAACCCGCTGATGCTATATTACAGAGGCGGATGGTCGCTATAATATCCGATGTGACATAAGCAACTGGTCTATTATAAATATCCATGCCGTCGTTTATACGATACATGAAAACAAGCATCGGTACAAATTCAAACAAAAAGAGAGTGACCAATTTATCATGTTTGTCTTATGGCTCTATAGGAAACATGTGACTAAACATTATTCATGTTCCTTCATGTCTACATACAGCATATTCAACATATAAAAATGGTATCCAAATATATGCAGACGAATATATGTAATAGTTTTACCCAACAACCTCAGTATGTAAGAGATGGTAGGGTTTCGCTCTTCACTGGCAGTGCAGTGTGGTCGTTCGATAAGGAAGTTACTCAGACATCACGTGGCTCTATAAGCTCGTGGGACATCCGCTATGTGACTTTGTTGTCGATCACTTGGGACAGGCAGCGCTGCATTAAGTAAACGGTTAGGTCTACGAATGGACCGCCTAAGAATTCGCCAAAAGTTCTCTTGCATTGCCTGATCTCTCTGTGGCCACGCCAAGTACGTCGACGAAGTTAGAAGATGTCGGAGTAATGCTGTCTGATTTTGCGGCTCAATGTCCTCCAAAAGTACTAGAACCAACGAATCTTTAACACCATCCAATAACCACCAATGTGCAAACGTTAGCTCCACTTGGCACCACTGGCTCTTGGCAAAGGCGTTGGTGAGAACTGCTATGGTCTTTCTACTTCGATCAATGCTTTCTTGGATGTTCTCTATTATTCCCATGCCCACCAACCAATCGCGGTGATGTATGCACAACTTAAAACCTTCCTCATATTCTATGTGAGGAAGCAATTCCTTAATAATCCAGAAGCGGTCCACTTGATTGTATGCAACAAACACATCATACTCGTATTGGCTTTGGTCAGCTTCAAGTTTGTATCTCCGGCGGCGAGATCTCATGAGGAATAAGATGTATCGAAAATACCACCGGAAATAGTACACAAGAAACAATGTCAACAGTATAAACGATACAGGTACTGTAACAGATAATATGACGACAGTTTTCCAATGTAGTCTACAATCCTCCTGTGATATACCCATGTCAAGTATCCAGTTGCCTTTCTCCTCAGGTGGAGATGCACATTGGTAAACTTCTTTTTGTGCAATGCTCATGATGTGGACTCCTCCAAGGAGAGCCCAATCATTAAACCAAAGTAGATGACAATCACAGGCGAATCGGTTTTGGCCGAGGAACAGTAACCTGAGTTTAGGGAGATATTTGAACATGTGCCTGTCAATGAACGTGATCCCATTGTTTGACATTAACAATGTTGCTAAATTGACAAGTGGCGCAAATAGTTCAGGTTTTCATGTTGTGATAGAGTTTTCACTGAGCTCTAAGTATTGAAGAGATGAAGTTCCGTGGAACATTGTGGTTGGTAGGGCGGTTATTCCGCATCTTCCTAACAGCAGATATGTTAATTTGGACATGTTTATGAACGCCATCGTCAAAAGGCTGGATGACGATCCAAAGCGAGGATTGTTTGCTAACATTAATTGTTGTAGTTGAAGCTGATTAACAAAACAGGAAGAGTTGCCTAGTGGGTTATACGTTAAATCGTTATTCATTAGATTTAAAATTGTTAAGTTGGGAGAATAGCGCAAATTTTCAAAGAGTTAAGCCGTTCTAAAGTTGAGATTTGATAGATGTAAATCGGTGAGATGGTTAAGGTCAAAGAATGCGCGTGAAGACATCCATTTGACAGGATTTCCGGAAATGTCAAATGTCTTTAAGCTGTGGTAACCACGCATGCTACTCGATTGCAATTGCGTTATGGCGTTCAGCTTCACATTCAGCTTTTGCAGAGAAGATGGAAGACCCAAATACTGAGCTGAGTCGTTCTGCGACAGTTTATTTTTGTGCAGCAGTAATTGTGTCAGTGCTGTGGTTTTCAGAAAAACGTTCTGTGCCAGTTTCGTTAATTTGTTGTTATACAAGTCTAGAACCTGAAGGTGAACCAATCCGTCAAAAGTTCCTTTTTTTAGATGTCTCCAATAAAGCAGTTTCTCAGCGATAGAGTTTTTAAAGAGGAATTCCTTACGTATCTGAAGATTGCTGAATGCAAAAACATGAGATTGTTGTTGTCTAATTGCAAACTCTGCAAAACCAAACTGGTACCATGTAGTCCATTTTCAACATTCCGCGCACCAAGATTATTCCTTTGTAAATCCAGAATTATTAACTCTTTCAATGGACTGAATGTTTTTGCGTCTATGTTATTGATTTTGCACCTCTGTAGTTTAATGGATTTAATTGGACAGTTGTGCAAATCGATAAACAATGTATTATTTAATTTATGCAATGGCACACTGGAAACATCGAGCAGAGATAAATCCTGACACCAGTGAGAGTCTCCAGTAAAGTTGACATAAAGGTGAACATTTTCACCGAGTTGCAAACTTTGTAGTTTGAAAGGTAGCGCTTGAAGCCAAGCAATGTCCGAGAGTTGATTCTTGCTAAGGGTAAGTAGTTTTAAATCAGGCAACACAGATAAAAAGTTTGCCTTCCGTAGTTTGTTATTCGACAAGAATAACGCCGACAAATTAGTGAAGTCTTTGATGGCATTTTCTGACACACTCTGTAGTTTATTCTAATGTCTTGAACCAGATGACTTAGTAAGTTCTCAAAATTTGAAGTATATAACCTTGTGATTTGATTGCATTCGGGATTTATTGTCACGAGCTTCTGCAAGTTATGAAAGCAGCTTGGGAAATCAATACGGATTATTCTATTCTTCGGAAGATACAGAAATTGTAGATTCCTTAGATCGCAAATGACATCAGGAATCGTTGTTAATTGGACGGTCAAGAGCAAGCTGCTGAGACTGGTGAGATGCCGGAAATATCCTCTCGTCAAAGGGTTTCCAGAGTATGCGGCAAGATCTATATTCAAGATGGTGAGAACATACAAATCATCAAGTGCCGTCTCTGACCAAGTTTGTATGTGGAAAACGCCTTACTTTGTAATGTTACCACATCCACACTCTTCTAATAGATCTCGGTTGTTGACGCAGGAAACGACGGAATATTTTGAAAGTGAGTATTTTCTTCAGCACATTTTACAGTCCTCTTATCATTATACTGACACTGGCAAAGCATCGGACACGGATCGCCGGGAATGGTCGTCGACGCTGACAATATCCAAAGGTAAGCAAATAGAACAATACTCTCGATACCCATTGCTTGTGGCGTCCAGGTCGGTGTTGAATGGAATCTACACCGAACAAAAATGGATTGTTTTTAAGTCCTGTGTTTTGTCAAGCTACATTAATTTACTGACATAAGGAACACGCGAGTGTCCCATTGTTGAGCCATCTCTATCAAGTGCGAGTGTGACGACGATGGTAAATGGAAACTAAACCTA
This sequence comes from Urechis unicinctus, assembly GCA_034190875.2. NCBI lineage: Eukaryota > Metazoa > Annelida > Polychaeta > Xenopneusta > Urechidae > Urechis > Urechis unicinctus. The sequence goes on from CM067352.1 coordinate 45,045,205, forward strand.
CTGATCTGCATTACATCACTCAGACCGTGGATTATATGTCTACGCAGCATAGCAATGAATAATATTATCCAGTTACACTTCACAGGAGTCAAATTATAGCAAATTATATATGATATCATTGTTTGGCCAGGAAATGGACATAAAGGTTTCTGGTCCTGCTGTTAGTCAATTAGTAATTTGAGACGGCAGTGTTTGGTGTCGACACGCGGGCCTTTAACGTGTGTTACAGTAAGATGTGTGATAGAGCCAATGGTTCAATCTGACGATCCACTCATGCTGTCTTGTGGCTTATAGTGAAGCCTGGTCGTATGACCGATGGGCGACCTCCTGTATATTTTATTTTTGCCATGGTCAAAACCTTTGTATTTAATTGATCCATTGTCTACCATGCACTGAGCGACTTGTAACACGACACATCCACTGTAGTAAGTTATGCTTAGTCAAGTTACCATGCCACCAGTGTGGATTCGCCTTAAGCATATCACATTGCGTTTGTTGTACTGTTGTTAGAAGGCATGTACACAAAACACTGAAATAAAACTGTGACATTTATGACAATCTATTATGTTTTACCCCCTATCATTGTGACTTAATTCACCTCCATGTCTTGTTACTGCAGTTAATTCAAATAACGAGGGACGGTTGGTCAAATACGTATGGTACGCCGGAGAAGATTCACTGGGAATTATTGGCCTGGAGCAATCATTAGTCACGTACTAGAGAATCACACACTGGACATTCACCATCTACACGCGAGATATTTATCAACATGTAAATACACCCGCTGGGCACATATCAGCAGAGTACAGTGTACCAGGAAAAACGAGGATATAGCTTAAAACAATCGTGTGTATATAACTCAATGACAAACGTAAACCTCTAGACTACGTGATAGGACACATGTCACATCCGTTGTTGCCGACTAGATGTCCACGAAGAGATTGATACCAACTAGTTAGAATTCTAAGGTCGGCTTGAATGAATAGAAGCTGTCATGTC
>CM067352.1:45051203-45098703 GCA_034190875.2 Urechis unicinctus
TTGGGCAGGATTTTGCTTTATAAGGGTTGAGAGATGGTGGGGGCGGTCGGCCGTTAGTATGGTCGGCCATACTGCATCTAAAGAAGTAAGACGCTGCATAACACAGATCATGATGCTGGTTTTATGGTTGGTAAAAGATTAAGACGCTGCACAATACAGAGCTCATAGCTAATCATCCTAGTGTGACAAGTCCGTTCACAGTTGTGTCGAAACCGTTTCCCCCCTTGAAGACATGGAGATTATCCCGACTAAGTAACGTCCAGAGATTCCTCGGACAGACTGAGGTCGCATCGCCTGTCACAAATGGCCTGTCGACAATAAAACATGCGAACACCGAATGATTTAAGCCAACATGTATAGACGTAATACATATAGACCTGCATGATAATTTTCACCTTATAAACATGTTCGTGATGACAGCTATGAGAAAATCGTAGTATATTGGACGGTTTTGCTGCATATGTAACTACTCACTTCTGTTTTTTCATATTGATCCATCGATTCGAGGCAATGTGTCATGGTATGTTCTCCGACTGTAGCTCCCGGTAGGGCTTCTTGAAATCCTATTACACCCACATCGCCAACATCATAATAATATATGCTAAGCAGACATAAAATGACAATGTTTTTTACAGGTGCAGGAAACATTTTCATAAATTGCTGTATTGTGCCACACCGCAACAGAGCTGTAATTTGGGGTGACATTTGCTACATAATTAACTTAACATGGGCCTTTCAAATGGTCAACTAATGATGATGTTGTATATATATATAACATATGTGCTCCTAGCATAACACATGTTTACTATGCAATTTCCATGTGGCGATGTAATTGTTGTGCCTCGTGAGAAATCATTACCTCAGGATTGCTACTGAAGTAGAGAATAAATCTAAAAACACCATCTGTTTGAAATATGGACGAATGCATATACAAGCTGCAGCACACTAGCGTCATGCATATGAATATAAGGCATTACCTTTCAAAAACCTGCAAACTTAAGTTGAAGTTAGTTTGTCACTGTGAAAAGGGTGATAACTATGTGGGATGTTTGTAAGGATAGTCACCATGTTCGTAATGAACATTGCTTTATCAGTAGTAACTGGTAAGTTTCGGCAGTAATGAATATCGTGGTGATGATGAGGAGACATAGCACACCATACAACTACACATAGTTATCACGACCAAGTATTGCTAGGCGTTGTTTGGCTCCGTCTGATTATTGACTGCATCGTTCATCTTCTGTACTATGGCCGCATAAGCGATCGTCATAAACAAAGCCTAGCTTGTTCATCTTGATTAAGACTTACCTCTGACGTGGTAGTAAGGTATTAGTGCAAACGAAAAGGACCGAAGGACTGTATTTTCCAATGGAAGATCCCACAAGAACGGTATGAATTCCGTCTGTAGTTCTGGGTAGGTGTGCTCCCGCATTCTCCGTTATTTGTTTTAGCTAGTAAAACTATTCTCACAGCTTGCTATTACAACAACTGTGAACAATTCTCTGGCAGAACATTTATGTGATAAGCGCTTTTCAGTCTACGCAAGCTCACGTATATACCCTGGTATGGCTGTGTTTTCGTGCGACTAGCAACACCACGCCTCTCAAGTCGTGATTATTGCGAATCGCAGCTTGCCATACCTATCATACCTCAACTCCCCTGAGAACTACGCCTCCGACGCACGCAATATATTAGCCCCCTACCCTCAGGCAGACTCACTCGTTCCAGCCTGTGTCATCGCAATGCGCTGTTGGTTTATCAGTGAACATCATGGAGATTTCGCTTAATTGACCAAGGTTTATTTTGCAGTGGGTTCAGTTGACTTTGTACTCGGCTTAACTACATTTATATGCTTATGATATGCATTGGAAGTGAAGCTGTATCGAGTAGCTAATCGGGAGCGTCCGGAAGTAAAACCCGTTTATTCACATAATACGAAGCTACTCATCACTTTGTAAGATTTAGATTTTATCCTCGATGAACGTTTAACAAAGATTCATTAATCCCCGGCTTTAAACTCTATGCATCAAGCCAAACATGTGTCTGTATGTAAGTTCAACTGAAACAAGCCGAGCTACTCATCTCATATTATGAAAAATCTTTACCGGCAGAATACTACGCGATTTATTTCCAATTGAAACTGATAATTGACTGTGAATTACACTATGTGATTTACAGTCAGTTCAATGTACTATACCAACCATTATCATTATTGTATACCAGTCCCAATTTTGGTTCATAAGATGCTTTGAATTATAGCAGTTTTTCAGTGGCCCGACTAGGAGACAGATTAGTGCTTGGTGCTAGATAGGTGTTTACAAAGACACCAGGTGATCAATTAGCCAACATCAGATGTTATCAAAGTAAACGGTCGATCCAACCAGACGATATGAATTCAGCAACGAAATGCACGAAAATATCCTTATATTGTTTTGACTACATATTAATGATTCATTCATTACACAAAATGATATGCTGCCTTCGATGCAGGTCGACAGTGATGCTCATTAAGTCAATGTCATATGGCAAAACGAACGCCGGCCTACCTTCAGCTGCTCTCAATTAATTAAGGTGATTTGTATTGTTGGGTGAAGCTTCAAAAGGATGCACTTCATCAAATTGAAAAAATGTCTGTCCGTTACCGTGCGCTAAACGTGTTGCTGGCAAACTGGGAAGCCCGCGCATCTCTAACTTGCTGGTTACTTCGCACAAAATTATCAGATATGTAGTCACGCACTGAGGATGGTCCCTACAAAACTTCCGCACATTTTCAAACCATGCTTTATCGAAATACTTGAAGACGATAAATGAATGGCGTTTCGGGGGAGAGCATTTGATTTATATGCCTCTATATAAACCACTGAATTATCGATGTGTTAAGTGGATTCTTTATATCACCGAGTGCCCAAACCATCGGGCACACCATTGCCAGTTCCCAATCTAACATAGTGCTTCATGACGTTATTTGTATCCATTACGAAAAAGAAGACGAATAAATTACGTTATTTCGTGCAATATCTCCAGTCGTATGTACATTTTGTCGTATCGCAATCTGTGGTGTGGTGATGTGCGACACGCGCTTGAGGATGTTGATGAAAGAACACGAACTTCAGGCGTAGGGTTTAGAAGAAATTTAAACTTTATTGATTATTATGACTTAAGAAATTCAGATGGAACTTTGCCTTAAAGATGAAGAGAGAAGTGTCGAGCTCCGAGGCCAGGGTAGAACTGATTTTTAAAGGTTAAAACGATTCCCTCAACGACTCAGGAACGCTGTCCCCATTCACATTCCCACTTTTTGAAACGGCTGATGTCGTCGATACGCCCTTGCTGGCTGTTCGACCAAGACAGCCATTTGCCGAGGACTGGGGTGAAGAATGGAAAATCAGTGGATGGAGATGAGCACTTGTTAGATGGTGGGGGTGCTGGGGGAGAAGACAACGGGAAAAGCGGACTGGGGGATAGGGATGATAGTGGGGGGGGGGGACTGAGAATCTGCGTCAGTTGAGGGTAGGAATTAAGCTGGATAATTTTTTCGTTGGTGATTGTGAGGGAGACGATGTGGCATCCAAGTTGGAAGGGGTTGGTAATGCCGGGGCAGAATTCAATGTAGGATCCAAATTGAGAGGTGTTGGTGATGCATGTGCAGAAGTGAGTATAGGATCAGAGATGGGAAGGCAACATAATATCGGGGAAGAAGACTGCTTTGAATCAGAGCCAGGAGGGGTTGGTGATGGGTTAACAGAGGTTGGCAGCATAGCAGGACTTGGGGCTTGTGGGGACGGTGTGGATGAGGTTGGTTGAAGGGCAGAATTGGAAGCTGGTGGTGATTTGGGGGGAGACGATATATGGGCTGCGAGCGCTTCCGAATCCTGGGATGTTGCAGCATCAGGGGGAATAGGGTGCGTCTTTTTCCACCGCTTCCAAGTTCGACCAGTGGGGCGGATTTCGCTTTGATTCTCATGACATGCGCTTCTCGATCTTTACAATTGGCTAGATTCGCATTGATTTTCATGAGCATGTCATTTAATTGTTCTGGCGCCTTCCGGCAAAGTGAAACATCTTCAACATTTGACTTCAAAGTATCACGCAGTATGGCCACTTCGCCACTAGACTTCACTAACTCCGGAACTGAATCATCATACAATTCATGCAATTTCACGCAGCACTTACGAAAACATTCATCACGTGACTTGTCATACCGCATCTGACAAAACTCATAGTCAGCCCGCGCTAACGCCACACGCGAACTCACTCTGTTATACCTCTCCTGTGCCAACTTATAATTTTCCTTCACGCATTCATGATAACGCACAACTACAACTACAACGACTGGAACACTGATCTATTTCTTTATGAATCCTGTGTGTGAGAACTTCACAATGATTTTGCATATTTTCAGTTTCCAATGACAAATCCATTTGAACAGACCAGAGAAAAATTCAAAGAGGAAATAGAATCAATGGAATATATAACAAAAATGTACTTACAATTGGTAGCCGGAATCGAGTAGCTTCTCCACCAGATATCGTATCCCAATCTATGGTGTGGGATGTGGACACGATTCCCTCAACGACTCAGGCAAGCTATCCAAATTCTCATGGGACATGCAGAAGCCTGGTCAGAGGACTGGAGGATGGGCGTGGCTATTAGATATGGGGTATGTATGAGGAGAGGGGGTGGGGCTGGCAGGTGACACGAAGGTCACTCGTGGGCATGACTGAGAGGGGCACGTTATGATAATTGACAAGGTTTTGGCTTAATGTACTAATGACACTCAACAATGAGAGACCTCGAGTTTTAATCCGCTACGCGGCGCCACGGAGCAATGCGGTCCCTCGCCCGCTTCCGGTATTCTAATACACACAGTTTACCATAGAAGGTGGCGCAACATCGTTATTTTTGATTGAAACCTTTCGAGTTGTATCGTTGGTAGCAATGTAGCAAATCATAACTGATGGATAAGTACGGCCGTCTGACCTTACAGCAATTGAAAATAGAGCTGAAGAAGCGAAATGCGATTCTTAGCAGCAACGAATTGAACTCCCAGTTTGGCAGGAAAAGCAAAGCAACTATCAAAACAGACATGGTCGCTGACCCGCGTCAACCAGATTCGGGCTAAAGCAATCGACCAGGTATCCATAATGAGCCTGTGGCTCCGAGGAATATGCAGAGTTGACTGGGATCGAAGTCAAGCCATGTGGGATTGTAGTGTCCCAAACACACCCCTACCTCGCATGCTCACCAGATGGGGTCGTGACTGATGACATGAATGCTGAGGTCAAGTTTCCCTACAGTACCATGGACAAACCTGTCACTCCTGTCTCAGTGCCATACCTGGTCAATGAGAACAACCAGCTCACCCTTAAAGCCAACATGACTACTACTACCAAATTCAGGGCCAGTTGTTTTGCACGAACAGTCAACTTTGTCATCTTGTCAACGTCTCAGAGTATGGAGATTGTTCCAGTTACCCGTGACGATGAGTTTATTACTTCTATGATTTCAAGGTTAGATGTGTTTTCAGGGACTATTTCAAAGAGCTATACTTGATTCAATGTTTTTTCACAATTTCTCTTACTGAGTAGTCTTGTGCACTGATTTCTTTTTTCTTTAAGGAAGCATTTGCCTGCATATTGCATATGGTGGAATGTATAATAAACTCTTGAAACTTGAAAAGTACAAAGTGTTTTAATTGAAATATAAACAATTAACCCATTGGGGGTTCCACAGTCACTTATTCAATTAAAGGGACAAAAATGAATAGGATGAAAACCATTTTTTTCTTCAACAGTATTCACGTGTAGGGTTATTATAGATTACACTATAAGGCGCATGGTATAAAAAGACTATTACATATCACCTTTCATTGAGATTCATATAATATCACACCCTGAGTGGGATAGACTTAAAAACATACACAGTCACACTTCACAAAAACTCAACTTCACCTTAGGCAGTAGTGGGGACGATGCACTGCCGAAAGTTACATAACATATAACAAACAAAGATTATGTCAGAGGAAATTTGGACCTCACAATAGATCATAGGTTCCACCAAGATTTTGAAGGTTTTTCTCAATCCTATTATCTGCTCAATGTGCACCCTCTTGCTGGAGATCTTCCGGTCTCTGTGTACCACTTTCCCTCTCAGCTGATTCTTCTTACTGAAAAAGGTTGGTATATTAACGGTGACATCATAGGGAGCAAATAAGTCCTGCATGACAAAGCCATTACCGATTCACCCTGGTCAGACATTTCTGGTAGTTTGCTCCTTTCCATCACCTGCCTGTCACTGGTTGCGCCGACATATGAGGGAGACAGATAGGACACTAGGCCTCCTGGTGTAGCACCCACCACCACCTTCATTGTGATACGGTTCTTGTACGTTGAAAAAGTGGCCTAGAAAACAATATACCTGGGTCTCTGTGATCTCGACTTGGCCAGTTGTCCGTCGCCGGTCGGCTCGTTTCACAGCGTTTCGCAGATGCTCGTCCCCTACGCACAGCGCATTGACAGTGACAGCTTTACCCTAAATGTCGTCACCATCAAATATCTCATGACCGCGTGACGTAGAGCGAGAAATTTTATTCGTCGAAGTGAAGCAAAATGGAAATGAATCTCTTATATATACGCGTAAACCACGAAGTAAGAGCATAACCTGATAACTTCCGGTCGAGCTTGGGACCGCATTGCTCTGTGCCGCCACCTCTCGGAGAAAACCGCAACGTTTATTAACGTCGTGCGATGATCGTAACCAAATGCGCGCGACAATACATGAATTCCAATTATACACGATTATTACAGACACGTACATATGAAGAATAATTTTTCACATAATTGAATGTTTATTAACAAGTTGAGTTAGTTTACTTGTGAGATTTCGTCAAAGGCGATTTAATCCAGCCACACAAAATGGGGCCCCCCCCCCCCGCCCCCCCCCCCGGGGCCCAACCCCCCCCCCCCCCCCCCGCCACCATTGGCCCCCCCCCCCCCCGGGCTGTTCCCCCCCCCCCGGGCCCGTGGTGAAAAGTTCATGTTTATTTTGAACGACAAGATCGGTTTCTGCGCGCATGCGCAGACAAGGTTCTTCGCAAGCGAACTTTTTCTTTCTGAATTTTATTATTTAAGTATATGTGTCATTTTGTCAATGATTATCTTTTGGAAATATCTACTTTGAAGGGCGATATGAATTCAACGATATCACATTGACATTTAAAAAAAGATAACACTTATTGATTTCCGCAGTCTGGAGGGGGCACTTGGCCTTGTCCTGCGTAGGGGTGTGCCCCGGCATCTCGAAAACCTGTACCCGTCATACAAGGTAAAAATGGCAAGAGCATACCCCATCCTACAATTATGAGGTCAACAAAACCCGTCGGGAGGCCGAAAAAACCTACACCGACACATGTATATTACCTCTTTATACTTAAGTGCCCCCTCCCCCGGGACCTGCAGCCACATGGCGAGTGAAAATGAAACTGCGTAATGTGACGTCATATCTCCAAAACTGGGGCTGCCGTGAACGGAAGTTGTGATTCTAAAAGTTCATTTGACAATTGCTAAATAATCACGAGACAGTGGATAACCAAAATAGTCCGGTTAAGCGGATATTCATCTCATTTGTCGACATATATATTTACGTAAGTACACAACATTGATGAGAAGCTATATGCACGCGAAATACAAAAATTGCCACACGACCCACATATCCTCAATCACGACGGTATATATTTATATTACCGTCGTGCGCGGCTACAACGCGGTCTCCCATTTCAATGCACAATCGCAAAACCTCTTCAGGTTCACAGTGTATATCAAGCCTATATACACCGACAACGATTTTGCGTTATGATTGGACAGCAAGGAACGATAACACGTTTCAAAAACATTATTCGTACTTTGGCCTATATAAGTCCCACTTCGGAAAATACATCATTGGTCGTAAGATATCTGATTTAGCGATGTGCGATAGTGTTGTGGCTAGCCGAAAGTGACATACAGCGCGTATGGAGCAAATCTTACTTGATATTTTGTTCATGCAAACAGGTTGCCGAAATGTAGTGATTTGATATAGTTATGATATCAAGATTTACCAAACATATCACACACTTTTTTCATGTGACACACTAATGTTAAGATTGTTTTATGTCCAGTTGCAACAAACGACTGTCATAAATGCTCACAAAACAGTTCCAAATATCTAGGTACGATAAGCGGTGTGGCACGGTCCGAATCTTGACATCGAACGTTGGATATAATACGATGGGTCCCACAATCCTTTCATTATAGGCGTTAACTCCCAATATAACTAATTAGATAAATAGCCTTGTTCCAATTCATCTGATAAGCATCACTTCTACACTAGCATTATATTGGGATATATTATAGCACAGCATCATACGTTTTTCGCATCGTATTCCTGTAAAAGCTGCTAGCACAAGCTTAGCAGCTTCAAATGTGGAAGCTTATAGTGATAGGATGTCAGCATGACTCGATGACCTATATTGGAGCCGACATTATCACAGTCCAGACGGCTAAGAAGCTGATCCATGTCAATACAAAAGAGGCATCGATGATAACGCCCATCTTTGTTTTTATGCCATTGATTAGTATGGCTTACACCTTGGCTTCATTTATGTAACAACGATTGGTAATTCGTCTCATAATCAGCATACGCAACTAGCACATGAAACGAATAGAGTAGCGCACAGATTGGAGAGCGTCTTGATTGTACCGTCTTCGATTAACCTTCCTCTTCATGTGTGCTCTGAGAGAACAGTTGCAGTCATATTCGTCTAGCCTCTATTGCCACACCATTACAGATTAAAATGATGAACAGGAATTATCAATAGTTTAAGGCGTTTATTGTTGGGATTATCACAAAGCAAGATACTTGTCTTACATTTCCCCTTATAAATATGTATTCTCATTGTCATCCATTTACAAAGTTATTGGTACAATGCGGCTTTCAATAACCGTAATATGCCTAGTAATGACTCCCCTATGTAATCCTCATTATTCGAAATGACGAGCAACATCAAACAAATTGCTGTACCGACGATTTACTGAGATGAGGGGCTGTCGTTGGTCTCAAACAATTCGAACACTTGGGGCGGTGCAGAATATTTATTCCATAATGTGATATGTTTACAATGCAGATTCAAAGATTTCAATTTGAATAATGTGAATGAATAACTAAGTCACCCTCGTATCCGACGCTTACGGATTGCTGAAATGAACATATGGTGCTTACCTGCAGTTATCTGTGTAATAAAATTCCAATATACCACGTCGCCAATCAGTGTATGCGATAATGCAGGCACTAAGCGCAAGTCGACATTTCGGCTGATGAATATTAATTTATACTGGTAATAGTCTGCATGAATGTATGGTTTAGTATGTGACAAATACGCTGACGTGGCACTATCAGCACCTTCAGACGCTGTTCTTCATTCCCATCATCATACATCTATATTTCACCTTTTTCCACAGTAAATACTATCTTCATTATTTATTATTTCATTGACGGCTGTGTATGTTAAAGAAATGCAAAGACAAAAACCATTGTGTTTGTTTTCAATTATTTTTCATTGCATGTCCCAGGTTTCATGTTAGGTGTTCTCGGTAGAGACCATGGTATCATTCTGAGTCTGATAAAGGGGCAATACTCGCTGCGTAACTCTCAAGACTTAATGTTCTGCTTATGTAGATCCTGTATATGTGGATTGTGATTTCATGTTAACTATTAAACACGAGCATCATATTCATGCCATGCAAATGTGACACTACATCATGTCCATGCTGAATTAATGAAACCAATAAGAAACAATGTGACACAACATCATGTCCATGCTGCATTAACGACATCAGCTTGAAACAACGTGACACAACATCATATCCATGCTGCATCAATGACACCAGCATGATACAATGTGACACTACATCATATCCATGCTGCATTAATGACACCAGCACGATACAATGTGACACTACATCATGTCAATGCTGCATTAATGACACCAGCATTAAACAACATGATCAAGATGGTACATTGATGCTATAGCAATGACCCAAAAATGACTAAGCATTATATTAATCCTATGTGTACGACATGTTATGTTTATGACACAAGCATGACACAGCACCATATACCAGCTATGTTAAACACACCAGCAACACACAACATCCTAATCATGCGATGGTTCATTCCGCTATAATCGTAGATACGAATGTGGAATACGAGGCGTTAATCATATTCCTCCTCTTGCTACTATTGTTTGAATATACGATATGCATTTTGTTTTTTCTTATCTGTAATAAATTTTGATGACTAAGTAAATGTGTGCGATGATTTGGTATAAACTAATGTATTCTCGTAAAAAGACACACATATGTGTGTACGTGGCACAGTTAACTGTGGCCATTTGTGTTATCATTCGTTCCAACAACTGAAGCTAAACAAGGCGTCAGTAAGATTGCTATAGTTTCATATTTCTTTGTCACTGAACACATCAAGCCTTTCATGGAAAGCCGAAATCCTTATTCATCTTCCTATTAGTCACCCAAAATACAAAGACACAAGCAACAGTGCATTGTGGGCATAGTGACAGTTATTATCACGTTCATGATTTCCCCATACATTATTTATTGCTACTGCAACATATATTTGCTGCGGTTTTACCATTAACAAATAACCGTGTGGTATAATTGAAACCCTCACAATGTATCGCGTAGTGTTCGTGATGTATACACATTGAGAAGACTGACACAATTCATGCATCAGCAATCTAAAATAGACCTAAACACAAGACAACTTTGGGCAAATGCACACACAATACATGTCGTACTCATATAACTATGTAATGTATGATTGGAAATTATACCATGGTACAAATGGAACATTGCAATAATAGGCAAAGTACATCGCGAATATAATTGACAGGAGATTCACAAAAAGCGGGCGTAATAATCAAACCATGGACATTGGAAGTGACCTAGAAATATCATTTCCCCGAGAGAGAAGTGTTCCTGAATGAATGGCCGTCATCCCGTTTGCTTCGCTGATGCAACATCTGCATGAGTTATTTCATTTGTTTATTGATCACTCTTATTATCTGAGGAATCGAAAAACACATTACATAAACAACAAGGTAGTAAAATGGTGAACGATAACTGTAGCAAATGTTTCTAGTGACGATAGAACTCGTGGAAACCTAGGTTCCTGCAGGAGGTGTAAATCGTCACCCTGTTGTCATCTCAACGCCCAGAGGCTATTACAAAAGACCTATGAAAATGGGGACCACTCATATTAGCTGCATAATGTACGACAAGGGAATATGTCACATCTATAAACAAGGACAGGTCATTGGTCGTAACGGCCGGGGATATTTCTATAGGAGGATATCCAACACGACAGGAATGAGTCCGGCTAGAATCGTAATGGTCGTTTCGTGAAAAGCTTGGACACAATGATAGGTTACAAGGGATATGAGGCTCCTGATGCATTATGAACGCAGTAGAATACTCGGCGGCACTGGTATATTGTGTCGCACTAGCTCTATAGCGAGTACAATTGGAATACGCTGCCGCGGCCTTTAATGCTTCTATTGCTTTACTGAGATCTATTTTGCGACTCGAGCGCTGTGTAAGGGCAATTGATACATGCCAAACCTAGTATGGTAAAATCAAATTGGGTACAAATTAGTCGTAGTGTGCCTCCACTCAAGTTTATGTACGTAAGACGTGTGACTCGCTGTCATGAGTGCCATACTAAAGTTACTTCTAATAGCTTTCCACAATAATTAGATGTATCGTCATAGTCAGATCTCGTTAATCCTTTCTGGCAGTTGCAATGTAGTGTAAGGGTGTCGATAGAACATACCACACTGATTATGTTCATCAAAGTAACGGTGCCCATTCCAAATCGTCGCCGCATTTTTCGCTGTTTTTTCTTTTGGCGTGATAAAGGTGGCCAAAAACCACTGCAATAGAATAAAGCGTATATGAGGGGTCATATATCGTGATCAAAATTAATTTCCGATACCTTGCCTAGTATCTCTTCTACATGTTTGGCCATTAAGTTTAAATATACCAGAAGCTTATTGTTTGTTCCTATTTGTAATAAGTGATGACCTAGTAAATATGTGCGATGATTTGGTAAAAATAATGTATTCCTGTCAAGAGACTGCACGTTTATGTGTACCTGCCACATTAATCTGTGGCTATTTGTGTAACCATCCGTTCAAAACAACTGATGCTTATTGCAACCTGAGATAAACAATTTATCTAGGCGTCGGTATGATTGCTGTTCTTTCATAATTGTTTGCTAATCGTTGAAGATAGACAGACAAAATATTGTACATATTTCAGCTACAAGTTCATGCAGTTGCAACCCAATTAGAGACGAAACCATGGTTAATGTTTGATGGTCATCACAACACTGCCGGTGTTCTGTGTTTGAATTTCTGTATGATCTTTAAGCCTTTGAACTCGTTACCACACCTTGAATGCCAAAGAACAAGTTGTGCTTGCCCCAACAGTTGCGAAGTAAAATCATCCGGAGACCTGGTACTTTCAATCAACCTACTCATGAGTGACAGGGACAATAATGAGGATCATTGACATCTTTCAAGTTTACCCATTCCCATAACTGGGCACTGTCAAAACTGTCGCAAAGGTAGACTTGAACGCCTCGCAAAAGCTTTGGCAGACCTTACAAATATCGGCTTAAATCTCATTTACCTGTCTTATAATTGAAGAAGGTATTTTGACCATTTGTGTCAACTGGACACGACAAACCCAATTGTTGACATTCTGCCTTATCCGACAACAATGCAACACGCTGAATAAGTAATTAAGCGACATAGCTTGCCCCATGATTTTAAAGCTCTCAACACTCAAGCTACACAAACATTTATTTGCTGATGACACATACAGGGTACCGCCAACAAGCTTAGTCTAGATTTCATGTTTTATCGTCTGAAAACGTACGTCTGATGGCATATTTATTTTAATCATGGATGTGCTACATATCGTTATATGGCAATAAGTCATTTAACATGATAACACGTGTGATTATATCATCTCAAGCACGCGCAAATTGTATTAATGACCATTATGAAGGCCGTATACTGAATTGTATGCCATTTGTTTGTAATACATAACATACGAGGGGTATTATTCTCGATCAGGAATGGGATAGTTGAACAATTGTAACAACGTAGTTGAAATTATTTACGTAGAGCGACGCTAAGAGACAATGTGGTGTCAAACAGATCAGAGAATAAACATTTTAGGAGGTCTTTCCCATGCAATGAGCTTGGTTACAGAAATTGGCACTATACGACACCGCCTTCAGTGAATTCTATGACAGACTTTGAGGCTGCAATATATAAAACCAACATCCCAAAATGAATTGCGTTTATTTGTTTGGAAATGCAGCCTACCACCCAATCAAAGAGATGTACCTGTTCTCGCCGGAAGTCGCCACTTCCGTTCACAGTCAGGGTACACTAGGTATTCTGGTGAGAAAATGCAGAGATGAAAATGCACATGCTGATTTCATCATAGGACACACAATGTGCGCTGAACTACGTTCCTTTATTCATTAGCCGTGTCGTTAAAGTACTATCGAGTTATGAGATAATGAACGGATTAAACCGATCATTATACACTTCGCAACTTCGCAAATTGTTCAATATATCAAGAATAAAATCAAATTAGTCTTGATTTATTCAACGTTCTAAGCGAGACTATTGTTAATTTGAGTCTTGGTAGGCCGAGATGTTGAAGTAATCCGTTTGGTATAACGCGACAAAATGACTACATACAATAATATTCCACTTTGCACTGTGCTAATTTAAGAAAATAATTTCAAATCATAGAATGTTAGAACGGATGTAAAATAAATGCGAATAATAAGGTGTTTTCACTAGTGTTATGCTCCCTTCAGACAAGTGGGCTGCCAGCGTTTAATCCATTCCAAAGAGCGTCATTGCTCAACGTATTGTGGAATACTTCCCTAATTCGATTAAGGCTTGAACTAATAATGTTTTCCGCATGTGTCACGCAGTGAAGAGAAATGGTGTAGATCATGTTTGTCTTAAACATGACTTGTAATGGCGAAGTATCCTTATAGTACTTTAGTTTGGAGAGCCGTGTGACAGGGTTTTAAATGTTTTTTATCAGAGTAACAAACACAGGCCTGTATGAGCACATCTCTCAAATCCACAAATAACCTCGGGGTGGTAAACGAAAGCAAACCATTGATCAATTAACATTGTCTTCGGTATTTTTCAAATAGAATGGGTGCAATATCTTTTTGAGGATTAGAAACCACTTTCCGAAACCATTTACACAACTTTTCACACATTAGATCAATATCATCACAACAGCATTGAAGCGAAACTGAACAGAGTACAGGTATAAGTATAGAACCACTTAAAGAGGAAAGTGTTTCTCTCCATTCGCTTATCAGGGAAATGCGACTGTCAGATTATAGAGCTAGATTGAAAGTGAATCAGCGCTCCGTCATTTGTGAGTGATACAAACTCGATGCAAATTAACTTAAGCTCTGGATAACGATTATTTAGTAGACAGTAAGAAATACGGCCTTGATGAGAACTTGGCCCTCCAAATCGGAATATCGAGCACCTTGGAGGACATTGCGCCTGCAACAGCACATCGGCATGCACATCGGCATCTGTTCGGGTTGTCATAAACGTGCATTAAGCTTGATATAAAGGTAACCAAACGCAATATTTTAGGAGATGTACAAAATTAAGAGAGCATATCAAAATCTACGACCTGCTATATAACCTCCACATGATTCAGAGAGACGAGTCATTGTCCAATATATTTATGAGAGCAGGTAACCTCGGTTGGGCTAGCATATATTCATAAAATCATTGTCACGACAACAGCTTAGCGTGCCACAGATATGTGCAAGACGAGAATCACACAGAAGGGTCACTTGCATGCAATGACAAGACTTATCTGATGAGCGTTTTGTTTATTTGGTTCATGGACCAGTCATTTGGTTCATGGACCAGTCATTTGGTTCATGGACCAGTCATTTGGTTCATAGACCAGTCATTTGGATATGTCTACACATGCCACTATCCTTCGCATGATAATCTTGTCGTTGTGTATTGATACGCGATGTTTCAGCCTGTGTAGACGCGCCAATAAGGGAATGTCATATAAAACCGAGCATTGGCCTAAGATAATTTGCACTTCTTCACATTCATTTGTGCGCTGTAAAATGAGTTATAAGATCAAGTTCGCTGTTACACTGTTCTATAATATTGTCGCTTGACTGTTCCCTACAATTTTAAACTGATTTATAACCTTCTTTTGAGACATAGATAATTAGGAGACCGGTCGGCTCGACACAGTTTGGACAAAGACCATAGCTATTTGCTTTGTCATTGAGTTTCAATGGGTGAAATGTTGCTTTTGGTTCATGTGAAAAAGGGCCAACATTGGTAGACACAATGTGCATCATTGCAAATTAAATGAATAATCTGGCCGTTCATAATATGATTGATATGAAATCTGTCAATGTGTTCATGTCAATTGTTATCCTTCATTAATGAAAGCTCATAAAACTGTTGGGTAGGTATAATTCATGGCTGTAATGTTGCTTTTGGGTGTACTTCATATGTTTTTAATAGAGCCGACTAATAGCGAGTATATACTATCCCTAAATCCAAAGCGCAGACAACAAATCAACAGTAATATTGTTTATGTTCGACGTTCTAGGATGTACATGAAAGTACAGTATACTGCCGATCACTTGTAGAAGCTGTCACAAATGACAGAATTCAGCAATGGACACCGACATCTCACAACGCTATGTATTAGCAAATATAATGACAAGGAAAGAAAACTTTATTTAGAGTATTAGATGCCAGCATACCGCATAGGATTCATACATAACATCAAACTGAAATAAAACATAAATAAGTGTGATACTCAAGACTATGTGATTTCCTAAATATAACATTTTGCCTCTGCTAAAGCAGAGGGAAGTTGTTATTTATAGTTTAAACCCTTTCAGCTAGAGAGGTTTGAAGAGCACTTTATGCATTAGATGTTAACATACAGCGCTATATCTTAAAGTTTGCTCCATCGGAAACAGGACAAATATGGGTATATTTAGACCCAACCCGGTACACCTGTTTGACTAAGGATTCAATGATTTCAGGGGCATTTCAAATAATGGTTTGAATCGTTACACCAAATAATTACAATGAAAGTATGAACTCAAGCAACCTAGAATGTCTATGACAAGTAATGGCACAGAAAGGGTGGCAAAACTGTGGAGTATTTTAATTGCTGATTACACGACGATAGATTACGGTTGCAGTATGTCATGTTGTCTGCTAAAAGAATGAAAGAATGATCGTTTGGTCCTTATAAACGTTGGATGAAGTCATCGTTAAATAAAAAAATTTTTTAGTCCGCAATTCATCTCCTTGCCAACTAATGTTAATGTCTACCCCAGGTCGGTTCCCTCGTTCTAGACGGTTGTTAACAATCTAATGTCGCAACAAATAGCGCGAACATTAAAGATCGAGGATAGTAAACGCGAGGCGAAATGCTTTCGAAAGGTTGACCCAGCCAACTTATCAAGATGACATTTATTTCGTTTTGTATTTGTTATTTCCGGTATTTTCTTGCCTGTGTGTGACGTGTTTTGGAAGCGGAAAGGCTGTGTGAGACGACATTGTTCCCGCTCTCACCATCGCAATGACGTAAGCCCAGTATTGCCATGTATCGCTACCCAAAGATTTCAGTGTATTATAATGAGTGAAGCGATCACCACAGAGTCGCTCCATGTGAACCCTCTTAAAGAAGCTAGAAACTCATTGTAATGACTTACAACGATACAAGAAAGGCACGTTAAAACGCGAAGCATGCAGAGCAAGCGCGATAGATGTCACTAAACACCATTACATTATCACATTTGCATTGTTTTTATAAACAATCATTCATCATAATATGCAGTAGACTAATACAGTATGGTAAAGGCGAAATATATATATTCCGCATGGTTTCTCAATGATTCAGTCCCGGCTCTCTGCTGACGCAGTACCAATAATGGCGTCCATTACCAAGTGTTACATTTCATAGCTATTTGCAACTGGTCCATTTCGCATTCTGATTGTATAATAAATAGGTACTGCGATGCATGAAAACGGACAAACTAAAAAATCGCGGCCTTAAAGGATGTCAAGGCAACATGAATCAAGCCAAACCACATGTCAATGAGTGGATATAACATGAATCAAGCCAAACCACATGTCAATGAGTGGATATAACATGAATCAAGCCAAACCACCTGTCAATGAGTGGATATAACATGAATCAAGCCAAACCACATGTCAATGAGTGGATATAACATGAATCAAGCCAAACCACATGTCAATGAGTGGATATAACAGCTGAATCGCAGTTGCGCCAGGGAGATATTTCGTACAAAAATGATTTTATGTCATAATTGCAGAAGTCGCACAGTGAGCTTAGACCAATCATAGTTTGAATTAACAGGTGGTACGTATATATATATATTACATATATGTATAGGGTTAAATGCCCATACACTAGAGGAATTAAGTCATCAAATGTCCACTGGTATATATTATTATAAAAAGTTAATGCACCATGGTAGTACTAACCACTATCGGTTTCAGAACCCATTTTCTATTTTGGTTCCCAACTCCACGGACAAACATATAAGTAGGCGTGTTCTATTGTTTTCATGGGTGTGATCAACAACCAACCACACATTTGCAGTCAAAATGCTTATTATCGGAATGAACAAAGCTGTATATAACTGATGACGAATAAGAACTCATAGAACGGGGCATATGTGACGTGTTTGGTGTTTAGAATAGGTCAATCTGTATTCTAGGAAATGGCTTGCCGACACCGAATTTAATGAGGCGCTGGCCACAACTCTGCCCATCAACAGCGTGTTGCAAACACTCAAAGAGCATCCTTACAGGGCGCTTTCTAGTGTTGTGGTTAAGCGTTTTGCCGTTTGATCGGATAGTTGATTTTTTCATTAGTCATTCGTGTGAATGAGGTGAATAATATTTTCTTAACGCAAGGTTAAAAAGGATACTTCGTCATTTAATGTCAACAAGCGACTGATTTATCATGCCTTTGTAATGGGGCTTAATCCATTCCCGTGTCATATCACACACTTATAAACTAGCGTATAATGATGATGAGTTCATTCGGGTATGGGTTTTGACGTCACTAAGACGTCGGGTCATTTCCGTACATGTAGTATCTATTTCAAACACCTCAGCATCTGCTAGTAAGGCAATCTAAGCTATCTAATTTTGTTTAGCTATCCGACTCTCAAACGATATTCGCAGTTGTACAATAGAAGGCGACCAACGTGCACGGTCGCAGCAAATTGCTCGAAATGGTAGTCACAAGTTAAACATTTGTTTGCTACTATTCGTGCCGAAGTCCCTGTTTTGATTCGGGCAATCTTCGCTACTCATACTTGTGTCAAGACAACGATCCTGTGCACAACAATGTACGAGATGACTTGACCTACATAAGTATACGACGTGCAATCCATCTGGCCTTGTTCTTTATCTGGTTTGCATGTTATACGGCTTCTGTAGCGTGCAATACACGAAATTGCTATTTCGCCACAAACTAAGCTGTCATTTCCTTTGAATTTGTTGCAATATACGTGGTTGTTAATAAACTTGATAATATTCAGTGCAAACAGCAAGGGCATTAAAATATATGAGATGATTTGGCCTCCATATGTATACCACATGCGTTTTTTTACTTGGTTGGCGTGTTATTGGACTTCAGTAGCGTGCACAACAACTCATGCCCTTTTGTACTCGGTCCAATATTCGTTTTGGTGCAAATAGCTCTTAACGCTTACAGCTCAGCTTCCGGGTATTATGCGATGGACGACTTCAGGAGTGGGGTAAGGAAACTACGTTCGGTCGTAGATCTAGTAGGTGTGTCCCATTTTTGGTATTCCATGGCGGTGATGTTTTACCCACTTGATCTATATTCACAACGTGGCCAATACGACAACACCAGAAAGCTCATTCAGCACTAGCGCGATGGATGCCAAGCCTTGTTTGTCAAGCAAGGGCCGCTTGGAAATGAGCGTGACGGGTTAAAGCTTACTAATTTGGCGAGCGGCATTACGCTCCGTACGTGCGGGAAGGTCTATATTGGTCCTCTTCCGGGAGGTATATCTGTTTCTTATGCTTATTTTTTTTTACACAATGTCAGTAACTGTTTATTTATTCACTCTGCTCACCTTAGTGTACCTATGAATCTTAGCGTGTATGGTGTTTCTGATTTACAGGGTGCACTTACTGCTTATGGACGTGATGTATAGCATCTCAGGGAATGACTTAACAAAGCAATTTAGTAAAACAAAAACACATATTGTGAATTCAGCTAAACTGAATTTTTCCTTTTGCAAATAACTGTCATCCATCTATCTCCATTATAAAGTGCCCGAGATATGTATAAACAAGCTCAAAATGTAATTGGCTATGACATGGCGCTTAAAATGGAAACTTGAGTAGTCCAGCAATGACAATGTCCATACATTAAACTTCTCGAATTGACATATTGCTCACAAAAGAATAATATGAAGTCAAATGTTAATACAAATATTTGGCAAAATCATGTTAAATGGACCAGGTGGCCAGTGTATGTGTGTTTGTATGTATGTGTATGGGTGTGATTGTGTGCTTTTGTGTGTATATGTGTGTGTATATGTGTGTATATGTGTGTATATGTGTGGCGCGTGCGGTTGTGTGTATGTTTTTATGTGCTTGTGAATGTGCACATGCTAAACAAGTCATTATGTGTTGAGGTCAATAACACATTCACCCGCGCTGCCATCCCTGTCATTCAACAGAAGCCCATTCAAGCTATCACTGGACATGTCCTGTTGGTGCAGTTAAGATTGCCTTACAGCCACATTGTCTAAACAGTAGTCTACGTTGGCCTGAAATATGTCGCTCTGAAGGTGAAATAACTGAAATACAAGTTTTTTTCAACCATTTTGTGTATATTTTGGCATTGTCAGGATGGTATTGTCGGCCAACCGGTCCACCCACTCAATCGCCCTAGTGGGCAGGGGCTGGCACGTCGACCACCCATGCAGATTGTTAGCAGGTGCAGGCCCTGGAAGCTTCACGATGAGTGCCTCTAATTCGGCGTAGATAACATATGGCGATGCCAGATGCTTGTGCCAGTTCTGGAAGGATATTATGTTCTTCCGTTCCTCCAGCATGTCAGCTCACACAGCAGCCTGCCCTATCCCCATGCACTCATGCCTGGAGCAATTTCTCAGCAGTATAGCCATGTAGGCAGCGCTCATAGAAGAACTTGCGGTGTTTGCACTTACTCTGATCATACAGCATGCAGTTTTGATCTTTGATCTGTGTGTAGTGGAACTTGCCATCCTTCTCAATCAGCATGAGGTTTATACGCGGAATATCACCAGGCTGTTTACGGATGTGATGAATGATAGCAGCTCCTCCTTCCCAGCCAAAGACGTTTAGGGCAAAGTAAGGCATATGCTTCTCTACATTCTCAAGATGTAACACTGGCGATGGAAAAACTCTACGCCTTTACCATTTAGCACGTCTATCAGCCACTGAACGTTATACTTAGATCGTCACTGTGGGTCTTTAGTACCGGGTTCAATAGTCCATAGAAGGCCGTAGTCGTTCTAGTTCTTTACTTTCATGATCGCCTTATGCAAATGAGGCATTGGCTGGTCTTCAAAGAGCAGTAGGATGCCCATCATACTGCGGGCCGGTACGTTGAGATTGATGTTCCGCAGTAAGTCACTTTAATTGTATGCAAGCATCCTGTGGTGGAGCACACGCTCCGGTCGAACGGTAATATGAATATATAACGTTCTGCTACAACATTTTCCGCGCGTCCAAGAAAACGCGTTTGGCTAATGTGCTACATCTAGAAAATAACATATATCAAGAGCCTGTACAAAAAAAAGTCCTAACGCACCAAAAAACTTAACCCCACTCGACGCTAATCTTCAAGAAATGCCATCTATATATCAATTCCAAAAAATCGCGATACAATGACCGCCATTTTGGAAAATATTGGGTCGTGTGATTTCCCACGCTATCCCGCGGCTCATCCGTATTGTCTTAGCATTAGTTGTCGATGGGTTAAGTCATTCTGAGCATGGGTGATGCACGTGGTCTTGAACTTGAAAACAAACATGTTGCTGTATTTCGGAATTTATACCGCTACCCAAATTGATCGAACTATACATAATTACCATGGATGAAATCCTCCACCGAAAAGGGATAAAATTGTCAGTGAAGATCATTGCATTCTAAAACTCCATCACTTGGGTATGTTTGGTGTTTGGTAGTTGACTGAATCGATCTCAAATTTTTTACATTGCGTCGGTTTAAGAGAAAGTAAGACGTCTACTCAGACGTCTTGTAGGGCTAACGTCCATACAGAATCGAGAGCCGACCTGTGTACTCTAGCGCGGATCATACGGACAGCTCTGCTTGGGTAACCATGTCATACTCCAAGGAGATGCCATCGACTATGTAGCTGGCGTCGGTGTCGCCCGTTGCGTGAATCACACGACTGCAGTCGATGAATGTGAGCTCATATTCCAGCCTGTCACCAAGCGCACTCTGGTAGAATGGCATGTGCCTCGCGAGGTGTTCAAAGTCCAGCGGGATATATAATCGGTTGCCATAGGCATAGGCTATTGCCTTGTCCTCTACCTCGGTCTCATCCTTGTCTCCTTCTCCCACTCGTTTATCCATCATTTTTCCGTCATCTGATGTATCAATACCCTGATGCTATCTCCCATAGGTCGCCATAACAGTGGTACACACCGCTGTCATTGATGGACATGACCTCGTTGCCAGAAATCATGATTGTCGCTTTCTTAACCACGGCGCGCCCCAGGTTTTGTACAACGCTGCGTTTGGCGTCGGTCGAGATCAACGTGATTGTAACGGCCAGACGGTCTGTCCCCGTGACAATGACGTAGTCTTCTCCTAAAATAGGAAAGCAGACTAGCAGTTGTTGGTTTTGGTCAATGGTTCTTGTTTGTAATAACCACAGACTGCCGCACGACCTTTACCCCGGAGGGGCTCGTGTATCCTGCGATATGGATTAAGCTTGCGGCCGTAAGTCATGTTGACTGTTCAACTATCAAAGCATGTCTGTAATACAGTCACATGACAAAGTTTGGGAATCCAACATTTGATAAAGAGGGGGCTATTGGAGGAGAGGAAGAGGAATATCCGTCCATAGGGCCGGAGACTACTCGTATAATACAGACACTCCTATAACCCCAGATCGTGAAAAGGAAGGTGGAGACCCTGATAGTGAACAGCAAGGTGAATGAGAATCAAACGTTCGCCAAAAGACATCTGAAACATCGACACGATCCAGTTATATAAAAGAACATTTTCAACTGATTATAGCTAGTGTTGCTGATATATACAAAACATGGGAAAGTCAAGACCACACATTTGATGCTTGAGACACAGATGAGTTCGAACTGAATAATAACAATGTTTTAGTAACAGCTTTTACGTAAATAGAGTTGTATAGCCCTAGCAAGGGCACACCACTTTCAACTAGCACACTCAATAAACGGGGAACAACACTCGTTTTCTTTAGAAAAAAATTAGGACTACAGAAAACAGATTTAGCCCCTCAAATAGTAGCAGCCTTCCATCACATTGATCCTGCAGCAGCTGAAGATGCAGTGAATTTAAAATTACCAATGAGCAGCCAAAAAGTCACGGTGTAAAGACGGAAACAAGACTCGTAGGGGGCGTTCATAACGCTATAGAAGTGAGTTCACAGACGGAAATGGGTATGCAGATAATCAAGGAGCTTATGGGGCTTGACAAGGTCATGCAGACCCATAGGGGTGATCTGAGCAACAACCTGGCGCAGCTTAGCGGAATAGACAAGCATGTCGCCAGTCGGGAGCGTAAGCTGGCGGAACTGCTTGACGAGGATGAAGGCGAGAGGAAATTCCAAGAGCATAAGCTTGCAGAGCTGCAAGAAGAAAGACAAGTAAGACAAGAGCTTGCCTCTGTAAACTGTGAACGACTGCGGACCCAAACAAAACGCATCAGGGAAACAATGAACAGGCTTCTTAACAAGGCTAAATCGCTAGCTGTTGCGGGAGCAGGGCATAACAGTTGCCTCCGTCTTTAAGTGCGATTGGGATGGCAATCTCGACCCTGGTACTAGCTCTGACAGGCAGGGGGTGGGGGGTGGGGGAGTACACCAGCACCAACACCAGCTTCAGCTGACAGGATCGGTGTTAAGAAGTCGATACAAAAGTCCTTGGCAAACGCCCTGAAGGGCCTAGCTGGTAAGGCAGCAGCGGCCCTTCCCTGGATCATTGGCTCTATCGTATCATGGATGGCAGAACATGTATGGGCCGCAGTCGTGGTGGTGCGGGAAGTGATCTTCCTGATGCTCCGTGACCTACTACGTAGCAAGCAAAGCACAACTAAGCCTATCGTGATTCCGACCACAATAAGAGCGGTTCGCAAACTTCAAAACGTCTTGATACCGCTTTATTGCAGCTGGTAGGTTAACAACACTTTCAGTCGCATCTTCAACGTTGGTTAAGAACTGCTTCATGAGCAGCGCCGGTACCCAGGATGCGGCAACAAGTCTGTGCCTGTGCCCAAAGTAGTGCCCAGACATTGGTCCTAATGATGTCATTGATACAAATATGAAGCCCTCAGACGTGTCCAAGATGAAGTACTCCAGGCCTGGTTTGCCTCAGAGCCCCGTGCTCGGTGCAGGAAAACGCCCATTTGCTCCTGAAATGATTGTAGGTTGCTCGTGCGGGCCAACCCTGGCTTTTCCGCCTCAAAGGCCATCCATGTAAACGCCACCCTGTGTTATAAACGTGAAAGGTGTATATAGTTTATGACAAGGGGATCCTCAGCCTCGAGATGGTCGTGGGATGACACGCCAAGTCGGGAGCAGATTATCGACATATATCGACATCATTATTCGCAAAATCATTCGTATGATATCTCTAGCATCATAATTACATTTCTGTTTGGACCTCGAAAGTGACTATCTCGAGAACTGAAATGTAAAGCAGAAGACCACTCGTGAATAGACGACACACACTTAATCGCATGGATATAATTGAATCTAATAACAAGCACCGAGATATATATATATATATATAGAGATATATATATAGATATATATATATATATATATATATATAGAGATATATATATATATATATATATTTATATATATATATTTATGTAGTATATAAGTATATTTACATTTATATATATATATATATGTTAGTATATTTATCTAAATATATATATATCTATAAATATAAATATGTATATACATATATAGAAATTCATATATATACATATATATCTACATATATATATATGGTAGGGAGATATATAGAGAGATAGGGATATATGTATAGATGTATATATATATAGATATATATATATATATCTATATATATAGATATATATCTATATCTCTAGATATCTATAGATATATATATATCTATATCTATATATATCTCTATATATATATCTCTATATATATATATATATATATATATATATATATATATATATATATATATATATATAAAACCTTGAAATGTCGCGATATTTTCACACACACAAGTAATCCTGTATCAGTAATGCTACCGGTAACTCGTAACTTCGTTTAAGTCATATAGGGATTCATTGCGTACGAAGTGCGATATTCTACGCCGCAAAAAGTACATATAAGAGTAAGAGTAATCATAGGAACATCCAAGATGATTTGGAATCTCATTTCTTCTAAGATTGTAGATGCACTGACTGTCAGTTGTAATGTTGTGATTATTATCCTTTTTTTTTCTATTAGCTGGACAGGTTCTTGTACACATGTCAATCATAAGAATTTCAAAACAACTTTCTACAGTAAGAAATATAGTGTGCTCAGAAGGAAATAATCCATACTTATAAATAAAAAAAATGTACAATACTTTTCAACGCAGTGACCGATATTTAATGCAACATATTTGTAGTGGATTAGTACCATGTTGAAAATGATGTATATATTACGGTACATCATATTTTATAGATAGCAACCCACCAATAATGCATTAAGAGACAAGATGAGAAATAATAAAATGATAGTAGCTCACTTCATCACATTCAGTAGATAGAAGTCTACTGACTGGCTGGTTTAATACTTTGGTCCACTTTCCTTGGCCCTCTAAGACACACGCATTTTAGGGTTTTATATTCCTCACGTCCTATCGGGAGTGGGTCTCAAACTGTTCCGTTCGATGATCGAAGCGCAATATAACGTGTCCTATAAAGCAGTCAACATGTTCTTTACAGCGCATACGTAACATCAATATTCGTGGACCAAATGGGAGCCCTAAAGACAAGACAAATCATTTGACGATGAACATCAGACTTGATATCAATTGACAAAACGAAATGTTCCATGCTGATACCTTCTTTAAACCACATCAAGGCACCAGGGCCAGATAAACTCAACTCTGAGATATTTAACGAAACTATCCATGGATATCGACAGAAAACACAACATTGGAAACGTCTTGCGAATTCCGCCAACAGTCTACTTATTTCCGGTGTGATAGCTTGACATCAGTGATGATTTCTCACCGCAACAGGGCTGAAAAACTTGACATCAAGACAAAACCTGACGCTAAGATAGACTTGATATGCAATAACTTTGTTGTTAATGCGTTATCCAGTGAAGCAGATTACGGGCTACAGTAATGTCTGTCAGCTCATGAGCAATCTGAACAACACCTAGGGAGGATATTGCTTAAAGGCGATATATTCCCTATAACATATATACACCGTGCATATAGATCAATTGGCCATCTTAGTGCGGAAGCTGATCGGTGTAACAACCTTTGTCATTCTCTTCGTGTTATTTCCAGTGACATATAGGGGAGAAATAGAAATGTATATCTGCAGATGGCTGCCCATTTCTTGGTTTTACAGCTTATTCCTTTATGTAACGCACAGTTACTTTAACCATAAGCAAAGACAATTGGGCTGTGATCAACTATAGTAACAAACCAACGACTCTTTGGATTTATCTATCATTTCTGTGATAGGATGCAGCCACTGTTTGTTGTCATTTTGGATTTGTCCAAGTTTGAGTTGACTATCAGATTTGCAGGGTATTATGCCTCTTGATTTATCAGAGCTGCACGGACACTAATTTATGACGACTGGCAAATAGTCAATACGCCAGAACATCTAGACTTAGCTCATGTTCATGTGGCAGATGCAGCGGTTATAAGCACAAAACGATAACCACTGATTAATGTCAAATTTAGTATTATTCCGTCACTGCTACAAAGGAATGTTCATAGCACAGGAATCATATGGTGAGGTATTCATTTTAGAAACCGCTACATGCACTAGAGATGTGATTAAAGTAATACAAGTTTTACAGCAAGAAGCATATTTTATGACGGATTTCACAAACGCAACATACAGGCGATATTTCTCAAAGACGAAAGCTGACAGTACCATGTATCTGACCGTTATACTCAGCGTAAGCATGACAACCCACACCCCTATTCATAAAGTAGTATAGGGAGTAGCGGTTCTGGCACACCAGTCTCATATGATTATGACACACCTATCTCATATGGTGCAACCCAGAAAACACACACACACACAGGCTGACTCACATGTGCGAGCGGTACTGGCACACCTGTCTCATATGATTATGACACACCTATCTCATATGGTGCAACCCAGAAAACACACATATACAGGGTGACTCACATGAGCCAGCGAACCGCTCGCACCTCCCCCCCCCACCATATGAGCCCAGCCCTTCCAGCCCCTATGGTATAGGCCCACTAAAGAGGGCGACAGCAATGTCAACCATCTACAACAGGACTCTTAGGAATAAGCTCTTCTAAACGACTCACGCGCTCCAAAAGGTCCTCATACTTCGATTCCAATTCCCTCACCTTCTCCTCTACACCAGGACCCTGAGGAATAAGCTCTTTTAAACGACTCACGCGCTCCAAAAGGTCCTCATACTTTGATTCCAAATCCCTCACATCATTCTCAAGGTCCACCTTCTCCTCCCATATATGTTCCACATCTGCTTGCAGCTCGGCCACCCCAATATGTTCATCGGTGCTCATTCTATACCTCAGCTATCATATGTTCAACATATCGACACGTGCCCATAGGCCAGAGTGTCTACACCACCTGGAGATATCCACCGCTTTGAGTCAAAGGGGGAGAGAGACACCTTGTTAACGTGGAGCCCATATATTTTATGGCAGTCACTCCTGAGCATGTTCATTCCGTGGCAAAACTGCTTCTGGTCGAACAGTGACTCCACGTACTGAGCGTGTCGTAGATGCTTCTTCACCACCACCTTCTTCACACCCTTAGCTCTTTTTATCTCGCCCCCTCATCAGACATCAGGATAGAGTACATCTTAGGGCGCAAACCAACGTACTCCTTGATGGGCACGCCAGCGCACTCATCCTACATCTTACCCAGAACCATTTTGTTTTTGTCACTGTGTAGGGCATGAGAAGGGTCAAAGTTACTAGTGTCAAAGAGATGCCCATCCTCCCTCATATCAGCATAGACGTCAGTGGTACGGATCTCAAGCAGCAGCGAGTCTGTGTCTGTGTAAAGCAGGTTAATATTACTGTCATATCTAGCCTTCATGGTATTGTAGTAAAAGTCATACATCAAGTGCTTGGAGAGGTCCAGAATGCACATGCCAACGTAGACCGGGCGGTTCAGCACTAAGCGAGTCTTGTGCATATGCAGGGCAGCTAGATCATCGTCAAACACTTTTTGTCGAGCATAGGCGGGGCTGGCAACAAGCCCACGTATTTTTTCTTTTTCCGATGAGCGCACAATCTTAACGTCGACTCGCCTCCGGAGATTCTCCATCGTTTTACCAAAGACGGAGTTATTCATAAGTTTATAGAGATGCTTCTCAAAGTCGCTGTTGGCGGCCTTGCGCAGATCTGTTTTCATCCTTATGTAAGGCTCCATCCATGGACTCTGGTCAAAGACAAGCGCACGATGAATCTTGGTGAGTCTCAACCCCAAAGACAGATATAGCTTGAGGCTCCTGTAGTGTACCACATACTTCTCCTTGTTCCGCAGGTTGGGCACCAGCTTTTCAACTCCATTTCCGGTGCTCCCCAATGCACCTAGGAGATCTTTCTGGTAGTCTGACAACCACTCATTTTGCACAAGAAGCCGCTCCGGCGCTAGGGGGTAATCGTTGTGTTCGTCATGAAGCGCAGCAGGATACTCCAAGTCAACCTCAAGTATATACCCCGTTTCAGCATCATCGGGATGGTCCTGGATCTCTAGGTTCTCAGGCCGTTCCACCCACTCAATACCCGAAGTAGGTAGGGCTTGGCTCATCGCCCACCCATACAGGTTGTTGGCATCGAGGTACTGGATATAGCTCGCTGGCTTATCTTGCTCAAAGCCCTCCACGTATGGGTTGTTCGCTTTAGCGTGGCGATGTGATACCATGCTTATCCCACCGCGCAGCCCCTTCTCAATAAACAGGTGCTTGTCATAATCGGTGAGAAGCTCGAGTTTCACCCCTGTGCTCTTAAGAAGCGCATCCCACGACAAACCGGGGCTGGTATAGTAGTGGGCCGGATCCAACCCGTATTGCTTAAGACAGGTTTTGCGGAATGTTTCAAACACATCGGCCAGGAGCAGTACATCCGTGCGTAAGTAAAGGTCAAGGTAGTCCCCCATGTTTTTACAACCGAACGCGTTCCAGACTTTCTGGGCGTGTTCATAGTCTGCAGCAGATATACCCTGTTCAGAGAGCTTGCTGTAGAAATCATGGATCGGCGGCAGTGGAGCATCAAACTTATCCCAGCCATCCATGAACTCATAAGGATACACTCCCTTACGCAGCAGCAAGCGCCGCTTCATCTGGTCTGGCTCGTATTCCGCCGTCACAGCAAAGGCATCTGGGTTGTTAGCAGACACAAGCTTGTCAAGAGAGGCTAGGAGGAACTGTGCACTGTCAATGAAGCGCAACTGTCCGACCGACAGGGAGATATACTTCTCCATGTTATTTGGGATGCAGTTGATATTGCCCTCCACTTTGCTTATACCCTGCATCAAGAGATGGGAGTCGTAGCCCCGCAGGTTATGGAACACCACAGGGATGGGTGTTGTCTTGGGACTCAGCCAAAGTTTCAGGTTACACACGTTATGGGCTGGCCCTCTGTACAAGCCTGTTATATGGCAGTGATCGCGAACAGAGTCACAGCCCAGTTTTTTCTTGCATACATGACAGTGAGTTGCAGCCTTATGTGCCCTTCTATCCTCCCGAGTCATCCGCATAGGGAAAGGCTTGGACAGAACTGCTTTGATCTTTTGCTCCTCCTGCTGCAGAGCCTGTAAGAACTTCTCCACAACATCGCTTCCTCTATAAACCACAGGGGGTTCTGTCTGCCCATCACATCGGACAACCACATAGCCGTAACCACATGGCTCATGCTCCTGTGTTCTCTGCGAGTTGCTCTTACCAGGATTAGGCGCAGGTCCCGGAAGCTTCACTGTGAGCGCCTCAAAGTCGGCATAGATAAGATAGGGGGCAGCAAGCTGTTTCTGCCAGTTCTGGAAGGATAATATGTTCTTCCCTTCCTCAGGCATGTCAACTCGCACAGCAGTCTGCCCGATAACCATGCACTCAGGTTTGTGCGCCAGGAGCAGTTTCTCAGTGGTGTATCCATGCAAGCATCGCCCGCAGAAGAACTTGCGGTGCTCGTACTTACTCTGGTCATACAGCAGGCGGTTCAGGTCTTCGATCTGCGTGTAATGAAACCTACCGTCCTCCTCAATCAGCATGAGGTTTATACATGGACCAGGCTGTCTGCTGATACGGTGAACGATGGTGGCCTTTCCATCCCAGCCAAAGACATTCAAGCCGCCTACTTTAGCATGTTTTTCTATCTTCTCAATCTGCGAGATAGGTGTTGGATAGTCCACGCCTTTTCCTTCTAAGAGTCTTAAGAGCGGCTTAATGTTATATTTCGATGGTCGCTGCGGGTTCTTGGCAACCGGGTGCAGAGCCGCTTCAATGGAATATAGAACGCAGTGTGGGTCATTTGTGTTTTTTACGTTTCTAATTGCCTTCTTTACCGCCAGCTTTCTCGGCAGTTTCAGGTAGGAGCCACCTTTCAATGGCTGGTAGTTGGCAATATCAATCCACAGAGTTGTGACCGCCTGAAACTCCCAGCCAGAACCTTGGTTGGTCCACTTCTCCAACCGCTCTTGGATATTAGCATTGCACTGGTCCAGCTCATCGTTAATATCTTCTAGGGAGAGAACCACCTGCTGCTTATTACGCAATACAGGCTCAAAATACTCAGTACTGTCATCATCTGAGTGCTTGGAGAGTCTTACCTTAAGGGCAAACTGACACTTGATTCCACCTAGTTCTTCCAGCTCACCAGTCAAAACTTTATGCATCTTCCGACGCATGCCCTTAACGAACATCATAAGGTCCGAGCTAAGGGGGTGAGACTCAGGAACGTTCATCACCCATCCACGCAAATAGTTTTTAACAGCCCACTTAGTCTTTTTGAAGGCAAGACGCGCTGTGGGGACTGGGGACTGGGTTGTGGGGATGCGTGGGGCAGGGACTGGTCTGCGTGGGGCAGGGACAGGTCTGCGTGGGGCAGGGACTGGTCTGCGTGGGGCAGCAGTGGGGACAGGGATGCGTGCCACCCCAGCCTTTAATCTAGCAAACATCTCCTTGTATGTACGGTCATATTCATTACGCTCTTGGAGTGCTTTGAGTGCAACCTTAGAGTGTGGATAAGGAGGCTTAAAACCGTGAATTGAAACATAATCATTTTGGGCTTCACGTGCTCGCTGATTATGAGTCATGTTTACTATACAGTTCCATTAGTCTAAAAGGGAATTCGTTGATACACAAAAGGCAACAACAATACAGCGAGCGGACTTTGACCTATGCAGTAAACACCCGTCTCTGACAAGGTGCCAAGCTTCGTCGCACATAGCCGACAAACCATGTTGTTGACAGCGCCACAAGATTTCTATTTTTATACAGTGGGGAATCCCCGTTCAGTGGCGCCGACTGGCGTGTCCCCAGCCATAGGCCGTTGTGAAACAATCTTTTGGGCAAGACGAAGACGACTGTGGTTGACTTTATCGAACCCACAATCCATACACAATCCTACCTTATTATTTTTTATAGCCTTCTGACAACCCGTACAAAGACGATTAATAACACCATGTTTTATCTTGTATCTGTGTAAGTTACAAAACTCTTGCTCTTGCGTACAGGGCCTGTTACAGGGGACTTTCTTTCCGAGCAATATCCATGGGCACTTATTGTCAAATACTACCATTGTTATATATATAGATATCTATTAGTCTAATTGATAATACCGTCTGGCGGCAACTGGGTATCAGACGGCACCACAAGCAACTCCTCCTTTACAAAGCCACGGAGAGGTCCATCCAGCAAATAGTATAGTACAGGCTCACCAGATTTAGTGACAGAGCTTCCAATCCGGTAAACATTGAGTGACCACACAGGGTCAGTGGCCCGCCGCCGGTGGTCTTGCTCTGCCTCACCAGGCTGGTAGAGGTAGCGAACGCCAACATCAGAGGGAAGCTTTTGCTCTTTGACCCCCAGAGGACGCCCTGGTACGACTGCCGAGGGCTTTTGTGCAACTCGTTTTGCCTTTATAGCATCTTTAGGTTTTTTTCCAGTCAAGCGGGTCACCTCATTATTTATCGCAGAGACTACAGCCTGCAGTCGAGAAACCCACTCAGTCGATCGTTTTCCAGTATCCCTTAACTCTACGGCATACTGGTGACCAAAGAGTCTTCAGCAAGGGTTCGGTTAAAGCGTTCCACTATACCCTGGTCTCGATGGATATTCACATGGCCACGCCTGACTGATACTCCATGTTTTACTAACAGCTGATTCGCTGCACCCATAAACTCCCGTCCGGGGTCCACCTGAAGTAGTTTAGGCCAATGCAGCGGTCCTCGTTTGTATATCCTCTCAAGTGCACCTGCGACCTCCTTAGCCTCTTTTGTAGTCAATGGCTCAGCCGCTTTGTAGCGCGAGGCCACATCAACCAATGTTAGGGCATACTTGTAAGTCCGGCGCTTCACAACGTCATGAGGAAGAAATAAGAGATCGGCTTGGTGAACCTCATTGGGGACAGGGACATCAAACTTTGGCCTGGGAATGTGTTTTGGCACTGGCAGGTAGATTTGCCATATAGCTTGCTTTGTTAGCCACCCCCTGGCAACTTCCTCAGAAACCCTCGCTTCTGTCGCAAGCTTCTTGATAGCAGTAATGCCTTTCCAGTATCCCTTAGGACTATAGTAGATCTCTTGCATGCGACGATCCATATACAGAAAACGTTCGAGTCTCCAAATGACCTACTTAGCAAGCCTGTATGCAACCAGCCCAGTCGCAGCCATACCCAGTATAATGAACGCCACCTCACGCCCCCTCTGTTCATCTGAGGGCTCGTAGAAGTCTGAAAGCTGCGGCTCAGAGCCCAGCGGGTCGACGGTTTTATTCGTAATTAGGGCGTACTCACGCATAGCCTCGTCCGCATCCTTAAAAGTATGCTCGGCGTGGCCCTGGCGGCGCAGTTGCTCATTGATGAAGTCTAAGAGCTCAGTTCTCTTCTTGGCCCATGCTGCCTGAGCAGATTGAAGCTGCTCGATTGCCATATCATGGCGGTTACGTTCCGCGTCCACTTGGCTGCCTCGTAATTTAGAGAATAAAAAGTTGCTCCCAGAGAATGCAAGGGCGTTAACAAGAGCACCCCCAACAAGTAGCGCGAGTGTGGCCATTACTTCAGTATATCAACTGGTAAGATTCCTTGTTTAATTAGCATATCCTTTGTGGCCATAGCTAGTGATACATCGGCAACAGCCATAGCCAGGTCCCGTAGGGTGAAATCAAGACGTGGCACCCCACCACCCAGAGCCATCTTAGCAAGCTTGGCATAACCTATTAAAATACCGGATACAACTACACCGTGGTACAGAGCGTTGACGAGCATTTTTCCATCAGTAATTGGTGTTGTCATCTTATTCCATATAAAACGGATCCTTTAAATGAGCGTCTGGAGGCTTTTGTACCACAACCTGTTTAGGGTGTGAGGCTACCATCTGGTGCCTGTAGCAATACAATGCCAACACGCCAACACCGCCGACAACCAAAGGCACAGCCCATGTTGACCACGTCCACCTTTCCATAGGTTTGCTCGTTAATATTGGCTCGACAGCTTCATCTCTACCATCTGTAAGCGCTGCCTTAGCCTCTCGGAGCTCTCTCAGAAGCTTATTTTGATTGGCTTTTCGAGCTGCAGCACCCTTTCGTCCTGCCGCAACCCTTTTAGCGTTTTTTTTGTCACTGACGTTATCTCCACCGGTGTTGTCTACCCTTGATTCGTGTTCGTTTCTTCCATGTTTACTTACTAAATTTTATTTGTCCAATTGACAGCTCTTAGAAAGCACCTGTTATAGCGGAGTTAAGCACATGCTATAGCGGAGTTAAGCACATGCTATATCAGAGTTAAACACATACTATAGCGCCGAAGTGGTGTGTCTTCCTCTCCACCGGCCCCTGTTGTTTCGGTGCTTGTTTTTCCAAATTGACAGTGCTTAACTGTTGTTAAAGCCGCAGTTAAGGGATCTAAAAACATACCATAGCGATGATATAGCTCACAAGTGGCAGTGCTTAGCGCGTGTCCAATAAACGGATCCGTCTCGAGGTCTGTAATTAGCCTTGGCTGGTGTTCTGGTGGGATTGGTAGAAACATACAAGCAATACCTGAGTACAGCTGTAGCAGTGTCTGACCTAGAGTACGTGTCATGCTGGCACCTAGCCGAGCCTCGTATTTCACATACAGCTTTATGATCTCTTCATCAGACATTGATTCAACCTGGTCAATTGTAAGGCCCTTCAAACCAAGGTACTGACGGCCCTGACCTCCGGCTATGACGGCAGCAAGCCTATCTCTCTTAGAAGACATATCTACACTAGGGGTGCAACTAGGTTCCGCTCCCCCAGACTTTGTCTCCACTAAGCCAGTCGAGTCCTGTTCAAGGAGTTTATCAATAATGGTATCAGGATCCATGAATATACGTATACGCCTTCGAGCTTCAAAATACTGCACCGCTACCCAGATAAAGAAACCTAAATTGATTACTGAGGCAGCGGCTGCTATCAAGGCCAATATCACTTCAATCGACGGCATATGCAGTAGGCTGATCAGTCTTCAGCAGCAGTTTTGCGTGCTTGGTCTTTGCTAGTAGTTGGCGTACTGTGGCACGTTCCTCCTTTGTTGGAATTACATCATTTTCACGTAAGGCGTCTTCAAACGAGTCACGGTCCTTGGTGTGAAAGAGCACCATCCAGCGAGTCTGCTCACGTAAGTCCTTCAGCACAGAGTTGTACTTTTGGGTGAGGACCCAGACATTTTGCTGCGCATAGCGGCCGCTAAAGGCCAGTTCAGATAACATGTCTTTCTTCTTGGTTCGGGCCTTTGCTGCCGAACAGTCATCGATGATGTAGAGGGTAGGCTCGCCCTTAAAACAATGGTAGAAAGCCCTCAGGTGGTCATGGAGCCGCTCCCCTGGATCAACCACGTACACCTCTGAATCATCCCACACCCATGACCGCGTCCGATAGGCCTCGTTGAAACGTATGGTAGGGCAGAGGATTACAATATGCTCGAAGGCACCAAAGAAGGGCCCTTCAAGTAGGTCGAGGATGAATGCGGTTTTCCCACATCCTGTCTGCCCACAAACAATTGCCGAACAGGGGCCATCTGGAAATGTAAACTTAGTAGACTGCGCTGACGAACCTGCCATCTTTAATGTTAAGCTGTGCATCCATTACAATATACATGTAAACGTTCAATGCACCGGCCGCCTCTGCCTTTTTTGTGATCTGTATGGTGATGCCCTCAGACGCATTCTCCACAGCCCTGCCACTACCGTGCAGCTGGTCGTCATCACTTGTCCTTAAGTCGAGCCACAGAGCATACTTAGTGGTTAGGTACTCTCCTAGGGATACGTCTGACAATGCCAAGTCTTTTGCAGCTATTGCTACACTGGGGTCTCGTTTACACATTGCTGCACAGGCCTTCTTCACCTCGTCCCACTGCTGGTAGCCACGCATGCCCTGGGCATAGAGCTGATTGGGGATGCCCTCAATGGTCACCTCGACCTTCGTAATCTTTGGGTTGTAGAACGACTCTGTCTTCCTGGCGTATGAGACATTGGCTGAGTCTTCAAAGAGCAGTAGGATGCCCTTCATGCTGCGAGCCGGCACGTTCAGGTTGATGTTCCACAGTGTATCTCTTTTATTGTATACAAGCTTCCTGTGACAAAGCACACGGTCATACAGAATCGAGAGCCGACTTGTGTACTGTGTGCGTATCATGTGGGCCAACTCTGTGTGGGTAACCATGTCATACTCCAGCGAGATGCCATCAATTTTGTAGCTTGCAGCGGTGTCGCCTGTTGCGTGAATCACGCGGTTGTAGTCGTTGAACGTGAGCTCGTATTCCAGTCTGTCACTAAGCGCACTTTGGTAGAATGGCATGTGGCTCTCAAGGAGTTCAAAATCAAGCGGAACGTAGAACCTGTTAACATACACATCGGCTACGGCCTTGTCCTCTTCCTCGGTATCAACCTTGTCTCCTGCCCCCAGTCGTATCTTAGTTGCGTTTCTATCATCTGATGTGTCAATGCCCTGATACTGAAGGCCCTGTCTCTCCTGTGCTGTCCGCCACAAGTCGTGGTAACAGTGGTAGATATCGCTGTCATCAATAGACATGACCTCATTGCCAGAAATCTTGATTGTCAATTTTTTAACCACGGCGCGGCCCAGGTTTTGCACAACGCTGCGGTTAACATCAGTCGAGGTCAGCGTGATTGTAAAGGCCAGCCGTGCTGTCCCTGGAACAATGACGTCTTCTGCACCTAGATTGGGGAAGCGAACCAGCAGTTGTTGGTTCTGATCAATAGTGCTTGGATTGTTTGTAACGACTACAGATTGTCGC
Source organism: Urechis unicinctus (assembly GCA_034190875.2). Lineage (NCBI taxonomy): Eukaryota > Metazoa > Annelida > Polychaeta > Xenopneusta > Urechidae > Urechis > Urechis unicinctus. The sequence goes on from CM067352.1 coordinate 45,087,387, forward strand.
ACGCCCTTTACCCCGAGGGGTTCGTGTATCCGGCGGTGTGGGTTTAGTTTGCGTCCGTAAGTACTCGTCATGTTGAATGTTTAATTACACTTATATCTTTAACACACAGACATGGAGTTTGATAACCCAGCATTTGACGACCCAGAGGAGGAAGGGGCTATGGGAGGGGATAGGAATGAGACTAGCTTTGATGATGAGGAGACTTACCTGATTGACGAAACTTTAGATACGTCGTACTCGACTATGCCACCATGGGCTATTACTGAAATGCCTGCTGGGTTAACAGGAGATCAGGTGGCTTCCAAAGAAGAAACTGAAGTCTTATTTAAGAGGTGGGAGAAGGCAGTGTCTAAGCATGGGCTGCAGGCCACTCTGGAGTTTAGATCGTCTCAACAAGGGGACCTTTGGGTTAAGTGGGGCCGAGAATGGAAGCTTCTTACATGGAAGAACAATCCCAACAAATTCCTCTCTCCTAGGAGTATCCTAGATTACGGTGGTACACAGCTTGCTCGGGCTCTTGGAGTGACCCCTGAACTATCCACAGTGGCAGCAAAAGCCCTACAAGGCGTTGACGAAGCTGCTGCTAAAGCGGAAGCTGCACTTCCAAAGTTAGAAATGAGCAGCCCCGAAGCCATGACAGAGCAAGGTGGTGCGGAAGAAACAAGCTTCATAGAGGGCGTTCATAACGCCATAGAAGACCTAGGCACACAAACAGACAACGAACTACCACTCAGAGAGCTTATGGGGCTTGATAAGGCTATGCAGACCCAGAGGGGTGAGCTGGTCAATAACCTAGCTAAGATAACTGAGATAGAAAGGAATATAAAACAGCGGGAAGCTAAAATGGCAAGCCTGGAGGAGGAAGGGAGGGGTGATAGTCGAGCATGGAAATTCCAAGCAAATGAGCTTGCAGAGCTGCAGGACCTGCGGAGTGCCCGTATTGAGGCTGCCTCTGAAAACTGTAACCGTCTAAGGACCCAAATTAACCGCATCAGGGAAAAGATCAACAGACTTCTTAACGAGGACACAACACTAGCTGAGCGTGTACGCGACCTGTTCCGGGAGCAGGGTATATCAATCGCCTCCATACTCACTGCGATTGGATTGGCAATCTCGACCCTTGTAGTTGCTTTGACGGGCGGAGGGAGCACTAGTCCAACCCCGGCACCAACGCCGACACCAGCTGATAAGCCTGGTTTAAAGGAATGGATTAAAAAACAGCTGAACTCCTTGGCAAACGTCCTGAAGGGCCTAGCCGGTAAGGCAGCAGCTGCCCTTCCAGGAATCATTGGATCCATCGTATCATGGCTGCTTACGTCAGCTGCAAAGGTGGCTGGTTGGATGGCAGAACATGTATGGGCCGCAGTTGTGGCGGTGGGGGAAGTTATCCTCCTGATACTCCGTGACTTACTACGTAGCAAACCAAAGCACAGCTAAGCCTATAGCGATTCCGCCTATAATAAGAGCGGTTTTCTCATCCTCGTGCGCCCCACGCAGACCAGTCTCGGCCATAGGGGCGGGCCCTGGCGAGGAGAGTTCCATATCTGTATCTGTATCTGGCGGAGGGTCAAAGCTTCCTCTATCTGGAACAACCGGAACCGCGTTGACATCAGTATTGCTGCCGATCTGCTGCTCCTCAGTTGCGATAGTAATCAGATTGTTGTACCCAGCAACGTCTCCAATGGCGAGGCTCATATCAGACGGAGCGATGTACAGGCCCGTTCCAAACACATAATCAACCTTTGAGGAGGCATTCTGGAGTACGTTCTGATACCGTCGGATGGATGATGGAATATCCACTGGGGAGTTGATGGCATCCTCAACGTTAGCCTGAAATTGTTTTTGGGCATCAAAGGACGTTCCAACACCTAGTATCTCTGAGCGGGTCTGCGCCTGAGCACTAACAATGGCCCAGACATAGGTCCGAATGCTGTCGTTAATTCGCTCAACGCCGGTCTGTGTAAAGCCCTCAGACGTGTCCAGTATGAAGGTACTCCAGGCCTCGTCTGCTTCAGATCCCTGTGCTAGATGTAGAACAGCACCCATTTTCTCCTGAAAGGATTGTAGGTTACTCGCATGGGCAAAACCTGGCTTTGTATCCTTTTCCGCCTCAAAGACCATCCGTGTAGGGTCATAACGAACGTTTCGACCAGCAACCTTGACGACACTCCCGTAACCATACGCATCATGTGCATATAAGATACCAAGGCCACTATTAGCTACGGTTGCCTTCTGGCGCCAGTCTGTGTTTGGTTGAACACCAAAGTTAGTGCAGAGTCTCTCATATGCCCTCTTGTCATATGTATTGTTATAGGGGTCATAGGCATGATCCTGAGGTAGAGGCGCTTGCAGTTCTGCTAATAGGCGACGCACTGTGTAATAAAGGTGAAAGGTGTAGAGAGCTTTCACGAGTGGAATCCCAGCCTTGAGGTGATCGTGGGAGGACACGCCGCAGCCGGCTGATGCACACCACACTGCAAAGTTTAACTGGTTTTGCCAAAACTGCATTGGATTTGTCAACCAGTCTTTTACTACTTTGTCCGCTGTTACCGGCGGCACCTTATAGTTACTGAATAGATCAGGAAACTTTGCTGTAAATGTACCACCATTGTGAACAACTTGAATTGTTTGTCAGGTTAGTTTATCTCCCACACCATATGTGGCTGGATACACCCCGCCCGCACCATATGGGGTAGCTTTTCTATTGAAACTAAAGGCTTGTTTATTCATAGTGCTATGTATCACACTCTGTCAAATGTTCAAAGCGGCGGCGCTGTGTCCCTGCAAAAACCTATTGACAACACTGCAGGCGATCTATGTGTTGGCCTAAGGTCAATCACGTATACTGTGGGCTGGTACAATCTAGAATCAGACGAGAGCATTGCATGGCGGTCAAGGAATTCAGAAGAGAGAGGATATGCTGCATTAAAACCAGGCCTCTGGAGTTTCAGCCTTCTTCAGGAGCATATTACACCATTAGGTATCGGTTTGGAGGTTGATGCTGTAAATGGGGTTATTGCCCTAACAGTTCCAGACAATGTGGGTGCGCACATAACAGGCGGAGTGTTAACAATGTTGGGTCTTGACGGCCTCAGTGGGGGGTGGATACCTTCAGGTACTTACATAGGTGACCGGCCCATCAACTTTAGCATCTTTAACACAATTTATGTTCACCTCGATAAAGTCAGTACCACACACAACATGCTAGATGGTGCGCCCACTACGCTTCTTCAAGTTGTTGGCTTAGAGGGTGGCTCTTTCTGTGATATTATAACCACGAACATCGCTAATCCTGTCTGTAAGCGTGTCACTAGTGGAACAGTGCATGAGTTAAAGGTTCAGTTACGCGATAATAAAGGAAGGCTATTAGATAACCACGACTTACCTGTTAGCGTTGTTCTTAAATTTACAAGATGTCAATAAAAACGAGTATTTATGGACCTAGGCAAAAACCGACAGACACTGTTCAGGGCGCCGACCTCTCGGAATATGCTACAAAGACCTATGTATCTATTGGTGACTCAAAAAAAATGGATAAAAGTGGCGGTACTATGACTGGAGACCTTGAAATGGGAGATAATAAAATCGTTGAGTTGGGAGACCCGACTTAACCGAAGGATGCTGTTCATAAAAAGTATATTGATGCTGAATATAGACAGCAGAACAGGTACCTGAGACGATACGTAGATGAAAAGACGAAACCACTCATTACTATATGGGCAGAAGCAAGTGGCCCCCTTCGCAGAGGATATGAGTGGTCGTTTGGCCATGGGGCTAGGGGTCGAGACTCACATGACTCAAGCTGTGGATATACCATGTTATGTAATGGCAAGATCATTCGTATGGGGTTGTCTTCGGGTGTTGGTGCTGATGCTGGTCCTATATCAGTCGTTCCTGTTATTAATGGAACGAATCAAGTGGTAGGAATAAGTAAGCCTGCTAACCAACGGGCTGTTGTAATAACTTTAGACCAGTCTTTACAGCTAGAAGAAGGCAACATTATTAACTTTTATACAACCACACAAAACAGAGGGGCGACTTGGTCTGTAGCTTCACTCCTAATTGAACTTGATATATAGACTTATGTATACAAAGACAGTATGAAACAACAACCAACGACTGCACCGTTAAATCCGGAGCCTCCTCTATGTGGTCTGGGGCACTCCTATCGGCTGAATGATATCAGTCTTAAGAAGCAATACCTTGAGAAAGAAATTGAAAAATATGGTGCTATGTACAAAAAATATAGGTGTGCAGTAAACTCAGTGGACGCTGTAGACACTGCTTTAGTTGCTGTGGGTATGTGTCTTGGCGCAAGTGGTGTAGGTGTAATGTCTACAATAGTTGCCATTCCTATTGCCACAGTGTTGGGTGCTACTGGAGCCGCTTGTGGGCTACTTGTAATTGCTGGAAAATTCATCAGTAGGCGGCTGACCATTAAGTTAAAAAAGCATGACAAGATCCGCATTCTCGCTCAGAGCAAATTGAATACCATTGCTGACATTGTATCGGCGGCGCTTGAAGATGGGTATATCTCAGATGATGAGTTTAAGCTCGTTTCGGTCGAGATCATAAAATATAGTCAAATGAAAAGTGACATTAAAGCAAAATGTTTGAAAGCGGCAGAATCGCCCCCTAGACCTGCTAAGGTATGACCCGGACAGTCCATTTGAAGTGTGGGGGTTGCTAGATATAATGGAGGCGGCGATAAAATCTTTCTGCAACGATCATACTGGAGTCAAACAAAATACGGACCAGTGGGAGACCATGAGGAAGGGCTGCGTTGGAGGAAGTGACTACTCCGCTATCATAGGGCAAAACTACTTCAGCAGCTATAGCAAGAAACTGACAGAAAAAACTAGCAACGGGGGTGTTCGCTTTAGCGCACCCTGCCCCTGGGGTACGACTTTTGAGGAGGTTGCAATTGCGGTATTGGAGAAGGTGTACGACACCAAGGTCTACGGAAATAATATCTATATTGATGGCGGCGCGACGGCGTACTCTCCGGATGGCTTTTGTGTGCTCCCAATCCGGCAGGCTGGAGTGGATGCTGTCTGTCTGGGGCATCCTGAGGAGGTTGTACTGCTCGAGATAAAGTGCCCCTACACTCGGAGTCCTGGGAGGGTGATTCCGAATATGTATAAGCCTCAGGTTCTGTTGGGGTTGCACCACAGTCCGGTGGCGACCATCGGGGTGTTTGTCGACTGCGTTTTCAGGTTGTGCTCCTTTGAGGACCTGGGGAGAGCTGAGACGTATAACCAGGAGTATCACAAGGATCAGAAGAAGTATAAGGAGACGGTGGCTTGGGGGTGGGCGGGGGTGGAGGGGCTTGAAGACGGCGACTATAGTGTGAACGGGAGATTTAATGGTTGCCTGGGCTTGGAACAGGAGCATCACGGTCCTTGGTTGGGAAGACCGAGTGGGACCACAGAGAGGCCGACGGGGGCTTTCTACTGTTGGAAGCTCTTTACGATGAGATTGATAACCGCTCGTCCCGATCCCGACTTTATCAAGAAGAACGACGCTAAGGTTGCCCAGTTTATACAGGTCCTCAACCGCGTGAAAAATGGAACTTACAGCGACGGTCACAGATATTTATCACTCAATAACCTCTACGGTGACTAACTACTGGTGTGGGCCTATACCATAGGGGCTGGAAGGGCTGGGCTCATATGGTAGCATATGGTGGGGGGGGGGAGGTGCGAGCGGTTCGCTGGCTCATGTGAGTCACCCTGTATATGTGTGTTTTCTGTGTTGCACCATATGAGATAGGTGTGTCATAATCATATGAGACAGGTGTGCCAGTACCGCTCGCACATGTGAGTCAGCCTGTGTGTGTGTGTGTTTTCTGGGTTGCACCATATGAGATAGGTGTGTCATAATCATATGAGACTGGTGTGCCAGAACCGCTACTCCCTATACTACTCATAACCATATTTAGCTCCATGCGCGAATGCCGTGATGGTTATGTAGGTTGCTTCCCAAAATAGTGATAACCCATATGAATTCCAGTCGCAATTGCAGATTTATCTATATATTCTGTGTGTATTGCTACACTACTATCTTACATACCTAGTCGTACAAATTTAATGGGTGTGCATGAGTCAAGTTGACATAACAATCGTTATTCTAACTGTTTAAAGGCCATTCCTAGTCTATGCAGTAATATGACATAGGCTTTTGTGTTATGAAGAAGTTTATGTGCTGTGCATGTTGGATTATCTGCAAAGTACATTAACTTCGCTTCATATTATAGTGAAGTTGCTATTGCTTTTATGTAATAAATAACCAGCCTTATTCCATTCGCGAAATTACCTCATCTAGGCTTAGTACTTCACTGGCTAAATATATATCCACTGTGAATTACGAATCCAAGGCATATGATTTTGAGTGGCACTATCATTCATCAATAGCAGTAACTAATTTATAAGATGGATGAGCCGTGAGTCAGACGAGAATCGTCAATTATTTACGACATTCGATGAAATTACGAAGGGAAGCCTTCTGTAACACAACGTATGAACATAGCTTGAGGAGTATAGATCATAGTCATATAGACCAAGCGTCTGCAATGCGCATTTCAGTAAGACTAATTGTCACTCAGTTATCACTGTTTTATCAGAATTTGGTTATCTCAGGTTACATTTTACCAAAGAAGTCGTTTATTCAAAAAATACAATAAAGAACTGAAACTTTACGTAACACTCAACGATCAGATGATATCGCGCTGGTGATGGATGACGATGATTGTGACGCAGTGACCGTGCCCCTTAAGTGCTTATCGCCGCTCTGGTGGCAAAACTCGAGGGCAGTTACAACGCTGTTTCATTGATCCCATGGGTCGTGTATAGTAACAACAGTTTGTATCATCTTGGAATAAAATCTTCAATATGAAGACAAGGTCAGTTTGCAATGCATGAATATGCTTTCGTATGAATCCGACAACTAATGAAAAGTTCTTATAAGAAATCATTCATACACCACATGCAGTACAACGAAACAGAAACAACGTAAAACGAAACAACGGTATTGCTATCGGTGACATCAAGTTCTTATCATATCAAAGCAATTGAGATTTTAATGCTCGACCTAACATAATAACTGAAATCCTGGAATCGACTAAGAAGAACAATAATTGGAAATGGAACTAGTTCATACAATACGTTAGTCTGATTAACTGTGAAAAACGAAATTCCCACAGTAATTTACTCGATAAAACGTCATGATATGAAGCGTTGTTTATAACGGAATGTTTTAGTGAATAGTTGTTGGTTTCGAAGCATCAGTGTGGATGTTATTAGACAACGAACAGTGAGTAAAGGATCATTGAGTAAGGCTTTATAGCGTCACATAAACTGACATGTGCCCGGACTCGTCTTCTGATTTCTAATGAATGCCCAGATGGCAGCGCAAAGAGACCTTTAGAAATCGTCGCATACACATGAATGCATTCAATCACGTCTATGTTCATGCTACAACGACCTACGTCACAGAAAACGATTGGAAACTTGCTAGTTTCATTTATCACGCATTCACAATTGAAATGATTGGTTTAGCCTTAAGTGGTATTGTGAAATATCATATGCCTAGACAAGAACAGACGTCGAGTGGCAATAATAAATCGGGATTCATAGTACACGAATATTGAACACCAATACAGTGTCTGAATTGTTTATGGGCAGCTGCAGTGTCAGGAATCATATAACATAGCTTAGGGTCATGATACTTTTAAATTAAATGAAATGATATCATCACTTTCATTCCAGATATATATTACTGACCGACTACGGGGTGGGTATAAATATATTTATAGAGAGAGATGAGAGAGAGAGAGAGAGATACTTTTAATTAAAGAGATAGATCTATGAGAGATGATATCATACACTAGATTCATTCCAGATATATATTATACTATACCGACTACGGAAATGTGGGTATATATATATATATATATATATATATATATATAATATATATATATATATATATATATCTATATATATATATATATATATACTATATATATATATATATATATATATATATAATATATATATTATATATTCTATATATCCATATATATATATATATATTATATATATATATATATATAGATATATATATATAATATATATATATCTATATATATATATAATATATATATATATATTCTATATAGATATATATATATATCTCTATATATATATATATATATATATATATATTTATATATATATATACTATCTATATATATATACTGTATATCTATACATATATATACTATTGTATATATCTCTCCCTATATATATATATATATTATATATATATTTCTCTCTATATATCTCTCTATATATATATATATATCCCCCTATCTATATATATATATATCTCTATATATTCTCTCTATATATATATCTCTCTATCCCTATCTCTGTATATATCCCTCTATCTTTCTCTCTCCCCTCTCTCTCTCCCTCTCTCTGTCTCTCTCTCTCTCTCTGTGTCTCTCCCTCTCTCTCTATATCTCTCTCTCTCTCTACATATATCTCTCTCTATATATATATCTCTCTCTCCCTCTCTATATATATATGGTCCCTATATATACACACATATATATATCTCTATATATATATATATCTCTGAGATATCTCTGTAGATATATATATAGTATATATATATATATATATATATATATATATAAGATATGTCTATATAGTCCCTATATGTATATATAGATGTATCTATATACACACCCCTATATCTCTCTCTCTATCTATATCTCATCTCTCTCTCTCTATATATCTTCAGCTGTCTCTATAGATGTATACATGTGTATATTTCAGGGGAAAAAATACACGGGGGCGGCGGGCGAATTCGCCCTGGAAATGCGTAAAAGAGCCCCCGAAATCGTCCAAAAGAGCACTTACGAGGGCGACATAAAAACTGGAAATCGCCCCCGTAATTAACTGCCGAGTAAGTAGTGGCGATGGCCAGTGCAGTTATCACGCCGCTAGCGCTCGGCCCCGCCGCGCACGCACACGCACGGCGGCCGGAGGCGCACGCGCACGCACGCTGTCTTGCGCCCGTCTGTCGCAATGAACTCTGATAGAATTCAGTGGTCCGTCGATCGGGTACGGTGTGCATGCATGTGAGATTGTGAGCGCGCGCGGTTGCACGCGTTCGTTATGCATGCGGAGTTTCGTATATTACCGTAAACATCATACAGTATTACAAAGCCGATTGAGTATACTACGTGTTATACGTAGCAAAGTGCGCAACGATTGTTGCGCATCGCACATTCATATATATGCGATAACAATTCCAGCGCTTGTGAGTGGTATGTGCAAACACATCACTCGATCGGCAAGATATCTTCGGTACTTCGTCTTCGGTTGAATGAGTTGAAAAGACTCCTATCGGAGCATCACTCAAGATATGGAACGATTTCTCATTCGAGCCGGTACTTCCATTGAGCCGGATCCCGACCCAGTGGCAGTGCCAGCACCGCCGAAGGCAAACGTGACGCCGACGGTAAAGCGGAACAAAAACCTGTTTCCAACGAATCAACAGTCAAAGCCTGGGCCTTTGACTGGCCCGAGATCACGAGGGAGAGCGGCGGGGCCTTGCAGATTCACTTCAAGGCCTGCCGCTCCTACCAGCCATGTATAATTTTCAAGTGCCACATGATTCACATCAGGCTGTGCTACAATTAAATTTCAATTCAATTTAATATATCATACAATGAAGTGAATAACTTTACTGCGTAAAATGAGGTAGACGGTTCATTGAATAGTATATTAAATTGAATTGATATTTAATTGTAGCACAGCCTGATTTGGCACTTGAAAATTATACATTTTAAAATGGGTTAATGGGTGATCGGGTATAAATAAAAACAGTGGAAAGCCAGTAAGGTACTCAATTAAACTCAATTTAATAATAAATATAAATACATTATTATAAATAAGCCCCCCGAAATTGTAAAAAGTAGCCCCCAAAAGAGTAGCCCCCGAAATGGAAAAAAGTAGCCCCCGAAAGTTAAAAAAGTAGCCCCCGAAATTTGTCCAAAAACTGAATATGGAGCCCCCCCCGAAAATTTGTTTTTAATTTTTTCACTTATATATATGTATATATAAATATATATACATACATACATATATATATATATATATATATATATATATATATATATATATATATATATATATATATATATATATATATATATATATATATATATATATATATATATATATATATATATATCTATCTATATATATATATATATATATATATATACATAAATATATATATATATATACATTTATATATTTGAAGACCTTGACGCCGCAATGGAGGAGGGTTGGACCACGGGAAGGGATGAAAAGCAGGAGACTTACATCATATCAGGTGGGAACAAAAGAAGGAACCAATGTCTTAGTTACGAGGTGGGAGAAGGCAGTGTCTAAGCATGGGCTGCGGACCCCTCTGGAGTTCAGATCGTCTAAAGAAGGTGACATTGGGGTTAAGTGGGCCCGAGATGGGAAGCTTCTGACATAGAAGACCGATCCCAACAAATTCCTATCGGCTAGTAGTATAGAGAAATACGGTGGTACACATTATACTCGGGGTCTTCCCAGGCGAATTAGTTTGAAGAGCTGCAGGACCTGCGGCGTGTCCGTGTTGAGGCTGCTTCTGCAAACCTTGAACGTCTGCGGACCCAAATAATCCGCATCAGGGAAACGATCAACAGACTTCTTAAAGAGGACACAACGCTAGCTGAGTGTGTACGCACCGTGTTCCGGGAGCAATGGGTTATAATCTCGAACTTGGTACTTACTTTGACAGGTGGAGGGACACAGTAAACACCAGCAGTGCCAACACTAGCTGACAAGCCCGGTGTAAAGGAATGGATTAAAAACATCCGAACTCCTTGGGAAATGCACTGAAGGGTCTGGCCGGTAAGGCAGCTGCTGCCCTTCCAGGAATCATTGGCTCCATCGTATCATGGCTGCTAGAGTCAGCTGCAAAGATGGCTGGTTGGATGGCAGTACATGTATGGACCGCACTCGTGGTTGTTTAGGGAGTAATCCTCCTGATACTCCGTGATCTGCTACGTAGCAAGCCGAAGCACAACTTAGCCTATCGCGATTCCGCCTACAATAAGATCGGAGCTTGGGTCCTCGTGCTTTCCTATGGCATGGTCTATCAGAAATGCCGTTCAGGACAAGTCGAGAGGCGCTGTCGGCCGAACTGCCTATATCATCAGGTGGGATGTCAAAGCTTCCTCCATTTGAAATTGCAGCATCCACGTTGA
>CM067352.1:45103703-45239631 GCA_034190875.2 Urechis unicinctus
CTTGTATTTTGGCGCTCGCAAGAATTTAGGTGATCTGATATGTCATTATCAATGGATGAATTGCGCATGGAATTGTCACGTCTTAGGTTTGTATGCATTTTATTCGACCTGTAGTTCATTATCTCTGCGTTTTAATCGCATTCTGGCACCATAACGAGGTGAGCTGAGTTTGTTATCAATGGGAATTGCACAATGTGAGTAAACTATCGCGCATAAACTCGCATTCAGCGCTAACGAGCAGGTTGTTGTGAGAAGATAAAGCAGCTAACGATAAGCAGATAAGACACACGACTCTTTGTCAGATAAACCATGGTTTGACGCTAGTTAAGTTTTTGCTACTTTAAACGGTATAGACATGGAGCGTGTCCGCACGATTGAAACGGAATAGGGCGAATATCTATTCTGATCATGGGTGCGTTATAATTGGCGCTTGTACTTCCAGCGTTGAGTTGGATTAGCGTTGGGTTAACCTGAAGGCGATACATCGATACACAAATGAGACACGCTTTTGGTGCCGTTGTGTTATAGCCAACGCAACTGCAGGATGCCATAGCGGTTTTTGCAATAATGTTAATGGACATATTCGCTTATTGAGAGAGGGTGGTAACGCTTCAGCCATAACCATAGTCATTTGTAGGTGTCACGTGGAATGAGTTACATACTAAGAATAGCTCTGAACTATTCGGACGGCTGTTTCACACCAAACCTTCACATTCATCGCAGTTTAATGGTGTTAATAACTGAAAGTTCTCTCGCGTGGTTGATTAAGCAGCATCAGCAAACAGCACGCGTTGTAACACGAAATCAAATCCTTCACCATATGTTTCTCGCGAAATAAACAGGAAAAAACGTTCAATGATGGTCAAATTAACAGTTTGTCACAGCATTTCTGCATGAGTTCACGTTGTTAATCAAAGAGGGCCAATGGCGTTAAGAAAATAAAAGCAACAACCATTTTAAGTGTAAAATAAAATTGATCTTAAATGCCAAACATGAATAACTCGTACTAATCAATTGAACACTTCCGTATACTTGTGGATTTATCGCTGGGCTACGTTCGGCAACATGTCCATAATGCGGGCCTTCTGTATCCTGTAATGTTTGAGTCGCGCCAGTGCGTAATCCAGGTAGCTGAAGTTAATGGTGGATATTTTGGATTGAACAATACTCCAGAGTGCCCACAACATATGTGAGGCCAGGGCGAAGGCATTAGCTTCCAAAAGCAAATGTTCGATGGTGTCCTCGTCTGCTGTCGTATTCTTGTTATCATCTTCAAGATAGGCACGTATGAAATTGACTTGTTCCTGACGTGTAGGAAACTGTTCGAGATTGGCAGTGAAATATGGATGGTCCTCCATAGTGTAATCGTAACACCATTCACAGAAATGGTTCCCCAGGTCGAACCCTCGGTAATTGTAGCTGCAGTACTCGAAATCTATTGGACGAACTTCCCACTTTTTGCCGTCTTCTTTCCCCGCGCCTTTGCTATCAACGAGCAGGATATTTCCTTCTTGGAAGTCGTTGTGGCAGAATACAACGGGGGAGTCCACCTTAGCTAACAGCGACTTCAGACTGTCTACCTCATTGGCTAAGTCGTAAGCGAATATCTGGCGAATCTTTTCCGACTTCTCACGATTATAGTCGTCCGAAGCGACACAGCTGAGGGAAGTATCCAAATAATCCTGAATGGTGTTGAAGAGCCAGGTGGGAGATTTACGCAGCGGCATGGTAAGTGTGTGGAACTTGGCCATGACGCGGGCACAGTCGCGAGAGATCTCGGGTATGTGTAGTTCGGTGGTACGCAGGGGACGCGAGGGAATGAACTGCTCCAAGCGGCCTTCGGGGAACACCCCGTATACATTAGGGCCAACGTTTCTTGCGGCAAGTATACCAAAAATTAATGGATCGATGAGGGCAGTTTCCGGATTATCTTGGATGATCTGCCCGTAGAGGCGTAACAATACGCGCCTCGGCTCCCTAGCCCGCAGAGGAAGCGAGTCAGGAAGAACGCATTGGTAGAGAACATTGCTGAGACCCCCGGTGACGGGCTCAATATGGAACTCCTCCTTAGTGACGTCACTCCAAGCACCTCCCAGAAACTGCTGACAGAGTTGATAGGCCTTGTTCTTCATGGCTTCATTAACTTCAGACATCCTTCTTGAATAAGCTGCCCGCACCTGTGTTGTACGAAAGCATTCACGTTAATCAACCATAAACAAGCGCTACTTGGTCCCCTAGGCTCACGAGGACAAGATATGGGTCTCTCAGAACAATAGTCTCGGAAACTTCAACAGTCAACAACACATGCGATGATATCAGGCCTGACCCCAGCGACATTCGACATGATAATATGTCAAAGGTCAACCTGAACGCAATCTAGGCGTGAGATTGACACGCAGAGATGACGGTCGTTTTAATCAATTCGCACCTTCATGATTGCACTTCAAGATGGTTTAGTATTATCAGCAACACGCCGATTAAACTGTTCTGAACAAAAGTTGGTGGAATATTTTCAACCGACTAGCTGTTTTCGTAATTTCAAAACTGACAAAAGTCGCAGATCCAGCGTGTTATGAATGGCGGATATGTTGCTTTGGATTGGTGGTGAGGTGTTTGTGTTTACTGGTGGAGGAGAAGCATTTATCAGTGTTATCGTAAGTTATCTCTGCCTGTCAGATATCACCTGAAGCCCATCCATGGGAAGCGAGGTATAGATAGTGAGGCCGCTATCTGGGCTACTATGATTAACAATATGACGATATAACGCTAACAGTGGTGGGACCATGAGCTCTGGCACCTGACAAGTCAGCGGTATGGCAGAGGATGGATTCTTGATGTGTGTTGATTCGTCTCTCCTGTTGGATACCCATGTATATTCGCACCGAGCTAACCGACCTCATAACGACAGGAAATCATCGTTCTGTCGGGAATATTAATTTAAAGGCATGATATCAAAATACCGGTTGATAAGCGGATAAGGTTCGATGATCTCTGACGGTTTATGACCACAATACGATAGATAGTGTCCGCTCGATCTTACATCTGTTATCCGCTAAGTGCAGGTGCATGATCGATTGAGGCACGGCCAACAGAGATGGTCTAAACCGACTAACTATCGCCTTGGAAGGGGATACAAGCCGCTTCTCCGACCTTGTCCATTTAACACGACACCTTGCGCCATGCTGTCGAGCATCATTCTGTCAGTCACTTCACATGGGTTCCGCAACATGGCGCCTATGCCAACATATAAATGTAAGGAGTATCATCAAATGTAAGGAGTATCATCAAATGTAAGGAATATCATCAAATGTAAGGAGTATCATCAAATGTAAGGAGTATCATAAAATGTAAGGAGTATCATCAAATGTAAGGAGTATCATTAAATGTAAAGAGTATCATCAAATGTAAGGAGTATCATCAAATGTAAGGAGTATCATCAAATATTTACAGCAGCCTTTTTTTGGATCGTGAAGAAGCTATTGATTGATGAATAAGGTGGTCTGATTTAAATGCTCCGTTGCTCGTAAAAGCCAGGTTACATGTGCAGCATAGAGGATCAGGCCGATCTCGTGGCGGTTTCAATAGAGTAGAGCTCAGTCATAAGTGTAGAGACAGGGAGCGCGTTGCGGGGTGTGACCAAAAAGTTTATAGCTTGGCTAAGAGAGCTCACTCAGGCCTCACGCCCGAGGAAATATGTGAAGACGCCACCTGTTAACTGATGCGTTATTGTCATAGCGTCTTGTCATAGCGTCTCTTAAAACCACGTGGAATGCTCTGCTTACTTTGGAGCTGTAGCCGCCTGACATGCCAAAATTGTTTATGTCAACCCCAGATCAATTCCCTCGCTTCAGACAGTTATTGACAATCTAAAACTACCATCCACAGTGCAGACATAGTGCGGACATGAAAGATCGAGGATCGTAAACTGCACGGACGCTGTTAGAGGCGATCTGTTTTCCATAATTTATCAAGTTGACATTTATTTAGTAGAGCACTTGCTATTTTCGCTATTCATAAGCCTATTGTGCGACGTGTTTTGGCAGTGGCAAGGCTCTGTGAAAAGACATTTTTCCCGCCCTCAACATTCACAGTGACGTCAGCCCAGTATTCCAATGTGCTTTTGTTTGTGTCACGGTAGGGCCACCTTACGATTGAAATAATTAGGGAAGCGATCACCGCAGGGCCACTCGAAGTAACCCCTATTAGCGTAGCTATAAACTATTTGGTGTGATTGCTATAACAAGACAAACAAGAGGCCCATTGGTACATGCGAGAACTTGGTGAACTGTATCAGATAGTTATAACAAATTCAAAATCGTACCATAATTGACCAAGTTGTTATGGATTTTTCGCAACCACCATTTAACCAATTTTCATGACCATCGCACGTATGTTGATGATATTATAAGTGATCAATGTTATTAAATGTCTGTGGTCATGATAGATTGAAAATGATTTGGTCGACTCAAGGAGAAGCTTTGTTTATTAGATTTTACCGCGGCGTGCCATACTTGACAGCTTGCCGGTAAGGTGAGTAGAGAGCAGCGGCAACCTTTGTACTCCCCGATGTGCTGCTGTTAACACACTATTGAAAAGCCAGCAGAAATGACACCCGCTGTTCTTTAAGCTTACTTTGTGAGAAAACTGTCGGTAATATACAACAGATGATTTTAATGATAAGACCATTAACGACGGAGAAACGACGCGGACGCGTTAACTTCAGATTTCACTTCTGCAGTAAAATTAATAAATTTGGAACTGGAGGTGACAGAATCGATATCCATAATTTAAGAGAATTAATACGGGCTGTCTATGACAACAACTGGTAAAGTTTGTATGACAAATGGACCGATATTTACAACCTTTATGAGTGATCGAAATTTTTTTTTAACTTTCTTACGATCGAACAATAATTTCTTACTAAATTGCTTAATTAAGAAAAGTACAGATTTCGGCTTGGTGAAATTTACGACTTGCTAGACGATTTTTAAATATGTATTATTTTAAAACTACGGAGATAAAAGGATCTAAACTTGCCATTGATTTTTTTTAAAATTTGATGCGTTCGTCACCGGAAGTTACGTCATCGACATCTGTAAAATCTTAGAATGCTGTCACTCAGAACATGTGGCCCAAATTATATAACCATCGGAGATGTACTGACGTTTTTATAAGCGCTCGAAAAATTCATGACACCTTCGTTGATATTTAGACGGATACCGCGAGTTTTACTGTATATTTTGGAGAAGTATGCAATGGAATTAAGCTACAAAATGCGGTTAATTGTGTGAAAATCAAACCATTATGCACGGAAATATTATGGATGCCAGATTTTTATTTTTTTAAATAACCTTGACCTTACATTGAGAGCCACAGAACGTCACCACTTGAACCAAGGTGAAATGTTTTTGTCGTCCCCAACTCTGAAGTGTGAACAAGTGACACGTCGCGAGGCTTGTTAAGCCATGTTATTACTTAACCTTGAGTAACGCAGTACCGGTGAAAATATAGCGGCTAAGCGACACGCCTAGGTAAATTTTTCGTTAATCTATGCTAGTATTAAATCATGAGTTACGCAGTACCGTTTATAGCAACTAAGTGACTCGCCTCGATCAAAATCAGATTGCATGGGGAATTTGTGTGTGGTTGTACCATCTAACAGTCGAGAAGGTCAGTTTTCATGCTGCAGGTTATATTTGGCTCTGTCCCCGAGAGCGAAAGGCGTTTGATGATGTAATTTCGTAGGAACGTTATTTCAGTAAGAAGTTGGTTTCAAAAAAAATACAGTATTCTATGCTTCTTGCAAGTCAGGACAGCAAGATACCAGCCGCATTGAGTTACTCAGAATGATACTTTGCGCTATATAGATATTTTAGTCACGTGGATATCGACCAGTGAGATGGTCAAGTGGTTTTGAATCGTTTATACATATGGTTTCACTCTAGATAATGTTCTGGAGACGTTGTTGCTCCACCCATGAAGCTATATTTTTGACCGGTACTGCTATAAGGAAATAAACACCCGATTATTTCAATTAAGCATCATTTTATAAATCGACGAGGTTATTTCGATTATTTTCACCAATCACTGTGTATTAAAGAATGATTTAATCCATTGCTTGATATTATTGCATCACAAGTCCTATAAAGTACCCAAAATGAATAAGCAAAATATGGGTCAAGCACATATGAGGGTTTCAATACCAATATTATCTCGCTCGGCTCTGGTAAAACGTTTCAAAATAATACAAATAGCTGCTCTACAAATACATGGAAACATTTTCAAAATATACGCAGTTTTGATAAAGATATCGGGGTGTTAATACATTTAAGGAGGCGTTTTGATGCTTAGTTTGTAAGAAAACTATTGAGAACATACAAATAGATGCATAAGTTACAAGTTCGAAATAGCACGGGCTATCGTCAGGCGAAAACATTTCTACCATGCGACCATAGACGACGGAAAAACGACGTGTTAATTTCCGATTGCACTGCTGATTTGTATTGTCTTACTCATAACCGGAAGTGACGTCTTCGACATTTATTAAAAATGTGGTCATTCAGTAGACTTTGCCCCAAACAATATTTCATCCATCGAATATTGTCGATGTTATAAGCGATTGAAAAATGTGGTAAAACAAAACCACAAATTCTTGAGTCGGGGGTACGGGGCGAAATGTGCAAATTGTCCGTTGATGTGTATTTAAAAAAAGTCCAATAAATCAAGCTCCAAGGAAAGGTTAAGACGCACGGTAGGTTAAGACGATATGATGGATTAAAGAATTACAATGTGACCTTGACCTTGGTTTTAGGTCACGGTCGTAACACAACCTTTGAGTTGTGCGCATTATTGAAGCCGAACATTTAAAAAAAATGCTGAAAAAAATTGCAATCTGTAACGCGGATCAATAAAAATGGTTCACATAACCACGGACCGGACTGACCCAGATAACTAGACATGCCAGACTGTTAAAGCCGTGCTGTGTAGCGGAGAGCGTCATCGGAAGGCGAGCGATACAAGATTAGCGACATATTGGTATTACAGGCCTGCAGAACGAGAGGAGAGGGATGTTAAATAGCAATACAAAAGATAATATCGTCGTTTTTACGCTCCAAGCCCACAACACGTGAATCATACATACAAAATGAACATTGTAATGAACAGTAATATATGAGGTACGGTACTATATGTCCAACCATCACAGGCCTAACTGCGCGACACGCATTTCGTGATTTGATTGAACGATAGAAGACTAGATACAGATGATACAGTCGGCCTGTGGAAGGAAGACGAAAGACACTGAGTCGCGAGTGACAGAAGACTAGTGGTGTTAAAACCATGTAACGCACTTGCGGACCGGAGAGCGGACTGCGGACTGGAGAGCGGACTGCGGACTGGAGAGCGGACTGCGGGGGATTTCTGAGCTCAAGTTTCCCGCCTAACGCTTATAGTACACCAGACGTGCGGTCTTACGTTGTTAAACTGCTGTAGACCATATCCATTGAAAAAGACCGCAAAAAAATACTTAGTTTACCTTACCAAAAGTGAAACGCAGAGCAGCCTTTATCTGGAGTATGTAGTATGCTTTGATTACTGCTATGTAATCAACATTTGTTCACGCTTGGTACAGCATACGATGTGATTATCTCTTGTATATACACGATTTGTTCACTGGTGCTACGTTACACCATATGACTAGTCAGGCTTCATATGTATCTTTGATACTGTTTCAAAAGTGTAACTGAATACAGTGTATCTAATCGCGAATCCTTGGTTCTATATTTAAGTAAGCACGAGGGCACATATGATATGCGGCTGATCTAATCTCCTATTCATGCACCACCACCATAGTAAGCAGCCCGTTGGATTTGAAATTAACTTCATTAAAACTTGTCTTGTTTTGTGTGTCGAGCTACCCCGTTATGATACTAGCTAGCTGGACGTGCCGCTATGATAGACAATCTGGGTGCGATTCTAATGAGTCTATCGCGAGAACGCCGACAAGGACTGCAGATCAACTGTTAACAGCTACAGCGAATCGGCCTCTATTACAACTTTACCCGACTGTAAAGAGGAAGGCAAAGGATAATTATCATCGCAGTGCAAGTAGGAACTTGTGAGAGATATTCAGGCGGCACTAGGTAGAACGCATACCTCGGTAGGACTGAACAGTCCTCCACCGAAGCAGCAAACAAACCAACAGGTCCCCTATACGTCACTGATCAATCTCGGTCCTATATGTATGTTACTTACATTTTGAGATATCTCACTGATCAGCAGAATGAGTGAGAGGGATTGAACCATGCCTTTTGCAGCGAAAGTATGCAGTGAAATGGTGGTACTGAGCGCGAGACATTGATGGGAGGAATGGGCCAAAGATGGTATCGTATTGTTTTCATTGTCTCGCAATTGCTGTCATGATTGCGTTACTGGAATTAATGAAGTGATCAACGATATGGCGTTTGATTACATTAATATTAACATGTTTAATGACATGCAAGCCTTGTAGGGGTAGCCCTTATATGAATCAACATTACCAGTATATCAATAACTACTAAGAAAAAACTCATTACATTGAACAAATCGTTCTGAAAAGTAAAAGTAATATGTTAATTATGTTGGTGCCCGTTATTTTTAAATTATTGGCGCTTGATAACTCATTTAATGCAGGTGTCTGATTCAATTACATGTAAAGCCCGCTGCGATCAAGTCAGAAACTCAGCACCTTGAATAGCACAATATACACACTCCATGGTCGCCTTTGTCTTAACACAGCGCAGTACGTCAACAAGTCACAAATTAGACAAGGACTACATTCACACATTCATATCCACAACTATCATATCCATGTTGTATTATTATATATACCGCATAATTACACAATAACCAACTGCCCCATGGTTATTCACCATGAAACATTTCCATGACAGTTGATCGGACAAACTACGTCAATCTATAGAATGTTTTTGGGCATGGAAATGTTGTTTGCTCAACAGGTTGGGCACTGCTGGTTAGAAGCTATACTTTTGATGCTTGATCCCAGAAAACGAGTGATGTACTGGAGACACAGGTGACTAGGCTTACGTTACAAATGAGATGGCACAAACAATGATAATTAAATCTACTATTAGCGAGCTTGCAGAAAGGACAGGTAATATTACATGCGTATAATGTCAATAACAAAAGTCAATCCCCAGGAATGATTCGATACCATGCAAAATCCCCCATCGCCAAACTCTGTTCATATCATAGATTACCTTCTAGA
The DNA here is from genome assembly GCA_034190875.2 of Urechis unicinctus. Lineage (NCBI taxonomy): Eukaryota > Metazoa > Annelida > Polychaeta > Xenopneusta > Urechidae > Urechis > Urechis unicinctus. Next base: position 45,112,969 of record CM067352.1, read on the forward strand.
AAATGTTACCTCCTCTGACAATCTTGTGATGTAAGACTGAACATCTTATAGCGAGTATCAGTAAGGCATTTTGGATGACTTAGACGATGACATTTCATGGTTTGTGTATCCCCTGTCGTTTACTAATTGGTCATTCTGTGGCAAGTTTATTTAAAGCCTAAGTAGTTATCTGCTATCGTAGTAGTCTGTCAGAACATTAGAATGCTGCGTCATTCACTTTTTTTCAGGGTCAATTGCGCTTTTGTCCTTTTGTTGTGACAGGAATGATGCTATTATGTGGATTCTTGTAATTGAGATACTGTAAGCCACACCGTACCGTACACTATTACGAGTGATGTTCAGTCATGTCAGAGAAACCTTCGATATAATGACAACAAGCTATGGAGCGGAACCTGCTAAGTGTTATGTAGAAGCCGTCAACTACGTATTATGTTTGCGCGAAGGTTTCGTATTGCTTTTTACAAACGCTATTAGATTCATTGAGTCGTTTAAGGTAATATTGAGCAAAGAACTGTGATTGATATGATATTCTTCCATATTGATTTCGTCCAATGAAACAACTGGGGTTAAATGACGAGTATAAGAAAGATGAGCCGATTGTACGCCGGTTTTCATAAATGCTAAATCTATCAAATCATTGATTTGTTTCTATTACTCTTGATCATATTCCACAGTTAATGATAGAGACTTGCATACATCTAGTAACAACATCTAATCTACATGTGCATGCGTATGCTGTCAGCTGACCTGTGCTCTCCCGTCTGACTCTAGTGGCAGCTGACACTTTCTCGGTGGTTGGAGCTAATGGTGGCGCGGTCATGTTAGAGCTAGTATATATGGTTCTCAAGTGGCTTAGTGCATTGAGGGGCAATGGCCGAACTGTTCATGGTAGTGGACGGTAATGAGCCTAGAACACCAGGTACAGGGTGCTTTACCACATATTGGAATATATGTGTTATGTGTCACGAAGACACAGATGCGAAGATGAAATGTACTTTTAATACAGCATGTAGCATAAAAAGTGCAGATAGCTGATAATATTGTACCATTCAGTAAGATCTGCTGCCTGCTGAGTACGCTAAAATGGTCACAACTAAATGAGGATGACGCAGAGGCAGCGTTCAAGCTTCATAAAGCCAAATGGCATGACTCCTTTTAACTGGAGTGCAACAACAAAAAACCATAAGAGGGGTGCGAGGAAGACAAACCTGCAAATAGGTGCAGTGAACAAGGAAATCATTTAACTGATATGGGCTGCCTCCGTGGCACATTTACAGCGGTATATGCTTTGTGTAATCCATCGACATTCACACTTGACATTTATGTGAGACAGTGTGTCCTCACATAACCGGTCAATCCTCTTCTAGCCAATCTCAGAAGTGGAAAGCGACTCAGTGCCTTGAAGTCGGTACCAATTTCACTCTTTCCACTTGTTTCCATAGTGTTGCATGGCCAAACCATAATAACCCAGCCTAGCTCTTGTAGAATGCCTCAACCACCTCTCACCCTCCCACAGATAGTCAACACTTTGGTACTCCAAAGAGAGCCGGGGTCGACATTCCTTTGACCCGGGACTGGGCATCGATTACCTCCACAGATCGTGGTCTTGACATAGCTATTAACGATTCCACGGAGCTATTGAATAACTATGCAACACTATATATGTAATTTAAAACGCCGCCTAATATGACGCTGCCTCGGTACCGATTTTAAACCGTCGTAATGATACTGAATATCGTCTCAGGGATGCCTGTATGCTGTAAGAGGGTGTATATGTGGCTGTAGCTATAACTGTTTGTATATAAGATATAATCATCTTATAATAAGCGAATGCCCAGAATGAATGTCATATGTTTTTACTTGGCTTTTTTTTTTAATCAACAGTCAATTGAATCGAATCACCAACAAATGATTGCGGTCTGTCAGGCAGACTGTATTACAGAACGCCCACCTGCTTTATGTCTATATACCTAGACAGATTAATGGTGACGCTCTTCAAATGGGTAGCTTTAACGCTATACAATACTGTGATCGGCTAGGCAATAATAACAAGCTTTGACGACGTATTATATGGTAGATAACTTCCCACTGCTTCGTTGATCACGACATTTAATGCTCTGAACCGTTTTAAGTGATTTACAAGTATATTCGCCATGTTACCGTGAATACTTAACCGTCAAACATAGCGCTGTGAATGGTCAGCTTATAAGTATGGAAGCAGCTTCTGTATATAACCTAGTCTGTTATTTTATGTATTCACATCCTAGTGGTAGCTTAAGTATGCATACCATTACCATAATACGCTAAAAAAAACGTGCATAGATCCCCTAAGCAGCAGTAACCAACAATAAACAATAAACCCACAAAATAATCCAATGTTGCTAGCTCCAAAATATATAAAAATCGCATTGCCCAGCAAGTAATGTAGACATATACCACACATTGCCGAGGCAGCAGTAGCTTTTGAGCGACTTGGCAAGTATATCAAACTGTTGCAGTTTTGGTGGGTCCATATTCATAGGCAATGTATAAGCACCATTCCATATATCACATTATGTTAGGCTCTCCTGTTGCTTTTATATGACATAAAATGGTAATCACTATTTGAGCCTTACTTTCTATAACTCAGGCTTAGCGTGGTTTGGTAAATTGTATTGCCTTCTTTACTTTCCATCAATCACTAGGTCCTTATCGAATGTCATTTTGGTTACAATTCAAGCAATCGCATTGTGCTGTACCATATTGCTTGAATGAGTACTGCACTCACCAATATGCATATCACACTATCTCGTTAATGTATGTGTGGCCAGTTCAACCTAGAGACAATAGAAACGGCAAACTCTGGGCATTGTCAAGGGCATGAAACTGTGAAATAATTAACGGAGATGATGAGAGAAATACACTAAATGGTGTGTTGCCTCCATAATAAGGTGGGAATTAATTCAGCATTACTTTTGTAAGGTTGGAAGACATAGGTTGTGTAGGTATTACAAGCGATTTGTGGTGCTTAATAGGTTGCATTGGCCATTTACAGATAAGAAATGCTTTAAATTTATACCCTACGGACGAAAAATCACCAGCAATTAATGATAAATCGAGTAATTTAAATTTGCTCAACCGATTGGCATGTTTGGATGGTAGCAGTCCTATCCAAAACCATAAAAGTCAAGCAGTCATTTAATACGTGTGACTTGTTAACCAGTGTAAACTGACGGTTGAGAGTAATTATATACATAACCTCGACAAATTGATCAGTTGCATTCATGCCTCAAGGCGTCCATACATTTGTAAATTAGCAAATTAAGTGTAAACCGGGAGGAATCGTTCATGTCAACGGGTAGTTAGAGCATTGTTAATGGAAATTAATCGAACGGGGATAAAACCCAGAGGTAACACTGTCTACAACCTGGGGGTTTGTGTCTAATAGTATTATCACAAGTGCGTGTCGTTTTCACCAACACAAGCAGTTCACTTTAAGTCATATATGCCATGTATGAAAATTATCTCGTAGACACTTAGACGACGACCATTATAATATTACTCTAAATCCGAACAATGAACATTTGCGACGAATATGCCATTAGGTCATTCAGCAGATATACATCCAGCGATCTATTCGTGGGCACAATATAACTCTTTAAAATATTCCTGTATGGATATGCGAACTCAGTATTACTTCAGGTACATTAAGGTACATATGTGGTATGGCCTTTACTGGAAGCGTATCTGCCAATGGACGCACGAGACCAATCAATGGCACAAAAACCTAAGGTGGCCGCGGTTTATGTAATGTTATCCCGAGGGATACGGTCGCAAAATTTGTCAAAGCCATAAGATGTGTCCCATTTTGGTAAGATTGCAATAATGTAATATTCAACTCACATGCCTCTATATCCCTCGCCATTTTATTAACTCTTTAAATTCAATAAGTTGACAACCAACATATGCATTCGATCAGATTCGTGCATCTCTGTCATTGACCTGTACTATTACCGCGTTTATCACATCAAGCGCAACAATGTTAGCATAAGACCATTTGCCATAAACTTGTGCCATGTCTTTTATTCTCCCAATGGAATACACAATAGGTGACATAAAGTAGCTAATATGCGGTTATGATACCTGGCCGTGCAAAAAAGCCATGCATTCAGTTAAAAGCCAAACGGCCTTGACACATTGTGGGTTACAATACACAATTAAATATTAGTTGATTTGATATAAAGCTGTCTGCATTTAGGCTGTTACTATTTATGACCCGCATGGGATAGCTGTATGTTGTCATGAGGCTACATGAGTGACTGTAGCTATAGCTTATTATATATCAGATACAGTCACCATACAAAATACAAATATGCATAATGCATGTCATATGTTTTATTTTGGCACGTTATGCTAATCAACAGCAGTTTCAATCGAATCCGCCACATATAACTGGGGCCCTCGTCATATGACGATAGAATATAAGTTAAAGTATAATCCTACTTTCCTCGTTGTATCCTGGCCCCGGTTAATGTTTTGTAAGTTGATTGTGGTCTTCATATCCATCATCATTTAAGAGTAGCTAGAAGGTGGGTTTTCTTGCAAATTGGTCTAATCAACCTTGACTACATTCTGGGCTACATTCTGATCGTGCCCGACGCATCTATCTCCTTTTGTTACATAACCAGTAATTTAGAGACATAACTATGATCCAGTTCCATATGTTCTACTCTTGTTCAATTAAACTGGGCTGTATATATCCATAACTGATCTGACGTAGACTACGGGGAATTTATGCAGAACTTGTACATTGTGGTATCTTCTGTTTAAAATCTTACGTGTTCGCTTTCGAAGTTAGATTTATACAATACGCAAAGAGCATGCCTTATTGGTGCATCCCGTAAGAAGTATGAAGATACGAGCCTACGTGAAAATGGTGTTCGTCTTTATGGCCACCAGTTTTAGGATTAGTAGGTGTTAAACTGCAAGATGACATGGCTTAGGATGACAGTTAAGGGGGTAATATCAAACGCTGCATATATATATATATATATATATATATATATATATATATATATATATATATATATATATATATATATATATATATATATATATATATATATATATATATATATATATATATATATATTAAAATAGGGGGTGAGACAAAAAGCACTGTCATCAGGGTAAACACCCGTGCCAGAGTGAAATGGTACACAAGTTTGTCTACTGCCTGATCACCAAATTCTAAAAGCATTTTCAGACAGGTAATGATAAGGCACATGACATGACTTGCCACCTGGCAAGTAAGGAAATTAGTATTTTATGGGTCATTAGATATCTTTTCAACAGGACATTCTTTTCAACAGGCCATGAAGGGAGGTGGGCTATGTGGGTTGCCTGTGGTGTACTAACATCCATGTCTTGGAAACGATGCTGTAAAGCATTGCTGAGGTCTCATAGAAGGCATTGTCTTGATGATGTTAAGGAGTCATCAGTTTCTGAGAGCTTATGACTTTGGTAATCAGGATCTTTTTCAAACTCCAACAACATAGAACCTGCCTTAAATGAAGCAAAAAATCCAATTTATTATATATACACACACACAAATATATATAATATATATATATATATATATATAGAGATATATAGAGAGATATATATATAGATATATATATGGATAGATATATAGATATATATATATATATATTTATATATATAGATAGAGATATTTACATATATATATATATATATTCATATATATATATATATATATATATATATATATATATATATATATTTATATTATTTATATATATATGCGAACCCAGTATTACTTCAGGTACATTAAGGTACATATGTGGTATGGCCTTTACCGGCAGCGTATCTGCCAATGGACGCACGAGGCCAATATATATATATAGATATATATAGATATATATATAGATATATATAGAGATATATAGATATAGAGAGAGATATAGAGAGAGAGAGAGAGATAGATAGATAGATAGATATATAATATAGATATAAAGAAATATAGAGATATCTATATATATCTCTCATTATATATATATATATATATCTATATATATATATATATATATATATATTATATATGTGTATATATATGCATATATATATATATATTTATATATATACCACTCACATTTATAAATCGCTTAGCCACTTGGCTTGGTAGTAATTTCATCTTTATTTTTATACATCTAGCACATTGGCTGCTGCGTTATTAGCACGATGTATCCAGATACGTCCAGTTGACCATACTAACCGAGAACACGGGTGAAAGAAGTCAATCAGGAAACTCAATGATTTCAATTTGTTAGGCAGATGTAGTTCGATGAGATCTGACCGTCAGCAACGGGCCCTTGCATTCCAAATAGTAAATGAATTTGTTGGTGCGAATGATGTGCTAACTTCTAGTTATTAGCTGCTATTGAACACAATGTGTGGAATTTCACACCATACCTGTGGTGCTCATATATGTCTATTTGGCAAGGAGCATTCGTTCTGCTGTGTTCGACGCTAAGTGTGTACACCCATGCAAGGTATTTCTTTCTCATATGATGTATCGTTTTACTTATAAGCAGGTTGGTGCAGACGACATGACATGCTCGATATTGGATCCCCTGTGGTAGGCGCTGCTTGACTAATGAATCAGCTTCGGCGACTGTCGGTGTCAAGTAATGTCTATCTCAAAACGCAATCCACATATAGTTTACCGTTAAATGACAACATGGATATACAGTTTATCACTTTCTAACCCCCAAATACCAACCTCTGTCATAAGTTGTAGCAGGTAAATATAAATCACCTATCAGCTCAATTGTAGCTTATTCATATATAGTTCCAATTACCCAGTCAATGCTAAATTGTACGGGAACACTTAGGCTAATTGTGTTTTAAAGGTAGGTGCAACCTTATCTGCCAAGGCAAATCATTGAATACAGACAATGTTTACTACGGTTTCTTTCTACCTCCGGCGCATCAATTATCCTTTCTGCTGTGAAAACGCATCCTGGTTTTGGTGCATACAATTTTGCAAGTGTATTTGGCAATAAGCGTATGCAATTCACAATACATAGCTCAATACTGTACTGTTTGTTTTGGTCTGTGATAAACAAGTGTTGTCATTCTGTGAAAAAAGAATATTTACCAATTGTCAGTCTCCCCAGCGGTATTCAAACGAGCGTGGTTCTGGTATTGATAAACATATCGTCAAGTCACTGTAAAGCGCTGGTAATTACAAAAAAAAATTCAATCTTTGACAACCGGCGTCATATGGCATCCATGCTCACGTTGCGCGACTGGAACATATCACATACATTAATGCTATGCTGAAAATGGTTTCTTATGTGATTGTCGTTTTACCTCCTATCATTGTCTTCCCTCGTCGAGGAAGTATTTAGTCTTTGAAAGACATGCATCATCATATCTGCTAAACGGAATGATCTGTTCAGATAATAAACTATTAATTTTTTTCATGTTATATGTGAACAATGCATACACTGCGACCAATCACCGAATGGACATTGATGATCCAGCACTACACCTCTCTACCTAGCAACATTATGTAGTTTATCTTTGTCTTGTATCATATGCCTCGACGTTTTACTATTTTTAGACGTACCACGCAATGGTCCAAAGCTTTAGCGAAACCTATGTAACAAGCAAAGCACGTATAAAGAGCATCAACGCAAATTGCTTTCGCTAGGTATGATGGCGTCGAGCGATTCGTCTGACCGACTCAATAATCCGAGTGCATCCAATTCCTCCTTTTGACACAGCATCATATACATACTGATTTTTTTGTGAGCAAAATATAATGTGCGACACCTTTTCACTCACTATATTTTCTGATTGCTCCATGGCTACAAGGCAATGTGTTGAATCCATTGCTCGCATCGATGATCGTAGTATTGCGTCTTGCAGGCCGAAAACTCTGGAATTAGCTCTGTTACATGCCAGTCTGCAGCAACAAACATTGCACCGGTCAACAATAAGTACACATTTTCAATTTAGTATGAATCTTCGTTTTGATAGAACTGGTAAAAAATGCATCTTAACACAGATAAAGCATGTTTATAGTGATGGGTCATTTTCATATCAAATAAAAAAATGAATACTTGATTCCTTCGTCGAGGCATTCAATCGTCCATTGGTTATGCAAAGTTTCTGACCAAATGACACTCAACTGTACAGTACCCTGACTGTAACGTTAGCGAATAAGCTTCGTACTTTATGATATGTGAAATGGATTATCGTTTGAATTTGGTAATGGAATCCCCATTTCGGTTTGGACTAGGATGGACATATTGTGGAGACAGATATACGAGCACCTTCTGAAGGGATATTGTACCTAGAAGGCCAATCGCATACCATTATATCATGCAACAGCAGGCACATCTTCCCCGAAAAACTAAACAGCCTGTTCAACAGGCGTGTTTATTCTGAAATATAAAAAAATATGTAGTGTTTGTGGAAAATAGTATCAATTTTAATCCGGTACGTGTAGTAATAAAAATGTTGACGCAGATTTTCAAATGCTCCTCCTATATGAAAATGTGACCTCGTGGAGTATTGGATACAACTGTAGAATGATGCCACTTGCTTGTCTGATATCAGTTATAAATGCAAAGAACTGAAAAACAAGTCAGTTGATAATTTATGATACTGTTTCTGTCCACCTCGACCACATCATTTAATCATTTGGGACTGATTACAGCCAACGGCCATCTATTACATGACATGTGTACGGATAGCTGGGTTAATGGCCCCAGCAATGATTCAGTGGGAACCTCGTTTACCCGCACTATTCTTATCCTTGTGCCTGAGGCATTTTCCAGACATAATTCGAGGGCTAAGCCTCTTAAACTTATACTTGACAAGCCAAATAACAAGCTCCTGTCTGCACTCAGTTGTGGCCAATGGTTGGCTGTGAGCTGGATTGGCTTCAGGCTAATATCAGTGACTAATGAATCCAGTCACACAAACGGTCGTTGATCACAGTGTATACAAATCAACTTAATTAAGCAACCTTAACACATAGGCATCGTTGTTTTCGTTATTCTGAAAAAAGCGTTTTAATCAGTCGTTCCATGACAAAAGCATTTTGCGCGTGATTGTGCCCATGCGCATATAAAACGCTGTCCAATTGAGTGGATAATTACGCTCAGCCATCGGCACAAATGTCATGTCTATATGCTTGAATGTATTAAAAGTTGGGGTAGAACAAATTAGGACGAAACATTTTTGACTTTGTGATGGCTTTCACGTGATTGCCTGATAAATATTGTAAGAATGCGACATGTGATACATTCTGTTGGCAACAGCTGCAGTAGCCCTCTTCTATAGCTACTTGATCCAAATCATGGCCAAATTATCACAGATTAAATAGGCAAGTAGCAGCTATGGTGAAAACATGACTGTGTTTTCCATTATGCGCAAACACAAATGTATCAGATGATCATTAATATCATTCATATCATTGAAACGCATATTCAGTGTAACAAACTAATACTGCATGACACCGGACGGAAACATAGAAAGCTGTGTTGCCCGTTACGCCTGTTACAACAGGATAGATAATATTTATCCTGTGCCTGCATTCATACATAATGTTGGCTGGTTGTCAGACGCCATTTTTCAGAAACACGGTCTAAATAGTTATACATTAAATCATGTAGACGTAAGGGTATTGCATGCTGAGATTTTGCTGCGTCATCTCTACCAGCGTTGTACTAAAGGCAGCATTGGACCGAAAGAATAACCGCTCATTTCTGTAAGCGGAGTTACTTATATACATCCGTGTTAACATAATTGAAAAATATGTCATTTATGAAAAGTAATTATAAGCCAATGTAGCCTGTGCTCTATATACACAGTCGACGAAACTTATTTCTTTTATTGTTACTTTCAGCACTTACTAGTTGCAGTTAATTCATGGTCTCTATTGATATATATGTCTGCCTTAAATGTATAGTTTTCATTGTATTTTTGTATTGTTGACAATTATGATTGATTTTTAGTTATGCCGTGACTGACCAATGAATAAACACCTAAACCTAAGAAAATCCCGAGGCAGCAGGAGTTGGGTTTAGGCTACTACTTAAGGTAACACATATCAGTAAGTTAATACAAAAGAAACAAAGGTTATGGTACACATGGTGACCAATGAGGTGGACAGTACGTTTGGGAGGCAACTGACATGGTAAGGGGGTTATTCAAACAAGAATTATTGGAGCCTGCCAAAAGAGATGACTAAATATTATTCATACCTATAAGAGATGACTAAATATTATTCATACCTGACATTTGTTATGCTCTTTGGGTTAAACTTCCGCATGGCTACAGGCATGCCTCAGACAACCAATAGAACATTCATTTGATGTCCTAGTTGGCAATGCCATCGTATTGTTCGATAGTTTGAACACGAGTATACGATGCGCATAACAACTGACTAAGATTAGTAGCACAGTTCATTATTTGTAAAAGGTTACAAAGATGCCCCTGCTAGACCCATTGTGAGGGCAATTTAACCGCCATCAATCTTGTGGGCATGAGCGTGAAATTTTATTTTGACAATGAGCATGAAATGTTCTGCACATTGTGGATATGGGCGTGAAATTAGGCCGTGCCGACCTTTTAGACGCAAATATATGTAGAGTTGTACTTGTCATATATACTGTACCACAGGCTTTCGATTCCCGAGGCTAAGCAATCGAGCTGCGAGCCGCTTTTGAGCGCCGAGCCGCATCTGAGCGCTGAGCAGCTACCGAGTGCCGAGCAGCTATCCATATATACTACAGGGTTTGAGGCAGATACCTGCTGCAGTATCACCCTTCCCTCGTTTACACGCGAAATATATATCTTTGAGTCGGGAGATCACACATTGCGATTTGTGTTTCTGACGCTCAATATAATCTTAAAGGCAATTAAGCATTCCACCCACGATGATCGACTTCCAAACGTCTAGTATTTCGCGTTTAATCAAGTCCGTCGTAGGGCACGAGCCATGTGCAAGTTTATCTTTAACCAGCGCAGCGACGATCTTTGGGCTGCGATGACCTGCAAACCAAACATGAAGACATTATGCACACGGTGAAAAGTTATGATGCCCAAATTGAAGACATTATACCCACCGTGAAATAATATTATGATGCCTCTATCTATATATAAATATATATATATGAATATATCTATATCTTTACCTCAGGTATATATAGTTCTCTATCTACTATATTCAATATATATATATATATATAGATATATACAGGGATAGACAGTCCTATCATATATATATATATATATATATATATATATATATATATATATATATATATATATACAGGGATAGACAGTCCTACAGGATGTCTTAGTATATATGTATACCACCGTCTGATCGGGGCTAGGCCTGGGGTAGAAACATGCGATATATTCGACTTCGTTCAAACGTTCATAAAAAAATATTGTAGTGAATAAATCGCCACACAAATTGATAAAAGGTGTCAATAGTAAATGGCATTTTTTTAATTGACTCCATCAACATTTTTTGAAATACAGCGGTATTTTTTGCGTACATACCATCGCCGATCGATCTTTTAGCATTGAGCCACGCGCTTTTGTTTACATTTTAGCTTCCATGAAACCAGGTGGCGCGCTGGTCATGAGTTTCACAACGGAACCGTGCGAGTCGGGTATCTAATTATAACAAGATCTTTGCTTATATCACAGCCCTTCGAAGCAGCATATTTCTTTTGTCATTATCATGCGTGGACGAGGTGTGCCAGATGTGGAAAAAAGGGTTGGCATACAGGTAGGCAGACTGACACTTTTTCACATCTATATTTGATAATAGCCATTACTTCCAATGACATTTCATGACTCTTGTCAAGGGTTAAATAGACTAAGACTCACCATTACAAGCCTTTTCAAAGATCACAGACACCTCATCTATCAGTCAAAGCCCCAAGAAACCCCCAAACGATGAAGCTGCTGTCCTCTACCAGACAATGATACATTAGTTGGTAACAGACAATGTCTCCAGCAAGTAACGAATGATAGTTTTTCTCGAGATCCAGTCGACGACTTCGCCAACACCTTATTTCATACAAGATTGGATTTGCTAATTACTCTGATGCAAGCTGATATTGAGTGTCTGTACTGTGCGAAGGGAACTTAACTGACATCCATGGCTTTTTCCCCAAAGGCATGAAGCCATTTATTGATATATAGAAACTGACTTTGTCTCCAAGACGTTAGCAAATCAATTCGTCGACTGTTTGCAAAAGTAGATGTAATGTCATGTCATAAGAATGCCAGTATATCAAGTTATTATGCGTCACAACATTTGGGCCTTGAAAGACATGACTTAACCAAACCAGCACCGGCTTCTTAAAAAGACAACACCAGGCTCCACGAAACACACGTAATAACTATCCACCATTTGCAGAGGGATGACTTTTCAAAAAATAATGGCACGCTACTAACGCACAATTCCTATTGGATGTTGACGTGCGGTAGCCAAGGATCGACATACTATTATACAAGAAACTCGACACCCTATGCATGGCTATTTAGTGTATCGCGGTGGCAATCACACTCGGGATGAATGTTGTATAGTTCAGAGTGTCAAATTATGCTTTCATGTAAACGTCCATTGAAATCAATAAATTAACATGGTCGATCAACTTATTATTGGTGGATACCAACTGGCGATCTCGCCAAAGTAATAATGAAATGGTGTAATGATGTAATGATGCCAAGACAAACAAATGATGTTGTCATTTATCTTGTGAAAAATAATACTGTTGTAGTCATTTGTATGATTTCCGGCAAATGTATGCATAGCTACCCTTTGATAAGACGCCTTTTCAATTGAATGAGTGTTACTTGCGGGAGATATATTTCAATTGGTTAAGCTTCAGAGACAATGAATAATACTCATTTTTACAAGCGTTATAAGTACTTAATTACTGTGTGTTAAACATGTTCACACGTTTGACAGTTTGGCATCTTTCAGCTGTAATTGATGCGGACAAGTCTACATGTAATTTAACAAACAAACGTAGCCAACGTAGATGCGCTTTATTTATGATATGCAATCAGTTGACTAATTCGACATTGAAGTTGGAAGGGAAACGTAAATGTGATTTTTTGATAAGTATGTAGTCCTGATTCCTTACTTATACCTGACAAAACCCATCAATGCCAAATACACCAGTATTCTGAACCTATGTTTATCATTCATATTATCCATCATGTTTATCTTTGATGTCAGAGCCAAAGCTAATGGGTTATCTGCCGCAAGTTTATCTAGCCATTCGCCAATGTTTTGTCTGTTGTGTGCGCATTTACCTTATATAACATCAAGTGTGCTCACAGTGACAAAGAATAGAGTATAGAATTAGCCAATTTTCTCTAACACTTGACTGAGTAAATTCAAATGGACCAGAAATACGTTTTGCTGGTCTCTTGACCTCATTGCTTTTATTGAATTGAATTGTGTTCAATCAAGTTACCCTGATTAATCAGTGGCAATGAGGACTAGATCTGAGGCGTGTCAAAGTAATTTACCCATAATGTAAATTGAATTATACAGGTCAGTGACTTACATTTTAGCTTAGCGTATCCCCTGTTACCTATGCTAAGTGGAATTTGAAGAATTATACGGCTACAACCCCCTATGCAGATCACGCATGTCGCTGGCTCTTTGGGTATTAAAGGATGTTCTCAGATGACGCATTCATCCATCTTATGTTGCAAATCTCCTTATATCACGTGTCAGCCCATTAATCAAATCATGAGCACCAGCGTGGCTTGTAAAGACGATGAATAAAATTGAGCATACTGCTGTATTGAATACATCTCGCCGCAAAGGTTTTGTGTCATAGATAATTTAATCGTTTCAGGTATCGTGTTTTCTTCTCAGGCAGATAACACGTCACTCGAGATGCATTGTGGATGTGACATCAAATTTATTGTCACTGCAATGACATTTTACAAAAAACCACCTTCACCCATTGTATATTTTATTTTCAACACTACAATAAATGTTAATGGTATGGTCAGTGAAATAGAACAGATACTATCTGGATGCTCGTGAAATGTAAATAGGAAACATCGTTATGAAATATTGACGTTACTGTTACTCATTACTGTTATTATCTAACGGCCATAGGTGGTATCAGTAGGCTTCATTTGTAAAATAAGTGCTATACTACAAATATAATAGTCTTTTCACAATATAACGATATCCACTTTTGAGAACATCATATAAGAGTATTTACTGCTACTGTCAGGTGCAATCTCCTACTTGTGGACACATTTATCCTCATCATTCCAATTATATTGTGTCTACAAATAGAAAATAGTTGGTAAATGATCGCACAACCACGAACAATCGCATACGATTTGCACCGATGGGTTACCAAGGAGCCACGATCTGTGGCAAAGTTATATTATAAGATGACCATCTGGCATAAGGTGCTTATGGACATCCAAGCTTGGAGGCGCTAATAACTTACTATGAAAGCTATGCAGCATTCGTATCTGTAAGGAATAGCACTGAAAAATGTCACTATGGAGCATATTCATCATTTATAGCAGTTATCATGAGTTTTGTGCCATCATGAAGGATAGTACATACGGACGACATTTTTAATTTCAAAAATAGGTTGATGGCCATAATTATTTACTGTTATCAAATGACAACTACCGATAATATGTCATCTTAGTGAATGCAGTCACACCGTGGAACTTGCGTCATTCCCAATCATCATAGCCTTTCAACATCTTCATGTGTTCTATGGAGGGTCTTTTTTAACAAAAGAAATCATACATTTCAACGGGTATCACATAAACTTACATATGTAGGCGTTCAGTGTATAGCATGCCTCCCACTTCGTACTTTATACCTGGTGCTCAACAAAGAACGCCAAGCTTTGACATCTAATTTATCAAGTTCTTATGAAGTCTGTGCTTAAACAGGACATCGGTGCAAGATAAAGTTTATTGATGTGCAGGCACCATTTCTTTGAAATTGAATTCATTAGGGCAACCGAGTCATTTTGAACAGTGCTCTCCTTGATTATCCCAATAACTTGTAGTTATGATCCGATTTATGCTTCAATAGCCCTTCTTCGTAGCCACTATGGCGGAATAATTGCGCAGATAAAACTCTCCGCACGAAGGAATCTTGTTTGAAGTGAAATTGTAAATGAGCCAACAAGGACAATAAAGGACATTACGTTGACGGGGCAATGAATATGAACATGCATTTTGGTTTTCATTCATGATAATGCCTTGTCCTCTTCGTTTCTGTTCATGCCCTTCATCCTAAGTCTTACGCAAGACATCTAGTTGGCTCGATGGGCAACGGAAGTAAGTAATGCACAGATCGTATTCTTGACATTGAAAACGAGCGTTTGTTCCGAACACATCGTGGCAATGGAAGTGCAAAATGAACCTATTTTGCTCGAAATACCACCAATTTAATAAGCCTTCCTAGCAAATGACGAATTATTACTCTGGTTTGTCCAAAATGGTTCTATATTATTTGATCTAACGTTGTTACGTAATCTGCAAAATTTGCAACATGTGTTACTAGCTTGACCAATCATTAATGTCACTTGCCTTGCTTAATGCAATTTTTGCCTGTGTTAAGGCCAACATATATGTGTTATCGATGAGCTCAATCAATGGAAGAGTCTAACTAAGTTTATGCCTGCTGCGTAATGCCTGACGAGAAACGACCGACATGCTGCCAGCACTGAGGTATGACGTGAAGCTTATTCAACTAATACGCAAATGAACTCAAGACGATTGGTAGCTGAAAATGCTACATGGATAAGGCAAAACCATTCCATAGACATACGACTTCTGCAACGGAACATGATGACCAAACAATAACCATTATGCTGTTATATGACTTAACCAGATCTCGCACTTTCCGTTTTAGATATACAAAAATGGTAATTTCAATCTAAGGCAGGATGTTTTCGCAATCCAAATCACTGAGCTAAAATAAAGTTATCCTCGGATTCACACAAGCGTAACACATAACTAAACTAAAATAAGCAGACATTCCTATATTGTAGCCAATTGCAAATAGATACATAGGTATCTGGCTTCAGTTGCCCCCAAACCACCTGATAACATAAGCCTTAGAGAGCGGAAAATGATTCTGGTGAATAATATCGCAAATGCACCAATGAATATGTATTTAGTATTATTCAAATGCGATATGGTTGTCTTCTTAAAGAGACTAACTAACACAGGAAAATGCGCTCCCACAAATGGTGCCGTCGTGGTTGGACAACTGAGAGTATGGTGCCTTAGTAACCATAGGTCTATGTCGGTTGATATGCCAATAAGCTGAGTGAGCTTTTTGTGATTAGCCCACAAGTCAACAGCATAGCAGTATGACGTCATATTTCTACGATGGAGATCAACATGTGAGGGAATGTCAGAAAATCGAAATTAAGTTTGGTATTGTCTTCATTAACTTCTTTAATTGCGGTCTGCTGTAGGCTAATGCGTCTCGACTCCAGGACGACAATGTAATGAAAATGTAATGACGCTTCCGAGCAGGGCTGCGGAAGAATACAGTGAAGTTCGCCGACCACATATAGCCTAATGGGATCGTGTGGACAGCTGAGGTAAACAGTGATACGTAACTACGCAGTGTTCCTCGTCGGAAGTAACATCAATATGCGTCACTAGTCTGTGCCGTCTGAAGTAACATCTATATGCGTCACTAGGCTGCAATATGCGTTACTAGGCTGTGCCGTCTGAAGTCACAATAGCGAAGTCTGCCGTCTGAAGTTACATCAATATATGCGTCTGAAGTGAAGTTACATCAATATGCGTTACTAGGCTGTGCCGTCTGCCGTCATCAAGTGTTACATGCCGTAAGTTACATCAATATGCGTTACTACCGTCTGAAGTTACATCAATATGCGTTACTAGGCGTTACATCAATATGCGTTACTAGGCTGTGCCGTCTGAAGTTACATCAATATGACTAGGCTGTTCTGAGCATCAATATGCGTCTAGGCTGTGCCGTCTGAAGTTACATCTGTCTGAAGTCTTATAGTGTCACTGGCGTCACTAGGCTGTGCCGTCAGAAGATACATCAATATGCGTCACTAATCTGTGCCGTCTGAAGTTACATCAATATGCGTCATTAGTCTGAGCCCTCTGAAGTTACATCAATATGCGTTACTAGGCTGTGCCGTCTGAAGTTACATCAATATGCGTCACTAGGCTGTGCCGTCTGAAGTAACATCAGTAAGACTCTGCCTTTTTAAGTAACATCAGCATGCGTCACTAGGCTTTGCCGTCTGAGGCGCTTTCAACATGCATCACAAGGCTCTAACGTCTTAAGTGACATTAGCATGCGCCAATGCCGTCTTAAACATTAGCCCGTCTCTGCCGTCTAAGTGACATCATGCGTATAAGGCTCTGCTGCTCCTGATTGACTTACTCTTGTACCGTGCCCTCCATCTCACGAAATCAATACGCAATTGCAGATGCCCAATGAAAGCCCTCTATTCTAAATCATTATATGCTCTGCTCTGACAACGGGTTACAGAAATGCTATACATTTATTTGAAAGCCTCACTGCCTTGACATTGTACAGGTTGCAATATGCAATGAAATATCATTTGATTTGATATTCGGTTGTCAGCACTGATGCGTTAGCCGCCTGTGATCCCCAGTGGATACATCTATGCTGTTAAGAGGAGGAAGGTGTACATGCGGCTGTAGTCATAGCGTATTATATATCAGATAAAGTCATATTACAAATGAATGTCATATGTTTGATTTGGCTCTTTGTACTTATTTGGTACTGCTAGGCAAACTATATATCAAACACGGCGGTCTGTCCAATGATAAAGTCATATAAATACATGCCCAGGCTGATGATATACTTCAAATGGGTGCCTTATGCGCTACACTGGGTACCTAGTATTAAATGCACCGCGCGAGAAAATGAGATTGATATTAGGAGAGCAGCTACTGATAAGTTGAATATATATGAGAAGCTTCAATAAGAGGGGACAAGTAGCCTGTTTTCTAGCTGCGTATTAAGCCACTTCGCGCCATTTGTTAATTTATTTACAATTAGCACGTTAAACAGGGACAAATGGACAAGCCATAAAAACACCGTTGTAATGAAGCCACCATATGACGCAGTTACCATTGACTGTCAGGTTCAATTTCAGGACAAAACTCTAAAACTAAGAAGTGCAGTCGTTTTTACTGTGTAAAAAATCAGCAGTACTCAAAATCGCTGCGCCCACAGCCTAGAGAATACACACACGTAGACACACACACACACACGCACACACATATATATGTATATATATATATGTATATATATATATATATATATATATATATATATATGTATATATATATATGTAAATATATACATGTATATATATATATATATATATGTATATTTATATGTATATTTATATATATATATATATATATATATATATATATATATATATATATATATATATATATATATATATATATATATATATATATATATATATATATATATATATATATATCTATATATATATATATATATATATATTAGTTTAGTGTAGACAGCAGTCCATAGCAATGGTGTAAATACCCAAAACGTATTAGTTTCTGTTCAATTTGCGTCTTTCCGATCACCGGGCACTACTGGTCTGAGTAATAATTGCATTATTCCTGAATTGATGAAAGGCTCTGTGTGACATCGCTTCCGCTCTCCGGTTTACATTACCTCTCAGCGACAGGAGGGGTCGTGCCCACCACCATTAGGACATAAGTGTGGATATTTGGGTAAAAAAATAGCCCCAAGCACTGCTTCACTGTAAAGTAAGTTATCCTCGGCCACGGTTATCCAAGTGCCCGGGGAATAGCTCAGAAGCTTTGACCATTGAAGCTGGCTTTAGTCACCATTTTCTATGAACTCGTCTCCAGGCAATTTTCAATGGTTAATGCCTCCAGTTACACTAACGGTAGCTGATATAATTCAACGCTGTCTATGCACAAGCGTCGTTTCTTAGCTATTCAGAATTTAGCTTTTGAAGCAGCCGTTGCATAATCAAAGGTGTTTGACATTGGTGGTGCCTATACGCGTTCCACTTGCCTGTACCAAAGATCGGGTCGTTTCTGAAATATCTGGGGGCAACAGACTCCGTCCTATTTGCGTGTTTGATCAGTATTTTGACCTGACAAAGTATCAATCAATAAAGATCATTTGTTTTCCTATATTAATAAATAGCACAGCAAACGCTATGAATACAACTATTGCTTATTTTCACATCACTGCCTCTCAAGTATTATAAGCAAGCCACGGATGATATATTCGGGACGCAGCTGCAGCAGCTCCCTGCTGTTGTTATTTGTCGGACCATGATTTGGCTATTATGGAATGGCTGTAATAGCTAAGATAAATTATTCAAGCACCAGCTATTCTGTAGCCGTGACTACAAACCGAATGCATTTTTTCCACATGTACATACCTCACATTCGAGCAATGTCTACCATTTTCTCCCATGTTTAAGATGATAATTGATGTCGTTTTTGTTGTGTCTATCCAGCTCAAACACATATTCTGTTCCGCGGCGCTAAAGCTACGAATACGTATTTTAATAATCGAATTGCTCGAAATTATCATTTTCAACACTCCTCTGTTGCGATACAGTCGCGGTTTAATTCAAATCCTTTCACCACGCGGGATTACTATATCAACAGCATGCTATCTGAGAATTTGATGCAAACTGCTAATCCAACTGCACGATATGGGCTTACTTTCGAGTGCGCGTACGTTGTTCATCCTCACAGATAACATTCTTACAATCACTGATACGCAGAGTTGTATTGATATCATAAGCAACAAGCAGCATAAAATATAGCTTCTGCTGTGTCATGTGGCATCATATCGTCACAGAGTAACACCAAATGAGGACATTACCACAATGCCAAAACATGCGATGATTTGGAGGTATTAACCAGTTAATGAACCGCAATGTTATATATGTATATATATATGAAAATCCTCATGACAATACGCACGCTAAATGCCTGCAAATTAAATAGTTATAAGTATCTATCTTCTAGGTTTTGACTTTCAATAAATTGTTGTGGTGTGGCATTTTAACGTGATCCATTTGCATGCACTGTTATCTATAGATGAAGTATAACATCAACGAAGCCTTCTGAATTTGGCGTATATGACTTAAGTCGATCTCAAGGGAAAGGTAACTTTGCCAAAAAGCGAAAATGGTGTGCGTTTCCATCACTGCGAGATTTTTCTACGACACTGAAATAAGTCGTCATCGTGTATAACAATATATGTCCCTTAAACGCCTTTATCCACCTGCTACGACTGCTTTTAGATTTCTTTTTCTGGGGCAAGGTATACATATTATTTACATAGATATCATTCACGAGTTATTGTTCACTTCAAGTGGTCGAACAAGACTTCATTGATGTATTAGCCATTGCGATTTTAATGATTCCCCGGTATTACCGCTCTAAGCGATGTTCGTTGAGAGTCAACACTTAATACTAAAGCCTCCGACAATGCAGTTTGTTGATTCGGTGGCGGTACTTCTGGGTGACCAATCAATATCATTTAATCGGAAAAACATGAGCATGTCTTCAAATCAACTTCTTATATTCCATCTCAAAGATGACCACACTAAAAACAAAAGCAATATCATTCAGATTAATCTTTTAAAATCAAATAGGGGTCGACTAGACGTCTGACCGGGGCTTAAACAGGGATAGACAGTCCTACAGGATGTCTGAGTATATATGTATACCACCGTCTGATCGGGGCTAGGCCTGGGGTAGAAACATGCGATATATTCGACTTCGTTCAAACGTTCATAAAAAAATACTGTAGTGAATAAATCGCCACACAAATTGATAAAAGGTGTCAATAGTAAATGGCTTTTTTTTAATTGGCTCCATCAACATTTTTTGAAATACAGCGGTATTTTTTGCGTACATACCATCGCCGATCGATCTTTTAGCATTGAGCCACGCGCTTTTGTTTACATTTTAGCTTCCATGAAACCAGGTGGCGCGCTGGTCACGAGTTTCACAACGTAACCGTCCGAGTCGGGTATCTAATTATAACAAGATCTTTGCTTATATCACAGCCCTTCGAAGCAGCATATTTCTTTTGTCATTATCATGCGTGGACGAGGTGTGCCAGATGTGGAAAAAAGGGTTGGCATACAGGTAGGCAGACTGACACTTTTTCACATCTATATTTGATAATAGCCATTACTTCCAATGACATTTCATGACTCTTGTCAAGGGTTAAATAGACTAAGACTCACCATTACAAGCCTTTTCAAAGATCACAGACACCTCATCTATCAGTCAAAGCCCCAAGAAACCCCCAAACGATGAAGCTGCTGTCCTCTACCAGACAATGATACATTAGTTGGTAACAGACAATGTCTCCAGCAAGTAACGAATGATAGTTTTTCTCGAGATCCAGTCGACTTCGCCAACACCTTATTTCATACAAGATTGGATTTGCTATTTACTCTGATGCAAGCTGATACTGAGTGTCTGTACTGTGCGAAGGGAACTTAACTGACATCCATGGCATTTTCCCCAAAGGCATGAAGCCATTTATTGATATATAGAAACTGACTTCGTCTCCAAGACGTTAGCAAATCAATTCTTTGCAAAAGTAGATGTAATGTCATGTCATAAGAATGCCAGTATATCAAGTTATTATGCGTCACAACATTTGGGCCTTGAAGGCATGACTTAACCAAACAGCACCTGCTTCTTAAAAAGACAACACCAGGCTCCACGAAACACACGTAATAACTATCCACCATTGCAGAGGGATGACTTTTCAAAAAATAATGGCACGCTACTAACGCACAATTCCTATTGGATGTTGACGTGCGGTAGCCAAGGATCGACATACTATTATACAAGAAACTCGACACCCCTATGCATGGCTATTTAGTGTATCGCGGTGGCAATTCACACTCGGGATGAATGTTGTATAGTTCAGAGTGTCAAATTATGCTTTCATGTAAACGTCCATTGAAATCAATAAATTAACATGGTCGATCAACTTATTATTGGTGGATACCAACTGGCGATCTCGCCAAAGTAATAATGAAATGGTGTAATGATGTAATGATGCCAAGACAAACAAATGATGTTGTCATTTATCTTGTGAAAAATAATACTGTTGTAGTCATTTGTATGATTTCCTGCAAATGTATGCATAGATACCCTTTGATTAGACGCCTTTTCAATTGAATGAGTGTTACCCGCGGGAGATTCAATATATTTCAATTGGTTAAGCTACAGAGACAATAAATGTTACTCATTTTTACAAGCGTTACAAGTACTTAATTACTGTGTGTTAAACATGTTCACACGATTGACAGTTTGTCATCTTCTAGCTGTAAATGATGAGGAAAAGTCTACATGTAATTTAACAAACAAACTTAGCCAACGTAGATGCGCTTTATTCATGATATGCAATCAGTTGACTAATTCGACATGGAAGTTGGAAGGGAAATAAACTTAAATGTGATTTTTTGATAAGTATGTAGTCCCGATACCTTACTAATACCTGACAAAACCCATCAATGCCAAATACACCAGTATTCTGAACCTATGTTTAGGATTCATATTATCCATCATGTTTATCTTTGATGTCAGAGCCAAAGCTAATGGGTTATCTGCCGCAAGTTTATCTAGCCATTCGCCATTGTTTTGTCTGTTGTGTGCGCATTTACCTTATATAACATCAAGTGTGCTCACAGTGACAAAGAATAGAGTATAGAATTAGCCAATTTTCTCAAAAACTTGACTGAGTAAATTCAAATTGACCAGAAATCCGTTTGGCTGGTCTCTTGACCTCATTGCTTTTATTGAATTGAATTGTGTTCAATCAAGTTACCCTGATTAATCAGTGGCAATGAGGACTAGATCTGAGGCGAGTCAAAGTTATTTACCCATAATGTAAATTGAATTATACAGGAACGTGACTTACATTTTGGCTTAGCGTATCCCTTGTTACCTATACTAGGTGGAATTTGAAGAATTATACGGCTATAACCTCTATGCAGATCACGCATGTCGCTAGCTCGTTGGGTATTAAAGGATGTTCTCAGATGACGCATTCATCCATCTTATGTCGCAAATCTCCCTATATCATGTGTCAGCCCATTAATCAAATCATGAGCACCAGAATGGCTTGTAAAGACGATGAATAATATTGAGCATACTGCTGTATTGAATACATCTCGTCGCAAGGGTTTTGTGTCATAGATAATTTAATCGTTTCAGGTATCGTGTTTTCTTCCCAGGCAGATAACACGTCACTCGAGATGCATTGTGGGTGTGAAATCAAATTTATTGTCACTGCAATGACATTTTACAAAAAAACCACCTTCACCCATTGTATAATTTATTTTCAACACTACAATAAATGTTAATGGTATGGTCAGTGGAATAGAACCGATACTATCTGGATGCTCGTGAAATGTAAATAGGAAACAGCGTTATGAAATATTAATCCGTCGAATTGTTTGGTTTACAGGCAAGTTAATAATACTCATGACAGCCTCTAGTGCCGCACAGTAATTGTCCATTTTGAGATCGCTCTACCGGTTGGCTGTAGTGGCAAGAGTGTTTTCTATGTGAATAGCTTTGCTAAGAGGGAACACTGCGATGAATTCCAAAGTAAGTTCGGAAATCGATCTATCATAACCTGTTCAGATAGTTACTTGCTAGGCAATTAATATACCTCAGAGATAACTTCGTCGCTCCACGAATCTAGAGCACGAATCATTGCGTTTGCGATTATTCATGGATAGCATATTTTCTCTATAAAACAAGACATCCAGCCTGTGTGTGTGATAGAACAATAACGTGTATTGGAAAGCTATAATGCAATACACTAACAGATGAAAGGCTCAAATGTAGTCAACGCAATAATATATACCTGACATTTATGTTATGAGTCTTAAAGGCGATGATTAGTCTGCTTTAGTAATTATCGAGCGACAATCGTATATAAATGTTCACAATGGAACACGCACAGCGCTCACCAGCCCAACAATCAACTATATCATTCTCTGTTTCTGTGAGTTGGTTCCTTATCTTTGCGTCCCGCCCGTTGTGATGTCATAGCAGTGTCGAGTGAGGTTCGTTGATGGGTAACAAATCAGGGGAATTGCTGAAGACAAACCTACAAGTGCCTGTAATTCAATATTTACATAGCTGATCAAATTTAATCCGACTCGAAATGTGGCTGAGTGATTAAGATAATATCGATCTCATTACTTGACAATGCACAACGCACAATTTAGTATTAACTAAACACACTTATATGAATTTGTTTGCGTCCACCTCGAGGTTTTTACTGTTATTATCTAACGACCATAGGTGGTATCAGTAGGCTTCATTTGTAAAAAAATTGCTATACTATAAATATAATAGTCTTTTTACAATATAACGATATACACTTTTGAGAACATCATCTGAAAGTATTTACTGCTACACTCAGGTGCAATTTCCTACTTGTGGACACATTTATCCTCATTATTCCAATTTTATTGTGTCTACAAATAAAAAATAGTTGGTAAATGATCGCACAACCACGAACAATCGCATACGATTTGCACCGATGGGTTACCAAGGAGCCACGATCTGTGGCAAAGTTATAAAGTAAGAAGACCATCTGGCATACGGTGCTTATGGACATCCAAGTTTGGAGGCGCTAATAACTTACTACGAAAGCTATGCAGCATTCGCATCTGTATATATATATATATATATATATATATATATATATATATATATATATATATATATATATATATATATATATATATATATATATATATATATATATATATATATATATATATATATATATATATATATATATATATATATATATATATATATATATATATATTTAATTACATATATATATATATATGTTGTATATATATATATATATATTTATATATATATAAACATATATATTTGTATACTGCGGAGTGCACATATCTTAAAATGCTATGCAATATGCATCTTTAAACTGTGTTTTAAGTTCAAAAGCTCACATCGATCTTAGTGACTGCAGCATGTTCAGTAGCACGATAGATATCCGACCGAAATACGAATATGGCTATGAGCGTCTGCACTAAAACTTCTCTGCCTTTCGATTCGTTAACTCTAGATTCATGTATGGTAGCACAAACTTAATATAATTCTTCATATTACTGGCGCATGTAAACGCATGCATACGCGATATTAGTACACATGCAGAAAATGTACTGATGATCTAAGGTAAATGTAGATATTGATAGATAGTAGATTAAGGCAGCTAATGCATCGTTGGGCGCTCTAGGTCAATCCTTTAATACCACAAAAGCTTGAAGTAGATGTGCTTTACAAAAAGTTATCTCCGGGATTATGTTCGCTATGTTTGTCACATCTTCTAAGAAATGTGTCACCGTTGCATACCTACTCATGTATTCAATCCATAAATATTCTGTCTGCGTATCTAGCCAAGGTATATTAATACGCAACAGCTCCGTACGCGCAGATTCGTACTTATTTGTCGTTGACATATCCAATTACTTGTAAATATGACAACGCAATATTGAAGAGAAAAGTTAACATAGTGCCAATTATTGCGGGCATACCTATTGATTCACATTGAATACGACTACGAGACAATCATCCATTCATATGTGCATTTTATCTCATGCTTGAAACACAAATAATGGTCATTGCACTCGTTAATCAACATACGTAAACATAAAACTGGTTCTTCAGAGACGCAAGGTAATTGATGCAGGACCAAAGCGACAGATATGTTGTTTTGCTTATTGATTCGTATTTGAACGTAGCCACTTACGTAGCTGTTTAGAGCTTTCTCTTGACGATATAAATGCATAACGTCTTGGCTGACTCATTTGTACGCTGAACACAGATCACCTCCATGTAAAAATGCACATTTTATTTTAACGTAAGAAGCGCAAGTTCTTGACCGTCAGATGTTATTGTTTATTGCATAAACAGTATTTAAAGTGCAAGTAAAGTCTATTTTCGAATCCCTAATCAAAGTTTTAAAAGGCTTTATTCAGCCTGTGAAAGACGTTTCCGACAATATTTTCGTTCATAGATGTCATTTTTTTTCTCAATATTTCCCTCGATTTTTCGGACCGTTTTAGCATATGCGTAAAAAACGACGGCCATTGGCTCCTGAGTTTGTGACGTCATATGTCACCGTCCAGCCGGATAGCGCTTTCATTTCCTCGTTTGTTTACATGGGAACTGTGGTAGGTGTGAGCATAATAGTATTTTATACCGTCATCATGTACATCATATACCGCAATGACTCTTGTGGCTTGGAGTACTTGTTCGCCCAAATTATGTTAAATTGTGATAAACTTCTATTATGTAGTGTGAAAACGTCAACCAAAGGGGGCCGAGCGATAATACAGGCAGTGCTGGAACACAGGTCTGCACCTCGATTTCAGGCCCGTTTAATGGTTATCAATGATTGATTCACCATTTGCCTGTTCTGTTACGGAGAATATCTTTTCTTGTGCTTTTATTTGATTCAATGTTAAAAAGTTATCGCCAATGAAAACTGATACTACATTAAATGGGGATTTCACTCGATATTTCGTTTATGCAATAAATTAAATATATTTTCAATAAATTGTATTATCCTTGTCAACAGATAGATATTAATTTTATTTTAAATATGGGCACTGGTTTTAGGAGCCGAGACCTTTCAGGGATAAGCTGTTACAATTGAATATACCTCTCCAGTGAATTGTACAGAGGGACCTCTGGCCCAGAATCCAAGTTCAGTTCCATATGTTTATGGCTACATATGTCATAGGCCTTTTAAGAGTTCAAAGCCTTACACTAGTCCTTTGATTTACCTGATGTTACCAACCTCAATAATACATACTTTATCTTGTCCTTATTAGTTCTATATTTATTACTTACACCTAGTACCGTGCATTACTGCCATTATACTTTGCCTTTATAATATGTCAAGGGAGCGAAATGTCCTCATCTTCCTCTTATACAGACTACTCCGGAAGCGATGAGCTGGATTACAGCAGTGAGTGTTCGTCTCACCAAGAAGAGGAACTAGGAGCCTAAGGGGGCATACAGCCATGCAGATTGGAGCCTCCAGCTAAGACAAGGCCTGCATATTCTCCTCAAATAGAAGAGGACTTGCACAACACTTGGTAATGGCACATTTCAGTCCAATTTATTTTTGGCTGAAAACTAGTTATTCGTTGTAATTTTGTCGTGTACTAGGTGCTCATGTGGCTCATGTGGGCCAATGCTTACTGTAGCAGAGAGTATATGCTGCCAGGAAATTCCTCATGTACTCGAGAAAGTAAAATCTATAGGTGTGTTCTGTATTACAGCACACCCAGGATTTGTCTCAGGGTGCCTGTGTCCCTGGACACTAGAAATAGCATATAGTGCTTATATCCAGAGGTACAAGAAGAAGCATGCTACTCAGCATGAGTGAGTATACTTAATAATGGCCTGGTTCAGATGATAACTGATGAAAAATATTCATGTACTGAATGAAAAGTTATAAAGATCTCTTTATATTGCAGGTTATTCCGATTCACTGCATATCAGCAGTTGGTACAGTGGTGCTGGGGGTATCTAGGCAGACATCATAGAGTGCCACTGCCAGCTTGTGCTGTACTAAAATTAGAGATGTTTTTACCAAGGGTGAATCAGTTTATGTTGGTTTCTAACTGCCAGCATTGAAATAATAAAGGGACAAAAAAGCATTATGTGTCTTATTCTGGTATTTACATTAAGCTTTGCTCAAAAATATTAGAAACTATAGATGATACTACACACTGCTGACAACCAGCAACAAAATTCAGTTAAGGGTGGTCCACCTAATTTATTATACCATATGCATGAAATGATAGGAAGCATCAATTCCAAAATCATGACATACCTACAGGGCATCTTGCTCCTGTGTTCTGTATCTCATACAAAATATGTTGTATCACTCAAATAACAGTATGTTAACAGTCATTTAATATTTTTGGCAGGATATTTGATCTATCCTGTGTCATTGCACATCAATCATCATGATTAAATTTCACGGGCACATTATACAAGTAATGCTTATACAATTCTGCTCACAAATACCAACAATGTCTGGTTCTTATTCACTTGTCTGTGATAACAGAAAAAATATATATACACCAGTCCAACATATATATTTACAAGATTAGTTCTCAGCAAGCCACAAAGAGGAGCATATAGCAGGTTTTTTTGAGTTTCACCACAGCTTAGCTTACCTTAGACCCATTTAACATTCAAATTAAGTCTTTAAGCCATACACAATGCTGGACGATTTGAAAATAAAAATGGTTAATATTGTTGTTTAACATAACTTTCAACATCAGAGGTCATATTGTGGCCAATGATGTTTAAGATGATAGGCCGGCAGCTGTGGTCTAGCAGCGTGGGTGTTTGTCTAGCTACCCAAATGTGGCAAGTTCAAATCCCACAAAGTGCCATGCACAGTGGTGCCATTTGGGCGATAGCATCTTAAACTCCAATGTCTGCTCGTCAGCATACACCACCAGTTTGAAACGACCTTTGATGTTGAAAGTAAATTTCAACCCCACTATTTACCATTTATTTTGTGAGTATGATGATAAGGAATAGTTATGTCCTTGTGCACTTGTTAACAGACAGGTAAAATTAAATGTTACAAGCTTGACTTAGTTGAAGCCAAAGCTGAAAAATAAACAGAGCTTAGATATTACTTGTAAACAAGCAAATATCAATCGACCAACCACCAATATAATGCTACATCTACATATGGCAGCCTGACGAGACAAATCTAAATGTTATCTGCGGAACAGTCTTATAAAACTTGAGCCGCCCAACACTGATCACTACCGGCCATGTAAATTTTGCCAACGGGCAAGTGCAAATTCGGTTTTCAAAATCAGTACAGAAACATAACTAATGAATTCTAATTCGACTTTCATATGGGAAATGTAAGGGTGAGTATACTTACAGATTCTCAAGAAACGATGGTTACAAAAACGCTGAGGAGTGTCTGTAAATAGCGATAAATTAGTACGACAGTTAGTTCGCGAATAGAAACGGCGTCCGTGGCAACATCTTCTGGTGACATATGACGTTACAGCGCCTTCGTTCATCTTCGGCGTGTGATCGGGAAGTTCTGGAATGAGTTGTTTGTTTTTGCGTATTTCTTATTCACAACGCGTCGGATCGAAAAAAGAACTGCAAATTATTGATCAGAAAATCGCGTTCTATATGATCCTGAAAATTCATATTTTAGCCATTACTTGCACTTTAACCAGACGGAGGCGTCAAATGAGCAGGTGTTGCAGATGTCGTTTTAGATAATCGCATAGGCTATATGATTTGTGTGAATCCCTATTTTATTTGTGTGAATCCCTATTGTTTTTTTTGTGAATCTCTATTTTATTTTATTGAATCCCTATTTTATCTGTGTGTATCCCTATTTTATTTGCGAGAATCCTCTTTTATTTGTGTAAATCGCTATTTTATTTCTGCGAATCCCTATTGTATTTCTGCGAATCTCTATTTCAATTGTGTGAATCCCAATATTATTTGTGCGAATCCCTATTTTTTATTTGCGTGAATCCCCATTTCATTTGTGTGATTCCCTATTGTTCTTTTGTGAATCTCTATTTTATTTTATTGAATCCCTATTTTATCTGTGTGTATCCCTGTTTCATTCATATGAATCCTCTTTCATTTGTGTAAATCGCTATTTTATTTTTGTGAATCCCTATTCTATATGTGTGAATCCCTATTGTTGACGCTATATTTGAATTGGGCGTTTTCATTATATAAATATATTCTGCTGGTTTTTTTGTCGCCTCCATATTTTGAGAAGTGATTGTTCATGTACTCATGGGCGACACTCTCAGTTACTCGCATTATTCATTTCTTTTTCTTATATGATGTTTATCTAGATCTCCGCACACTTGCTAAGGCGGATAAGTTATTGGCTACAACTTGTTTCGGACAGCATATGGGACGTGTCACTCACAAGAGTGTGTCTTACATGTATGTAAGAATATACAGAAAAGAATACAACGTTAAAGGATTTACTATCAGATTGCAATGGGGATGCGTTGATAGTCTTACCAGTGTATAAGTTCAACAACCTAATCATGCATTTAGTATTTGGGTTGCAAGGTCTGCTATTCTCTGCACGAAACGGCTTAAGGGAACGACTATTGCAATATCAATACAAACAAAATTACTCCATATGGCAGCAGAAAAACGAGTTGTTTTATTTGATCTCGATCTAATTGAATGTTACATATTGCACGCGACGCGTAATTACATTCCTTTACAGATTACTCAATAACCACTGTAGACCTTATAGAGTAACAATTAAATGTCTGTGAAACAAAAGGCTGGTGTGAGTTTTGCCGCTGTTACTGCCTACAGCAGTATGTCTATGTGAATTGAATTTAATCCAATTCCTGACAGGTTTGAATGCTAGATTCGAGTAGGTGTCAACATTTTGAAACCTTGTAGCCTAATCAGCACTCAATGTGTCATATCCACTCATAAGGAGCTATATAAGTGAATTTGACTCGTACATTGCTAATGCAACTTGGAGCTGGAATTCGGTCACAGATCCAATACCAATTATCCCTATCGTAAAAAGGAACTTCAATAAATGTTTGTATCCCACAAAGTATAATCACCATGCGAGTCTTTTGTCGTTAGAAGCAGGGTATCAACTTAAGCTGGACAATGTACAATGTGGCTAATTGTGTTAATAATAATATTTTTATTTCAGTTTTGGTAGGTATTGTCACATACGCGAGTGTAATCCGACTTGGTAAGCAAAATATTAGAAAATACAACCAACTTGCAATAATTTAGACAGGCATAGCATACATATATGATTCTTGCCACCGAAGTCATTGACATTATCTTGAATTAGTCCCCACTCATTCACATTCGACTTCCTTGTATTTGATGAGCCTTTACTATCATCAAAACGTTGTAACACTTGTGCCGCTTACGACCGCGCCATGTGCGACTTTAGTCTCACAAATGCCCAGAGTGTGCTTATTGCAAAGATTCACAAACTCAGGGATAAAATTCTAAATGAATGCATTTCAAAAGATGCGTCTTACATGGCTCGTTTGCAATTAATCTGCTACTTCGTCATCTTGCAGTTATAGATTTCCACATTGTGCAAATTTGTAATCGTTTGTTCAATCAGTCTTTTCAGAAACTTCATGTATTCAGAACATTGTTAATATCAGAACATAGTTAATATCAGAGCACAAATAGTTGCGTTATACATTCCATGTAAGTGCCACAACTATAAATCCAAAATTGATGAGTAAGCATTCAATCTCAATACTATCCACATACTATTTCCTTTTTTGATAATCTACCACGGTCCAAATGGGACTATCATGCAGATGCCGTCAGTAGAGTCCCTTAGGGGTGAAAAAGAACGTTAGGTACGCCGAGAGTAGATTTTAGAATTTGTTGCAAGATTTTGCCATTATTTTGTTGTTCGGTATTCTGGAAGAGTTATCTGGGCGAATGAGTATTTGTCTATGGTTCATCTGCGAGTACATTACGTTACTGGTCCTGGTGGATGTGTGGTGGAACCCGTAGAGGCCTTCTGATAGAACGTCCTTTCTTCTGGCAGTTATTGTTACCAGTCCCGGTTTTCTACCATGCCATATGCGCCGCTAGTCATACTTAAGTAACCAGTACCAAACACGACCGACACGATGCTGGATCATGTGAAGCTTTTAGGCGCCACACTTCCGGTGAAAGAGATCCGGAACCTATGACGTGCATGATTCGCTTTCATTCAAGTTACTGTACATCCGTTTATGACGCAGCATCAGCAAAAGTAGCAGTCAACAGAGATATTCCACTGCACGTACTACAGCCGAAGAGTTCTGTAGGATTAGTCTGTAGTAATCATTGCTTGAAATTTTCACGGGTACATTCGTCTGACGACAAATTGAGTTACGATTGAAATAAATAGATGGCTATAATCGGTTGTACTGTTTAACCCTCGTTAATCTATATATCAGGCTATATATCGGCAATGAATTTGAAGTTCGTAGCCTGTATATATCAGTATTTTATGAAACATGCTTGCAACTTTTTCAGTCTCTTGCCGTTTGTTAGCAAACATTCCCATCGAGGATCGATCGGGTTTCCCGAAACAAAGTTCGTTTTTACATGACATCATCAAGCCAAAGGCACTGTCAGTCTGGAAACGTTCCGGCATGCACGAATCAAATTAGATGTTTTGAGTCGCCCTATTGTGTGCATTTTAAGAGGATGTAGCTGTGATTGAGCACGATTAGATCGTTATTTTGTTTTTGTGTGTGCAACTCATTTGAGAGCTTGAATTTGATTTTGATCATCATCAAGTAAACCGATCGTCTGGTGTCTGGAAAGTTAATTTTTGCTAACTCGGAAAAGGTTGGAGATATTTTCAGCTACTCTATTGCCTAAAGTATGTTAGACTGCTGTTATAGTAAGTTATAGCCATATGTGTATAGTCGGCAATGTAAACCGATTACGTGGGAAGATGTGTAATGCTGTCAATTTTCTTAACAGTTGAATGGCAGCTGCCCATGAGCAAAATCCTCTAGCATTACAAGAAAAATTTAATCTGTCGGTTGGGATGATGAATTGGCTTCTATGAATTGTCCGCCACAATAGAGAGGATGTAGCAATTGTGCTTTGTTATTGGTGTACCATCAATCCGTCGGACATCAACCTAATGCCTGTAATGTTCTAACCTCCACTGGCCTACCTAAGTAAGGAGAATCATTATTGTTTCACAACAATCTATGCAGGGAATTGTGTTGTAATGTTCTGAGGTAGTCGCTGTAAAAAGAGTTTTTAAAGCCACTGCACAGAGAACGCAACCTGTTTCTAATAACAACATTAGTATGCTATGTACCTTAACGTTCGACTTCTGCAATGAGAACCAGCTCACAAAACTACTCACCTGTCAGCTGTATTTTATCTTCGTCATGTGTATTCCTTAAATTGCCAAGTAGATGTTAAATGTCACAGGCTTATGCTTAGGCAGGTAGATGCTATTCTAGCTGCTGAAGCAATCTTTGAATAAAGATTATGTTTAAGACGATTTTATTTAATCTTGTTTAAACAGCAAATTAATCTGCGAAAAGACATTGAATATTCAACAATGTGTATGTGCGTCAGATAACAAACCATTCCATATACATTAGTATAATTAAAAATATATGACAGTATTGTTTCCCATTTTGTGGATGCATGCCACTTAACTTGTGTATTTGTAAATTACAAAATACCCCTTAGTATATTCGATTGCTACCCATTGTCGAGGAAGTATTTCCTCATTGCTGGACAGTCATCAACGTAGCTGTGGTGTGGAATGTTGTGTAGAGATACACAATCATATTCTTTTTCATCGGGTATTGAATGAAGAATACACAATTTAATTTAACGATTGCATTTATTTTATCGGTGAACAATCTACAAGTTGCAATCACTGTTCGCACACACGTACATGACACAGAATTACCGTTCGCCGCCTAGTTACAATTTAAAATTCACCCTTAACGATTATATATGCATAACAGCATTCATCCCTTGCTATGCGGGAATACATGTAATACATCAACAATTAAGAGTCAGATTAAATTAATCTTCAGAATAGCGCATATTGTAGCATGGTATCAACCAAATATGTGACGTAATGTATCTGTTATACCATAGCATTTCGCTTAAAATGCTGTTGGCTACAAGTTTAAGCGAGGTAGGTCGAAAGAGTATCACTGGCAATGAATTTCAACAGGTTTCAAGCGATTCATCCGATAGATTCAAAGATTCCAGTGCATTTACATGTTCCTGCCAACACACCATCACAGGGTCATATACAAAAACATCGACGTCCGATCCTGGATAATGACTAATTTAAGTGAAAATATATTATAACGTACGGTTATATTTCACTTACTTTGACTTCCAATCGCTCAATGGCTTCAAGGCAATGTGCGGAATCCATCGCTCCCGACGACGATCCCAGTAGCGCTTCTTCTAGGCCTAACATTTTTACATTGGCTGTCTGGAAGGCTATCCTGAAATACCCATTTGGTATTGCTCCACAATTAATGTTATGTTTTATGTAGTATAAACAATGACCGCACTGCTGATATGAAGCTTTTTGTTAATGGTTATGAGTCATTTAAGGGCCCGATCAAAATTCGGAAACTGGCTTCTTATGCCGTGTCGACGAGGCATTGACTGCATTTATGTATAAAATGACTGTGATAATGACACTTAAGTTTGACTATAATCTCATCTAGTGAGTAAGCTTCGTACTTTTAATATAAAGGCTCATTGCATGTCAGAGGTAATATGTAAATAACGAGTAATTACGCACCAGCATCGTCTCCACTTACTTGTTTTTGTGAATGCAGAAGAAAACAGTAGTAACTAGTAAGGCAGTTATGATGAGGAGACAAAAGACGCCAAATATCCAGACGTAGTGATCCCGTTGCATCAAAGTATTGGCTACAGCAATCAATGTATTGTTATTACATCGCTCGTCTGTCACAGCATTACCACAGAAACAACAACTTTCATCGTACGCGGAGCCCAGCTGGTTCATGATGTTAATGGCTGCTCTCAATGAGCCACCGTAGCTTATAATTGCTTCCTCTGTGTCATCACCAGGATCTTCAACAGTAAGTACAATTTTACCGCTTATGTAATCACATCACACGAATGACACTGGCTGTTGTACATCCATTGTAAGTTGTTCCACTACCCGATAACTCCGTCACCATCAGGTTGTATCAAATATATGCGACCATGCAATCCTCTTAACACCAATACTCTTTACAGGATCTGCATTCGCGACTGAGCTCTGCCTACGCAAATACTGGGACTAATAGCCATAACCTTGTTCCCTCCCTTCAATTCTCCCAAGTGACAAGCCATCTGCAGGAGGCCAATGACAGTCCTCCTGCTCAATACGCCAATGAGCGGAGGGCTACACAGCTGCCATGCATTTAATCGAAATCTGCAAGAATGATTGTAATCAGATTCAGACCGCTATCCTGTTTGTCATCACAACATTGCCGCACTGCTGTATATATGTTTGTTTTACATGGTTTATATTTCTGAATAATTAAATCCTAACATCCTACGCCATGTCGTGTAACTACGGTTGCTTTGAGTTACATGGCAATAATGGCTGCTAAGGAGTAGACAGAGGGTCGTATATTCACGAATCAGCCGCTTTCATCAGTAAGGAAACCGAATGCGGCATAACAAGCTGTATGAATTAGCCTCCTGGCGATGATTTGTATTATTCACATGGGAAATCCGTTTTTCTTGATATTTAGCAAGTTTCCTCACGATTATGAGATGCTATTGAATTCCGGTTTACATAGAGGTACCTTGTAGCTTGATCTTATTGCTCTAACTTCTCAATCGCAAAAGTGCCAGGACAAATCAATGCTTCTCAGCAGTTTATGAGAACAGAATATTGTTTGATTTGGCGTTATTATATAAATAAATATGGCGCATTGAGCGTCTTAGCGATCCTACTATCACCTGGAGAGCTTGGTATTGAACGATCGGTTGCTTGTTTTGATACTGGTTAGGAAGAATACATACAACCATGATCTGGAGGAAAACGTCAGTTATAGGGAATTATATCACGTAACAGCAGACATACGTGCCCCGAGAGGCTAATCAGTCTCTCCTGTGGGCATCTAATGAACCATTGCTGAGGGAAGGAACTCGAGGTATTTATGTGATCTTGATAATAATTTAGATTTTTCTGAATACTCGCAAATAAACCGATCTATAATATTCAGGTCTGGGTCAAATCGGTATATTGTATTAACGCATCCTGCAAAACGTCGAGGCTTCTTTTTGTGTCACTGTCGGTGTATATCATCATCAAAGGGAAAAATCTATGTGAAATCATTCCTATCTTCATCAATAGCGTAAAAATAAAATAATGATGCAGATACTACAACGACCTGTACGGAGCTTTTAATCATTTCCGGTACAGCGAATGTGATTTGCGCTCAGGGATGATGGGGCGTGATTCTCTTGTTCTGATCGATCACAAGACAAGCTTCGAAATATGGCTAACGCTAACAATACAAACATTTCTGGTCCTGATCTTTCAATCCACCCTGGGTATATGGAGAAGGTGACCACATTTGTTACATATGATAGCTACATTCAAATATAGACAGCGGTCCATCGCATTGTTGTAATTTCCCAAAACGTATTATTTTCTGTCCCATTTGCGTCTTTCCGATCACCGGGCACTGCTGGCCTGAGTAATAATTGCATTATTCCTGAATTGATGAAAGGCTCTGTGTGTCATTGCTTCCGGGCTCCGGTTTACATTACCTCTCAGCGACAGAAGGGGTCGTGCCCACCACCATCAGGGCATAAGTGTGGATATTTGGGTAATATAGCCCCAAGCACTGCGTCACTGTAATGTAAGTTTGCCTCGGCCACGGTTATCCAAGTGTCCGGGGAATAGCTCAGACATGTTTAAAAGCCTTGTCCATTGAAGCTGGCTTTGGTCACCATTTTCTATGCGCTCGTCTCCAGGCAATTTTCATTGGTTAATGCCTCCAGTTACACTAACCGTAGCTGACTTAATTTAACGCTGTCTATGCACAGGCGTCGTTTCTTAGCTATTCAGAATTTAGCTTCTGAAGGAGCCGTTGCATAATCAAAGCTGTTTGACATTGGTGGTGCCTATACGCGTGTCACTTGCCTCTACCGAAGAGCGGGTCGTTTGTGAAATATCTGGGGGCAACAGTCTCCGTCCCATTTGCGTGTTTGATCAGTATTTTAAAGATCAAAAGTTTTTAATAAAGATCATTTGTTTTCAGCAATTTATAATAACCACAGCAAACGCTATTGCTTATTTTCACATCACTGCCTCTCAAGTATTAAAAGCCAAGCCACGGGGATATATTCGGGACGCAGCTGTAGTAGCACCCTGCTGTTGTTATTTGTCGGACCATGATTTGGCTATTATGAAATGGCTGTAATAGCTTTGATGAATTATTCAAGCACCAGCTGTTCTGTAGCCATGACTGCAAACCGAACGCATTTTGTCCATATGCACACACCTCACATTCGAGCATTGGTGACCATTCTCTCCTACTTTCAAGATGATAATCAATGTCGGCGTTTGAAGTTAAGAATACGTATTTTATTAATGCAGCTCCTGGCGACAGATGGGTCCAAGTTGTATGTCATCCTTGGTCACAAAATGCAGATTTCATTAAATGTTCTGCATGCAAAAGACTAATAAGTCTTAACCAGTTTTAACCATCTGTTCCTATTGCATTGCACACCGTGAAACAAACGAAACTTCATACACGAATTCAATTCATATATCTTTTCAAAAGCGGATTTCTAGCGATATCAGGTGTTTATAGCGAAATGATCTTTGTTGCTAATTTCACTTTTACGCTCTTAA
Organism: Urechis unicinctus; assembly: GCA_034190875.2. Lineage (NCBI taxonomy): Eukaryota > Metazoa > Annelida > Polychaeta > Xenopneusta > Urechidae > Urechis > Urechis unicinctus. The sequence continues at coordinate 45,150,593 of CM067352.1, forward strand.
ATTATTTACTTAATAGGTCAAAAACTTTACAGTTTGACCAGTGGTGATTCCGTTTGATGGTCAGCCATTAATGATAGGTGCAGGGTAGAAACTGCGATTGCCATATACTTCAAACAATATTTGACAAAATGTTACTAGTAATATCTTTCTTATCATCATTACTGTGATATTATAGAAACCACTCCTACAATGCCCATTACATAATTGGTTTGACATAATGCCGCAGCCTCCGTATTTGATATAATGCCTTCGGTCAACGTTTGGTTTGGATTTTTGTTTGCTAGCTTGGAGGCCACATTGGCTACCACAAATCGAAGATCACGGGATGTGTTACTTTGTCATTGCTCCCTAATGCCATTATGTGCCTTTAGTTCACCTGTGCTTTTTTGGATGCAAAGCAGAAGCATCCAAACCTAGAGACATTTGCTCATGATAGCAAAGAATATATCAAAATTAGTGAAAGACAAATGACAGATTACATAGATGACAGCAGATCACGTTATATTATATGGGAACTATAATAAGTGTTACATGACTTACTCATATCTGATCATTATTCCTGTTGATCTAACACTCCTCATCCTGGCTTTGATCCTATCTATCCTTACTCATGCTACTCTGTCTTATTCAGCCGTTCTGACGATTGCGAGGCCATAGGACGTGTGTTTATGCTGCTTCTTCTCCTCAGCCCGTAACCCGTGTCTCTAGCCGTGTCATCCGTCGTTGATCTCAGACACCCACGCGGTTCGACTCCACCTATTCACTTCCCTCATGATTTTATCTCGAATCTCGTTCTCTTCCTCTCGTCTGGAGCAAGCATTTGCTCAATTCCCGGGACTTAAGACGTGACCATTATGTGGTATCTGTTGTGGAGTAGAGGGGTAACTCAACTGTACAGCTCAACAATTAGGCAGATAGTTATTTAAAGGGCCATTTATGATTTTATTACAGCATTAAGGCCTAATGACAAATGCTTTTAGTCGCACCTGTATTGTCTTTTGATGCAATGGTACTTATCGAGCTATTCATCCGCCAGCCACGCTCTTACGGATCACACTATGGCTGGGGCAGTATTCCAGGTAATTAGTATTTGACATGCCGTATAGGATCACAAACTCAACCACAAAGCCAAGACACCGTCACAAACAATTACAGACACATTGTTTCTGTGCCACTATTTAGCTACAAAAGTATCAGTAGGAAAACAATTGATCAGTGTTTTTTTCATTATCTAAATTAACAACGAACTAATTTAATTGCGTTCATTGATGAGTTGTAGTATCTGCGGTGCCTAACCGTAAATTTTCTGATGTTTACTGCATTCATTTTTTAATCAATTAACGATGGGCGCCATATGAAAAGCAGATGCGGTCAATTCTTTCGACCTTAAATTACTTCCTTTGCATAAGTGTGCAATTCGTATTCTATCTGAATGGTAAAGGCTCCGATATAATGAACAATCGGACGGGTTCATATCAAGCCTTTTGCTTGCTGCATCATTTGCTCTTACACTTTGCTATTACTGTTTATGGCATCATATTGCGGTCTGCATGTGGTATTTATACAAACAAATATGGCTACGTGAGAAATCTGTAGTAATCGGATTTCATTTGCTGGGTTAAACTATTGTGCACATGGTTCACGTTAAATGCAAACACGTATACTTTGTGTACTATATATACAATTGCATTATGTTAACTATTTTAGACAATCTTAAGAAACGCGATCGATTACATTTTAGTGATTATGTTTCCACTGAGATTTGAAAATTGGGTTTCGTCACCATTTTCTATGAGCTCGTCTACGGGCAACTTTCACTGGTTAATGCCTCTAGCTGATTTAATTTAACGCTGTCTATGCACATGCGTCGTTTCTTAGTTATTCAGAATTTAGCTCTGTAGGAGCCGTTGTATAATCAAAACTGTTTGACATTGGTGATGCCTATACGCGTGTCACTTCCCTCTACCAAGATCTTAGCGATCCTACTATCACCTGGAGAGCTTGGTATTGAACGATCGGTTGCTTGTTTTGATACTGGTTAGGAAGAATACATACATCCATGATCTGGAGGAAAAAGTCAGTTATAGGGAATTATATCACGTAACAGCAGACATACGTGGCGACAGAAGGGGTCGTGCCCACCACCATGAGGACATAAGTGTGGATATTTGGGTAATATAGCCCCAAGCACTGCGTCACTGTAAAGTAAGTTTGCCTCGGCCATGGTTATCCAAGTGCCCGGGGAATAGCTCAGACATGTTTAGAAGCCTTGTCCATTGAAGCTGGCTTTGGTCACCATTTTCTATGAGCTCGTCTACGGGCAACTTTCACTGGTTAATGCCTCTAGCTGATTTAATTTAACGCTGTCTATGCACATGCGTCGTTTCTTAGCTATTCAGAATTTAGCTCTGTAGGAGCCGTTGTATAATCAAAACTGTTTGACATTGGTGATGCCTATACGCGTGTCACTTGCCTCTACCAAAGAGCGGGTCATTTCTGAAATATCTGGGGGCAACATTCTCCGTCCCATTTGCGTGTTTGATCAATTAATAAAGATCAATTGTTTTAAATATCTATTATTAGCACAGCAAACGCTATGAATACAACTATTGCTTATTTTCACATCACTGCCTCTCAAGTATTATAAGCCACGGGTGATATATTCGGGACTCAGCTGCAGCAGCACCCTGCTGTTGTTATTTGTCGGACTATGATTTGGTTATTATGAAATGGCTGTAATAGCTTTGATGCATTATTCAAGCACCAGCTGTTCTGTAGCCATGACTGCAAACCGAACGCATTTTGTCAAGAAGCACACACCTCACATTCGAGCATTGTTGACCATTCTCTCCTACTCTTAAGATGATAATCAATGTCGGCGTTTGAAGTTAAGAATACGTATTTTAATAATAGAATAGCTCGGAATTATCATTTTCAACACTCCTCTATTGCGATAGTCGCGGTTTAATTAAAACCCTTTCACCACGCGGGAATACTATAACAGCATGCTATCTGAGACACCCAGGACATTGTAGAGTATTTCAATTAATTAATGCAGCTCCTGGCGACAGATGGGTCCAAGTTGTATGTCATCCTTGGTCACAAAATGCAGATTTCATTAAATGTTCTGCATGCAAAAGACTAATAAGTCTTAATCAGTTTTAACCATCTGTTCCTATTGCATTGTACACCGTTAAACAAACGAAACTTCATACACGAATTCAATTCATATATCTTTTCAAAAGCGGATTTCTAGCGATATCGGTGTTTATAGCGAAATGATCTTTGTTGCTAATTTCACTTTTACGCTCTTAAATTATTTACTTAATAGGTCAAAAACTTTACAGTTTGACCAGTGGTGATTCCGTTTGATGGTCAGCCATTAATGATAGGTGCAGGGTAGAAACTGCGATTGTCATATACTTCAAACAATATTTGACAAAATGTTACTAGTAATATCTTTCTTATTATCATTACTGTGATATTATAGAAACCACTCCTACAATGCCCATTACATAATTGGTTTGACATAATGCCGCAGCCTCCGTATTTGATATAATGCCTTCGGTCAACGTTTGGTTTGGATTTTTGTTTGCTAGCTTGGAGGCCACATTGGCTACCACAAATCGAAGATCACGGGATGTGTTACTTTGTCATTGCTCCCTAATGCCATTATGTGCCTTTAGTTCACCTGTGCTTTTTTGGATGCAAAGCAGAAGCATCCAAACCTAGAGACATTTGCTCATGATAGCAAAGAATATATCAAAATTAGTGAAAGACAAATGACAGATTACATAGATGACAGCAGATCACGTTATATTATATGGGAACTATAATAAGTGTTACATGACTTACTCATATCTGATCATTATTCCTGTTGATCTAACACTCCTCATCCTGGCTTTGATCCTATCTATCCTTACTCATGCTACTCTGTCTTATTCAGCCGTTCTGACGATTGCGAGGCCATACGACGTGTGTTTATGCTGCTTCTTCTCCTCAGCCCGTAACCCGTGTCTCTAGCCGTGTCATCCGTCGTTGATCTCAGACACCCACGCGGTTCGACTCCACCTATTCACTTCCCTCATGATTTTATCTCGAATCTCGTTCTCTTCCTCTCGTCTGGAGCAAGCATTTGCTCAATTCCCGGGACTTAAGACGTGACCATTATGTGGTATCTGTTGTGGAGTAGAGGGGTAACTCAACTGTACAGCTCAACAATTAGGCAGATAGTTATTTAAAGGGCCATTTATGATTTTATTACAGCATTAAGGCCTAATGACAAATGCTTTTAGTCGCACCTGTATTGTCTTTTGATGCAATGGTACTTATCGAGCTATTCATCCGCCAGCCACGCTCTTACGGATCACACTATGGCTGGGGCAGTATTCCAGGTAATTAGTATTTGACATGCCGTATAGGATCACAAACTCAACCACAAAGCCAAGACACCGTCACAAACAATTACAGACACATTGTTTCTGTGCCACTATTTAGCTACAAAAGTATCAGTAGGAAAACAATTGATCAGTGTTTTTTCATTATCTAAATTAACAACGAACTAATTTAATTGCGTTCATTGATGAGTTGTAGTATCTGCGGTGCCTAACCGTAAATTTTCTGATGTTTACTGCATTCATTTTTTAATCAATTAACGATGGGCGCCATATGAAAAGCAGATGCGGTCAATTCTTTCGACCTTAAATTACTTCCTTTGCATAAGTGTGCAATTCGTATTCTATCTGAATGGTAAAGGCTCCGATATAATGAACAATCGGACGGGTTCATATCAAGCCTTTTGCTTGCTGCATCATTTGCTCTTACACTTTGCTATTACTGTTTATGGCATCATATTGCGGTCTGCATGTGGTATTTTATACAAACAAAATGGCTACGTGAGAAAACTGTAGTAATCGGATTTCATTTGCTGGGTTAAACTATTGGGCACATGGTTCACGTTAAATGCAAACACGTATACTTTGTGTACTATATATACAATTGCATTATGTTAACTATTTTAGACAATCTTAAGAAACGCGATCGATTACATTTTAGTGATTATGTTTCCACTGAGATTTGAAAATTGGGTCATTGATATAAAAAAGCATAGTTAACTCTCAACACTAGATAGATGACTTCCCCCGTAGGCTTGTCGATTGACCCTCCGGCCTAGGCGCTGTCATTCGCCCGTGTCAGGTGGAGCCAGTGTTCACACAAAATTGTCTCAAAAGGTGTTTCGACGGATGGAATCTTTTGTTTTAGTTGATATCAGTGGACCGGACTGATATCCAGGATAATTTGGCAGGAAACAAATAAGATAATCTAGGAACAACTCACTGTCGCTTCCTGTAGCCTAGTGTCAGCTTTCTGTGGTGAAGCAAAGAGGTAATGACCAAGGCAAATGAATTCGCGCACCTGCGATTTCTTAAGGTCTCTGTCGCGTATTGCCTGCGTTGCTCTCTGTTAGCGCTGCTCTATCAAATCGCCAGGTATTTTTTTGGTGCCAGACTATTTGGTTCTCAAATATGTCTAACAGTTACATGGACTTATAATTATATGCTTATCGCATCATCCATGTGCATGATGGGCTGGGGAGAGTATATCAATAGCATTAACATTCCTAATCTTTCATCACAAACGCGCTTCCTATGTAGACTACGTGATCAAATCAAAACAATGTGGTACTTTAAGCTCTGTACAAAGAACATCACTACAGCACAAAAGCTCCGCCGTGTTGCAACGCACCTCCTGTGAAACCAGGGTTATGACATCTATTGGATTCATCAGACAGCATCAATGTAGCTTTCCTCAACCACATACCAATACATACATCACACTTAGCCGACTGAAAACCACTTTGGCGTGTCTGTTTAAATACACAATAAGTCACTATGATAGGGACAGTCGATAACATTAATTAAACACTGTGGGAAAACTCGGCCTAGCATTCGCAGCTGTTTGAGGTAAACGATAAGAAGTCACAAGATGTCAAGAGAGCGACCAATTACGAAGATCCTCGTTGTGAGTCGTAGATATGATAACACTCTTTGACTGTGAATCAATAAGAGCAATGTACATGGTTTATGTTACGCACTGTAACCTCGCAATTACCAGTCGATCTATTCATCATAGCATGTTGAGGAATTAACGAATCCTCAGCAGTTATAAATGCAGTTGATAGGAAAGTCAACGTGTAAATGAATACATTGTCTGGAATGGCATGTAGCAGTGGGTGTATTTTGTATTTATCAGTTAGCGTAAGCTTGAAAACAACAGCGTTGCCAATATGAAAACATTCGTCATTACGGACAATGTCTTAATGATATAACGTTGATTTATACGTTCATTGCCTCTCTTTTTTATCCTCGTGCTGCATTTTTTTCGCCTCAAAGTGAGTTTCCCGATGAACTTACAAGCAACGGCATTATTGCAATAAAACGATAAATCTTATGCAGGACTGTTAGGCCTGATTGAAAGTAAAATATCAATGAATGCCTCTATTGCTATTAGGTCGGTCCAATCTTTTTTTTTTATTATCACTCTGCCTATTGAGCAGATGATTGTCTTTGATGAATATCTAAAGGAAGGCAGCTGGATTGTGTCGCCATATTATCTCTAATGAAGAATTCTATACAGTTGCGGTCTGTATTCAAACGTGACATATTAAATCAACTGTTATTGCGGATGATGTGTTTTCAATTAGATTTGTTTCCTAGAACATATGGATTCAGAAGCATATTGACCAGCAACGCTACTTATAGTGACATTTACGCTCTCTTTAGCAGCATCCGAATGGTCAATAATAAAGACATATCTGTTCATTGTACAATATTATTTGCATAATGTTCCTCATTTGTGTGTTCATTTCATGGGAAAACTATAATTGCACAGTAAACCATTTACATAATGTTCATATCATAGAGGTTGGTACCGCTATTTGACACCGACATTTAGTTGACCGATATTTGGTTTCATTGTAGTAGACCTCATTAGCGTCGTTGGTTTTTGGTAAATTCATGCATTAGACGAGACTTTAATTGGTCATTGCTGGATAATGTTTCGGCAATGACCCAACGACCGACTTACATAATGATTTTTTCGGCGCTACCTGTCCACCGTTGTCTTTGCGATAGCAGTAAATCCATGGTTACACATTGACAACCTAGTCATGAACCTAGGTATGAAAAGCTGACATACCCACTGGATAATAATGCACAGTTTAGGGTGGCTAATAAAGACGAAATAGCAGTATGAAGAAGAGTAGCGTGCTCTTTTATAAGTGTTTAGATAGGGCAATTCAATTTACATAAAAATAGTAAGCGTCAACCAATATATTCACGACCGCAGTTAATTGACATGAACTGGCAAATAGTACATCAGATACAGCTATTGTCCTTCACGGGCGATTAGTCAAGTGCCAGCTATAACAGCAAGAAGCTTATAATACCACCTCCAATTCCAACAATAATCAACGTTTAAAATAGCGCAGAAATGGTCGACGTTTACGAGTCAACCAAAACTCACAATGACATGTTACGCTCATGCTTATGTCTGCGATCTGAACAAGGACAATTCGCAGCTTTTTCGTCGACAGCACAGTGTGGGTGTAAGATTGCCAAAGGCACAAAGGGTCTCTTACATTTTAATGTCTGTCAGCCTTAAAGGACGATATTGTGAGTAGATAAAACCTCGCATGCCATATCCAAGCGGGCCGCGAGTCCTATGGATGTCAAGGAGGTGATATGGCATCGTATAGCGAGAGACTTGTTGGCTAACATCCAAGGCGGTTGTCGTGTCTATTGTTTCCCATGGCCGCGGTCCAAAAGAAAAGTCAATGGGGGAGAATAACACATTGCAGCAACGACACTTCCCAGTTGACGAGCAGGTTGTGGCTTGCTAATGAAGCAATTAAACAGGCATAACTTATGTTACACGGAAGATGGCGCTCACCTCCTTAAATACTTGACATGAGACTTAATTTGAACACAAATATAGGGTTGATGCATTTTTTACTCATTTTGGTCGATGACGTATTGCAGTACATTTATATTATGAGTTTCCATCAAGGGCTATTTTGGTATATCTGTGTACTTATACCATACACACATAATTATATTAATATGCAATTGAATTTTGTTGATCAATGAGGAGCAGATGCCATATGCAACAAACTTGCATTATTCGTAGCCGATATTATTATCGGCACTTGCTTCCTAAGTGTTTTTCTTCATTAACATACAGCAGCTTAACAGGTTTTTCTTGGATATACAGACTATGTATGGACGAATGTCTTCTATTCACTTTAAGCTATATGTTGATCAATTCTAAAAGATTCTCCTACTCACCTTTAAGGCTGTTATAAAAAAAGCGCCAAGCTGCCTACAGGAACTTAATGCTGAATACCAACATACAAGGGATCTTTGATCTATGAACAAGTATCTGCTTCAAGTCCCGAAACCTGCAACTATGTCTTTTTACGGTGCCAAAGCGTTTAGTAATGCCACCCCAAGTTAGTTGAACGCACTTCCAATCGCCGTTCGTCGGTCGAATACGCTTGATGCATTTAAATCCAAACTCAAGACCTTTCTGTTTAGTCAGTGCTATAACAGTTAATTGCCTGCTTTTGCGCCTTTGATCAGGATTATTTCTTGGAAACCGGCGCTATAAAAATGCAATATATGTTGTGCTAAATGCATTATATGTTACCTTAGAAATGCTATTTGGATAGCATGATCAAACTTGTAACGAAACAATAACATTAAGACCAACTGCGTCCTTTTGAGCACAAAGCCACAATTTTACGAATGACCTACGCGTCACTTGCCACTTACCCCCTCGTCTCATACATTCCCCATATTCTAGAGCCACATGGCCATCCTGTCTAGGCAACGCCCGAAGGCCCTAACCCTTACAAACCTGGCTACTGCACGTCCCATGATAATTGGGATAGCGTGCCTTAGTCGTTGAGGGAATCATTGTATATTTTGAAATCAGTTCTATGCTGACCTCCGAACTCACCACATCTGTCTCTGATCTTTAGGTATTGTTACATTATAAACTCAAATATCAAGTCAATTAATAAAGCTCGAGTTTTTCTAAATCCTACGCCAGGAGGTCGAGCATAGCTCCACAGATCACCATCACAAATGACTCTAGTGGACGTCTTAAAGTATTTATCAATTATTGTGGAGGTACCAATATGTTGTGTACAACAAGGCTTTGTGTAAGCTTTACATACGGTTACTTTCTAGGAAAGAGAACCTGCCAGGTGTGCTTAAGCAAGATGGATTCGGACGCAGGGACAGCATTATAACACGGGTCTTCCTGTCTTGCGGAATGTGTCTCCAAATCCCGTTAGCTGACATATTTACGAGACCTCCAGCACTCTATAACAAAACCGATATTTCTGCTTGGTCTCTCAAACTACTAATTTGTGGTTCAGAATTTCTATGTGTGACAATTTGCCCAGTCGCATTGATGAATATGAATCTCTCGTGACCAGGATGACAACAATAAGTGACAGCTCCTCTCTATCTACGCATATACCTGACCCATGCAATCCCAGCAACTGTCCGTTAGCGCCCCTGGATGCACAGCAACAAGTAGCAAATGTTCCTATACCTATACTATACCTTACTTTGCAAGGGACATATATATTTTATGATTGGTTATCAATAACACGGATATGTGACCTGCTAGCCTGACAAATGCAGCAGTATCCCCTCAGCCTCGCTATGAGTTCTCAAGTAAGATGACTGTTCGGCGGGTTAATGGGATCCCTGACTATTGGTTATTTGCCATGTTATGACCGATTTAACCACGAAGTAACGACTAGGCTGCACCATTGTACAGACAGCCAAAATGTAATTTAGTGGTGTAATAACTTCTTACATGCGCGCATACAAGATGTTTTATATAACTGCACAATCTTTGTTCCTGAGATTTCACTCGAATGTATAACCTACATTCTTAAACAGCTACCTCTTTTGAAACACCCTTGGCTGGACAGTAATAGCCTCATAGCAATATGCAGTTAAACATCCTCGGAATACAACTATATAAGTCCTATATTCAATATCTTTTGAAATATTTCTGTGAATCTGTCAAATACATATCCATGGTATCGCAATAGAATAAGCCTTATTGCGTTTCGTATGTTTGTTATTGTTTTGCAAATAAGCGACTAAACATCAAATGCCGATGAAAAGCAATAATACATTCTTAGAAGCTCCTGGATACATACACTAGGACCATAAAATGCTGATGGAAAACCAAGAAAAAAAAACTCTCTGAAACTAAGCCAATTCAAAACACGATGCTATCATACTTAATTTCTCTTCAAACTGCTCCAGTTGCAATTGTACCAATCAATTAGCAAACAGAAGATGATATTATTTAACTGTCTTTGAACCCACATAGGTTAACATAGGTTCGAAAGACTTCTCCAGAAAGATATATGAAAGGCAGATGTTTCCATGAATCTCCAGAACAAATAAAGGGGCACTATTTGTGCATACCCCGATTAAGTAATTTGTTTTTATTCAATAAAACATTAGCTGTCACCAGACCGGAATGACTCAAGCATAAAATAATGGCCTTGTATGTGGATACACAGGTTGGCCGGCAGAATACTTCGGTTACTTTTAAGAGATAGAAGTAACAATGAGACATGGGTACGCGTGGGAGATGCGCATGTGTCTCCACGAGCAGTCTCGCTGACACAAACTGATGCAATTAATGCCTAGAGAATCACAAAACAGCAAAAGCATCTAGGACTATTGATTTTCAATTTAATATAACTGATTGCTCGTGCAGCCATGTATACCAAACTCTTGCCCGATCTATGTGACTGTCAGATCATTATTTAACATATACACACATCTGTTGAAGGCGGGAATGTTCATAATACCGACGATTGATTAGTGGTTGTAGTAAGAAAACACTCGTCGCTTATGCAACATTGCGTAGGGACCCAGTATTTGTACTATAAACGGATCACTTATGCACATCTCCTCTGAATATTGCAACCAGATTGGCCAAAACAAAACATTTTAATAATGCAAACGCCGCAAAACTATAAGAAACACAAAAACCATGAATACCTGTATGGGTTATTTCATCGAAAACAAAAATCATCATCTCGAAACTCTGCAGTATCATTGAAACGATTCGTCACCATTAATTCTTCGAAATACAGGATAGTCTAACTGTAGCCAATGGTCGTTATGATTACCACCTTAGACATTTGGTTGTGAATAGGTATTTGACATTAATTAAGATGTCTTTAGAGTATTATTATTATTATTTTTTAAACAACCGTTATAGATAAATACATAGCTGACGTCAAATCGGTCTCAAAACAAGCCATTAGAGAACAAACGACAACTTTTCAGAGAAACATTTCAAGATTGATGGGAAAGCAATCAAAAAACCGGCCGTTACTCCCCATGATCAAGAGCTTAGGATGGTTCAGCCACGCTGCTGCTGCTAGGGTTATATACTTATAAGGAAGCGTCTAATGGTTCATGAGCTGGAAAGAACTGGTAAGGTTATCATCATGTGCTTGACCAAGGCAATGGGTTTGTCCACGAATTTGTTCGCATTGTTTTATAGATACGCTATCAGCATACGGCTCATTGGCATCACTTGATACGTTCTACTCCCAATTGACAACAGTTCAATTGCTTTGGGTTAAAAAGTGTTTATTATAACCGAATGAGCAATATTTTGACCCACTGCGGTCGGAAATGCAGTAAATAAGAAAGTCAATGAGTATTGGTTTGGGAAGGCAATTATTTAGATTTTTTGAAACGACATGTTGTAGCAGGTGTTGACTAATGTATTGGCTAAGCTAAGTATACCTGCTGTATTCATTCGTACACCTGAACTGAATCGCGGTGCAAATGTGTATACCTGTTTGTATTAGTAAGTCATTTTGGCAAAAGCAATTACTATAATGAACATGTAACTCTATGTATTTTATGTCAATAACCAAACATGAATGTTCTTCGTGTGCTTCAGAATAAGCTTTATAAACATAGGATGGAGCATAGAATGTAACGCCGTTTTTTTTATTATGCACTACATTCGTGAGTTTGTTTGACATTGTAGTAATCCCCATATCTTTTAATGCCCATCTAGTGTATGGTGCATCATCGTTATACGCATCGCACTACCTGCTGACCATAACAGCCGCATTGCTCTCCACGATGAATGTTTTGTATGATTGGATGGTAGCTTCTAAAGGTTGGGTATTTGGCCGAGCATGTGTTGCGTGGGCATAAACACTCATTGTCGGCTTGCTAACGTTAATTTCTATATCACCGCAGAGAGAGCAATGTGCTTTTAAACACAAATGATTGTTAAACAAATTTCAAAGAAATTCTAGTAAGGAAGGCATCACTGAAATCAGAGGTACTCTCTATTGCAGACTATGAGACCATCCGATAATATTCGATTAAAGTGGTTTATCACTGTGATTTGCTGGTGTAATCAAATGAATCTCCCATAGCAATAGCATAAACACCAAGGCTATGGGTTCATTTGCTGAATGGAGTCAAAGCGTAAATATATATAACGTGGCATTGTATGTTCTAAACAGCAGCTCTTGAGTGTGAAACTTGACCATTCAAGATGAACTGGTACATCAGATAAAGCTATGTTTATTCAAGAGCCACAACAAGAACCGTATAGTATCTCTCCTATTTAATTATTGATCATTGTTTAAAATTCTGTGTAGACATTGTGAACAAATCCCACAGTGAAAAGAAATGATAATGGAGACGTGTACGAAAAGAAACACCATAATGAAACATTATACTTACACTAATGTTTGCAAATAAAATGCGTTGTAACTTTAATTAGCGCAATAGACAATTCGTAGCTTCTTCGCCGAAATGAAGGGTTAGTTAATAGAGCATGATTTTGAATAAGCCAATGCAACTATTCTGCTCATGTCCAAAAGAGCAAATGATGAGCACGTGATCTATACATATATATATATATATATATATATATATATATATATATATATATATATATATATATATATATATATATATATATATATATATATATATATATATATATATATATATATATATATATATATATATATATATATATAAATTCGATTCGATTTAGAGACATAGCAAAATTCGACCGATCCTACCACCATCTACTCTGCACATTTAATACTCAGACGAATTACTATATAACCCAATGAATTTACTGTTGATACTTCACCGTCTTATGGGCTGGGAAGGATTTGTAACGTTATCACAATGTGTTTGATCAAGGACATGTGTTTGTCAACGAATTTGGTCGCATTGTGTTGTAAATAATCTATCCGTATGAGGATTCACACATTATACTCGCAGTTTACAAGAGGCGTGTAATGGTGTTCATTGTTTACCAAATGAACAATTTTCAGACCTTCTGTAGTCCCAAATAAAGTTACGTTGATGTAATTGTTTGTGAATGGCAATGATGAAGTCGATGGAACGACATGTTTCAGCTGGTGGTGAATTATGAGTCGGCTAACCTCAGTGTACCCAGTATATACACCCGTACATCTTAACGGAATCGTGATGCAAATTTGTTTACCCGTTTGTAGATATAAGTCATTTTGTCCAAAGCAATTACTATCATCAACATGGTACTATATGTAATCATCATTGTATGTATGTATGTATGTATGTATGTATGTATGTATGTATGTATGTATGTATGTATGTATGTATGTATGTATGTATGTATGTATGTATGTATGTATGTATGTTGTATGTATGTATGTATGTATGTATGTATGTATGTATGTATGTATGTATGTATGTATGTATGTATGTATGTATGTATGTATGTATGTATGTATGTATGTATGTATGTATGTATGTATGTATGTATGTATGTATGTATGTATGTATGTATGTATGTATGTATGTATGTATGTATGTATGTATGTATGTCTGTCTGTATGTATGTATGTATGTATGTATGTATGTATGTATGTATGTATGTATGTATGTATGTATGTGTCTGTGTGTATGTAAGTATGTATGTATGTATGTATGCATGTAAGTATGTATGTATGTATGTATGTATGTATGTATGTATGTATGTATGTATGTATGTATGTATGTATGTATGTATGTATGTATGTATGTATGTATGTATGTATGTATGTATGTATGTATGTATGTATGTATGTATGTATGTATGTATGCATGCATGCATGTATGTATGTATGTATGTATGTATGTTCTTTGTATGTATAACACTTATGAGTATAAGTTCAATTGAGCTATGTCGGCTCAACAGAAGACTAGAACGCACAGATTAATTAGCGGTTTTCGGAGAACGACAGCTGGACGCATGGTCTGTAGGATAGGGTTAATCAAGCGAGTGGGACCAGGTGTTTCAACGGAGAGGAGTTATTGTGTGTCTTTGAAGCACAAGGGGCGCATATTGAGCAGAGGATACCCTGTAATATTCCTGTATAATACTCATACAATGTGAAATATTTGACAAAAAAATATCACATCCAAAGTAAAGACAAAACGTGATTTTGTCCCCGCGCTATAATCAGAAATGTAACTTTAATATATTAATGAGCCCATATTCACGCTACATCAAAGCACATATATCTACTTATTTCGACCTACAATGTGTGTCGAATTTTCTTTCATCCATACCCAAGCCAACTGCGATGAAGAAACAAAAGTTGTAAATATACGTGTAATTATGTCTTCACACTAGAAAGCCATTTCTCTTCTCATTTGGCAAGCCATTTAAAGTTGTGGAAAATCATATTAATTTTAACCCGTACGTGTAGGAATAAAAATGTTGGCGCATATTTTCATATGTTCTTCCTATATGGAAATATGACCTCGTGGAATATTGGATTCAACAGTAGAATGATGTCACTTGTTATCTGATTTCGATTATTATTTCGACCACATCATTTAATCATTTGGGATTGATTACAGGCAACGGCCATCTATTACATGACATGTGTACGGATAGCTGGGTTATATGGCCCCAGCACTGATTCTCTTGGAACTTCGTTTACCCGTACTTTTCTTATCCTTGTGCCTGAGTCATTTTCTAGACATAATTCCAGGGCTAAGCCTCTTAAATTTATACTTGGCGAGCCAAATAGCACTCTCCTGTCTGCATTCAGTTCGGGGCCATGGTTTGTTGTCATTTGGATTGGCTTCAAGCTAATATCAGTGACTAATGAATCCAGTCATGCAAACGGTCGTTGATCATTGTATTTATAAATCAACTTAATTAAGCGACCTTAACACATAGGCATCATTGCTTTTGTTATTCTGAAATAAGCGTTTTAAGCAGTCGTTCCATGACAAAAGCATTTTGAGCGTATTTGGGTCCATCCGCTGTCTAACTGAGCGGATTATTACACTCAGCCATTGGCATAAATGTCATGGCAATATGCTTGATTGTATTAAAAGCATAGGTAGAACAAGTTACGATGAAACATTTCAGACTTTGTGTTGGCTTTCGCTTGGTTGCCTGATAAATATTGTAAGAATGCGACGTGCGATACATTCTGTAGACAACAGCTGCAGTAGCACTCTTCGATAGCTACTTGATCCAAATCATGGCCAAACTAGCTCAGATTAAATAGGTAAGCACCAGCTGTGAGGACAACATAACTGTGTTTTCCATTATGCACAAACACCAATGTATCATATAATAATCAATGTCATGGCTATTTATTAAGTTTCATACTATTTCAAACGCATGATCAGTGTAGCAAACTAATACTGCATGGTACCGGACGGAAACATAGAAAGCTATGTTGCCCGTTATTAATCATCCAATGTTGACAAGATTAATGACCAGATATGTTAAGCTGTTTCGCATAGCCTGGCCATAACTGAGGTTATTAGGTTTGATATATTGTTACAACCGATACATACAACCAATGTATGCCATTATGGTTAAGTATGAGTTTAGAGAACGGTTGTTATGGTAATATGATCCCTAACCGAGGCGTTTGTGTCTAATGGATACAATCGAAATGTTAACACGCCTGTAACAACAAGACAGATAATATTTATCCTATGCCTGCTCTCATACATAATGTTGGCCGGTTGTCAGATGCCATTTTTCAGCAACACGGTCTAAATGGTTATACATTAAATCATTTATTGCATGCTGCGTTACCTCTACCAGCGATATACTAACTGCAGCATGTGACTGAAAGAATAACCGCTCATTTCTGGATGCGGAGTAACTCATGTACATCCATGTAAACATAATTGTTAAACATGTCATTTATGAATAGTAATGATAAACCAATGTAGCCTATGCTCTATATACACAGTCGACGAAACATTTCTTTTATTGTTACTTTCAGCACTTACTAGTTGCAGCTTGGCTAAGTTAAGGTAACACATATCAGTTGATTAATACAAAAGAAACAAAGGTTATGTGCAGCACACATGCTGACCAGTGAAGAGGACAGTACGTTTAGGAGGCAACTGACATGGTAAGGGGGTTGTTCAAACTAGAATTATTGGAACCTGCCAAAAGAGATGTCTAAATATTATTCATACCTGACATTTGTTATACTCTTTGGGACATACTTCCGCATAGCTATATGCATGCCTCAGACAGCCAAAAGAACATTAATTTGATGTCCTTGTTGGTACTGCAAGCGTATTGTTTGATAATTTGAACACTAGTACACGGTGCGCATAC
This sequence comes from Urechis unicinctus, assembly GCA_034190875.2. Taxonomy (NCBI): domain Eukaryota; kingdom Metazoa; phylum Annelida; class Polychaeta; order Xenopneusta; family Urechidae; genus Urechis; species Urechis unicinctus. The sequence goes on from CM067352.1 coordinate 45,167,321, forward strand.
GAATTGACAATTAAGATTATTAGCACAGTTCATTATTTTTAAAAGGTTACAAAGATGCCCCTGTTAGACCCATTGTGAGTGTAATTTACCCGCTATCAATCTTGTGGGCGTGAGCGTGAAATTTTATCGTGGTAATGAGCATGAAATGTTCTTGCACATGTAGGCGTGAAATGTTCTTGTGGATATAGGCGTGAAATTGAACAAAAGTAGAACATATGGAACTGGATAATAGTTATATCATTAAATTACTGGCTACGAAACTGAAGGAGATAGATGCGTCGGCAACGAGTTGGCCTTATTTCAGATGTACTGTTAGAATATAACTTAGTTCGATCGCGGTAGAATGTAGTGAACGTTGATTAGACCGATTGGCAAAAAGGCACCTTCTAGCTACTTTTTAATGGGGATGGATATGAAGACGACAATCAACTTACAAAACATTAACCTGGGGCCAGGATACAACGAGTAAAGTAGGATTATACTTTAACTTATATTCTATCGTCATATGACGAGGGCCCCAGTTATATGTGGCGGATTCGATTGAAACTGCTGTTGATTAGCATAACGTGCCAAAATAAAACTTATGACATGCGTTTTGCATATTGGTATTTTGTATGAAGACTGTATCTGATATATAATAAGCTATAGCTACAGCCACTGACGCAACCTCATGACAACATACAGCTATTCCATGCGGGTCATAAACAGTAGCAGACTAAATGCAGACAGCTTTATATCAAATCAACTAATATTTAATTGTGTATTGTAATCCTCAATGTGTCAAGGCCGTTTGGCTTTTAACTGAATGCATGGCTTGTTCTGCACGGCTAGGCATCATAACCGCATATTAGCTTCTTCATGTCAACTATTGTGTATTCCATTAGGAGAATAAATGTCATGGCACTAGTTCATGGCAATCACTGAACTGGCATGTTGATGCTTGAGGTGGCAAATCATGCGACGCGGTGGTCACAGACAGATCTGACTGTAAATCGGCCGCTACGCTAGACATTTTACAAACTGTTGAACCCAGCTCCAGCATTCCAAAGAACAATGATAAGATACGATGACGCACTGTCCTCGCATTTGAGTGTATTGATCCCAACCATGAATCAGTAAGGTTAGATCTGTGGTGTTTCTAGATAAAGCTGAGACGGACGAGGCACCCTGTAATAACACACCGCACGCTGCAGCTGATATTGCTATGGCTCCTGGTAATTACGTCTGGACATTTAACACTCCGAGACTGATATTTATCAACGTGATGAAATTAAGACGAAACAATCAAATGAACTAACAGGTTGCTCGGCGTTGTCCAGACTGAGATGTTGCCAAGAATGGTTACGAATCAAAAACGGCAAAGTAACAGACAATATCTCCGGCAAGTAACAAATGATAGTTTTACCCCGAAAATCAGTCGATGACTTCGCCATCACCTTATTTCGTTCAAGATTGGATTTTCTATTTACTGTGATGCAAGCTGATATTGAGTGTCTGTACTGTGTTAAGGCAACTTGACTGACATCCATGGTATTTCCCCCAAGGAATGAAGCCATTTATCTATATATAGACAATATCTCCAAAACCTTAAGCAAATCAATCTGTCGACTCTTTGCAGAAGTAGATGTAATGTCATGTCAAAAGAATGCCAGTATTTCAAGTAATTATGCGTCAAAACATTTGGGTCTTGAAAGGCACGACTTAACAAAACCAGTACCTGCTTCTTAAAACGACAACACCAGGCTCCACAAAACATGCGTAATAACTGTGAACCATTTGCAGAGGAATGACTTTTCGAAAAATAATGGCACGCTGCCAACGCGCATGGGATAGAAACATGACAATTCCTATTGGATGTTGACGTACAGTAGCCAAGGATCGACAGGCCATTACACAAGAAATTGGACGCCCAACGCATGGCTATTTGGAGTATCGCAGTGGCAATCACTCGGGATGTCGTATAGTTCAGAATGTAAAATTATGCTACTTTGATGTAAACGTCCATCATATCAGTAAAATAACATGGTCGATCAACTTATTGTTGTTGGATGCCAGCTGGCGATGTCGCCAAAGTAATAATGTAATGATGTAATGATGTAATGACGGCAAGGCAAACAAATGATGCTGTCATTTATTTTGTGAAAAATAATACTGTTGTAGTCATTTGTATGATTTCAGGCAAATGTATGCATAGCGACCCTTTGATTAAACGCCTTTTCAATTAAATGAGTGTTACCTGCGGGTGATTCAATATTTTTCAATTGGTTAAGCTACAGAGACAACGAATGTTACACAATGTTACAGGCGTTAAAATGACCTTATTACTGTGTGTTAAACATGTTCACACGACTGAAAGATTGTCACCTTGCAGATGTAATTTATGAGGAAAAGTCTACATGCACATCATCAACTTAAATGTGATTTGTTGATTAGTATGTAGACCCGATACCTTACTAATGCGTGACAAAACCCATCAATGCCAAATACACCAGTATTCTGAACCTATGTTTATCATTTATATTATACATCATGTATATCTGTGATATCATTGAAAAAACTAATGGGTCCTTTGCCGCATGTTGATCTAGTAATTCGCCATTGTTTTGTCTGTTGCGTTCACATTTACCTTATATTACATCACGTGTGCTCACGGTGAACAGAGTATAGAATGAACCAATGATCGCTAACACTTGTCTGAGAAAATTCAAATTGATCAGAAATCCGTTTGGCTGGCCTTTTGACCTCATTGCTTTTATTGAATTTAAATGTGTCTAATTAAGTTACCCTGATTAATCAGTGGCAATGGGGAATATATATGTGGCGTGTCAAAGTAATTCAACCATAATGTAAGTTATGGTAGACTTGTTCAGTGACTTACATTTTAACTTACCGTTTTTCCTGTTACCTTTGACGAATTATACGGCTACAACCCCTATGCAGGTCACGCATGTCTCTGGCTATTCGGGTATTAAAGGATGTTCTCAGATAACGGATTCATCCATCGTATGTCGCAAATCTCCCTATATCATGTGTCAGCCCATTAATCAAATCATGAGCACCAGAATCGCATGTAGAGACTATGAATAATATGGAGCAATCATTGACCTTGGTTGTTGACCCGGAAATTGTTTATGCAAATGATCAGAGCTCTTGGCACTAGAATAATAATAATTGAGAACGCCAGGCCGTACAGCCGATCGACAACATTGATTGATCGTCAGTTATATTGCCACTAAAACAAACCTGTGCCAGCTCTGAGAATGGAATGTTCCATATATAAAGATTTATTTGCGATTATTCATGGGTAGCATATTTCTTTTACCAAACAAGACATGCAGCCTATGTGTGTGATAGAACAATAACGTGTATTGGAAGGACTACACGAAACCATACTACTACATCTAGGAAAGCAATGATGCAATGAACTAACAGATGAAAGGATCAAATGTGGTCAACGCAAAAACACATACCTGACATTATGTTTTGAGTCTTAAAGGCGATGATTAGTCTGCTTTAGTAATTACCAAGCGACAATTGTGAATAAATGTTCACAATGGAACACGCACAGCACTCACTGGCCAAACAATCGACTACATCATTGTTCTCTGTTGGTGTGAGTAGTTTCCCTATCTTTGCGTCCCGTTGTGATGTCATAGAAGTGTCGAGTGGGGTTCGTTGACGGGTAACAAATCAGGGGAATAGCTGGCGACAATCCTTCAGGTGCCTGTTATTCAATACTTACATAGCTGATCAAATTTAATCCGACTCGTAGTGTGGTTGAGTGATTAAGATTATATCGATCTTAATACTCGACAATACACGACGCACAATTAAGTATTAATTAAACACACTTATTTGACTTTGTTTGCGTCCAACTCGAGGTTCATTACTATTATCTACAGGCCATTGTGGTATCAGCAGGCTTCATTTGTAAAAACATTGCTATAATACAAATATACTAGTCTTTTCACAAAATAATCAATATACGCTTTTGAGAACATCATCTGAAGGACTTATTGCAACGGTTCAGTGCAATCTCCTAATTGTGGACACATTTATCCTCATTACTCCAATGATATTGTGTCTACAAATAGAAATAGTTTGTAAATGGCCACCATACAACCACGCACAATCGAATACGATTTGCACCGATGGTTTACCAAGAAGCCACGTTCTCTGCAGCAAAGGAATTATATAAGAAGAACATCTGACATACGATGCTTATGGATATCCAAGTTTTGAGGTGCTAATAACTTACTGCGAAAGCTACGCAGCATTCGCAGCTGTAAGGAAAAGAACCGAACAATATCACTTTGGAGCATATTCATCATTTATAGCAGTTATCATGAGCTGTGTGCCATCATGATAGATAGTATATAGGGAAGACATTTTTCATTTCAAAAATAGGTTGATGGCCATAATTATTTACTGTTATCAAATGACAACTACCGATAATATGTCATCTTAGTGAATGCAGTCACACCGTGGAACTTGCGTCATTCCCAATCATCATAGCCTTTCAACATCTTCATGTGTTCTATGGAGGGTCTTTTTTAACAAAAGAAATCATACATTTCAACGGGTATCACATAAACTTTCATTATGTAGGCGTTTCAGTGTATAGCATGCCTCCCACTTCGCACTTTATACCTGGTGCTCAACAAAGAACGCCAAGCTTTGACATCTAATTTATCAAGTTCTTATGAAGTCTGTGCTTAAAAACAGGACATCGGTGCAAGATAAAGTTTATTGATGTGCAGGCACCATTTCTTTGAAATTAAATTCAATAGGGCAACCGAGTCATTTTGAACAGTGCTCTCCTTGATTATCCTAATAACTTGTAGTTATGATCAGATTTATGCTTCAACAGCCAGTCTTCGTAGCCACCATGGCCGAATAATTGTGCAGGTAAAACTCTCCGCACAAAGGAATCTACATTGTTTGAAGTGAAATTGTATACGAACCAACAAGGACAATAAAGAACATTACGTTGACGGGGCAATGAATTGATGTTTTTTTTTCAATATTTGATTATGAACATACATTTTGGATTTCATTCAAGATAATGCCTTGTCCTCTTCGTTTCTGTTCATGCGCGTCATCCTCAGTCTTATGCAAGACATCTAGTTGGCAAGTAACTAATGCACATATCGTACGCTTGACATAAAAACGAACGTTTGTTCCGAACACATCGTGGCATTGGAAGTACAAGATGAACTTATTTTTCTCGAAATACCACCAATTTCTACGAGCAAATTTAATTTGCTTTCCTAGTAAATGACGAATTATTACACTGGTACGTCAAAAGTGGTTCTACATTATTTTACATATTTTATATAAAGTTGTTATGTAATGTAGTAGTATAGAAACTAGCGGTACTGGCACACCTATCTCATATGGGTTCTGGCACACCTATCTCATATGGGTTCTGGCACACCTATCTTATAGAAGCGCACTTTTACTCCAGAGCAACCCGACTTTCGGCTACCTTTTTGTCGCGGTCCAGGCACACCTACCTCCTTTATATATACTACTGACCCTTGGACGGCTTATACAAGATATTTGCTCACCCTAGGGCCCCTCGGACCAGACCCCCAAACGGGGCCGAGGGGCTAGTTTGTTGGTAAACTAGTATGTCGTTCACAACCTGCAAACAAGGTCCTCTAGGTGTGCCATTCGCTCCATAAGATCATTGTTCTTAACCTCTAGATCTCTCACCATGTCCTGCAGTTTCACAAGGTCATCATACTTAGTCTCCATATCACTCCGATGCAAACTATTTTTTCATCTTTCATATACTCTGTATCTAATATCAACTCCTTTACACGACCCTCAAGTTCAGTAATACTGGCACACCTATCTCATATGGTGCAACCCAGAAAACACACATATACAGGGTGACTCACATGAGCCAGCGAACCGCTCGCACCTCCCCCCACCATATGAGCCCAGCCCTTCCAGCCCCTATGGTATAGGCCCACTAAAGAGGGCGACAGCATTGTCAACCATCTACAACAGGACCCTGAGGAATAAGCTCTTCTAAACGACTCACGCGCTCCAAAAGGTCTTCAAACTTCGATTCCAATTCCCTCACCTCTCCTCTACACCAGGACTCTGAGGAATAAGCTCTTCTAAACGACTCACGCGCTCCAAAAGGTCCTCATACTTTGATTCCAAATCCCTCACCTCAATCTCAAGGTCCACCTTCTTCTCCCATATATGTTCCACATCTGCTTGCAGCTCGGCCACCCCAATATGTTCGTCGGTGTTCATTCTATACCTCAGCTCTCATATGTTCAACATATCGACGCGTGCCCATAGGCCAGAGTGTCTACACCACCTGGAGCTATCCACCGCTTTGAGTCAAAGGGGGAGAGAGACACCTTGTTAACGTGGAGCCCATATATTTTATGGCAGTCACTCCTGAGCATGTTCATTCCGTGGCGAAACTGCTTTTGGGCGAACAGTGACTCCACGTACTGAGCGTGTCGTAGATGCTTCTTCACCACCACCTTCTTCACACCCTTAGCTCTTTTTATCTCTCCCTCATCAGACATCAGGATAGAGTACATCTTAGGTCGCAAACCAACGTACTCCTTGATGGGCACGCCAGCGCACTCATCCTTCATCTTACCCAGAACCTTTTTGTTTTTGTCACTGTGCAGGGCATGAGAAGGGTCAAAGTTACTAGTGTCAAAGAGATGCCCATCCTCCCTCATATCAGCATAGACGTCAGTGGTACGGATCTCAAGCAGCAGCGAGTCTGTATCTGTGTAAAGCAGGTTAATATTACTGTCATATCTAGCCTTCATGGTATTGTAGTAAAAGTCATACATCAAGTGCTTGGAGAGGTCCAGAATGCACATGCCAACGTAGACCGGACGGTTCAGCACTAAGCGAGTCTTGTGCATATGCAGGGCAGCTAGATCATCGTCAAACACTTTTTGCCGAGCATAGGCGGGGCTGGCCACAAGACTACGTATTTTTTCTTTTCCCGATGAGCGCACAATCTTGACGTCGACTCGCCTCCGGAGATTCTCCATCGTTTTACCAAAGACGGAGTTATTCATAAGTTTATAGAGATCCTTCTCAAAGTCGCTGTTGGCGGCCTTGCGCAGATCTGTATTCATCCTTATATAAGGCTCCATCCATGGACTCTGGTCAAAGACAAGCGCACGATGAATCTTGGCGAGTCTCAACCCCAAAGACAGATATAGCTTGAGGTTCCTGTAGTATACCACATACTTCTCCTTGTTCCGCAGGTTGGGCACCAGCTTTTCAACTCCATTTCCGGTGCTCTCCAATGCACCTAAGAGATCTTTCTGGTAGTCTGACAACCACTCATTTTGCACAAGAAGCCGCTCCGGCGCTAGGGGGTAATCGTTGTGTTCGTCATGAAGCGCAGCAGGATACTCCAAGTCAACCTCAAGTATATACCCCGTTTCAGCATCATCGGGATGGTCCTGGATCTCTAGGTTCTCAGGCCGTTCCACCCACTCAATACCCGAAGTAGGTAGGGCTTGGCTCATCGCCCACCCATACAGGTTGTTGGCATCGAGGTACTGGATATAGCTCTCTGGCTTATCCTGCTCAAAGTCCTCCACGTATGGGTTGTACGCTTTAGCGTGGCGATGTGATACCATGCTTATCCCACCGCGCAGCCCCTTCTCAATAAACAGGTGCTTGTCATAATCGGTGAGAAGCTCGAGTTCCACCCCTGTGCTCTTAAGAAGCGCATCCCACGACAAACTGGGGCTGGTATAGTAGTGGGCCGGATCCAACCCGTATTGCTTAAGACAGGTTTTGCGGAATGTTTCAAACACATCGGCCAGGAGCAGTTCATCCGTGCGTAAGTAAAGGTCATGGTAGTCCCCCATGTTTTTACAACCGAACGCGTTCCAGACTTTCTGGGCGTGTTCATAGTCTGTAGCAGATATACCCTGTTCAGAGAGCTTGCTGTAGAAATCATGGATCGGCGGCAGTGGAGCATCAAACTTATCCCAGTCATCCATGAACTCATAGGGATACACTCCCTTACGCAGCAGCAAGTCTGGCTCGTATTCCGCCGTCACAGCAAAGGCATCTGGGTTGTTAGCAGACACAAGCTTGTCGAGCGAGGCTAGGAGGAACTGTGCACTGTCAATGAAGCGCAACTGTCCGACCGACAGGGAGATATACTTTTCCATGTTATTTGGGATGCAGTTGATATTGCCCTCCACTTTGCTTATACCCTGCATCAAGAGATGGGAGTCGTAGCCCCGCAGGTTATGGAACACCACAGGGATGGGTGTTGTCTTGGGACTCAGCCGAAGTTTCAGGTTACACACGTTATGGGCTGGCCCTCTGTACAAGCCTGTTATATGGCAGTGATCGCAAACAGAGTCACAGCCCAGTTTTTTCTTGCACACATGACAGTGAGTTGCAGCCTTATGTGCCCTTCTATCCTCCCGAGTCATCCGCATAGGGACAGGCTTGGACAGAACTGCTTTGATCTTGTGCTCCTCCTGCTGCAGAGCCTGTAAGAACTTCTCCACAACATCGCTTCCTCTATAAACCACAGGGGGTTCTGTCTGCCCATCACATCGGACAACCACATAGCCGTAACCACATGGCTCATGCTCCTGCGTTCTCTGCGTGTTGCTCTTACCAGGATTAGGCGCAGGTCCCGGAAGCTTCACTGTGAGCGAAGCATACAAAATATGCAACATGTGTTACTAGCTTGATTAATCATTAATGCACTTGCCGTGCTTAATGCAATTTTTGCCTGCGTTAATGCCAATATATATATATGTTATCAATGAGCTAAATCAATGGAAGATTCTAACAGCGCGGATATGTTAATTGTTTAAGCCCCTACACCGGTTGAGTGGTTTACAAGTTTACGGGATCGGTTTACATATTCAATGGATTATGCATTGGCAAAACTTAACCACACCAATGCTCGAGTACAAACCCCGAAATAATACTAGGTATAGCTCTTCTGTCGCTGGATCAAATAGCATTAAAAGGGTGTTCGCGGGTGACAAGCATATCCGTCTTATGGATTGTCCACGTCCACGTCTTATGCCTGCCTATATTTTAAACGACCGACATTACGTTTTTGTATATCAGAAATGTTTGTCGAAAATGCTATGTATTTGATTATAATTGTTCATGCAATTATTTAAATGGATTTGCTCTACGATATAGTGGCATGTTGTTCTAATATAAAGGTACCGACAAAAATAGGTTACCATATAAATGTTCTGTAGAACAGTTGTCAATACAATTATCGCACTATTCCGTCGCCAATAAAGCGCATTGATAAAGATAGACCAGTAAACGGTCTATGACAAATATATTGCGATATCAAATGACTCGCAATTGAACTGGTGTCGGCTCACCTGCGTTGTTATAGCCCAAGCGGCTTATCAATTCCTCATCATGCGAGGTGTTTGTAAGTAAGGTTATCCGATATGCCTGTGACATTGAAAGATGAATTATATAACTGGGGCGTGGAAAATGTTGAATTGCACGGCGTACTTCTATAGGAATCACATAATGCTAGCTTTGAATAATTATGTGTTGTATATGTAAGATTCTAGCAAATGTACCTTATACAGCGCTCTAGTTACGCTCCGATAGGCTTGCAAAACTGTTGATTTTCGAACGCCAGACAGCTGGTAGCTTGTCGGGCATTGCCAAGCTCGCCTTATCCACCAAGCGCCTTACTGTTCTCTTAGCCTCCAAACTAAAAACCGCAGGTAGTCCATTATACGGACGAATGTAGTATTACATCATTCGAACCCTCATCTCAGCGCTGTGCTATTCATTCTTCGGAACCAATGAAAAATAGCAACGAAATATATGAACCTTGTGCTATGATAAATTATACTGTTTGCGACGCTGAGATGAGCTTAACCGTTGTTATGGTTTTGGTTTCCATGGCTATTGTAGATTACTGCATGGTTTTTTTTTTACTGACGCATGACCCGTGTTGCTTAATTATTGGCATGCTTTTGTCAAACTAATTGCGGTAGAAAATGTTTTCACCGATTCTAGAAACGAAATTCAAACACAAAGACAGGGGTAATTATTAAGGCTAGTTATGACAGGATATATGATCAATTCATCATATTGTGGTCATAATAAGACTTAATAATGACCAGCCATGCTGCGTAATAACGAACGAGAAACCACCGACATGCTGCCAACACTGCGGCCTGACGAGAACTAATACGTAAATGGACTCGGTACGATTGGTAGACATGCTGAAAATGATACAGGGATAAGGCAAAGAGACATTCCATAGACATCCAACGGAACATGATGACCAAACATTGCTGATATTCCATCAATTATGCTATTATACGACTTAACCATATCTGCGCACTTTCCGGTTAGATATACAAAAAATGGTAATTCTAATCGAAAACAGAACGTTCTCTCAATCCACATCACTGAGCTAAAATAAAGTTATCCTCGGAATCACACAAGCGTAACAAATAATCAAACTTAAATAAGCAGACATTCTTATATTGTAGCCAATTGCAAATAGATACATAGGTATCTTGCTTAGGTTGCCCCCTAACCGCTCTATAACATAAGCCTTCTAGAGCGGACACTAATTCTGGTCAATAATATCGCAAATGCACCAATAAATATTTCTTTAGTATTATTCAAATGCGATATGGTTGTCTTCTTAAAGAAACTTTCTAACACAGGAAAATGCCCTCCCACGAATATTGCCGTTGTGGTTGGACAACTGAGAGTATGGTACGGTTATTATGCCAATACGCTGAGTGAGCTTTTTGTGATTACCCACAAGTCAACAGCAAAGCAGCATGACGTCATAATGTGAGTGTATGTCTGAAAATCGAAATTTAGTTTTAGAATTCTCTACATTAACTTACATATACTTATCGACTTTCGTTTCATATTGGTCTCTAATTGCGATCTGCTGTAGGCTAATGCGTCTCGACTCCAGGACGACAATGTATTGAAAATGTTATTTCGCTTCCGAGCAGGGCTGCGGAGGGATACAGTAAAGTACGCCGACCACATATAGTAACATCAATATGCGTCACAAGTCTGTGCCGTCTGAGGTTACATCAATGTGCGTCACTAGGCTGTGCCGTCTGAAGTTACATCAATATGCGTCACTAGGCTGTGCCGTCTGAAGTAACATCAATATGCGTTACTAGGCTGTGCCGGCTTAAGTTACATCAATATGCGTCAATTGGCTGTGCCGGCTTACGCAACATTAACATGCGTCACTAGGCTTTGCCGTCTGAGGCGCTTTCAACGTGTGTCACAAGCCTCTGCCGTCTTAAGTGACATTAACATGCGTCACAAGGCTCTGCCAATGCACATCCTGCCGGTGATTGCCTTAATCTTGTACCTTTCCCTCCATCTCACTAGAGAAATACGCAATTGCAGATGCCCAATGAAAGCCCTCTATTCTAAATCATTATATGCTCTGCTCTGACAATGGGTTACAGAAATGCTATGCATTTATTTGAAAGCCTCACTGCCTTGATATTGTACAGGTTGCAATATGCGATAAAATCTTATTTGATTTGACACGCGGTTGCCAGCACTGATGCGTTAGCCGCCTGTGATCCCCAGTGGATATATCTATGCTGTTAAGAGGAGAAGGGGGTATATGCGGCTGTAGCCATAGCGTATTATATATCAGATAAAGTCATATTACAAATTCCAAATGAACATCATATGTTTGATTTGGCTCTTTGTACCTTTGTGGGACTGCTAGGCAAACACAGCACTTAATGGGGTCTGCCCAATGATGCCACGTCATATAAATACTTGCCAAGGTTGATGATATACTTCAAATGGGTGCTTTAAGCGCTACGCTGGGTACATAGTATTAAATGCACCGCGTGTGAAAATGAGATTGATATTAGGAGAGCAGCTGCTGATAATTTAAAAATATACGAGAGGCTTCAATCAGAGGCTTCAATCAGACAAGTAGTCTGTCTTCTAGCTGGGTATAAAGCAACTTCGCGCGATTTGCCTTCATTTATCTAGGATTTGCAATAAGGTCAGATGGACATGCCATAACAACACCGTTGTGACGAAAACATACATATATATATATATATATATATATATATATATATATATATATATATATATACATAATATATATTATATATATATATAGAATATATAGCAAGTATAAATAATGCAGATATATATATATATATATATATAATATATATAGAAATATAAATATATATATATATATATATATATATAACTAAATATATATATATATATATATATATATATATATATATATATATAGTATATATATATATATATATATATATACATATATATATATATATGTTATATATATATATATATATATATATATATATATATATATATATATATATATATAGATTAGTGCACATAGTTTACAAATGCTATGGGATATGTATCTCTATATATATCAATCCTTTAATATTTCAAAAGCTCACATCGATCTATATATATATGTTACAAATGCTATGCGATATGTGTTTCAAGTTTCAAAAGCTCAAAAGTGAACTGCACAGAATATACTACGGTTACTTATCATATATCAATGATAAATTATAATCACCCACCCGACCACAAACAATCTCTGTATGCAAAATCTCAATTCCAATGCAACTGAAAATGCAAAATACGAAAATGGCAATAAACGTTTGTAATAAAACTTCGCTTTCGTTCGAATCGTCATCTATAGATTCGGGTATTGTAGCTCAAACTTAATATAAAGCTTTAATTCCTGGCGCATGTAAGCGCGTGCATACGCGATATTAGCACACATGCAGACACTGTCTTATTGATCGAGTTTTGTCTAAGGTATATATAGATGTTGATTGATAATAGATTTAGGCAGCTAATGCACCGTTGGGCGCTCTGGGTCGATCCTTTAATACCACAAAAGCTTGAAGTAGATGTACGGGATTACGGTCGCTATGTTTGTCAAATCTTCTAACAAATGTTTCACGGCGGCGTACCTACTCAAATATTCATTCATAAGTATTCTGTCCGCGTATTTGGTTAATTAATATGCAACAGATCCGTAGGCTCAGATTCGAACTTATTTCCCGTTGACATATCCAATAACTTGCAAATACGACAACGCAATATTGAAGAGAAATGTTAACATATTGCCAATCATTGCGGGCATATCATGATCACATTTAATACGACTATGAGACAATCATCCATTCATATGAGCATTTGAATCTCCTGTTTGAAACACAAATAATGGTCCTTGCACTCGTTAATGAACATACGTAAACATATATCTGGTTTTTCAGAGACGCAAGGTAATTTATGCAGAATCAAAGCGACAGTTATGTTGTTTTGCTAATGAATTCGTATTTGAACGTAGCCACTTACGAAACAGCGGTTTAGAGCTTGATCTTGCCGATATAAATGCATAACGTTTTGGCTGGCTCCCTTTTACGCTGAACACAGATCACCTCCATTTATATGTACCCATGTTATTATTACGTAAGAAAAGCGCACGTTCTTGGCCGTCACATGTTATTGTTTATTACATAAATATTATTTAACCAGACGGAGACGTCAAGTGGGCAGATTTTGCAGATGTCGTTTTATATGATCGCATGGGCTCAATAATGTGTGAATCGCAATTTTATTTGTGTGAATCGCAATTTTATTTGATGAATCCCTATTTCATTTGTGTGAATCGCTATATTTTTTTTGTGTGAATCCCAATTTCATTTGTGTGAATCGCTATATTATTTGTATTAATCACTATTGTATCTGTGTGAATCCCTATTTTATTTGTGTGAATCCTCTTTTACTTGTGTAAATCCCTATTTTATTTGTGTGAATCCCTATTTCATTTGTGTGAATCCCTATATTATTTGTGCGAATCCCTATTTTATATTTGTGTGAATCCCCATTTCATTTTTGTGATTTCCTATTGTTCTTTTGTGAATCCCTATTTTATATGTGCGAATCCCTTTTTTATTTGTGTGAATCCCCATTTCATTTGTTTGAATCCTATCGTTTTTTTTTGCGAATCCCTATTTTGTTTGAGTGAATCACTATTTTCGATGCTTTTTTGACAGATTAGGCGTTTTCACAAGATATGCGTCATATCTGTATTATTTTTGTCTCAGTTAAATACATTATTTTTGGATTTACCATCAGACTGCAATAGGGATTCGTTGATAGTCTTACCAGTGTATAAGTTCAATTGGATAACAACCTAATCATGCATTTAGTATTGGGTTTCAAGGTCTGCTATTCTCTGCACGAAAACGCTTAGGGGAACGACTATTGCAATATCAATTCAAACATGATTACTCCATATGGCAGCAGAATAACGCGTTGTTTTATTTGCTCCTGATCTAATTGTATGTTACATATTGCACGCGAAACGAATAACAACATTCCTATACAGGTTACCCTATAACCACTGTAGACTTATAGAGTAACAATTAAATGTCTGTGAACTTAAAAGGCTTTACCATCGCTGTTACTGCCCACAGCAGTATGCTATGTGAATTGTCTTACCAGTGCGAGTAGTGTCAACATTTTGAAACCTAAAAGCCTAATCAGCAGCACTCATTTAGTCCACTCATAAGGTTTCATGAGAATTTGCTTTACTTGCTACGAACCTGGAGCTGGAATTCCGGTCACAGATCAAATACCAATTATCCCTATCGTAAGAAGGAACTTTAATAAATGTTTGTATCCCACAAAGTATAATCACCATACGAGTCTTTTGTCGTTAGAAGCAGGGTATCAACTTAAGCTGGACAATGTACAATGTGGCTAATTGTATCAATGATAATATTTTTATTTTAGTTTTGGTAGGTATTGTCACATACGGCTGCGAGTGTAATCCGACTTGGTAAGCAACACATTAGAAAATACATTCAACTTGCAAAAAATTAGGGAGGCATAACATACATATGTGATTGTTGCCATTCATGTATTCAGAACATTGTTAATATCAGAACATTGTCTATATCAGAGCACATATAGTTGGGTTATACATTCCATGTAAGTGCCACAACTATAAATCCAAAATTGATGAGTAAGCATTCAATCTCAATACTATCCACATACTATTTCTTATTTGGATAATCTACCACGGTCCAAATGGGACTATTATGCAGATGCCGACAGTAGAGTCACTTACAGGTGCGAAAGGACATTAGGTACGACTGTAGCAGATTTTTAAATTTGTTGGTAGATTTGGCAATTATTCTTGAAGAGTTTTCTGGGCGTATGAGTAATTGTCTATGGTTCATGTGCTGGTACATTTCGATACTGTTCCTGGTGAATCTGTAGAGGAATCCATAGAGGCCTTCTGATAGAATGCCCGTTGTACATTCGTCTGAATGTTCTTCTGGCAGTTATTGTTACCAGTCCCGGTTTTCTACCATGCCATATGCACCGCTAGTCATACTAAAGTAACCAGTACCAAACACGAGCGACACGATGCTGGATCCTTTAGGCGCCACACTTCCGGTGAAAGAGATCCGGAATCTATGACTTGCATGATTCACTTTCATTCAAGTTACTCTACATCCGTTAATGACGCAGCTTTTGCAGTCAAAGTAGCAGTCAACAGAGATATTCTACTGCACGTACTACAGCCGAAGAGTTCTGCAGGAAAAGTCTGTGTACTTGAAAATAGTAATCATTGCTTGACATGGTGGATTGGAATCAATAGTACCTTTGATTGAAGTGTACCTGATCAATAGTTTCACGGGTATAACGCTTGTGGACAAATTGAGTTAAGGTTAAAATATATACATGGCTATAATCGGTTGTATTGTTTAACCCCTCGTTAATCTGCATATATCAGTCATATATATGGCAATAAATTTGAAGTTGTACATGTATTGCTTATTTCATGAAACATTCTTGCATTTATTTAAGTCTCTGGACCGTTTGTTAGCCCAACAATTCCATCGAAGATCGATCGTGTTCCTCGAAATAAAGTTTTTACATGACGTCACCTAGCCAAAGGCACAGCAAGTATGGAAATGTTCCGGCATGCACGAATCTAATTAGATATTTTGAGCTGCCCTATGGTGTGCATTTTAAGAGGATGTAGCCGTTATTGAGCACGATTTCTACATCGTTAACTTGTTTTTGTGTGTGCAACTCATCTGAGAGCTTGAATTTGATTTTGATCATCATCGGGTAAGCAGATCGTCTGGCGTCTGGCGAAAGCTCATTTTTGCTAACTCGGAAAAGGTTGGTGATATTTTCAGCTAATCTATTGCTTGTGTGTTGGACTGCTGTTGTAGTAAGTTGTAGCCAGGTGTGTCTAGTCGGCAATGTAAACCGATTACGTGGGATGATGTGTAATGTTGTCAATTTGCTTAATAGTTAAATGGCAGCTGCCTTTGAGCAAAATCCTCTAGCATTACAAAAAAAAATTGAATCGGTTGGTTGGGATGATGAATTGGCTTCTATGAATTGTCCGCCACAATAGAACGGCTGTAGCTATTGTGCTTTGTAATTGGTGTACCATCACTCCGTCTTTCATGTAAGAGGAATATACGTGAACGGACATCAACCCAATGCCTATAATGTTCTAAGCTCCACTGACCTATCTATGTTAAGAGAATCAATATTGTTGCACAACAATCTATGCAGGGAATTGTGTTGTGATGCTCTGAGGTAGTCGCTGTTAAATTAGTTGTTTCCAGAGGACGCAATCTATTTTTGATAACAACATTAGGATCTTATGCACCTGCACTTTCGACTTCTGTAATGAGAACCAGTTTGCAAAACTAATCACCTGTCAGCTGTATTTTATCTTCGTCATGTGTTTTCCTTAAATTGCCAAGCAGATGCTAAATGTCACAGGCTTATGCTTAGGCAGGTGGATGCAATCCCAACTGCTGAAGCAATCTTTGAATAAAGAGTATGTTTCCTACGATTTCATTTGATCTTGTTTTAACAGAAAATAAGGCTGCGAAAAGACCTTGAATATTCATCAATGTGTATGTGCGTCAGATAACAAACCATTCCAAATACATTGGAATAATCACAAATATATGACAGTTTTGTTTCCCATTTTGTAGATGCATGCCACTTAACTTGTGTATTTGTAAATAACAAAATACCCCTTAGTATATTCGATTGCTACCCATTGTCGAGGACGTATTTCCCCTTTGCTGGATGGTCATCAACGTAGCTGTTGTGTAGAATGCTTTGTAGAGATAAACAATCATATTCCTTTTCATCGGGTATTGAATGAAGAATACACGATTGAATTTAAAGATAATATTTATTTTATCAGTGAACAGTCTACATGTTGCAATCAATGTTTGCACACACGTACATAACACAGCATTACCGTTCGCTGCCTAGTTGCGCTTTAAAATTCATCCTTTACGATTATATATGCATAACAGCATCCACCCCTTGCTATGCAGGAAAACATGTAATACATCAACTGCTTTAAGAATCAGATTAAATTAGTCTTCAGAATACCGCATATTGCAGCATGGTATCAACCAAATATCGGACGTAATGTATCTGTTATACCATAGCATTTCGCTTAAAAAGCCGTTGGCTACAAGTTTAAGCGAAGTAGGTAGAAAGAGCATCACTGCAATGAATTTCAACAGGTTTCAAGCGATTCATCGGACAGACTCAAAGATTCCAGTGCATTAACACGTTCCTGCCAACACACCATCACAGGGTCATATACAAAAACATCGACGTACGATCCTAGATAATGACTAATTTACGTGAAAATATATTTTTACGTACGGTTATATTTCACTTACTTTGACTTCCAATCGCTCAATGGCTTCAAGACAATGTGCGGAATCCATCGCTCCCGACGACGATCCCAGTAGCGCTTCTTCTAGGCCTAACATGTTTACATTGGCTGTCTGGAAGGCTATCCTGAAATACCCATTTTGTATTACTCCACAATTAATGTTATGTTTAATGTAGCATGAACAATGACCGCACTGCTGATATGAAGCTTTTTGTAAAAGTGTAAAGTTTGTTAATGGTGATGAGTCATTTAAGAGCCCGATCAAAATTCGGCAACCTGCTTCTTCTGTCCTGTCGTCGAGGCATGAACTGAATTTATGTATAAAATGACTGTGATAATGAAACTTTAGTTTGCCTGTAACCTTATCTAGTGAGTAAGCTTCGTACTTTTAAGATAAAGGCTCATGCATGGCCGAGTTAATATGTAAATAACGCGTAATTACGCACCAGCATCGTCTCCACTTACTTGTTTTTGTGAATGCAGAAGAAAACAGTAGTAACTAGTAGGGCAGTTATGATGAGGAGACAAAAAACGCCAAATATCCAGACGTAGTGATCCCGTTGCATCAAAGTATTGGCTACAACAATCAATGTGTTGTTATTACATCGCTCGTCTGTCACAGCATTACCACAGTAACAACAACTTTCATCGTACGCGGAGCCCAGCTGGTTCATGATGTTAATGGCTGCTCTCAATGAGTCACCGTAGCTTGTAATTGCTTCCTCTGTGCCATCACCAGGATCAGTCTGCAACAGTAAGTACAATTTTACCGCTTATGTAATCAAATCACACGAATGACACTGGTTGTTGTACATCCATTGTAAGTTGTGTCACTACCTGATAACTCCGTCACCATCAGGTTGTAACAAATATGTGCGACCGTACAATCCTCTTAACACCAATGCTCTTAACAGGATCTGCATTCGCGACTGAGCTCTGCCTAGGCAAATACTGGGACTAATAGCCATAACCTTGTTCCCTCCCTTCAATTCTCCCAAGTGACACATCCATCTGCGGGAGGCCAATGACAGTCGTCCTGCTCAATATGCCAATGAGCGGAGGGCTACACAGCTGCCATGCATTCAATCGAAAAACCACAAGGATGATTGTAATCAGATTCAGCCCCTATCCTGTTCGTCACCACAACATTGCGCACTGCTGTATATATGTCTGTTTAACATGGTTAATACTTCTGAATAATTAAATCCTAACATCTTACGCTATGCCTACGGTAGCTTTACGTTGAGTTACATGGCGATAATGGCTGCTAAGGAGTAGACAGAGGTCGTATATTCACGAATCAGCCGCTATCATCAATAAGGAAACCACCTGCGACATAGCAAGCAGCTTGAATTAGACTCCTGCCGATGATTTGTATTATTCACATGGGGAATCAGTTTTTTTTTGTATATTTAGCAAGCCCATATCTCACGAATACGAGATGTTACTGAATCCTGGCTTACATAGAGGTAGCTTGTAGCTTGATCTTATTGCTCTAACTTCTTAATCGCAAATGTGCCGGGACAAATCGATGCTTTCCAGGAGTTTATGAGAACAGAATATTGTTCGATTTGGTGTGCCAACAATACAAACATTTCCTGTCGTGATCTTTCCATCTACCCTGGGTATATGAAAAAGGTCATCATCTGTGTTACATGTGATAGCTACATTCAAATATAGACAGCAGTCCATAGCAGTGCTGTAATTACCCAAAACGTATTAGTTTCTGTTCAATTTGCATCTTTCCGATCACCGGGCACTGCTTGCCTGAGTGATAATTGCATTATTCCTGAATTGATGAAAGGCTCTGTGCGCCATTGCTTGCGCTCTCCGGTTTACATTACCTCTCAGCGACAGGAGGGATCGTGCCCACCACCATCAGGTCATAAGTGTGGATAATTGGGTAATATAGCCCCAAGCACTGCGTCACTGTTAAGTAAATTATCCAAGTGCCCGGGGAATAGCTCAGACATGATTAGAAGCCTTGTCCATTGAAGCTGGCTTTGGTCACCATTTTCTATGAGCTCGTCTCCAGGCAAATTTAATTGGTTAATGCCTCCAGTTACACTAACGTCAGCTGATTAAAATTAACGCTGTCTGTGCACAGGCGTCATTTCTTGGCTATTCACAATTCAGCTTCTGAAGGAGCCGTTGCATAATCAAAGCTGTTTGACATTGGTGGTGCCTATACGCGTGTCACTTGCCTCTACCAAAGAGCGGGTCGTTTCTGAAATATTTGTTATTTGTCGGACCATGATTTTAGTACTATGAAATGGCTGTAATAGCTAAGGTGAACTATTCAAGCACCAGCTGTTCTGTAGCCATGACTGCATACCGAATGCATTTTGTCCATATGCACGCACCTCACATTCGAGCCTTGTCTAACATTCTCTCCTATGTTTAAGATGATAATCGATGTCGTCGTTTGTTATGTGTCTATCCTGTTCAGACAAATATTCTGTTACGAATACGTATTTCAATAAACGAATTGCTCGATATTATCATTTTGAACACTCCTCTATTGCGATACAGTCGCGTTTTAATTCAAACCCCTTCACCACGCATGATTACTATAACATCAGCATGCTCTCTGAGATTCTGATGCAAACTGCTTATCCATCTGCACGAAATGGGCTTAGTTCCGAGTGCGCGTCACAGATAACATTCGTACAATCACTGATACGCCGAATTGTATTTATATCATAAGCAACAAGACTGGCAAGCGGCATATTGGCAAAATATATCTTTTGCTGTGTCATGTGACATCATAATGTCAAAGCGGAACACCAAATGAGGACATAACCACAATTCGAAAGCATGCGATGATTTGGATGTATTAACCAGTCAACAAAATATGTCTATATAAATAAATAAATATATATATATACTTATATAAATATATATTAATAGATATATATCCATATATATATGCATAAACATGGATATATATATATATATATATATATATATTTATATATTGATGAATATATATATATATATATATGCTGATATATGTACACACACATACATTTATATATACATATATACTTAAATACATATATATATATATATATATATATATATAGTATTATATATATATATATTTCATATATATTTATATATATATATATATTTATTGATATATATATATATATACTTATATATGTATATATATAAATATATATATATATATATATATATATATATATATATATATATATATATATATATATATATATATATATATATATATATATATATATATATATTGCATATATATATCGTACCATTGGTATATTTTTGCTGGTACAGTTCTTAGAAGTAAGAATTGTAACATTGAGTTCACTATGGAAAAGAAAAAATGATCTCGTCCAAGCATTTCCATCACTGCGATATTTTTCTACAATACTGAAATAAGTCGTCATCGTTTATAACACTATATGCCCCTTAAATGCCTTTCTCCACCTGCTACGACTGCTTTTAGATTTCTTTCTTCTGGGGCAAGGTATACATATATATTTTACATAGGTATCATTCACCAGTTATTGTTCACATCTAGTGGTGGAGCTAGACTTCATTGACGCATTTGCTATTGCGATTTTAATGATTCCCCGCTGTTACCGCTCCAAGCGATGCTCGTTGAGAGTCAACACTTAATACTAAACCTTCAGGTAAAGGTCTTGGCACCTGGCATTGATTACTTCAATACATTGTTATCAACTAGAAATAAACATTATTCGACGAGATACGCCTCGGCCTCGGGGGATTGCAAGTTAAATAAAGTCAAGCTGTCACTGATATTACTGTTTTGACGTATGCACATTCCGGTAAATTGCAAATGCAATGCCACGAAATGAGCCGTGTCCGGTCTGAAGCGGCCCAGATGCTCGGTAATTTTATTTTCTTATTGGATATCCGTCTTAATTATATTCATTTGCGCCTTTCCGTCTCCAGTTTGTTTTTGACATCGACCTTAATTCGATGAATTGGGAATAATATCTGACCAAACTATGATATACGTTTCAGGAAATATTTCATTGCCAGCTGCCATAATTGCCGAGGGTTGAAATTTATTGAATTATCAACTTAAGTCGGGTGTAGTCATAGACATTTCCATTATGTGTGACCCAAAGTCATGTTAGTTTGCATCTGTCAGATCCCTATAATATTCAGAATGAAGATCAGTCAAACAATTTGCCTACAATTGATGTTCGTCCATTGTCAGTCAAGTGACGTCATCTTCACTGAATAGATACGCTTACTTTTAGTATTTGTCACGGGTAAAGATTTATATACCACTATATGTGATTAATACATATATCGTAATCGGCTTGAATGGTCAGTTGTTGTTATATTAAAGTCGAATGCAATTACTGGTAATATAATCAAATCATATAATGTACAGCAAGAGATATCGCTACATATATATGCAAATGAAAGATTCTGCTGCAATAAGTTTGCTGCACACGACCAATACAATATTTAAGCGTCTGCCAAAGCAAATCAACTAACGCTGGACGTGACGTCACTTGCGCCGTGCGTTTCATCTACCAATCATCCTTTTTATGACATCTGTATGTTATTCTATAATACAGTCGTGTTGGATCGGACTGTATTGCATCAGCTTTTCTAAACATTCGTCAGCATCCAGCCAGAATCTGCTGCTTTGTATTACAGTGTGAGGTAGGGTGTCGTCACGGCCGGGTTTAGGTGGAAGGTTCACGGTTTGGACACACGTTGCGTCACGGCGGGGATAAGAATCCAATCATTGCAGGTATTTGAGGATCATGTAATGAATTGCCGCTCTACTCAGAAGCAGCCGCGCTGATTTGGCCTTTCATGAAAAGTAGTTTCAGGTAATTCAGTGCTTTTTGTCAGCCATGACAACGCCGGTTTGCTGTGTTTGACAGAACATGTCTACCCTGAAATACCCAGAACATTGTAAGGTATTTCATTTAATTATTGCAGCTTCCTGCGACAGATGGGTCCAGGTTGTATGTCAACCTTGGTCACAAAAGGCAGACTTCATTAGTTGTTCTGCATGTAAAAGACTAATAAGTCTTAACCATCTGCTGGATTGCTGCATGTCCTTATCATATCTGATCATTATTCCTGTTGTTCCAACACTACTCATCCTGGCTTTGATCCTACCTATCCTTACCCATGCTACTCAATCTGATTCAGCCGTTCTGAAGATTTTTATTATTGTTTAAATACACGATAAGTTGCTATGAGGGTGAGAGTCAATGACATTAATTAAGCGCTATGGGCAATCGCGGCCTAGCATTCACAGCAGTTTAAGAAAAACGATAGGAAGTCACAAGATGTCGAGAGAGCGACCAATTACGAAGATCCTCGTTGTGAGTCGTAGATATGATAACACTTCAGTACAATTACTGCTTATTTGTATCTTGATTGTGAATCAATTAAAGCAATGTACATGGTTTGTGTTGCGTGCTGTTAACTCGCAATTAGCAGTCGATCTATTCATCATAACATGTTGAGCAATTAACGAATCCTCTGCAGTTACAAATGCAGTTGATAGGAATGTCAACGTGTAAATTAATACATTGTCTACAACAACATGTAGCAGTGGGTGGATTTTGTATTTATCAGTTAACGTAAGCGTGAAAACAACCGCGTTGCCAATATGAAAACATTCGTCATTACGCACAATGTCTGAATGATATAACGTTGATTTATACGTTCATTGATCTTTTTTATCCTCGTGCTGCAAATTTTGCGCCTTGAAGTGAGTTTCCTGATGAACTTACAAGCAATGGCATTATAGCAATGAAACGTTATCTCTTATGCGCGACTGTTTGGTCTGATTAAAAGTAAAGTATCTATGAATGCCTCTTTTTCTATTAAGTCGGTCCAATCTTCTATTTTCTTTACAACTCTGCCCATTGAGAAGATTATTGTCTGTGATGAATATCTAAAGGGATGACGCTGGATTGTGTCGCTGCAAAAGTCAGCCATATTATCTCTAATGAAGAATTCAAAACAGTTCCGGTATGTATTCTAACGTGACATATTAAATCGACTGCTATTGGGATGATATGTGTTCAATTAGATCGGTTTCCTAGAACATATGGATTCAGAAGCATTTTGGCCTTCATCGCTACTTCTAGTGACATTTACACTCTCTTTAGCAGCATCCGAATGGTCAATAATATAGAAATACCTGTTCATTGTGCGATATCATTGGCATAATGTTCCTCATATGACTGTTCATTTCATGGGAAAATTTAAATTACGCAGTAAACCATTTACAGAATGTTCATATCTTAGAGACTGACACCGCTATTTAAGACCGACATTTTGTGTACCGATATTTGGTTTCATTGTGGTAGACTTCATTAGTTTCATTAATTTTTGATAAATTCACGCATTATTCGAGGCTTTAAGTGGACATTGCCGGAATATGTTGCGGCAATGACGCAAGGACTGACTTACATAATTATTCAGCGGCGCCAGCTGTGCACCCTTGTCTTTGCGATAACAACCTAGTTTTTATGAAAAGGTGCCATACCCCCTGGATAATAATGCACAGTTTTGGGCGACTAATAAATATGAAATAGCTGTATAAACAAAAGTAGCAGATAATCGCCATTTGTCACTGAGATTGGTTTGTGTAATCAAGTAAATCTCCAACCACCTTAGCATTGCCGCATAGGCAATTCGCTGAATGAAGTCAAAACTTCAAGGAAGATAACCGCCGTTGTACGTATATACGCAGCTCTTTAATTTGAAACATAATCATTCAAGATGACCCGGCAAATGGTTTATCAGATAAAGCTATTGTTCTTCGCGGGCGATTACTGTCAAGTGCCAGTTATAACAGCAAGAAGCTCAAAATACCCCCTCCTATTCCAACAATAGTCAATATTTAAAATAGCGCAGAAATGGTGAAGTTACGATCAAATCCCACCGAGAAAGAAAAGCTAATTTAATCGTTTACGAGTAAGCCAAAACTCATAATGACATGTTACGCTCATGCTTATGTCTGCGATCTGAACAGCTTTTTCGTCGACATGAAGGGGTGTTTTACTGAGCATGATTGTACAAATGCAACTGCTAAGAGTTTGTTAAAGAGAGTACATGGCAAACACGTGACCCTTGTATAGGAGTCCGTATCCGTACCCTCAATTTACCCCTAAGAACACAGATATCTCACTACAGAGACTAGCTTAGCTAAGGGTTGAGCACAAGGAATTGATACACAGCACAGTGTGGGTATAAGATTGCCAAAGGCACAAAGGGTCTCTTACATTCAATTGTGTGTCAGCCTAAAAGGACGATATTATAAGTAGATAAAACCTCGCAAGTGGGCCGCAAGTCCCATGTATGTCAAAAAGGTGATATGGCATCGTAGAGCTAGAGACTTGCTGGCTAACATGCAAGGCGCGCTCGTGTCTATTGTTTCCCATGGCCGCGGTCCAAAGGAAAAGTCAATGGGGAGAATAACGGATTGCAGCAATGCCGATCATGTCCTTTGACTAGCCTATCCCAAGATCTATTACTGTGCATGGTGAGCAGCAAGGGTGCTGAGTGTCAAAGTCTATTACTTGATTATCACATAAGGTGCAGTTTATTAAATGGCAACGGCACTTGCCAGTTGACGAGCAGTTTGTGGCTTGGTAATGAAGAAATTAAACAGGCATAACTTATGTTACATGGAAGACGGCGCTCTCCGCCTTAGATACTTGACATATAGGGTTCATGTATTTTTTACTCATTCTTGTCGATGACGTATTTCAGCACATTTGTATTATGAGTTTCCATCAAGAGCTTTTTTAATATATCCGTGTACTTATACCATACACACATAATTATATTCATATGCTATTGCATTTTGTTGATCAAAGAGGAGCAGATGCCATGTGCAACAAACCTTGTATTGTTCATAGCCGATTTAATATCGGCACCTGCTTCCTAAGTGTTTTTCTTCATTAACATACAGCAGCTAAACAGGTGTTTCGTGGATATACAGCCAACGTATGGACGAATGGCTTCTATTCACGTTTAGCCATATGTTGATCAATTCTACAAAATTCTTATACTCACCTTTAAGGCTGTTATAAAACAGCGCCAAGCTACCTACAGGAACTTACTGCTGAATACCAACCTGCAAGGGATCTTTGATCTATGAACAAGTATCTGCTTCAAGTCCCAACGCACTTCCCATCGCCATTTGTCGGTCGAATACGCTTGATGTATTTAAATCCAAACTCAAGACCTTTATTTTTAGTCAGTGCTGTAACAATTCTTTGCCTGCTTAAGCGCCTTTGATCAGGATTATTTCTTGGAAACCGGCGCTATTAAAATGCATTATATGCTGTGCTTAATGCATTATATGTTACCTTAGGAATGCTATTTGGATAGCATGATCAAACTGCGTCTTTTTGCATATGCGATATCTATCACATAACTTTCGGTTTATACTCGGACTGTCGATGCAAAAGAAAAAACGGCTTGTAACAGACCTGGAAGTACCGTTTGACTTTGGGTGTGGGTTCTCTTGACAAGGATGTAGACTCAGATATGAAAATGTTCCAATCGCTAAACTAACAGCTAGATCAAATTACGAATATACCATGATTGACCAAGAGATATCGACCATGGTATTGTATATATACATGATCTTCACACATAATCATAGATTCACGACTATGCATTTAACCAAGCAATTCAGCGATTCCGGTGTCCACAAACATAATACAGGCATACCTATGATTGCTGTTTTGTTTATGTCTGCATTGGCAACTAATAAATTGCACGGGTTTTTCAGGCGCTTGAGGATCTGCACATTACAACGCATTTCGCATTAGTGTCCATGCGACGTCATTTTGGGGTGTAATCATACCGTGGAGCTGTTTTGAAAAGAAACAAGAAATAAGCAACCTTGAGAGGCAGCGGAGCCATTATTGGGTTCACAATTCATTATGATCAAGAAGTTATATTCCTCTCATCCTTTGATTTTAGTAGTTTATGTACACCAAGCCTTACTGAGCGTAGCAAATAATTGTATACAGACGGTTGTTGTGTTGGGCTTATCATCTCAACAGACGGATATTTTTATCCACTTATACAATTTTTCATACAACCATCAATTAAGCTCAGACGCGCATTTCAAAGTCGATTTGCTGGGTAAAGCGGAAGGATATAATAACTGTCGTGGTTTTTACTCTCCAATCCTGAGTGTTTAGTGCATTGCAAATATAACTTAAGCATATGGGTCAAATACGATTCTATCGGCCTCACTGTTGAGTGCCAAATTGACAACAAACCTACCCATCACCATAACGTACCCTCTCAGTCATCAGTTGATGAAGTAACCGCCTACAACTGGTATCAATTATACACCCCAGTTTCCCAGATCAACGAATGACCTACGTGTCACCTGCCACTTACCCCCTCGTCGCATATATTCCCTATGTTCTAGAGCCACAAAGCCATCCTGTCTAGGCAATGCCCGAAGGCCCAAACCCTTACAAACCTGGCTACTGCACGTCCCATAATATTGGGATAGTGTGCCTTAGTTTATGAGGGAAGCATTGTACATTTTAAAATCAGTTCTATGCTGACCTCCGAACTCAACACATCTATCTCTGATCTTTAGGTATTGTTACATTATAAATTCAAATATCAAGTCAATTAATAAAGCTCGAGTTTTTCGAAATCCTACGCCTGAGTTCGAGCACACCTCCACCCCACAGATCACCATCACAAATGACTCTAGTGTACGTCTTAAAGTATTTAGCAATTATTGTGGAGGTACCAATATGTTGTGTACAACAAGGCTTTGTGTAAGCTTTACGGTTACTTTCTAGGAAAGAGAACCTGCCAGGTGTGCTTAAGCAACATGGATTCTGACGCAGGGACAGCATTATAACACGGGTCATCCTTTCTTGTGGAATGTGTCTCCAAATCCCGTTAGCTGACATATGTACGAGACCTCCAGCACTCTATAACAACTACTACTCTCTCAAACCACTAATTTGTGGTACGGAATTTCTATGTGTGACAATCTGTCCAGTCGCATTGATGAATATGAATCCCTCGTGCCCAGGATGACAACTTTATGTGACAGCTCCTCTCTATCTGTGCATACACCTGACCCGGTGCCGAGTGCAATCCGAGCAACAGTCAGTTAGAGTCCCTGGATGCACACAGGTCCGTGCTAATAGGGCGACAAGTAGCCATGTTACTATACCTTTGCTATACCTTACTCACCTTGTAAGGGACAGATATATTTTATGAATGGTTATCAATAACACGGATATGTTACCTGCCAGCCTGACAAACGCAGTCTCGCTATGGGTTCTCAAGTAAGATGACGTTTGGCGGGTTGATGAAATCCCTGACTATTGGTTATTTGACAGGTTATGACCGATTTAACCACAAAGTAACGACTCGGCTGCACCATTGTACAGACAACCAAAAGGTCATTTAGTGGTGTAACTTCATACATGCGCGCATACAATATGTTTTATTTAACTGCACAATGTTTGCTCCTGTGATTTCAATCGAATGTATAACCTACATTTTTAAACAGCTACCTCTTTTGAAAGCTTCCTTTGCTGGACAAAGTCAGTAATGGCGTCATAGCAATGTGCAGTTAGATATCTTTGGAATGCAACGATATAAATCCTATATTCAGTATCTTTTGAAATATTTCTGTGAATCTGTCAAGTACATATCCATGGTACCGCCATAGAATAAGCCTTATGGCGTTTCGTATGTAGGTTATGGTTTTGCAAATAAGCGAATAAACATCAAAAGCCGATGAAAAGCAATAATATATTCTTCGAATCTCCTGGATACCTACACTAGTACCATAAAATGAGGATGGACGACCAAGAAAAAGACTCTCTGAAACTAAGTCAGTTCAAAACACGATGCTATCACAGTCAATTTCACTTCAAACTGCTCCAGTTGGCATTTTGTCTATTAATTAGCAAACAAAAGATGACATTATTTAACTGTCTTTGAAGCCACATAGGCTTACGTAGGTTCGAAATCTTCTCCAGAAAGATATATGAAAGGTAGCTGACTCCATGAATCGCAAATGTTTATCCAGAACAAATAAATAGAAGGGGCACTATTTGTGCATACCCCGGTTAAGTAATTTGTTTTTATTCAATAAAAATAATTAAAAGAATAGAAAGACAAAAAATATTGTTTTTCTTCACAATAACTCTCATTGACCTGAGTGATTGCATCAAATAATGGCCTTGTATGTGAATACACAGTTTGGCCGGCCGAATACTTCGGTTACTTTTAAGGGATAGTAGTAACAATGAGACATGGGTAAGCGTGGGAGGTGCGCCTGTGTCTCCACGAGCAGTATCGCTGACATAAACCGATGCAATTAATGCATAGTGAATCACTTAACAGCTAAAGCATCTAGGACTATTAATTTTCAATTTAATATATCTGATTGCTCGTGTAGCCGTGTATACCAAAATCTTGCCTGATCTATGTGAAAGTCAGATCACTATCGCTCTGATTTTGGGTCGTATTACGATTGATCTGCCACTAAGACTGATATCGGAATAGGTTATAGTTGTGCTGGACTAACATTTCGAGCACTTTAATGCTATCAGAACTAGAAAGGCAATTCAGTGGTCGAAAGACTAGATTGGATATGATATTTGTGTATTCTTTAGCGAAATAATCATTTGATTCTAACAATGAGATGAGGGGTACAATTAATTCATTCACACACGCACACATCTGTTGAAAGCGAGAATGTTTATAATACCAACAAATTGATTAGTGGTTGTAGTAAGAAAACACTCGTCGCTTAAGCAACATTGCGCACGGACCCAGTATTTGTACTCTAAGCGGATCACGTATGCACATCTCCTCTAAATGAAGTGATGACGGGAAGTTTGTCACTTAATATTGCTACCAGATTGGCCAAAACAAAGCATTTTTATCATGCAAACGCCGCAAAACTATAAGAAAAACAAAAACCATAAACTTCTGTATTGGTTGTTTCATTGAAAATAAAAATCATCATTTCGAAACTCGTAGTATCATTGAAAACAATTCGTCACCAAATGAAACATTATTTCTTCGTAATACAGGATAGCCTAACTGTAGTCAATGGTCCATATGATTACGACCTTAGACATTTGGTTGTGAATAGGTATATGGATAGCTAACAAAATGAATTATTTTAGACCAGATTTGGTTGTGAATAGGTATTTGACATGAATTTAGATGTCTTTAGAGTATTATTGTTATTATTTTTTACTCAACAGTTATACATAAATAAATAGCTTACGTCAAATCGGTCTCAAAACAAGCCATTAGTAGAAGACAAACGACAACTTTTCAGAGACGATGTAAAATTTGACCAATCATGTCCAAAGACCACTTTCATGTAAACGAACTGCGCATTATAAACAGGATAAAATACTACAAAAGCTAATTTTATGATAAAGTAATTGAGTCTGAGGCAAAAATTTCAAGATTACGGGGAAAGCAATCAAAAACCCCCCAAAAAACTTTTAGATATACTCCCCATGAGCGGGGAAGGAATAGTAACGCTATCAACATGTGCTTGACCAAGGGAATGGGTTTATCCATGAACTGTTTCATATATGCGCTATCGGCATGCAGCTAATTGCCATCTTTTCATACGTTCTACTCGCAGTTTACAAGAGTTCGATTGCATGGGGTGTAATAGTGTTCATCATAAGCGAATTAGCAATATTCTGACCTTCTGTGGTCGAAAATGAAGTAACTAAGAAAGTCAATGAATACGTGTTTGTGAAGGCAATGATTCAGTTTTTTTAATATACATTTTGGCAGGTGTTGAATAGCTTGGCTAACCTCAACATGTCTGCTGTATACACCCGCATACCTGAATCGAACCACGGTGCAGATTTGTATACCTGTTTGTAGTAGTCATAAGGCAAAAGCAATTACTATAATGAACATGTCACTATATGTATTTGGATGTAAATAACCAAGCATGACGGTTCTTCGTGTGCCTCCGAATAAGCTTTATAAGCATAGGATTGAGCAGAGAATGTTACGCCATTCTTTTCATTATGTGTAAATTTCGTGAGTTTGTTTGACATTGTAGTAATCCCCATATCTTTTAATGCCCACATAGTGTATGGTGCATCACTATTATACGCATCACACTACTGGCTGACCATAACAGCCGAATTACTGTCCACGTTGAATGTTTTGTGTGATTAGATGGTATCTTCTAAAGGACTGGGTATTTGGCCGAGCATGTGTTGCGTGGGCATAAACACTCATTTTCGGCTTGCTAACGTTAATTACTCTTTCACCGCTGAATTAAACAATCCGATAATATTAGATTAAAGTGGTTTATCACTGTGATTTTATGGTGTAATCAAATAACGGGGCAGAGTATGTTTTAAACGGCAACTCTTGAATGTGAAACATGACATTCAAGATGAACTGGTACATCAGATAAAGCTATTAACTTCAAGAGCGACTATAGCCATATGCAACCAATATCAACAAGAACCGTATAGTATCTCTCCTATTCAATTATTAATCGTTCTTTAAAATTTAGTGTAGATATTGTCAAGTTACAAACAAATTTAACAGTGAAAGGAATGATAATTGTGACGTGCACGAGTTAACGAAACACCATAATGAAACGTTATACTAATACTAATGTATGCAAAAAAAATGTGTAGTAACATAAGCGCGATAGAAAATTCTTAGCTTCTTCGCTGAAATGAAGGGTTAATTTATAGAGCATGATTTTGAATATGCCAATGCAACTGTTCTGTGTATGTCAGAGTGAGCAAAGGGTGAGCACGTGATCTTTGTTTAGATGCAAGTCCGTAGAAATTGCAAGATCCAATATAAACATGAATGCACAGAGATATATCACTACGAAGGCAAGCTTAGTTAATAGTGGGGCACCAGGAAGTGATACACAACATAGTGTGGGTAAACCATTGCCAAAGCCATACAGGGCATCTTAGGTTGGATAGTCCGTCAGCCTTAAATGACGATATTGTTAGTCGCTAAAACCTCGTAAACGCGGCTGGCAAATCTATTTTGTCCATGGCGGTGGTCCGAAATAAATGTCAGATGGGGACCATAATGCATAACAACGATGCCAATTAAATACATTCATACCTTTCTCTTTACTACGCCAAGATCGTTTACAATGCATAGTGTGTTTCAAAGTCTATTACTTGGTTATCACACAAAGTGGAAGCTTACAAGCAGGTTGTGGCCTGCTAATGAACCAATTAAACGTTACACGGAAGACGACGCTCTCTGCCTTAGAGACGCGATATGAGACCTAACTTGAACAAGATAATAGGGTTGATGCTTCTGTTACTCATTCTTGTCGATGACTTATTGCAGAGTTTCCTTCAAGAAATCTTTTACTGTATCATTGTACTAAGACCTTATACACAGAACTATATCTTTAACGCATCTAAAATTGCATTTCATATCCAACTGAATTTAATAATAATAATAATTTAATAAGGAGCATATGCACTATGCATCAAGCCTTTCATTGTTCATACCCGATCTTATTTTTGGCACCTTCTTATTATGTGTTTTTTCGTTTATTTGCATGCAGCAGCTAAACCGGTTCTACTTCGATATACAGCCTACATAATGATAAATGTCTCCTATTAACGTTTGACCATATGTGGATTCATTCTACTTTAGCAATGCTATTGGACAGCATGATCAAACTTGTAACGACCAAATATATAGATTGATAGCGCCTTTTTGCATATGGGATATTCATTTCACAAATTTAAATTGAAAGCTTATCATGCATTTTAAAACCGCCACCAAACTAAAAACATCCTTTACTGGAGAAAGCCAGTTATTGGCTAAAAGCAATATTTGGTTTATATTTATATATATATATATATATATATATATATATATATATATATATATATATATATATATATATATATATATATAGAGATATATATATATCTATATATAGAGAGATATAGATATATATATATATATATATCTATATATATAAATATACATCAATATATATATACATATGAATATCATATATATATGTATATGTATATTTATAAATATATATATATATATATATATATCTATATATATATATATATCTACATATATCTCTATATTATTTATACATTTATATATATAAATATATATATATACATATTTAAATATATATACATAAATATATATTTATACATACATATATATAAATGCATATGGATGACCAATCGATGATTATTTACTTTCAATCGATTAATACCGATTGCTGGTGGCTCGATATATTCAGCCGTATGTACTTAAGTCTCGTCAAAGACAATTTGTCTGATCTATGTGGAAATCAGATCACTATCACTGTGATTATGGGTCGTAAATTGATTGATGTGTCACTATAATTGATATCAGAATAAGTTTCGCACATTTCAGACCATTTGACGCAATCAGAACTAGAAAGCACTTGCGAAGGTCAAAGGACCAGCTCGATATGAAGTGTAGTGTATTCGTAAAAGATAAAACAATTTGATTCAAACAATGAGGCAGACACAAATCAATTATGTTGTAGGCTGTTCATGATACCAATCTGTGGTTGTTGTGAGAAAACAATCGCCGCTTATGCAACAAAGCACTTTCACACTATATACGCATATCTCCTCTGTGAAATATGCTAATGGAAAGTGACGCGAATAATTTTGCCACCAAATGGGACAAACAGCAATATAGCATATAATTGGTTTTCATTTTGTGCAGCAAAAAAAAGTACAACCATGTCACACACAGGTTTCTCAATTGTGTTGGGCGTGGCGGTCTCAAAATCTGTATTTCGTGGTTACTTGTGCTTCATTGTATTGATTGCATGTGAGACGTGAATGACTGAGTTAAAGGCTTTTTGACAAACAGTTCAATTTAAAGCGAGGAACCCCTCCCCCCTCATAAGATAAACATCTATCAGTTTAGAGATCAACCAAAAGGCACTGGCAACACAGTAGCTCGTTCTAAGCATAGACTAGATCTCGTTCTACACGTTTAAGTTGTTTCGAAAGCGGTCGCATATCAATATCGTCGGATGAACTATTTGCATTCTAATGCCGATCTTAAATTGCAGATAACATTCACTACATTTTATGAATGCTTACCTTGTGCTCACATCGCAAATCATATATTTTTACACACACACTCTAACACTAACACCAACACACACACACACTAACACTAATATATATATATAAATAGATATAGTTATACATGCATATATAAATATATATATATACATATATATATATACATATATATCTATACATATCAATATATTTTTATACATATATATATTTATATACATAATTATTTGTTTATATATATATACATAAATATATATATAAATACACATATATATATATTTATATATATATATGTATATATATACATATATATATATATATTTACTTATATTGTTATCCATAAAGCAGTGTAAGTTGTCATTTTACATATTGTATATATACTTATATATATAAACATATATATATATATTTAAACATATACATATGTATATATATATAAATATATATACATATATATATACTTATATATTTACATATATATATATATCTATATACATATATATACACATATGTATACACATATATATAAATATATATATATATATATATATATATATATATATATTATATATATATATATATATATATATATATATATATATATATATATATATATATATATATATATATATATATATATATATATATATATATATATATATATATATTTATGTGATGGCTAACCTCAGTGTGCCTAGTGTATGCACCCGTACATATAAACTGAACCGCGATGCAAATGTGTTTACCCGTCTGTAGTTAGAAGTCATTTTGGCTAGAGAAATTGCTATAATGAACATGTTACTATATTTATTGCTATGTTAATAACCAATCATCATTGTTTTTCGTGTGCTTTAGAATAAGCTTTATAAGCAAAGGATTGAGCTGCTGTGCCGCAATACTTTTAATTATCTGCAAAGTTAGTGCGTTCGTTCAACATTAAAGAAATCCCCATCTCTTTTAATGCCCACATAGTGCATGTTGTATCATCTGAATTCGGATCACACTACTGGCTGACCATAACAGCTGCATTGCTGCCTACGATGAATGTTTTGTGTGACTAAATGGTAGTATCTTTTGACTGCCGTGGCTTAGTCTTTCAAGTACTGAGCCCTTTGGTGTTTGGTTATTCAAAGCCAATACGGCAGACAATGACTGATGTGCGTTTTAAATACCAAGAACCGCTCTGGATGTCTTATCATTTTCTGCGCAGTCGCAGTTTGTGGATTGAGGAACGACATAATGACCTCATTGCCAAAGCCATCTAAATAAGCACTTGAATGATATCAAGTTTTGCTAAAAGGTCTATCATCCAGCAAAGCTGATGAGCAAATATTGTAGCTTATCATTACACAACATAACTTTGAGATAGATTATGTCTTGGAAACAGGAGCTATACAAATGCTTTATATGTATGTATGTATGTATGTATGTATGTATGTATGTATGTATGTATGTATGTATGTATGTATGTATGTATGTATGTATGTATGTATGTATGTATGTATGTATGTATGTATGTATGTATATGTATGTATGTATGTATGTATGTATGTATGTATGTATGTATGTATGTATGTATGTATGTATGTATGTATGTATGTATGTATGTATGTATGTATGTATGTATGTATGCATGTATGTATGTGTATGTGTGTGTATGTATGTATGTATGTATGTATGTATGTATGTATGTATGTATGTATGTATGTATGTATGTATGTATGTATGTATGTATGTATGTATGTATGTATGTATGTATGTATGTATGTATGTATGTATGTATGTATGTGTATGTGTATGTATGTATGTATGTATGTATGTATGTATGTATGTATGTATGTATGTATACCATTTACGAGTATAAGTTAAATTGAGCTATGTCGGCTACACAGAAGACTTGAAAGCACTGATATTAATTAGCGTATATCGTAGAGAACGACAGCTGAGCGCATGGTCTGTGGGATGGGGTTAATCAATGATCCTTTATCGGACCGAGTGCGGACCAGATGTTTCAACGGAGACGAGTTATTGGGCGTTATTGAAGCATAAGGTGCTCATACTGACCAGAGAATATCCCTTAATATTTCTGTATAATACCCGTGCAATGTGAAATCTTTGACACATAATATCATTTCCTAGGTCAAGGCAAAATGTGCTTTTGTCCCGGCGCTATAATCAGACGTTCCACTTTCCACATTAATGGGCTTATACTCGATGATAACCCAATCTAACAGGTCTGATATAAATAGATATTTATGCTGACTAGCAGCTGGGAACCTTGAAACCTTATGCTCCTATGTTGTTTAAGAAAATAAATAGATTGTACTGGAAGAAAACATGTTATTCCTGGATAAAGTCGACAAAAACACAAATGTCATTAAAGGACATCTGATGCAATGTAACCGGTTCGCAGTAAAACCACTGTATCGCGCGTGTTTTCTTATTCTTTTATTATTGTACATGGTATATGTTATCCAGTCTGTAACACTTGTGAAAACATTATTGTCATTTTTCGTAACTATTTGTTTCTCAGTATACTTACCATCGACTTCCCGTTTTACCGGCAAGGAGTACATGCTGATCAATATGCGGGCATAGCTGGTAGCAGCGTTACCGGTATGTAGTATGGCGTCCGAGTCATATTACCTTTAGTGGGGAAATGGCCGTCGAAATATGGTAACTTGAAAACCTATTGTAATTATACTAGGGTGATATTTGTGACTGACATAGACCAGTTTATAGCCAAACAATGGAAGTTTAATAATGCCAGATTTACATATTATTGTGATAGGTAAATATAGATAAACCACGCTATTTTCAAACAATATTAGACCGTCGCATTGCCATCATCAGCGAACATTCAATGTAATTGATATTAATGAGTATTACCTAGTCGGGCACATTAGGTGTTGATCACCTGTAAAAAATAACGTACTGCTGTCCCGCATCAATGAATACTTCAAATATTCATCTTGCTCTTAATCACGACATTAAACGTACAATTATTGGGGATTGTAAATGATGATTTCAAGAATAGGCAGCCAGAAGACTTCGATTTGCTCGAGCGTCAGAAAGATACTGATGCCTATCAGTTTACAAGTGGCTTTTGTTTATACCTTGGTCGTGTTATCCAATTCTACATGGATCTTACAGTGGCCTGGGCCGTGAGGATGTGGCGTAGCCTTTGCAGAACGTGGGGAATAGCGGCTGATCAGTAAGGGGCAAATGGACTGATGATTATGGAGTGTACCCTCTTGTTCAAGAGACGGGGTGGATAGAAAGTCACACGTAAGATATGTTAACCGCGTACGGTGTGCTAAAAAGATGAATGTATATAGATTTGACATACGCCTTGTGAAACGGCCTTATTTGCACGATCAAACATTACAAACCATACGTAAATATTGTTAATTATGCAATTATTGACAACTACAATCATGGTAAATGTTTTCAATTCCTTACATTGCATGCTGGTTTGCTAGTTCTGAACTTTCGTGCATGCAGTTGCGCACCATCATCATTGAATCTAGTTTCAGTGTAATAACTGCATGATATATAAAAAGTTGTTATAACCGCACGATATATAAAAAAAAGAATGGCATCTTTGTCTGGGTGGTACCATACTATGGATTACACGCACATCGTATTAGGGGCGGTGTGGGGTTTTTGTGTATCATGGAACGGTATTTGGTCCTTAAAGTCAAAGTCAACTATATGCAGTTTAGTTACCATCTAGATGGATATAACCCGCATATTATCCATGTGATAGAAATAACCTAATTATACAGTAATCGGATGTTTATAGACACACAAACACTCAATAAAGCTGATGTTGGTGACATGATAAATGCAGTTCGCAGCAGTAAATGTTGTTATGATTGGTTTGATTTAAAATTTATATGGGTAGACCAAACGGAAATATGTGTGTTATTTGTGTGCTCATCTTAATCTTGGTTCAAAAATGAATGTTGTTTGTGCTAGAAATGGAGCAGAGATAATTGGTTGTCTAATTCAAAGTAGAACCAACCTTCAATGACAAGTACTAACTCGTGCTGACATTAGTCGTCTCACACAGCATCGCATCAAAATAGGCCGGAAAAATGCGGGTAATGTACACAAAATATACGAAATTAAAAACATTATTAAGTCCTAGGATTTAACATGACTATGTGTATGATTAAAATCAAACTACAAATTATGTTATTCACTCCCTTATATTGGTGACAAAACGTTGTCATCATACATATACATATATTTATATACATGTATATATATATATATTAATATATATATATGTGTAAATATATGCATATATATATGATATATATATATATATACATAAATATATATTAATATATATTTATGTGTATGTTTATAAATATGTATGTATATCTCAAGGTACCTTCACAACAAAAAAACGTGCTCATACTATATTATTGGTGTGTATATGTACAAAATAAAGACTCTTTAATGCACATGGATTCGCATATAAGCATTTCACTGGGAAGAAAGTGAGGTTGGCAAACACTAATATTGGCCTATGTTTGGCATGTTTGATTGACTAAATTTATCTTTCTAAGGCGAAAGTTTAATATCGACAATCATTCATTCGAACATATTATTGGTATTGCCAATACAGCAGATTATCGCCGTCCAATTCAATATTGCACGAATGAATCTGTTATCAAGCACTGTTGACGAGACAAAGCTATCTGCAATAATATTCGATGATATCATGGTGAGGATTAGTGTAGGGCCCCGTTTTGAAGTAGAGTAAGGTCACTGCAGGAATTTTGGTGTGGTGTTCAAGGATGGGATTAGGGTGGGTTAACGGAAATAAAGCGACCCTGCTATCAAGGAAACACCCATGAGCAGCTGTAGACAATTAGTCTAGTACCTCGTATTCGGCACTTATTTTTAATTCAGCTGAATTGTTGTTGAGTGTCTATTATAATATAAACATGGGTACAAAAGTACAAGATATATTAACCGTACGCTGCAACATTGCTTGACAATATGTCAAGCACTTCTTGATAATTTATTACACATATGTTATTTTTGTATCCATTTCTGAAACAACAAGTTTTTTAAAATTATTTAAGTTTTTATTCTTGTATTCACGTTTGATCTTAATTTTGCTATATCAATTAATTAACTCAACTTCTAACAGCAGATGTGTCCAAGTTGTTAACCGTGTTGGATCACAGCCTACAGAAAGCTGCATGACATGTTCCGCATGCAACAGACTAATCCGTCTTGAC
This sequence comes from Urechis unicinctus, assembly GCA_034190875.2. NCBI lineage: Eukaryota > Metazoa > Annelida > Polychaeta > Xenopneusta > Urechidae > Urechis > Urechis unicinctus. Next base: position 45,206,515 of record CM067352.1, read on the forward strand.
CGCCGGGTTCCATTTCTATCCAGGCCATGCACTTAATGAAAAACTGTACGTGAATACCATTATATATTTGATCTGAATGCGGATAATTTGAGATGTTTGGCATCTGCGATTGTTATGTCCTTAACATAATCGTATATAAACCCCTACAAATCCTAACATTTGACTCAGAAGAGACCATTTTACTTCTTCTCTCGCCTCTGATCGTGTTCCATGATTGTCGTTCTTGTTCTCTCGTTCAAACCCAGGTCTTATTCGACTCCAATGGACCATGACGTGATTGCTGTGAGCTAATCGTAATTAACAGTGAGAACTAGCCATCCGTCGTGCATGCTTATAATCATTGATTGGCTAGATATAATGTGTATAACAATATCGAATACAATTGCTCGCCTCGCCCTCATCACTCGTTCCTGATTTACAGTCATAATCAATGAATGTCACTTCCTCGGACCATCATACATATGATGGGTGTGTTTTGTTCTGACGCGCAATGAACTCTTGTCGATGATAAAGAATTTGGAGTTTGTGGTCGCGTTTCCACTGACAAGTTTTTTTTATGGGCGAGTCCGCCATGCAGTCACTATAACGTCGGTAATTACGAATTTGAAGCTAGGTTTACTAGACATTTTACTTTAATTACATTTTCTTTCTCATACAACTGAGCGTTTAAGTGGAAGCTACTCATATTATGAATATTTAGCAGTGGCGTTTATAGTGACTGTGCCAAAATGGACCAGTCACTGTTTCCGCCATTAGGATAATGATTTTCCTTTCAGAAATAAACGGATTGCCCCACCTGTCAGTGTGCTGCCATACGCACACGCCAAAACTTTTAATTACCAGTCTGTCAGACGCGGTCAGTATCATTCATCATTCACCTCTTATTTTTGGATGATAAAATGAAAAATTATTCTAGAAAACTGCCTTACAGGTCAAATACTGGACTGGTGGATGTAATTTCATCTGCCCGGATTAATATCCATTTACGGAAATGCACATAAGATATGCCTGCAAAACGTGCATCGCCTTACTATATCCACTAATGCGTATTTGTTGGCGTCAGAATACCGAGCCGAATTACCTCAATAAGTTTGGCTGTGAATATATACATGGAACAATAAGGTGGATAAATCGATCACGTTAACCATGCAGATCGTAATAACGTTGTAGACCACATGCCCAATTATGGAGCAGATGAGCACTTCAATATGACTGATTAACAGCGGCTGCAATATGAAAAGATGCTGACCTTTTGTTCGAAGAGAATTCGCTTTTAAATTTGCCGATATTGGCTCTTTTATCGCTTGTGGAAATAATGAAGATAACAGATCAAAATTGCTTTCCCGGCAATTCTACATAGCTGTGGCTTCTGAATTAAAAAATGGGTGCAGCATAAACTGGCAATTGCCATAAGTAGTAGGCAGGTCTTCCTTGTATCAAGAATGAAGTTAATTAGGCGATCATCAATGCACGCACTAATGGCAACATTTTCATCAACTTTTCAGATTTCACCCGCATCATGTAGGAATCATTATAATTGCGCTGCCCGGAGTGTTATAACATTATCATAGCATAAGTAAGCAGGATATATACATATATAAATAACATATATGTACATATATATATATATATATATATATGTAAATATAAGTATATATATATATACATATATATATATACATAATTATATATATGTATATATATATAGATAGATATAAATAGAAAGATATCTACATATATATATATTTATATATAGATATATATATATATATAAATGTAAAAACATAAATATGTATATAGCTATAAATATATATATGTTTATATATTTTATATGTATATATTCATATGTATATGAATAAATACATAGATATACATATATATAACTTTTTATATGGTTATAAATATACATATGTATATATTTATGTATTTATCTTTTTGCATATATACATTTTTATATGTATGTATTCGTGTGGGTATTTATATGTACGTATATGTTAATATCTATATATATATATATATATATATATATATATATATATATATATATATATATATATATATATATATATATATATATATATATATATATATATATATATATATATATATATATATATATATCTCTATATCTCTCTCTCTCTATATATCTAGAGATCTCTCTATATATATATCTCTCTCTATATATCTCTATATATATATATATATATATATATATATATATATATATAGGGAGCTTTGGGATCGGTCCACTTCGACACACGTGCGATACCAAGCATGATATTTGGTCAGTTCGAAGGTCGGGTGTAGAGTTAGTAGCAATGGCTAAGTTCATTCCGAAACATTATCGCTGTTAAGTTAACGCTGTGCTTCCGAGTAAAAATACACCCTTACTTGCCTTGTGGTTGTACGGGCCAGCAACACACATCACTGTAAACATTTGTCCATCAGAATAGAAACTTTAAAGGTTTAATAAAATACTTCACAGCCCAAATATCGAATCGGCAGAATTTAGACTCTTTACTCAATTGCCAAGAGTATATCACGTTTGTACTCACTATAACCCCACGATACCGAGCAATATACAAACCTACCGTAGTCGCAAATGCAGTTTCTAAGGAACTATACGCGTGATTTGCCTAGAAAGACGTTTGTCAGTGTGTAGTGCTAAGCCCAGTAGGCCTGTTGTAAGTAAGTCTTGTACACCAAACAAACGCGTAGCAAATATGCATGCACCTATATAATAGCAAGTCATTGTGTACAGCGGAATGATGTTACTACATATATTTGTATAACTGTCGAGCATTAGTGAACCTAGCAATACGAGTCTTTATATGCAAGCTCTTGTGATTGTTTGGTGTTATACGGAGGTTATACCTTAGGCTGCCTCCATTACGTCAGTCTAACCGTCGATATTGGGATACTTCGATTGAATGGCAATAACAGCCAGGTGGCAGGCTATGTTGAATGATTCATTGAACAGATGAGACTCGATCACTCGTTATACATGTGAGTCATTGAGCCCATACAGTGTGCATAGGTATTGACATGCTATGCGATATATTTGCTTCAAAGGGTACTACTTCGTGTCAGTTAAAACCAGTGAATCCCTCTAATTAGCTGCGTTTAAAGGGGATAGATGACGTCAACTATCAAACGAGTTCAAGCATCTAAGCGTCACGAATTATTTTTCCTCGATCGCGCGTTTTCTCTAAGATAGATAGGCATGTGTTACTGCAATAAATAAAGAATTATTGCGTATGTTGCAGCTTCATTAAGCTCTATTATCGAGAAAAGATAGATTTTGACTTGTACAATACTGCAAATTCCTTCAGTGATGCCCACATTCTCTTAAGAAGAAAACCGGCCGGTGATGCACATAAATCCTTCATCGCCCTAGTGTGATATATATAATCTGTATCGATAGAGCAAATAAACCTTCACAGTGTACCTTATCACTGACACATTGCCGCTCAATCAACACAGGTATGTTTCCAATGGATGGCTAAATTACTTGATTGAATGATAAATGCTGTGCCATATTGACAGATCCAACAACCACCAATGTACCTGAACATATAGACAAAGTATTTGTGTATGATAGCCTAGTGTCCAGAACTTATCGTGTTGAAGAAGCACTTTTCTGTGCACATCCTGTTAAAATTGCAGACCCGCATGAAGCATACAAATGCGATATTTTTCAGGCAAGATATATGTCACAACAGACCCCCCTTATCTAATTAGATACAGCGGAAACGGAACCCTGTCTGCATGTCCTCAACTCTCATTCTTGACCAACCTTTGTTTGGTAAGATGAGGAGTACACTTTTGTAGCATTTATTATTCTTTAATTGTGCCATTGTATGGTAACAGCCTAGAATGACCAATGCTGTTCACATTTTTATCAAATTGCCCGATATTGTGGGGAAGAGGTCACATCCAAACGAGAAAACTGCAACGTTGGTTGATTTTAGAACAGGTAGATATTCGGCCATTTGTTCGCTGTTTATTCCATTAAGCGGTGTTTGGTTTATTAGAGATGTTTACAAAATATTTTAATTGTGCAGCCATAGCTATTACAATTCAACTTATTCATAATAACTAATTCGATTCATGTGGAATATGTGATAACGAATTGTCAATAGGTACACAATTATTAACCAAATGCTCACAAAACAAGAAGATTTGTTCGAAAACCAGTTGTATTTATCAAACGCACCCTGTTAATATACTGCTACCCTTTTGTCCCCCCACCTCCCTTTCCACAGACATCAGTACTCTGTTGCGCTGATATTGTTGCTATGCCTTGTGTATTTAAATAATATCAAATAAACAGTAATACGGACGGATGAACTACCTTAATGATATCCGCTGGCAAAAACGACCAAATGCCTTCAAATATAATGCATAATTCTACACAAGGATTGCACTACCAATATCTGTCCACCAGTTAAACACACTTGGTTAATTTAAATCGATTCTCAAGGCATTTCGTTTTAATCAGTGCTATAATCATACCTTATTTGATGTATAACATTCAATCCAATTCACTGCCAACTTCAGCGCCTTGGGTACCAGGCGCTTCACAAACGCAACATAAGCGTCTGGCGATATGAGCACTTGCAGCAGATGTTCGACCATAGCTCGAAGACTTTTTGCAGGTTGTTGTTCAACAATCAGTTCCTGTAAGTAGCTTTGCGGGGTTCTGTCAATAGCCTTAAAGGCGGGTAGCAGAATGTTGTATATAGTGCGGTTTTCAACAGTAAGCCAACGTAGAGTACGCCTGATGTGTTGCACGTTTTCGCCGTGCTTTGCCCTAAAAAGCAATGATCCTCTCTCTGACGGCCACTCTCTCCCACTCTCACTTGGTATGATCCTCTCTCGGACTCCTACTCTCTCCTTCTCTCACTTGGCATGATCCTCACTCCAACTCCCACACACTCTCTCTGCCTCTAACTTGGCATGATCCTCTCTCTGACTCCCACACTCTCTCTCTCCCTCGCTTGGCATGATACTCTCTCTGACTCCCACACTCTCCTTCCCTCGCTTGGCATGATCCTCTCTCTGACTCCCACACACTCTCTCTCTCTAACTTGACATGATCCTCTCTCTGACTCTCACACTCACCTTCTCTCGCTTGGCATGATCCTCACTCCGACTCCCACACTCTCCCTCTCTCACTTGACATGATCCTCTCTCTGACTCCAACTCTCTCTCTCTTTCGCTTGGCATGAGGTCCTCTCTCTGACTCCCACTATCTCCCTCTAGCTTCAAGCCAGCGCTCGTTCAACTTTGGCGCAAATACCCGGAATTACGAAGATAGAGTGGTTCCTCCACGGAAATATACAGCTCATGGCTGGGCGCTTACACATGCTTCGCCCGACTAGAGAACGTGATTAAAATATAACTAGCATCTTATAATTAGCTTATATATTTCGTACCATTTCATAATTTGTTACTGTAAAGCTTATTCTATACAGCATAAGGATTTGTATGTTGCATCAAAATGGACTTGACGTATAAATAGTTGAACTGTTGTTCATAAAACAAAGCAAATATCGAGTCGGGAACAGACTTTAGTGCGGGACATTAGGATTCTAACGGATAATGGTCGTTTGTCAACGAGATTGATATCAGTAATCAAGTAGAACTCCTACCGCATTCAGAGCAGGCTAGAGGTTTATTTTCAAACGTTAAGCGACATTACCGTAGACTCCATTTTCTGACACATGTAGAGGCTTGGAAACTTGAGTTTTAATTACGGATTGTGAAGAAAATTAAAATCGCCATAGGTGCATATAATATTGCGCAAACAAAGCGCGACTAGACTAACTCCTTGTGTGGTATACATCACTGCATAACGCATTTAATCCTTCAGTTACGTTTGATGTAAATATATATAATACTTATCATCAATTATATGCCAATCTGTAGCAACGTACGCCAACTTATCCTTTATCAAATTTTCCTATTACTTATTAGCACTTGGGCAAATATGACGTTTATTTATTGGCGTGCAGTGCATCATTGAATACGAGGAAGCCATTTCCGGTATACGATTGACAGCGAACAATAGAACCGAAATATACATTCACATTACAGAATTAAATATGAACAGTTTCTTACCTTTGGAATCAAACTCAAATGATTTGTACTACTCTATCAATGTCAATTATATTATCATGAAGGTGCCACTCGGCAGCAGCCTCTGGACGTGTGACCTCTGGCTGCCCTGCAGCAGTCATCACTGGATTTGAAGTACACCTGGCAAGTTGCTCAATGTCAGCGCCAGACATGTATATTTGTTATATAGACCTACGTCATTTCGCAAGGACATTTGGAATGACTTAAGTCATGTTCAAAGAGTTAAGAGCAACTTAAGCCATGAAAGAAATATATTATTGAACTATTTGGACTCTCATAAATTTGGCTCTTTGCCAATATCTGGTTTGTTAGTATTACTTAAATAAGAAATAAGCCCAGCTCGCTGGTAATAAAAAATTCGTGAAACACAAAATATTAATAAATATTAAAAATAAGTGGTCCGGTTCTTTATGAAGCGGTGCAATAGGTTTTACGGAGTGCAGTGCTGAGCGAGCTAGTCCCTTGTAAACTATTGCGTCATTCCGCCGCACCAGTGCCTCCATACGATAAATGGATTTCAAGCAAATATATCAGGTATTTTAAAATCTGGGCCAATCTGTATATAGTTTGACCTAATGATAAATAGTTAAGCTTTTATCATATCAAATATTAATTGCTTCTAAAACGGTACAATCCCAATAGATGAAATCATGATGAAACTTTATGAAAGTGATAGCCTTTCTTTTTCAAGAAAACAGTACAGCCACTTAATGATTTAAAGAACTCACGATAGGCATCCCCTTGAAAGTTAAGCTCAGTTTGCACGTGACATACTATTTGTGACAATCATTAGAGAACAACACATAACTGTTGCCATCATAATGACCTTTTTTAAATATGAGTCACATTTCGTAAACATTTGCCATATTTTCAGCCTAGGTGCGACCGTTTTAATTAATCATTGTGGAAATTAGCAACTCAGGATCATTGTGACGAAAAGACAAATATGCTCCACTATACCCTTTGGTTCAACAGTCCCGTGTAGCATAACACCTATATTAGTTCACTCCCTTTCCTCTTCCAGCGTAAAACAGAAATCGCACAGCTGCAAAAAAATACTACACACATTTTTAAATGCGCTCGATGTTTATGTCTGTAACAAATAAAGTCTCCCTTACACTTTGTAAACCCTTCCAATAAATTGACTGCATGTATTGGCACTTTGCACTGTCGTATTTAATCGACATAAGGTTAACACAATTATTATTATTGTCTGCTGTTAATATGTTATGAGAAATGTGATATGTATACTTCTATAACATGATTATGGACAGAAGTTAATTTCACGCCCGTGACGTTGCGTCATGCAATCTATTTACGTTTTGTCAGACCATCTCACAGTAAGGCTTGATATCTCATTTAGAATGGATGGCTGTCAACCTTTAGTGAGTGTAAATAGATGGTGATACCGCAAATAACGTGACGTTTCCGATTACAAGTGTAGGTTCTGCTTTTATATGGTTGTGATACTTTCAGGTCTATTTTAATTTCAAAGTCATGGCATAGTTGTCGTTATGGGCTATCCACATGGCCTATGATGGATGATTTGAGTGACAGCCGTTCTCCCATTGAAGTATACTTTTAGTTAATTCGAGACAACTTTCCAAGTATTTAGCATAGGTAGCAAAATATTTTTTCAAAACAAACTGGGTGGCAACAATTTGTTCCTTGTAAAATACATCTTAATTCTGTTCTGAAACTAAATGTACATTTTCTGCCCTTCAATATACAGAACCAGATTTCCATTCGGCAATGATAAGTCGGTAAGCCAAAAACAAATGTATGTTACGTTCAATAAATCATTTACAGAAATCTTATTAAATATGCGGGCAGCTTGTTGGTACATTATATCATCAAGCCCTAGGCACTTTACAACACCTACTGCACATTTTAGTCAGAATGAGTAGCGTCGTATTTCTAAGTCTTGCATAATCATTCACAGAATACGCTCGACAAAGGTGTCTATACATTAAGTTGCACGTTGCAGTCGGCCTCGTCCGGTCCATTACAAATAGTTTGAATAATATTAAATGCATTAATTTAACAAAGGATCACTTGCTCTGGGTAATATCTGTATTACAAGGAAGTGTAAGTCGCATTAATATTGGCTTGATCTTGGAGTGGCACACTTAACGTTTTGGGAGCCATTTGATATGACCTGGATAAGACAATATGCCACCTGAGACACGGAATACAAACATCATGAATATGGCACCGATATGTAATGCCTTTATGTATAGTAGGTGCATTTGCAATCGGTTGAAGTTTTGCGAAAGTTACTGAACACAAAAACGAGATGTCAAACTCTTGTTAAATATAAAAAAACACCAATGCTTGAGTGAAGCATCCCAACTTCGCCAACCAGACACAAATACGGAGTTTGTTATCATCATATTTTCTGGCGCATACACTTTTAACGGTTGCGTAATTTCAATATATGCTCTCACAGCACATGGGGATTGTGACACGGCTGCATCACATCATAACATATACAGCATATCGTTAAACGGCTACGTGGTGTCAGTATTTATATTGAAAGCCTCTGCTATTTCAAATTATGCTTATCAATGCCCGAATTACTTGCATGATTATTGCATGTCAGAACACCTGATTCCGCGAATATTTACCCAGCACAGCATCAATCGATTTTATTTCTTACGTATTTTGCCGTAATGCTGTAACGTGCTGGCATTCTTGAAGAAAACATTCCCTGTATTTCAAGTAGAATTATCATCTATTACTTTGAGGGAAATTGTCTATTAACAATTTATTTTGTATCATTTTGTGATAGCAGAAAGACTTTGTCTAGTTGGTACGGAGTGCGTAGCCTTTGAAAAGATTCGCAAATGTTTTGCTTGGTTCATCAAACCCTTGATATAATTGATCAAATATTGAACAATGCTCAGCTGGTACAAGCAGTAATTACTCCTAACCAATATAAATCGAGATAGTGTGTGTATTTATACTGTCTTTCCATATGGCCATTTTCTAATGTCAAGCAGATTCGCCTGGCAAACTGTAAAACTGTCCTCACTAATTTCTAGCTAGGAAACTGCCTATCTGGCCAACCTTCCTTTGCAATTTAAGTCATGTATTATATCTAGTATAGGGCGATCACGTTCCCCTCTCAATTAGAAATAGAAAGGAGTCACGGCGAGCATAAGGGCAGAATTGCGACCGGAAAACTTAGTTAAAGACTTAGCGTCGATATGATATTTCACTAATTGCAATTTGTGAGCTTCATTCCCTAGTGTAGACCAAAAGTATATTATATCGTGGAGAAAGCGATACCGGGAGGCAGACATTTCAGAATGATGGTCCAACCGACCATGCACAATGCATGCCAGCCTTCTAGTTGTCATTATTCCTACAAACCTTGAACATGTCGTGTACCATTTTAGAGAAGGTATAAGATCGACATGGACTGACACCTTGTTTTGCGAGCGGGCGAAGCTGGTCGTAATTCCATTCACCGTCGTTAAAGTAATGTGACGCTGATTAAACCCCATGCGTTATAAAAAGCATTATCAAGCAGAACAGTATTTATTTTGATCGTAGATGAGCGGCCAGCATGCTGCGTCGCTGTTTGTCTTTAAATGAGCTGTTTATACTGGATTAGCTAATTCCTTGCATCCGGCCTGGGAGGCGCGGACGGGTGGGCGGTTGGTCGGGCTTTGGGGGGAATTTCGAGCCCGTCCAAATCGACGACTCACACATCCAACCGACGTGTGGATGGGTCTGGCTAAGACCCTGCCCTGCCCTTTTCGTCAGTCCACTCCCATGTTTCCCCGTATGTCTCGGCAATGACGTCAATTCGAAGATCTTCTTGAATGATTTTCTTAGTAGCCTGTTTGTACAGGAAGCCGCATCTTTGAGGTCTGATACCTCTCTCTGCGTAAACTCCAAACAATTCTTAAGATGACTCATTTCTATTGATGTATCTTTAAACAAATGATATATATATATATATATATATATATATATATATATATATATATATATATATATATATATATATATATAAATATATATATATATATATAAATACATATATATATATGTATATATATATATGTATATATTTATATATATAACTATATACATATAAATATATATATAAATATGTATTCATATGTGTATGTAAATACATATTGATATATATATATATATATATATATAATATATATATATATAAAACATACATATATATACATATGTATGTATAAATATATATGTATATATTTATATATAACTATATACATATAAATATATATATATATAAATATGTATTCCTATTTGTATATAAATATACATATTGATACATATATATATGTATATATATAAATATATATATATATATTTTTATATATGTTTATATATATAAATTTTATATATAAATATTTTATATATATATATATATATCTATATATATATATATATATATATATATATATATATGTGTGTGTGTGTGTGTGTGTGTGTGTGTGTGTGTGTGTGTGTGTGTGTGTGTGTGTGTGAGATTAGAGCGCATACGAAAAATAAAAACAAAAGCATTGGATGAAACAGCATCTGTATAAAGTTATATATCCCTTTTACTGTAAACGCAGTGTAACTAAAAACTTTAAGAGGCACGTAACATATACCCTGTGGGGTGGTCGTAAATCAAACTTTCATATTTCATGTGCTCCATGCACGTTTGTGCATTTACGTATTTGTACATTGAGTATTGTTACAATTAATACGGGACATGACATAATAGAAGCTTACAAATGTTCCATATTGATGACTCAATGGGCTAATATGTTCCGTCGCATGTAGGTACTTACTGCTTTCATACGCCAGTATTACGCAAATATAACGCATTTGAAATATTTATGTGGTCGAATCACATGTTATTTGCGTTAACGAATACACAATGACATGCACTAGTTGGTCGATTTACCTGTTCCATTGATCTGTGAGCGCCCGATTCGATAAAAAAACGACAGCTGGGGGCATTTGTGATTGCAATTGCTGCGGCAGATCAATCACAATATAGCCGACCCGAGCAACCATTATCTTGACCAGAAGCAAACTAGATGACTGAAATAAGAATTGCGTGCATTCGCTATTTAATAGTGAAATAGGTGCATCACTATACAAATCAAACCAGCAGAAATTGATGTAAATCATTGACAAATATACTGTTTTGTATGCAAAAAGTATGCATGTATGTACATTATAAGTGTACAGATCGAAAGTTTAATCGGCCGGTATTGATGTGTTTTTGTAACGGAAACGCATACTACAGCATCAAACCGATACCTCTTGCGATTTATTGCTCCTCTTCATTGGCTCCGTTATATTCCACCGTGTACCTTTTGTTAGGCACTATTGCGATTCGAATATTGCTACATCTGAATGCAATCCAAAACACAACATATATTACAGTCGTCAAACATGGCTTCGATTTTGAGCTATTATGACAATCATATTATACAGCCGCAATGATAAAACGTTAATCAGTTTATGTGTTCTAGCTGGAAGATTGGTTGCGTCATAAACGGTAAAAGGCTGTCGGCTTAAGCATAAGTTATAACCCATAAAATACTATATTAGATTCATAATCGGGTTACAGTATATTTCAAGTGTTCATGCGCCGTTAATCTCTACTGATGCAGTTTCCATTGAAATCGGGTAATAGAAGAATGTGAGCCCTAGTTTTTAACACTGATTAGATGCAGCATGTATGGCTGCGTATATCACACTTTCAAATCCATAAATATTCTGTACCTATCTCTACCTTGGAACAGGTCATTGACGATGTCGGTCGTATTTCAGAGCTACGACCAACCTTAATCCGGACGCTTTATCATCGGGGAGATTTTGTTCATTGTGATATGCGGTTTCGGGGGACCCTGACGATATTGAATGAAAGGCATGAAACAGCAAGCACAGTACAGACCCGGTGATTCGGGTATTATGTGCAGTCATGGAGAGCAAGGTGAATTGGCGAGGGCAGCAGATGAAGTTAATATCACATGCGCGGGTGCAAGCATGGGTCACCTTATAACAAACTCAACATTATTACCTTCCACAATATATAGTTGTAGATCTGATATGATTGTATTAGAAAATCAACATTGCAATGCTCTTTGGTCAATACATTTGCGATATTGTCACCATATGACAATCGATATTGCAGCGGGGCCGGGACAAAGAAATTTGACAAGAAATTTGCCTCGTTGGTAAGCAGGACAATTCCACGTTATTATATAGCGGAGTATTCCATGAGAGATGAGACCAACCTAAGAGACCCGTGGCTGTTTTGCCAATATTATATGTATATATATATATATATATATATATATATATATATATATATATATATATATATATATATATATATATATATATATATATATATATATATATATATATATATATATATATATATATATATATATATATATATATATATATATATATATATATATTATATACAAGTCCGACCATTTTGGTACAAATCACCAACCATCTTTGCCCATACTTACATTTTGGACGATGATCATGGGGCCAAAATAGTCAGCGTCATCTCATAGGTTTACACAACTGCGCTTCCCCACCAAAATGTAACTTTGTTTGCTACTACTCCGCCTAAGGTTGGAAACTTATTATTCGGTGTAACTATCCACTTTTTTGGCTTTAACTGCCTTTCCCTGAATTTACATTTTGGCCTTAACGACCATTTTGGCCATGTTGAGTAATCGGTCATTATTTGGCTTTGTTCGATGTATATTTGCTTCAAACTTAGATTCATGATTTGTGCGACTTTTAACTTCAATGAACAATTCTTTTTTTCAAATTATCGCTTGAAATTAAGAACATACAAATTTTGAATGAATATATAAATCAGCATATAAAAAAATGGCGATTTTACTGGGAAATCCGGGGTTGTAAGTCTTTGTCAACTCATTTTTGGTGTTTTGTTCTCAATATATAACAGTTTGATAGTTTTTATTTAGATAAATAAGAACAAATGAAGCACTTAAGCTGGGAATTCGAGACGCAGATCAGCATTCAAAACGTTTGGAGAATCTCGCTGAATCTCACTGGTTTTCTCGATCTATGATGTGCAATGTTTCAAGTAATAAATGAAATCATATCGTATCAACGTACTGTTTTTGACAAGGAAATGATTAGTCAGATCGTTATATGTTATCAGTTTGCTCATTTCTTAAAATCAAACTGTCCCCACGAACGCATCCGCGGGCTCAAGTTGAAGGTATATTCAAGCTTTCCATACCGCATGGAATTTCCGGTACAGGAGCGAGTATAAACAAAGTATTTCGGTCAGCCATGACCATTTTACACGCTCTCTTTACATTTGATTCTAATCTGGTCAGTATGATTCCAACGTTTAAATATTAAATATCATTAATGTGACAATGAACGTTATTGCTGCGGAAAGAAATTTCATGTACGACAAATTATGAAATACCCGTAGTTTACAGTGGTTAGCGAGCTTCACCGGGCTGTTCCGCACGTGGGCTCTACCGTTCAGACTCACTCTTACCGATCACTTACACTTTTCCAACAAGACCCAGATACCACGTTAATAGGACTAGATGCCTGCAGCTTGGTTGAACAGATCTACCGATTACCATTGATTTGTTTTTAAATGTATTTCCTAACGTTCATTTAACCCTATTGACTATTGGCCATTTAAGCGAATGGCTTTTGCCTCATCTGTCAGATGTAAACATTGCCTGATCGTGACAGCGGACATGCGCTGGTGGCTCTGTGTTAGTGGGGTGGGGTTACTCTTTCAAATGTGATTTATTTTTCAAAGGTTGAAGATTGATATTTTGCTTTCCACATCCTTGAATTATATACTTGCATCAGTAATGTTGCCCTTAACATGGAAATAGCATGATCTGTTAATATGATGTATCATTGTAATACACTAAAACATGAGTTCTTTATTACATTCCTATAAGTTTGATTATGTGTTATATGATAGTTAAGTCATGGACAGAATCACACTTTTGCTATCAATTAGTCAGCAGAGTGATCCTTTAGATCTCAATAATAGCTATCCAAAACAACTGTGCTGGTATGAGTTTACAGCCAAGTTCGACAGTGGCTAGGGCAATAATCAGACCCTAAGTAGGTTTTTGAAGTCAAGAGCCTCTTTTGTCTGGGTATCTGCCACATCAATATTGGTAATAAAATTGTTGTCAAATGTTCAATGTGTGTAATCCAAACAATTGTTCAATGGTACAATCACATCATTTGAATATATTATGCATAAGCTATAAATGACATGGTCATCTGTCAGTTAGTCTTAAGCACTGTGCACTGGTCTAGTGTTGAAGGGTTATTAAGCATATCTGAAGCCCCAACTCACACATGAGGCCTTTTTAGAACAGTGCAGTTCCCAAGATGTAACAAACTGCCTGGTTAGGCATGGCTTGGGAGGTCGCTTTTGTTGTTTCCCATCCTGGACCTGTTGCTTGCCATTAGGCAGTAACCATTAATAGTTATGCTCCTCAGCACAGTTTTTCCTGTCCATCTGTATGCTTGTAAACTTTTGGTGTAACATTTTTTTGATAATGCAAGGCACTCTTATATTGATTGTCACTTTACAAACCAACTATCAGGCCTTTGTGACCTTATTATTGTGAAATAATTTCATTAGCTATGCTAACCAAATAGGGAATACCTGTTTCAAATTAAACAGGAATCACTCTTATATTGATGATCACTTACAAAGTAAATATCAGCACTGCAATACCTGAGTGATTATCTCAATGGGGAATAATTCTTGATGGCACGTTTCTTATAATGCAAGCTAGAAACTTTACATTGACCAAATCTTGCAAACTTTAACTCACAGCTTTATGGCTTTGACCCCTGACTTGCTAGATAAAAGCAAATTAAATTTGCTTGTTCAAGGAAAGTTACTATTAGCTTATGGTTGTTTGGGTGAATCATTTCTTAAAAACTTAAATTATTAGGCTCAAATGCTTAAACTCTTTGCATAACTACTTGGTGATGGACTGTTGTTGCTTGACAAGTGGGTTTGGGGGATATTGTTCAGCCCTGGTGTGTCATTGAATACAATGTTATACTATAGACGCTATGATTAAATGCTGTCATAACTTGTAAGTGTCAAAAGCAGCAGAGTTTACTAGCCATCGGCATTCTGTCGTTATTGTTAGGCTGTGAGATTGTCTAGGTGTTTGTGATGACATTTTGCTCAGCAGCATTCACGATCTGGTAGTGATTAACTGCTTTACCTCCTGTTCTGGGTTTAATATTATGGACCCAGTATCTCAATTTAATCATATTGGAGATACATATCCTCTGTGTTGGTTAATCTGCCCTATTTAGGAAATTTATTTGTTCAAGATGGGCAACAGTATCAGCTGTCCAAACATCACAATTATGCTCATCTATCTCTGCATGATGCCTCCTCATATCAAAGGGAGCAGTGTTTTGCTTTAGGACCACTAGGCTCTTACTTAGTGAAAAGACATTTGGTGATTTGAGATAAATGTATAGTTTAACATAGGAATAGTGATTAGGTCATGTGGCTTCAACTACATTACTGACAGCAATGTAGATGAAGCCACATGACCTCCTCACTATTCTACATGATGAGTTACATTTGCAACATTAATGTGCTAAACCACCATAATAATTCTTCTGCATGCATGTTAATAGTAAACTCACAACTTCATCAATATTGTGGCTTCACCAGTTTTGTGGCTCCACCATATTGTGGCTTCACCAATACTGTGGCTTCAATAATATTGCGGCTTCATCAATATTGTGGTTTCACCAATATTGTGGCTTCACCAATATAGTGGCTTCACCAATGTTGTGGTTTCACCAATACTGTGGCTGCACCAGTGTTGTGGTTTCACCAATACTGTGGCTTCACCAATACTGTGGCTATACCAATATTTTGGCTTCACCAAATGTTGTGACTTCCCCAGTGTTGTGGCGTCATCAATGTTATGGCTTCACCAATGTTGTGGTTTCACCAATACTGTGGCTTCACCAATACTGTGGCTACACCAATATTTTGGCTTCACCAAAGGTTGTGACTTCCCCAGTGTTGTGGCTTTACCATTTTTTTGGCTTCTCTAATACTGTGGTATCAACAATGAAGTGGCTTCACCAGTGTTGTGTTTTCACCAGTGTTGTAGCTTCACCAATACTGTGGCTTCATCAATATTTTGGCTTTATCATGGTTGTGGCTTCACCAGTGTTGTGGCTTCACCAGTGTTCCGGCTTTACCAATATTTTGGCATCACCAAGATTGTGGCTTCACCAAGTTTGTGGCTTCACCAGTGTTGTGCTTTCACCAATGTTGTAGCTTCACTAATACTGTGGCTTCATCATTATTGTGGCTTCATCAATATTTTGGCTTCTACATTGTGGTGGTTTCACCAATGTTGTAGCTTCACCAATACTGTGGCTTCATCAATATTGTGGCTTCATCAATATTTTGGCTTCTACATTGTGGAGGTTTCACCAGTGTTGTGGCTTCACCAGTACTATGGCTTCATTAATATTGTGGCTTCACCAATACTGTAGCCTCTCCAATACTGTGGCTTCACCAATGTTGTGGCTTCACCAGTGTTGTGGCTTATCAGTGTAATGGCTTCAGCAACATTTTGGCTTCACCAATGTTGTGGCTTCTCCAATATTGTGGCTTCACCAGTGTTTTGGCTACACCAGTGTTGTGGCTTCAACATTGTTGCGGCTTCACCAAAGTTGTGGATTGAATTATACTGTGGCTTTATTAATATTATGACTTCACCAATATTGCGGCTTCACCAATACTGTGGCTTCACCAATGTTGTGGCTTCTCCAATACTGTGGCTTCATCAATATTGTGGCTTCACCAATACTTTGGCTTCACCAATGTTGTGGTTTCACCAATACTTTGGCTTCACCAATACTGTGGCTACACCAATGGTGTGGCTTCATCAATATTTTGGCTTTACCAATTTCTGGGCTTCACCAATACTGTGGTATCAACAATGAAGTGGCTTCACCAGTGTTGTGTTTTCACCAATGTTGTACCTTCACCAATGTTGTGGCTTCACCAGTGTTGTGGCTTCATCAGTGTAATGGCTTCAACATTGTTGCGGCTTCACCAAACTTGCGGCTTCACCAGTGTTGTGGTTTCAATGATATTGTGGCTTCATCAATATTGTGACTTCACCAATATTGTGGCTTCACAAAAACACTGTGGCATCAGTAATGTTGCGGCCTTACCATTATTGTGGCTTCCCCAATACTGTGGCTTCATCAAAACTGTGGCTTCACCAATGTTGTGGCTTCACCAATATTGTGGCTTCACCACTGTTGTGGCTTCATCAATATTTTGGCTTTACCAATGTTGTGGCTGCAACAGTGTTGTGACTTCACTAATATTGTGACTTCACCAATTTTGTGGCTTCACCAGTGTTGTGGCTTTGTCAATGCTGTGGCTTCATCAATGTTGTGGCTTCATGAATGTTTAGGCTTCACTACTGTTTACAAATGTTTTGGCTTCTCTTTTTATTATATCCTGTTGAGATATATCAATCACTGGGGCTTAAAAAGACATGTTTAGTCTAATTGTCATAAAACCATCAGAATGACAAAAATGACCAAAACAATGAGTATTATCTGTATTGGTTGTGTGTGAGTTTGGGTCATCAGTCAGTTTAAGTAGAAGATTTTTATCAGAGGTTCTGTTTACCCAGGAAGACTGTTAAGCTCCACGTGGTCCTAATTGATGGTCCTGCAGTTATGATGTATGCACCTGTGTACAGTGTCACATTGATGTACACTTAATCTGCTCTGTATTTATCTGCAATTCATATCAACTCTTCATCACCAGCCCAGCATGACACAGACCTGGGATTCTCTTTATTACCAGCCCATCGTGACACTGACCTGGGGTTCTTATCACCAGCCCAATATCTCACTGACGTGGGGTACAAATCACCAACTCATCATGACACTGACCTGGGGTTCTTATCATCATACCAGTATGTCACTGACCTAGGGATCTTATCAACAACTAATCGTGACACTGACTTGGGGTTCTTATCAACAGCCTAGTATGTAACCAAACTAGGGTTCGCCTAACATGGCATCTTTTTTGTTTGAAGGTGTAAAATTTCTTGAGGCCGGTTAACATCTAAAATGGCCACCCGTCATCGGGACAGGTCAGGACGGGTGGCCATTTTAGTTAATTTCCAGCCCTGTTGCTGATGACTGAACTGTAGACTTATTCTGAACATCTGGTGAATGTTTTGTCACAGAATCAACATGAGAGAGTATAAGTTATAACTTCCTGTACTTAATAACAAGAGATTGATCCATGTGACTTGTGTATTGATGATCAACCTTATCAGGTTGGCAAGAATTAATGTTGTGTAATGTATTACATAGACTTTTATTTATTATGATATAAGACTGATAGACAGTTTGACAAGTTGATTTTATGTGTGTAACAGAATATGAAACTATAGCTGGGGCACAGCAGGAGAATCATCTTTTGCTGAATCATATGGACAAGCTGTTGTATGGATTCTCTAATTGTGTCCTTATGGAAACCCACCAAGCCTGGACCTCTTGAAAGTCTATTACTGATAGTGCAACATAAGACACTGCTGTCCTCGTAGTCCCTGCTGATCATGTTCAAATTTATCTGTAGATATGCTTTGCTTGATAATGATATCCTGATCATTGATTTCTGTATATTGTTAACCCTTATGAGGTCAATACATTCAGTCTATTTAAGTCAATTTATTCAGCCGAATCAACTCTGAATGCCTATATTGGGGATACATTTTTTGTAGAATTTAAGTGACCCTAGATAGGCAAGTGAACAGCAATTAAAGTTTAATCATAAACAAAAAAAAATCATCTTCTGCCTTAGGTCTACCTCAACAAATCCTTCAGAAAATTGCATGCAGATGCCTCTTTGTTTTTTTCCAATTTGTAACTACATGTTATTATGTGGCAAACTGAATAAAGGTGATATATTTAAAACTTAAAGATCGTTTAATCCATGTTTTAATGGTGTCCTGAGGGGATTTATATCATTCACCCTGAAAGATGGGATTCAGTTAAATTCTCAAAATAAATCTAATGTAAGGCAAGACAATGGTGCTCTGTCAAATGAACAGATGAAACATGTAATCCACAATGAATCAATTGGAGGTCAGTTTAACACTCGATGAAGCAAATTGTGAATAGATGCATGAACATATGCAGTTGGACACATCATTATATGACATGCACATACTTTGATAAGTGCCCTGTTGCCTAAACTTCTCGGCTGGTTTGCATGATTGCAGTTAATATTTAACAACACAAAAATAAATTATTGAAACGTATATTATAAGAGCTAGGACTGGGTTCATAACGCTATGTGTTGCTGCCTCCACGGCTCCGTGTCATTCAGTGTATAGCTAGCTAGCTGCTCAGAACTTCACAGAAGCCTGTCAACCCGACCGATTTGGGAAACACCCAAACAGCTTCAGTCGAAAGTTATTTGCTCTCAAATTACCATATCTTATTTGCCTTTCATTTACTATATATAAACACTTCTTTCATCTAATTGAAATGATTTAAGATTATCAGCTTGTTGGTTTTGTCGCACCACATTTATGCAGCATGTTTTGCTAGGTGTGGATTTAAATCGTGTGAAAGTGTTACCGAGGAGATTCAGGAAAATGAAAATGTAATTGATGTGGACGAGCTTCCGCTTTCTGTTCACAAAATCGCAAGAGAAGTCTTTGATTGTGACATACAGGAGTTATTAGATGTCGATGCAGACTTTGCTACATGTGATTATAGCATGACTAACTGGGACCAATCAGCTCCTGAACTACTGGAGACTGTACATAAACAAAGAGAGGAGGAAGAGGAGGAAGAGAAAGAAGAAACTAAAAAGGACACAATCAACTTTACAGATGCCAGTGTGTTTGTCAATCAAATTAAGGAACTAGCTCTCATGAAAGGGGAAAGCAAACTGTTTGCTTGTGCGTTAGACATGGAAGACATAATCATAGACATGAGAATTTCTTCAACTGTGAAGCAATCAACTATTAAGGACTTTTTCAGTGCAAAGTGATTTTCTAAACGTCATTGTGACATACAATAAACTCACTCCAGCTGACTATGCTCTTTTATTTGTATGGTATGTTGTTTTACTGTTATATAATTTAGTACTGAATGCTTTCCTCAGCTTAATATTGTTTGATAATTAAAGTTTAATTATGTACATGTACATTGTGCTATTTGTCTTTTATTTCGAGTATAAGCATGGTTAAATTGTTCCCTAGTTTCTTAGTTAGAAAAGTTTCATTAAAATCTTTATAAAATAAACAAAAGAGCATTTAATAAAGCGTTCCTAATATTAAAGATAAGGGAATACATATATGTAATCATACTTATTTATACATCATGTAAATACAATACAATGCAACTGCATTGCATATGTATATACATGGTGCGGGGTATGTAAGCAGTCAACTTGTCTTAAGCAGCCAACCTGTCTTAAGCAGCCACTTTTAGGTCGTCCCTTGGCTGGCTGCTTAAGACAAGTTCGACTGTACTTTGATAAGTTGCCTAAACTTCTCTGCTGGCTTGCATGATTGCAGTTAAATATTTAACAATACGAAAATAAATCATTGAAACGTATATTATAAGAGCCAGGACGGGGTTCATAACGCTAACGGCTAAGTGATGCTGCTCAGAACTTCACCGAAGTCTGTCAACCGGACCGATTTGAGAGACACCCAAATAGCTTCAGCCTTTCATTTACTATATATAACACTTTTTCTTTCATTTAATTGGAACTGATTTAAGATTTTCACCTTGTTGTTTTTGTTGCACCAAATTTAAGCGGATTTTGCAACTTTGGCCATGTGCAGCAAGACTGTCGCCATGTCGCACGGAGATAAATAGTGACAGCTGTTTAGACGCTCCCGACTGAAGGGACGAGGGATGTTGTCCAACATCGTTGACAGACAGATTACAGTGTTCATAGTGGTTAAATAACATTAAGCTGTCCAAAGCCATCGATATGTATAATAGTTACAGAAATAAAATCAATGATGAAAGTTTAATTATGCATGAGTCGGAATATAAATACGTTAAAATATATGACCCACGTGCATTTTTGACTTGGAATCTTCCGTGCTGCAATATTAGAGACGACAATCTTCAGAATGTTAAGTATCACTAATTCTTGTTAAAACTCGTAATACCTTAGTATAAAATTGTATCCAAATTAATAACGGGTACGTCTTCTTTAAAATAGGTGACTTTTATGCATATTTTCTCCGTTCCCCGGGTACATCTGCCACTCGGCAAGGTTCGGAACTTTTCGGAGCAAGACATTGCGTCAGCATTTCGTGGAATCACGCCGAAAATTTAACTTCACTATTTTCTTCATGGGTCGTTGAATATTGTGAATGTACAGTTAAAATTATTTATAAACAATGAGAAATCGAAAAAAGTTGATTTCGGATCACGAAAGACCTAAAAACGCGCAATTCAGTTTGTGTAATCTTGTTTGTAGGAATTTAATTCAAGTCGTTTATGGTTTCATCGACTTTGTAACCCAAGGTTGTATAAACGATGGTCTGAAAGTAGCTCTTATGAACCAAGTGGAGCTTGCGCTCCCTCCCAAGAAGGGAGTACCAGATCGACTCTTGGTCTTTTGGGCTATCTGTAAGTAGTAGGTTGGTTGGGATATTAATGGTTGGTAATATCGGAAGGTAAAAAGGGCTGGCCAACTTTGTATAATTTAATAGACATATAGTATGATAAATAATATATATAATATATATATATATATATATATATATATATATATATATATGAGATAAGATAGAGTCACATATATATAGCTGATTATAAATAATTATATGAAATATATGTTATATATATTATATATAATATATATTATATATATATATATATATATGTAGGGGTATATATAAATAATATATATATATATATTCTATATATAAGTAAATACATATGAGATTCTCAGTAGACTCTTTCCCCTCTCTCTATATATATGAGATATATTATATGTATCGACAGAAATATATATATAGATATATATATATATATATATATATATAGATATATATATATATATCTATATTCTTCTCTATATCTATATATCTATATATATATATATATATATATATATATATATATATCGATAACCTTCCACTAAAAATATGTGTAGATCTTATATGACTGTATTAGAAAATCAAAATGGCAATGCCCTTTGGTCAATACATTTGCGATATTGTCCCCATCTGACAATCGATATTGCAGCGGGGCCGGGACAAAGACCAGATTTCGAAGATGACGACCACATACTCCACTTCAGCTTCTACCACTGGTAAGTACGTCACTCATATTGTACATTAAAATGAGTTGACTGTAAAACTACTACTGCTCTTTTGGACCTTCCGCCGCGCATAAGTACCTCCTCCACACCGAACCCCCCTCCCGCTATCGCCTAAATTATAAACTCCCGCTTCCGACAAACCTAATGCTAGGACGGGAAGACGCTTAATTTGTTATATTATTCGAGGTCAAATATCCTCCATATTCAAATTAAGTATTCAATCATATGTTTGTTGGCGAACAATATGAGAGGGTATGAGCATTACCGATTTTGAAATAACATATCTATATATATTCAAAGTATTTTTGGCATATTGTTATATTTTCAAAAATTTATTTATATTTAGCTATATATTTCTCCCAGAACAAGACGCCTATATTCATTTTATATGCATAACCATTTTTTCATGCAATTATTTTTACACATGTATTCATATATTTCTTTCATATTAAAGACAAATAAACCAACCATATATCAGCCACGTGTATCAACGACATGTATATATATATGTATATATATATTAATATAAATATTTATATATAAATATGTAAAAATATATACAATATATATATATTTTGTAAACATATATATATATATATATATATATATATATGTATATATATATATATATATATATATATATATATATATATATATACATATATATATATATATATAGAAATATATATATTTGTATATATATATAATATATATATATATATATATATATATATATATAAACGAAATATATATATATATACATATATATGCATTTATATATTTATATACATATATATATAATATGTATATATATGCGTATATATGCATATAAATATACGCATATATGTGCGTGTATTAATATATATTATTATCAATATTTATATATATAAATGTTATATATATATAAAAAGATATATTATTTATATATATATATATAGATATATATATATATGTATATATATGTAAATATATGTATGTATTTATATATATATATATATACTCATAGATAAACATAAATTTATATATAGCTAAATATATATATATATATATATATATATATGCATTACATATAAATATATATAAATATATACATATATATATAAATATACGTATATATATATATATTTATATATATCTGCATATATATATACGTTGCCAAACATATATGGTCTCCTGCTCTACTATTATTATGTTCAGTGCAGTTGTACATTTTACTATCAATGTCCCAATTCTGCTCTGAATCGTGACTTACGATGCATATTGTCTGACACGAAACAATAGTTTAATACAATGTGAAATTACCATGGAAGTGTTTATAGGATAGGAGGCCGCTCGAAATATTATTTGGTTATTGACAGCCTGTTAGAGCAGCAAGAGGTCGCCTTAGTATTGATTTGCTTGCGATGGTCACATTTAGTGGATTTGCTGCTTCCATTTCGACAAGCGACTACTGTTTGAATGTTCTATTGAAATACATCATAATTTACATTTTTGTAGCTCCGGCAACTTTTGACAAGAAAATAGTTCATGGCAGCTGGATATTTCCAATGGTTGCATTTTGCCACAAGCTCAGACTGGTGGCGCCAATCGTTTATTTATAATGTATCACTTTATACAAGATCCACGCCAGACATTTCGCCAGTTGTTCAATGGCAGCTGCATGTTTCCAATTCGTATTGGAATATTTTGCGTTGCCAATGGCTCAGATCGGTGGCGCCATCGTTTGTTTATAAAACGATAAATGCCGTGCACATTCGAAAAGCGAACGCTCAGACATTTAAGGGAATCTACCTCAATTGCAACAAACATCGCGGATTTACATTAAATATTGTTGCGATCAATAGTGCAGCGCACCACACCCTGATTGCATTAACTGCTTAACTCAGTGAATAATCGAGATCAATAACTGAGAGTGAGCAGTCAAATCAGTTCGTAAAGTGAGCCCGTGATCACACTGGTTTGATATCACAGTATTGGAAATTAATTATACGCCATAGTTGACGATTACTTAGGATACATGTAAAATACAGAAATGGATATGGATTTGACAACAGCACGACAGCTTATGCAAGATGCACTTCCGACATTTAAGATAATATTCCTACCCCAGATCCATAGCAGCTGCATGTTTTCATTTTGTATTTGCATATTTCGCGTCGCCAATGGCTTAGACCGGTATCTCTAACGTTTGTTGATTAAACGATAAATGCCGTGTACATTCGAAAATCGGACGCGCAGACATTTTAGAGATTCTACCTAAATAGCAAACAAAATCGCGGATTAGCATTTAATATTGCTGCGATCAATAATAAATACTCCTGGTCAATAACTTAGAGTGAGCAGGCAAATCAGGTCGTGAAGCAAGCATGTGTTCGCACTGGCTATATATCACAGTGTTGGAAATTAATTACACGCCATATTTGACGATTATTTAAGATAAATCTGTCATGCAGAAATTTGACCACAGCAAGATAGTTAATACTTAATGGCATGGTATAAGTACTGTTGATTACGGTTTTCAGATAATTGTATTATTATTTATTATCTTCAGCTAAAGTAATATATAATGGCAACAACCTGATTGTTTTGATATATAAAACAAAACCACTAGGTTCAAATATACAAACTGCTGATTGAATGAATAAAAAAATAAACGAGGAGAACGCTGTACTCAGTGAGTAGAAAGGCGAGGTTTTGCCGATAATACTTTTGAAGAGCTTATACCTAACACTGTAGAAAAACAAAACATCCCGGAAGCCCCATTGTTTCAACAAGTCGATGTCGTCGGGGGTTGTTTACTGCCAAATGAAGGCTAGTTTAGTATCCGAGGCTGACCCTAATAATCGCAATGGAATATGTTAGGATCTAGAATGATAGCATATTGGTAAAGTGAATTAGTCTGGGGCCGCGTTATCTAGCTACAGATGTGGGCTTTAAAATAATTGCAACACAGATATTGTGAAGTAGACCTGGCAGCCTGTCATTTCGCGAGGCAGGCGCTGTTGATCATCTCTATTTGGTATTACAGTGAATAGTACAGAGAGTGGGGGATCTGGACCAAAACTACCATCATCCATACTACTCACCCTTTGACAGCTTTTAAAAGCTTACAAAACGTCGGAAGTACCCATAGTTGGGACTACCTCCAGGGATCGTGGTTTGGTCTCATTGTTTTCCTTTTTCTACCCAACGCCTTTCGCTCCCAATGAATTTCCTAGTCCTCATTCTGGTCTACCCCTGGTATAGCCTACATATCCACACAGCACACCTTTGTTCTAGCATATGGATATTCGGTGTATACAAAAGCCTCTCCAACGGTCTACAAGTCCACCCAGCACCTTTTGTTCTGCCCTGTGTATACAAAACCTCTCCAACGGCCACGTTGAATCTGCCCCATAGCCTACAACGCCCCTCCCAATGGTGGGCTGCCCAAAGCGATCTTTTTGCCTGCCCTGTCTCCTATTCCATGTAGAAAGGGCCCCGCCCAGCTAGCGTAGGCCAGGATGCAATGTCTACACTTGGGGTAGGTTTGAAGGGATTCTGGTTTTGGTTTTGGTAGGAAATTCGATGTGGCTTCCATATGGTTCTTTGTAATTTTCCAGTCCTTCCATGCAAAAAATGCGGCAAATCCTACAGATCCCATCATTTGCTATCTTGTCGAAAACGACGCTAGGTCCGCAATGGTTCCTACACTGGTTCTATCCTCTTTTATATCGTATTCCAGAACCGACAAATTGTCGCCTATTTCTTCCTCTAAAGGTTCCATATCTGTTGAAATAGTGTCTGCCTTTTATTCTATATCGTCCACCTTTTTCTCTTTGTTTTGCATTGCATAGTAGAAATCGTATACACTAGGGATGCCATGTCGTGGCGCGGTGTGGAATGGAAGAGTTTCTTGGGTGGGGCTACTTTTGAAATCCATTGTAGTAGACTTTGGTGGGATTCTCTCGGTGGTTCATTGAGGGGCCTCCGGTGGTGTTGCCTCTGCTGGCGTTGCCTCTGTTGCCCAATTTCAGACAGCCTAGTGGACCAGATACCATACTTCTTTTCGCGGCAGCAAAGGAGATTCTTCCCTTGTCTGCGCGTAGGTTTTTTTGCACTGCTTCTTCGGAGAGGTATTCTGCGGATGGCATAGTACTGGTACCCAAGACTATAGCTCCAAATTGTCTTCCCACCCACACCCACCGATGCCCACCCAGTCTTCCCAACCCAGCCCACTCGGTATGGTGTGATAGGCTACAGCAAGTGCACTGCAATGCTACAGCAAGTGCACAGCAATGCCACAGCAAGTGTACAGAAATGCTACAGCAATGCTAGGCAATACCTTGGCAATACCATACAGACCACACTCCCACGACCACCCAAAAGCCCACCCACGCCCACCCACGGCACCCAGTCTTTTCAACCTGGCCCACTCGGTATAGTTCTATACTAGGCTTCCATTCCAACATTGGAATGTAGAACAATACTTTGCAATACCTTGGCAATACTAGACAATACCATTCTATACCACACTCCCCCATATAGACGGTGTACATGATGCTAGAGTGTTTTCCTACTGTCAAATAGGGGTATATATGGTTCCCAACGTTGGTGGTATTGCTAGATGTGTACCAAGATTCGTTCGAGACATGTTTGTGGATGCAGTCGAAGAATACAACAAGAAACCAAATCTGTTCCTAGAGAGTGGGTGTCCCCGCACCCTCTAGCCCTTAAAAAATTGTTGGCCATGTTTCGACGGATAACGCAAATATATATAGATGGCCATATGGACCATTCTATATTGTACAATACGATGGCGTCTACGTGCCATGTGCACCCAACGAATTCTGTTTTGCAGCAGGAGCAAGATCGTATCGGCGAAAGCAATTGACTCGATTGGTAGAGGGTAGTCAAGGACACCAGAGCGGATGATAGAGGATACCAATAGTAGGCCAACGACAGACAAGAGTGGATACAGAGCGATTCCGCAGATGGTAGACCAGAGTAGATGGATACCAGATCGGATTCCACCAGAGCGGATGGCCTACACCCCAACGATTGCAACTAGTCTGGATTTGTTCTTTGTAGGAGTGGTGCGGAGTGCACCAAACTTGCATACAATCGGGCCCTGTATTTTTTTCCAGCAGTTCCGAGAGCCGCTCAGCTTCTTTTCCAGAAAGTATCCATGGGCCGGAAACTCGGACCCGTCCAGCTCCATGAAGAGCGCTGTACGCCCCATGGAAGGTTGCCCTTGCAAAGTGGGTGCACTTGTATGCACCCTCTTCCATGGCTGCAGTGTGGGACAGATCTGGTGCTTTGGGTGCTATGGTTTCTACAAGGTATGGCCATGCGTAGTCCTCTACAACTATATAGTGCTTTGCAACTGCATCCGAGCTGCTTGCCGATTCGGCAGAGGCTTGCAATGTTTCGAGTATACCAGGAAGTGGGGCGTGCACTACAAATATCGGATTCCACACAGTAGGTACCCACCTGGCGGTCGAAACGTCTTCGCTGTCTGAATTTGGGTCTTCGCGACTCCTATCAATAACAAAAAAACGGTCCGGCCTATCCCCCGAGTTTTGGAAGAACACCTTGCACCCCTCCAGAATCTTCCTCAGAGCCCTGGTGGGCCATAATACAACCATATGGTCTGGAAGATGAAGGTCTTCTAGTACAATCCAAGCACTCTTTTCTTCCCCCTCTCTACACCGATATCCAAGGACCACACAAGAGCCAACATTCTGGGATAGTTTGGATGTTTACCCATCCGACAAACATTCTACAATTCCCTCTTTCGTTTGCCGCCATGTTCTCTCAACGCTCGATAGCAGCAGCAGCTATGGATTGCAATTCTTCCAATTCTTTCTCTAGGATCTGCATAGTGCTCTCTGGTAGCTTCTATCCACAGTTCTGCATTCTTTGCATCTAGGATATCCTCCATGCGCTTTTACCGGTTGCGGGTAGAGCACATAGATATCTCCGACTGGGTCGCTACTTGGGGAACTTCTTCCATAATTTGGGCTGGTTTGTTCCTGCCAATTGCTTGGCACTTCTTCGTCCTCCATTGCCACTCTACGTATTGCGACTCTGGAAGCATATAGGAAGCTACTTCTTTGTATACTATCTGGGGTGGCTGTATGGGACCTCTAATACCCTTGCTGCGATCGCTTCGGAAAAGCTGTGTCAGTTTCTTGGATGCGCATAGAAAAGTGGGGCCAAATTTTGTAAAGCAACGGAGTGGTGCAAATGCTGTCGAATGATCGTCGTATGACATATCAATCCGAAATACGGGACACATGCGAAAGCCAAAGCCTGCTGCTGCCCACAGTATCGTTTTTTCCCGTTTGTCGTCGTCGGTAGTATCCAGCTTTGTTTGCATGCCCACTATCCGACGTGTTGTGGTATGTGCATACCAGCCCACAAATATTTCTCCCGAAGACCTGTTTACGAGCACTAGACAGCAATCGAGTACGGAAGCTAGGTTCGTCCATTGGGCGGATGGGGGTTGTACTACGAAAAGATTGTGCCCATCGAGATAGTCTGCGGTCTCTTGCCCCAGATGGCCTTGGGTGGCCTTGTCGTACATGTAGATTGTGATTTCGATACGAGTGCAGCCTCGATCTTGGACATCTGGGTATAGAAAGGTATTGCGAAGGTGGACGTTCGGACAGTCTGCGCACTCTGCAAGATGGCCTCCTACATGCTTGCGTACTTCCCCAGCTTCGAAATTGGAAACGACCTTGTTGTAGAGTTTGGTGCGAGTCTTGGAGCCGTCGCGTTCCCCAACCAAAGTACAAACATTCTTTCCCATGCTTTGCCGTACGAAAACCCCCTCCCTGTAGAAAGGAAACTAGAACCTCTCGATCCAATACCCCAGAGAAGTCTTGGGTGTAGTCTGTTGCGTACATATCTGCCCCTCGCGCGTGCAATACACAGGAGAACTGTGGAAGCTGTGCCTGGAGTGTCTCGATTGGAATCTCGGAGACATAGACCTTTGACACATAGTATCCTTCGGGCTCCCTTTCTTGGTACAATTCCAGCCATAGGTTCTTTGCTTTGCACCCCGTTGCCTTCTCGATGCTGGCAATGTTTTCCCGAATCCGAGTAACTCCTACCCCAGAGCGAAAAATGGTGTGCGCAATGGTTGTGTGAGCACTCCCAGAGCTGTCCTTGGTTGCCGCCACGATGGAGTTGGCAATTCTCTTTGCAGAACCTTCTTCGCCTGTGGTGCACAGGATGGAACCCCCCTTTCTTTGCACAAAGTCGCAGCTGCGCAGGTACCCAAAGACTTATAGATCGCCCAAAAATAGTGGCAGGCTATAGAGCGCTTGGAGGTTGGTTCTCCTCCTATTTCCCGCCAGATTGTCGACTTTGGATATATCCAAGAGGAGGTTGTTTTCGTAGGCATTCCCTAGAGGTATAAGGGAGGATAGAGATGCATATGAGCGTATACCAATTTGTTTGAAAGCAGTTTCGATGCCATTGGTAGTATATACACATGGTACCACTTGTTCAAAAGGGCGCAAAGTTTGGGCCTACTGGGTCGTTCTTCCTATGTGGTAGGCGTCCGAGGTGGTGTTGACCGTTGGCGAGGCTTTTGTATACACAGGACATCGATGTACCCCCAAATATAGAACAAAGGGGGGTCGTGCTTCCTTGGAAGGTAGACATCCAAAGTGGTGTAGACCTTTGGAGAGCTTTTGTATACACAGGCCATCCCTCTGCTGGCATCAATTATATGCTATAGGATATCCAAGAGGTTTGTTGGGTGGACTTGTAGGCCGTCCAAAGTGGAGCAGACCGTTGGAGAGGCTTTTGTATACACAGGATACCCATATGCAAGAACAAAGGCGTGCGGTGTGGATATGTAAGCTTTACCAGGGGTAGACCAGACCTAGGCCTAGGAAATCCATCTGCTGGTATGCTATAGTACATCTATGAGGTGCGAAAGGCGGGCAGATGTTGGGGATGGCACGCTACAAAGAATAGATCCAAGTGGCACGAAAGGCGGTTTGGGAAGCTTGCAATGGGGTCCAAGGTGGGCAGACGTTGGGGAGGCTCGATGGCATGCTATGTGCTACCAAGAGTAGATCAAGGGGGTACGAAAGGCGTGGGCGAAAAAAGAAAACAAAGAGACCAAACCACGATCCCAGGAGGTAGTCCCAACTATTGGTAGTTACGACGTTTTGTAAGCTATTATAAAGGAATCTGTACATGTGTAAATCCACCATCAAGACCAAGAAAGTCTAGATAACCTAAGTCATCGACGACACCTTGGCTTATGGGCACACTAGAGTGAATGCTAGGATAGGTTCATATATCTGAACGTGGGCCTGACGGCATTTGAACTTTATCTCTTTGAAGTGCCATGAAATATAAACCAACGACATATTGCGAACTATGATGGCGGCAACAATAATGTATTTTCGACTAATGTATAAACATATTAAGAATGCAACCAAACATCGATATGAAAAGATGTTGGTGTTGAAACAAATCATTTCCAAATTTATGAGCACAATTCCCTAATCAAGACATCGGGTCAGGTTCATACCATTACCTCAGAGATAAAACTGCCATATAATATGATCATCCAAGTCAAGTGGAATCCTCAGTCCCCAATGTAGCTTGTCAGCTTGGCAATTATGAACCACTAACTTGTAACTCAAAATGTCAAGCAGTTAACCACAATGGCATTGGGACCAGCTGAATGACTAAAGTGAGTAAAGCATGAAAGATAGCTTTCAATTTAGAACTCACAACACCTGTAAGCATATCAGCTATAAATAGAATGAGTGACATTTACGATTTAACGATGATCAGTGTTCAGTTTGAGGACCTTATGTATCAGTCCAAATCCAGTGTGGTAGGTACTCGTTCAAAGAAAGGTTCCTTCTGGGACGGGTTTGTCACGCCTTGAAATTTCGAACAAACAATTTGTAGGTCGGAAGGTAAAGCGGTCGACCACTGTGGCATTATGAACAGTTATCCTACTCATGTAAGTTAAGCATAAAAAAGGTTTAGATTTAGAGCGCCGAGCACCCTTAAATATATCAGCTATAGAAACCCTCAGGGACATTAACGAAAACATGGTGATCTGAGTTTGAAATGCCGATCTTATGTTACAGCCTAAACCCAGTCTGGCAGGTTTTCGTTCAGAGAAATGATCCATTTATAACACCTAAACAAAGGATATATGCCTCGTTGCATAAAGCAAATCGGTCCTTGCAGAATAATTGATCATCAATCGATAACATAATAGTAAATGGCTTTATAATTCAACCGAACTGTACTCTTACTCACATGTACTATTTGCAGAGCAACGAATTTGCTATTATATTGGCTCATGAGAATTGCTAATGCTGGATCCATTCGCAATGACTTTTATCATGCTAGTCACTAGCTGTAAGTCTTTGATTGCGGTATATTACGTGCACAGTTCGTCTATATAAATACATTGAAATGAAGCTTGCCTCATTCTTCAATCAATCAATGGCAACATCACAGTACTTGATAGAACATCTAGATTGCTTCTAACCATAGTACATTGATCACTCTTTACACTGCTACCTTTGGATTACAAACACTAAATGGCTCAGTATTTGCAAACTGAAGCCGCCGAGGGGGGCGTTCTATTTTTCAATTTCATCACACGCAAATACCCGTCAAAATTGCGCATCTGGCGTTAGTGGGATGCTCCAATGAAAATAACTAAACCCCGGCTCTGTGATCTATTATGGTAACTGCTTCATTTGTCTATCAAACGATGACGAACAAATACTGAATCATAACACCGTTAAAATGGTGCACCCTGTGCCTACAAAATCATTGCGTGCTAATAACTAGCCCGTTTTCGTGACATATTGATAATGATATATCTGCAAGATTCAGTGAGTTTCAGGAATTTTTTGTTAAAACGGGAGGAGTTATGATGTTTTATTAATGCCATAGGTGCATACAGCGTGTTTTGTTTGGATTTCCGAGTGTTTTTCGGATTTCTAAGTGATCTAGATCAGCAATGAGGTTGAACCCATGGGCGCATTTTTCGTGACATATTGATAATGATATGTCTGTAATATTCGGTGAGTTTCAGGAATTTTCGGATAAATCGGGAGGAGTTATTTTCGGATATCGGGAGGAGGAGGATATGATGTTTTGGATTTCCGAGTGATCTTTCGGATTTCCGAGTGATCTAGATCAGCAATGAGGTTGAACCCATGGGCGCATTTTGCATGACATATTGGTAGTGATATATCTGCAAGATTCAGTGAGTTTCAGGAATTTTTTTTTTATACGGGAGGAGTTATGATGTTTTTTTTTTAATGACATAGCAGCATACTGCGTGTTTTTTTCGGATTTCTAAGTGATCTAGATCAGCAATGAGGTTGAACCCATGGGCGCATTTTTCGTGACATATTGATAATGATATGTCTGTAATATTCGGTGAGTTTCAGGAATTTTCGGATAAATCGGGAGGAGTTTATGATGTTTTAACCAATGCCATAGGTGCATACAGCATACATACGTTTTTTTTTGGATTTCCGAGTGATCTTTCGGATTTT
>CM067352.1:45239731-45279731 GCA_034190875.2 Urechis unicinctus
TTTCTTACATGCTTTATTTTGAGCAACACGACGAAGATTGTACTCCTCGTGATTGGTCCGTTTTATCAGGCTCATGGCAGAACCAATATTATTTATTATATCATTTATTATGTTAGTGAGAGATATTTTGGCACGCAGTGCTATTTTAAGAATTAAACTTACTGAAATATCAGCAATGATAACGCTCGCATTTATTTGCGACATATGGGTATTTATGCATGAAATGTCGTGTTTGCGCTAACACGTTTAAACAATTTGTGTTAATGCAATGCCATTCGTCCTAACTTTGCAAAACCTAGATTAGTGTTTTGCACATGACCAATATTCGATTATCCTAAAATATGCTCAGAATACCCCAAAGATGAATTTAATTGATTCAACAGTACTGATGCTAACGTCAAACATTAAAATTAGTTTGCATTTCCCGTGAGGATCATCCGAGGTCCTATGTTGCTCTTGAGCTTGACAGAACTTCCTGGAAGTAGTCAAAAGATTCAATGCATCGCATTTCAAAGGTTGCATGTCATCAGATCAGTCGACTCAATTACTATGTTAAATGTTAGTTTCAAGCCAACATGACATCTAATTAGCGACCGCGATAAAGGCACATTGTAGAGCTGAATACCCTATTCACTACAAGGCGTTAGGTGTGTAGTGTTCAGAGTTGAAGGAATCCCATGAGCCAGGACATTTTCCTCGTGTTATTTCATGAGACCGAAGTGCTACATGGCATTTACATTGCCAATACAAGAGTTGTATGATATATGTTATAGACTCTGTGTGCGTGTGTAACACGCAAGGAATTGGCCTACGAGATATATTCAGTGCACTAGTGGGATATTTTTATATATTCTCTTCCCAAGTTGGCTCTGTTGCATATTTAAGGTGACACGCTCTTTATCGCATCGGTCCATACAAAGTGCAAAGGGGATAGTGGTAGAGATAACTAGGATAGGATGGGGTAAATGGTGAACCCACCAGTCTTGACATTAGTTCACAAGCTACATACGTGTTATAGGCGCATCGTATAGATTTCCTTAAATCTAATCAATGGTTTACAGTTCTTTGGTCGGATGTGCTTTATTTGTGCCTTAGCGGAATAAA
This sequence comes from Urechis unicinctus, assembly GCA_034190875.2. Classification (NCBI taxonomy): domain Eukaryota; kingdom Metazoa; phylum Annelida; class Polychaeta; order Xenopneusta; family Urechidae; genus Urechis; species Urechis unicinctus. Next base: position 45,240,836 of record CM067352.1, read on the forward strand.
CTTATATGCCGCTGCCAAACTTTGCATATTTGTGACCATAGCGGTTGTGCCATCGATTGACAACTAGCTGACACATTTATGGTGATTATAGAAGCGTAACCCTATACAATGCGCCATTTGTACACCCGCCGATATATTATTTTGATATTTTTTTCTACATAATGTCAAATCATAATTAATATATTTTTAATTTGGGCAAGAATGCTTCATTATGTTTGGCGAGGTGATATAAGCACGTTGGTGTGCAAATCAGCCGTTACCATCGAATCTACCAAGAAGGCGACACACGAACCATCCTGAAACGGGCGTAGTGCACATATAGGAATATCCATGTTTGGTATGGATATACATCACTACACATTATTGTTAGTTCCATTGGATCAAGTAATTCTAGAATAAATCATATTACAGCCAAATTAATTCAATAGCTTAGTTGAGGCTCTTAACTGTTCGGGAAGCTTAAATCCCTTATTCGACAGTCGTTCAAAAAAGCCAGCAAAATACGCTAATAGTCAGCTGCTTCTTTGTGTTACCCATTACCCTTAATTGAACAGTGGTCTATTCATACTACTTACCTTGTCATTAGGTGTGGAGTTCACTGCACCCAAAGCAGCACGGTATGCCTAATGATAATGAAAGGCTTACCTGACATTTGTTGACTGCCTCTATGTAAGTAGATGATTGATTGGACGCTCACAATGTGTTAGGGTAAGTGTCAACATCAAACATAATTGAATCGATCAAAATCGCCTTCCCAAGAAGCCGACAATGTTATTTCTGACCAGATTAGTAACAATGATTAAGCCAACTATACATCTAATTAGCGACCGCAATAGCTCATTAGTAAAGCATTTCCATTATTTTCAAGTATTATTTTGCATATTGGATCCCTATTGATGCGGTAGAAGATATTATCTGGATAGCTATTGTGGTCGTATAGAGCTACCATTATCGCTACTGATAATATTTATTTCGGGTATGCCTAATTGACCAGGCAAGTTAATCTGATTTGTATGAGGCTGAGCGACCAGCGTATTCAGCATATTAAACGCATCTTGTTGTATCAGATTTTATTCAGCTTATCTCGCTAAAACGACGATGTCTCGGTATGTCACAATAAGCGATATGGTACAGTATTAAAACCGCTGCATGATAACAGACTGCCACTAGTGACAATATTTATCGGGCTCTAGGTTTAAGGAGTGCATATCAATAGCGCATCCATCTACCTGGTGCACGTCCAACACTGATTAAGCAAAAGTGTGTGAGGTAATTCATGCATTGTTCACTGCCATCAGTTATGCATTACGCAACCATACAAATAGTGGACATATGTCATTATATTCGTTATTTATTATCAGTTCGGTATGAAAGTGGCTGAGTAGGATTGATGATATACGACTATCACATTTACCTAATTTCAGAGTGGTAGGATTGTAAGCATATTTCACTTATTCAATTATATAGCCGTGTGGCCTTCAGCTGGCGTTAACTCGACGTAAACATGCTCCGATCACGTAGTCAGTGCCCGGTCAGACTTTCTTCCACAAAGAGTTTGTGAGCGAGCATAGCCGTATTTACCACAATCGTTGATACAGCCGGTAACGATACTGCCACTGTACATATCTTGTGATATCTGAATATCTTGTGATAAATCATACTTTTCACGATATACAATATAAAGCAGTTTTTAAAAGCCTATGGGTGGTTCATTCTAGCTCAAATATCTCCTACAACTATGGCTGACCGAAACAGCACGAGATATTAATATCGCCATCGACAAAAGCCGCAAATAGTGGAGCTACAATACCAGAAATCCAGAAACTAAAAGCAGTTGCACTATGGCGAACTTTGTTGGGATATGCTGATTTGAGATCTATCAAGTGATTCCAGTATGATCTGGAGGAGATGGATGGTGAGTGGGGAGACGTAGAATAGAGTCTTTGCAACATTTGTTAAATGTTGTAACTAAGCTAACCTATAGGCTCTCGGTATAACAGACAAATCTCGACAACTGTGCACAAAGCTTATAATATCAAATGTCCAAATAGGTAATCCGGGCATTGTTATACTGACTTGATGAACCTCGGGACAAACGAAGTAGCATAAATGTGTCATGTGCTCTTCAGCATTTGCACCAGCGAAGGCGAAATCAACGGTTGCGTGCTGCCAACTCTGATTGACTATTTGCTAATAATGGATTCAGGATAAAGCAACTAACAACAATAGTACTCATGTTTAAAAGCAAAAGCGAATTATCAATTCGATGTTTTTATTGCGACAATGGTACCTATAACCTCAATCGGCTCTGCTGCCGGAAGGATATTGAAGAGGACGTTTTTCGTCCTTAAGCGAAATAAAGCATCAACGTAAGAAATAACAGTCTGTCAAGCAGAGGAAATTCAACAGGAAATAATACCTAAAATCTTTCCCAATTTGAAGTTGTAAATGTAATCGCTTCGGAAAAAGAAGAAAAACAAACATATATATTTATATATATATAAATATATTGATATATATATATATATATATATATAGATATATATATAGATATATATATATATATATATATATATATATATATATATTATATATATATATATATATATATATATAAGATATCTATATATATATAATATATATATATATATCTATATATATTATTTATATATACTAAAATATATATATAAATATATATATACATCTATATATATATATCTATATATATATCTATATATATATATATATATCTATATATATATATATATATATATATATATATATATATATATATATATATATATATATTTATATATGTAATTTAAACAATTCGCTAAACTACTTCAAAATCACGTTTTTGCAACAGGCTATGCCTCGCACACTTCCAGCTGTGCAGTTAATTGGCTGATACATCTACGCCGACTCAACTTCACGCAACATGCAGCAGTGGTAATTGGCCGTCCTGCGTAAGGGACCTTGATGGGATGACACCTACGATGGACTTCAATTGTAGCGACCAAAACCTATCCAAAAACACATCAGATAGCCCAACTGCTATGTTTCGCTCTGCAGAGCTTCTATAACCACAACAAAACAACGTCAATTTAGCTCACCTTCGAATGCTCCATACGTTTACAGGAAAAGAGCACACCGTGTGGCATCTTCTTCTATTTCTTTTGTTTATTGCAATTCAGAACAATGACCACGTAACCGTACAACATAACAAGGTTAAAATTATGCTCGTACGCTGTCATAACACACAGCTCGATACATATACATGATATTTCTAGCATGTTTATGACAGTACAGGTAGTCATAATCGTCCATGTCTATGTGCACTGTACAGTTGGCTGTTGTGGGTATTAATACTATTCCTATCATAATAGCATCCATACAAATTATCCCTTACGTGAAGCATTTCTGTTTGCATAATTAGGACGCAATCATGTATTCGCAAGGACCATTGACCATCCCTAATCACTACGACTATCCTTTTTGGTGGATGAGGAAGGATACTCATTGACAAAGACAACCATTTGATCAATAATATTGTAGATTTTACTTTGTGAGGAGAGGTGTGTTTAGCTGTTAACGGAGGGAGGCATAGCGCTTTGCAGTTATTTAAGGAAGTTGCTGTTCAGCAGTAGTGCGCAATCTGAATCGATGATCGTCTTATCAAAGTGCTTAGCCACCGTATCTTGTACCACTATGCATACGCATCACGTATTTTTGCATTCTTCAGAGCATCGTTTACCTTGCTATTGATAGATGGTCACATCCTGTACCGCAATAATTTTGCTAATCTCAAATATTACGCATAACATATTTTTATATTTCGAATCCGGTAATGTTGCTGTTTTAAAGACCTTTGATAACGTCTAAAGATTTGCACCCATGTTTGTTCGCGGTCCTAGTGCATTGCAGTTAGGCTTATGCATCATCAAAGTTTGTATTATATTCAATAAATTATTCATCGCAACATGAAACAACAGAGCACATGTGTGATGAGGTTCGTAGTAAGAGGAACATTCTCCTTATATCATATAGATTAACCCACACTAAATTACTTTCAAGAACAATATCAACAGCGCATGAAACAGAATGCCACTGTACCTTCATTGGCAGTGCCAAAACGGACATCATTCACCATGTAACGCGAAGGTTTGTAAAAGCCCCAGTAATTAATCACTGACGCAAGCAGTTGCTTACGTCTCATTAGCTCAAAACGTGCGCTAATTGACTAAAAGTAATTCTAGATTTTAGGTGTCCGATTAGCGAAAGCAAGCCTTTTGCCGTATTTGAGAATTGACGTTAATAGCCTATGGGGATATTGTACTCTATCCTCTATCGAATTTGCCGCGGTGCTGGTCGGTCTGATATCCATGTGTGCATTTTCAACTCTGCTGCCCGGTGATGTAGAATTAGAATGTAGTTACGATAACCGACAATTGCTGCTAAATTTGTTGTTGTAAGGTGCTGACACAATTCACCTGTGCAAATTACCCCTGCAACATTTATTTATATATGTATATATATATACACATACATATAGATATATATATAGATATAGCGTTTCCTTATGCATTAAAACGCTGAAAATGATTGTCCAAATGAATCACAGTGACAACGCAGTAGTTAAGTATGTGATCAAACATGCTTGTTCTAATGCCCTTTCACCTTTGTGTCGCAATATTGCTTACCTAAGACACAAATACAACATTAATGTACATAATGAGGAGGGGTTCAATATCACACAGATTATCAAGAAAGATTCGTTAACAGATGAACAGAATGCTTTGGTCTGTATCTTAAATACATTGTTTTGTGTTAAAAACAATGAAATTATGATTGATGAATTTGACGATGAAATGATTTATTTGATGATACAAGATATTTTAGTATCGTAACAGTTTTATCTTTTTTTTCCGTTGAATGTAGCACTATAGTTTAAATTTATGTATCACAGTTATTGTTTATGCAGGTACCTTGAGTACGAAATAAACATATATATATATATATGTATCGATATATGTATATATGTATATATTTGTATATTTTTATATTTGAATATTTATATATATGTATTTATATATATATATATATATATATATATATATATATACATATATATTTATATGTTTCCATATATTTATATATATATCCAATTAATATGTTATCAGATCTTACTTCTCAATGAGCAGCAAATTGTGCCTGTTGCTTGTTTGCTATACAATATCAGCTTTTTCAAACCAAACCCTTCTGCCGCAAATTCTGTCTGTCTTTCAATTGTTTTAATTTCAGATATTGAATGTGAAGGAATCGATACCTGTAAATCCAGGGCCGTTTTCACATTGTGTGGTACCCGTTGTACAGACAGTTCTTTTTTTAGACAGCTGTCGTTCCTATTCGTTAACCATCGCTATTAAGTCTAGTTCTTCTGGCAATGCAATCCACACTTCGGTTCGTCTTCAACAATGAAACCGGAAACGTCGTGTGTCCATTTTCATAGTGATAGGAAAGCTTGCTTTTAGCGTTGCGTCGATTTCGTGCGGTTTTATCTACCTTTGTTATTGTACCAGTATTCTTATGTTCGAGAGAGTTCATACGTCCGATTATCTTACGGGTTTTTTTTATCACTAAAACGATAGACTCTGTGCAACAGTGATGAGATACAATGTGCACCCATTACTGATTTAGAAAGGTCTCGACTTAAATATTCGTATGTGTATTATACAGCATGCATTCCATTTAGTAGTGCTCGCCATTGAACGTTCATACCTTTTATCTAAGACTGATTTGCACCTGTGCTGCTAAGCTCACAAGCACGTGACTTAAATTGTCTTCATTAGTAGATTCTCATAGTAAACGCGACACCTCGTAGGGGCCTAGATTGTATTTCATATCCACCTGAAACTACAACACTTAACATAAAGAATAATTTCATTTCCAGGTCTATTCATTAGTAACCGACATGCATTTATATTATCAAATAATCTTACATCATCAGTGCAGAATAACAGTTTTCCCTGCCATTCCTAAATATTTGTTATTCATTAATGCAATCGCACATATTAATGTCTGCTAAGCAAAAGCACTGTGCAATTGTATTGGGTTTGAAATATTAATACTGACAGTGTCCATCGAAGCATGGTGCTACTCAGCCCGATATATCGATTGTGTAGTTTTTTGGTCGCGCATTTGACATTTATATTGCTGCACGACTTACTGATAGGAGCAAAACGTCTCTTAATGGACGCCATGCAAATTAATTTCCCCATAAAATGGTCCAGTTTATTGTGCTTAATACGGAGAACACAGTAACTTAGCATTACCCATGCATGATAGCATCTTATACAATTATGCAGTAAAAATAAGAGAAGCATTTCACATCTGGTTTACTTGCTAAATAATTAAAACACACTTGCCCACACTATTTAATGACGTTAACATCTGGTTCTTTATGCATCACCTTTAAGGCCCCATTAATTATATGCCATTCATGTTTGGTCACCCACACAACACGAGTCACATTGGAAAGTGTTCAAAGTTACATATACTAGGGCTGACACCAATTATAACATAGTGTCGCAGAGGTAATCTTGTACAAGTATCGTATAGGTTTCAGCGGATTGGATAATTTCAACAATGATATTAATTATCAGCTGCGCAGTTCTGTAACAATAAGCAGATATTCATTCACTATAATAAACGTTGGGAAAGGCGCTAACTTAGGAAAACTCTCCTCTCGCATCGGGTTGTAATCACGCGGAACAACTTACTAGCAACGATGTTTAATGCGAAATTGAACCTAATTCTAACATTCCTTTGATGATCAATATCTAAGTAGCGACTGGACAACAAATTGGGGACTTTTTTGCCGTTAACTGTTTCGAAGCAAATAAATACTTTGGTTTTTGGGTAAGTAATTCTATGATAACATTTGCAACAAAAAACATCTGTTTTTTTAAGAACGCCCGACAAACACTTAGCTGCCCGATAATGGGCGATAATACACAGCGAGGATGATGCAACTCAACAGAAGGGATCTGCTTGAATGTATCAGACGCTTTCGCGGACACAGCGGAGAATGATTGCATGGATATAGTAAGTTATTATCAATCAGGACAACGATTCGTCTTTTGATCTAGTCGTTGGCTGCTTGAGCTTGACAGTCTATATAAAGATGACATACGATCGTTTCGTTACATGGGATCGAGACAAGAGCACCACCCTCTGACATATACGTCCTGAAACTACCCTACTACCGTATCGATACCATTACTAGTAGTACATTTATGCAGAAACAATTGTCGTGATATTGCCTGAGGCTTTTCAAACTTGTCCTACAATTTCCATCCTCGCATATATCAATGAAAAATTCAAACAGGCACCGGGGCGATCTAATTTGTCAGTTCGTTGTGCACCACACATAACTCGCGCATTGGTATTCAAGATACTTTACTCGGCTATACTTGAAACGGCGAAAATACATACTCTTTTTTACACGCTGCTATGTCGATACACAACACGTCTTTATTCACTGAATTTACCAACTGGATACTTGAAACTGCAAACCACAAGGATTTGGGAAATGTCAGCAAAGCCTTAGAGGATGTTGCATTAACGAGCTTTATGTGCCCGTTATCTAATCTACCATTCTCCCCACATCATATAAAAAGTGACCTACACTGTTCTAGGAACCATTATTCCAACACACATCTGGGGAGCCAGTTAAGGGCATGATGGATGTAGATTGTCATGCATTTGCATTCCCATGTCAGAATTCATTAATCATGACGTAGTCTTCATGAGCATGTGAACTCCCATGGATCAGTTGCGAATAACACCATGCTTCATTGCATTACTCTTAGTCATATCTGTTCCGGCCTAGCATTTGTCGACTGTGAATTATCAGGAGGAATCAAATCATTGTTTCATTTAATCCCATCACACAACGGATTTTGGGTAACGTTGATCATATTAAAGACATTGCATGCGTGCCACGGAATAAACCAATATGTGCCAACTCATTAAAAGTTGCTGCTGGTTACAGAAAACCTGCACTTCTAGATGAAATGCCGGATTTGTCCCACCGGTCTCACAGAGGCTACAGACGTCATAAAGACAAAGGAGTTCAATTTCTATATTGTACTACTTTTACCTTCTAGGATGTGTGAGTTGAACTTGACTGGTTATTTATCAAAGCTGACAATGAGAACAGACAATGCCATGTGTGTTGATTTGCCTGCATCGAGGATATTATTTGTAATTTCAGGAGGATATATATGTCTACGCTGAGAAGCAGATCCTTACCTTTGTGAGCATGATTTATTGGTACACAAGACTACCTATTTCACCTCATATCGATGCATAATACTTACCGTTATTTGTGTAATGTTAGACAGAGACAATATAATCTTATCAATCCTACGGCGGCATTTGAGAAGGAAATATCGCACCTCCCGTCATGCCCTTGCTGCTCGGGATGACACGTTAATAACGGCCAGGGAACGAGGCTCTATATGTCTGCCCATATTAGGTTAAATAATGCGCCACAATATTGGCTCTACCCATAGCATTCCACGTGGGCCTCATAGACAATACATGGTAGAGCTAACAAGAAGTAATATTTTGGGAACCCATTGTTACTCTATTGTATCCCCTCCATCTTCTCTTCTGATTAAACCACGCTTCATATTTGCTGATGCCTATGACGCATGAGTGGCCCACCCCTGACTCGCGAACTATGCAAATCTGTGCTAGCACAAAATGTTACAGTAGGGTGAACATTGCCTAGGAGCAAAGAAAAGGTGTTTGTGGGAGTGCGGAGAGACCAAAGGCTATCGCAGTGCTATTAGCACTAAAGGCAGAGTTCGTTTAACTGCGTTTATAATGTATCTACACTGCAGGCTCACTCGTCAGATCATATAAATACACAGGGTGGTTTGATATTGCCTGGCGTTTATCTACCTTATAATTATAATAAAGATGATTATGCCTCACAACGCAGAGTGCTGATAATCTGTCGTGTGTGACATACAGTGTGCTTCTGTATGCAGAATGGTTTAATGCATTGAGTAAAATGAGCAAGCTAGACGCCATGACTGTTCATTTGATTTGCTGGAGAACGACGGGTCAATAAAACGGCGACTGAACATCTGCGTCAGTAACCTAGCACAAAGTTGATTTGTAAAATGAACCATTTACAAAATTAAATCATGCGAAATAGGATGTCATCAGAAGTTCTCCATTGCAAATATGTCAACACATTATTTTTTTTATTCGGTTTTGCCTTTTAGATCGACTAAATATGTTTCGAAATAAGCTGAGTGAACTAAGACGTTATCTGCGTTGAAAGACGTCCCCTCCGCACCTACAAGAGTCTCAGTGAGCACTCATAATGACTTTAATGCAGATAAATTAAGAAAGCCTTTGTCATACAGCTTCAGCACATTGTGTATGGCCGATACATCCATGAATTGTGTCGAGCGGTAACGTATCGTTGAATAAATAGGATATCAAAATATGACTAATAGCTTATTTTGTTTCTTATGCCCGATAAAAAGAATATATTCGGCAATGATGGTGAAAGTTGCTATTATTCAAGGTATTTCTTGTGGAACGCATTGTGTATATGTTTATTTTGTTCTATAATCATGGATCCTTACAGATTATTCCCTGTGGCTTGTAACGTGCTCGATCTACATCGCATGGGACATAGTCTACTCTTTTACTATATATAGTTGATCATCAAATAAACGAGATGCGGCAGACTTGGCATCAGACGTTGTCCAATGTTACATTGCGATAAATCGTGCCGCTTATTTGGGTAATTCCAAAAAGAGGAAATGATAAATCGCTGCTGATAGTGGGTAGTAATCAAAACAGGATGCAACAAAAACCAAATGCAATTACAACACGAAGTGGAATGACTGAAAACGGTCGCTAGCCGTATGAAAGTAACGGGTGTAACTAATCAAGAAGCGGACCTGCTTTATGTAAGCCGCGGACCTGCTTTATGTAAGCCAAAAATGCGGCTATGAATACAACCACTAAGTACACATGTTGTAATGGCTGACACATGACACCTGCAACAGGGTAGCACCTTCTGTTTCACTTGATCTTACACATCAATAATGCGTTTCAAATAGAATATGGCACGATCAATTTCCCAATAAATTAGTACACTTTAAGCAAATTGTGAAATGGCAATATAAACGTATCCATTGGCAGGTTTGTTTTGTTGGCATGGGTTAGTAACGTATATCACAGCAAAACTCAATAGAGAATTTGCAGACATTTGCAATAACGCAATATTACACTTGTTATACAATATTCATCACTCCTATGCATGGTACAGAACTAGGACGTTAGGTATCTAAATGAGAAAATGCTAACACAAGTCAGATGTTATCTATAACATCGTTCTATTTAAGGCTCTGTGAGCCAGATTTGTCATCCAATGAAACATTTTGATACATGTGTCACACAACACTATCTTAATTATTGAATTACGGGACATACGATAATAGGTTCACAACGATGATTGGGTGATTCATATGAATCGGTGCCTTTTAACGCCGCATTCGAATCCTTACATCAGTTGCAGTAGGAATTTGTGTTCATCAAGCATAAAACAACTGTCGAGGAGTGATCTAGTGGCATGACTTGCTGCTCAATGCGGTGATACAATGTTGAGAAGTTCATGCTGATGTTAGGATCATAACCCTTGATACACTGAAAAGGGTGCGTGCATATTTTGATTATTTCCGATAGTTATCTACATTTGTTTGGATCCGTGATGAATACTACATCAGCAATTGTCCGCTTTTTGTCATTTGCTAGCTGATATCTAAAGCAGGTATTCACAAAGTCATATCCCTTTGAGTATGCTGCATTAAGCTTATTATTTTTGCAGTCTCCGAAGTAATATATATAATGATGATGATCATCATCATCATAATCATTATCATCATCATCATCGTTGTCATCAAAGTGCCGCCAATTGCATAATTGTAACCTCAAAGATGTATTATATTCGGTGCCAAGTCCATGCTTTAATTTTGCTTAAAATATAAACCAGTTGCTAAAATAACTCAATTGTTATCTTTTTTTTATTATTGAGAACACCTACAATTCATCGATATCTGCGCTATAAAAACAGCTCCGCACGTTAATGGCTCACCATGTCCAGTAACGTCGGCAATGTGAGTGATATAGCATTAGTTGCAAAGCCCGTAAGCGATCCATACGGTTCAAAGGTACCCTCCAAAGTCTTTCTCTGCACTTTGCGTCAACAGAAGTCAAAAATATTTTTGGGAGGATATTGCGGTTTTTGTTCGCAAGACAAGTCTTTGTACGCGCCAGGATTGTAGCTTTTTTATCACTTACCCTTTAACAGAGTATTTGATTTGAATAGATAGATAGCTTATCACCACGGAACATAGATATATATGATTACGCGAGGATGATATTTGTACGATCCCCATTCGGGAAGTCGAAGAGTAAACCTGTTGTATCACTCGCCATAGCCTAATGATTCACTACAACGTATGTTTTTGGAAGAACTGATGCCGTGGGGGTTTCTAGAGCCTCTGTAGAATGGAGTCGACCATCTGCTACCATGGACTATGGTCACTGATTGCATTTCAATATCAAACACCAACATGTCATTTTAGCTCAAATAATATGCATTGGCTGACGTATTTGTTCATAGGGTATATTCTAGGTTGCAATGAAACACATTGATGCGAATATCTTGTGATAAATCATACTTTTCACGATATACAATATAAAACAGTTTTTAAAAGCGCGTGGGTGGTTCATTCTGGCTCAGCAATCTCCTACAACGTTGGCTGAGCGAGACAGCACGAGGTAGTAATATCGCCATCGACAAAAGCCGCATGCAAATAGTGGAGCCTCAATACCAGAAATCCAGAAAACAAAAGCTGTTGGCCTATGGCGAACATTGTTGGGATATGCTGATTTGAGATTTATCAAGTGACTCCAGTATGATTTGGAGGAGATTGATTGTGGGTGGGGAGACGTGGAATACAGTCTTAGCTAACGTATAGGCTCTCGGTATCACCGACAAATCTCGACAACTGTGCACAAAGCTTATAATATCAAATGTCCAAATATGTAATCCGGGCATTGTTATACTGACTTGACGAACCTCGGGAGAATCAGTAGCAAAAATGTGTCATGTGCTCGTAAGCATTTGTACCAGCGAAGGCGAAATCAGCGGCTGTGTGCTGCCACCTCTGATTGACTATTTGCTAATAATGAATTCAGGATAAAAAAACTAACAACAATAGTACTCATGTTTAAAGCAAAAACGAATTAGTAATTCGATGTTTTTATTGCGACAATGGTACCCATAACCTCATTCGGCTCAACTGCCTGACGGATATTGAAGAGGACTTTTTTCGTCCTTAAGCGAAATAAAGCATCAACGTCAGAAATAGGAGTCTGCCAAGCAGAGGAAATGCAACAGGAAGTAATGCCTCAAATCTTTCCCAATTTAAAGTTGTAAATGAAAATCGCTTCGGAACAGGAAGAAAAACTAACGCGTTGTGACATTACCCATGGGATGAGATGGCTACCGCAAATACTGGCCGACATTCACACAAACGAACACACACAAACCCACCCCAGACACACACAAAACACACACTTACGCCCAATTACACACACATACAAATTCACACACACACACACACACACACACACACACACACACACACACACACACACACACATAGATATATATATATATATATATATATATATATATGTATATATATATATACACGTATATATATATATTTTATATATATTAATATCTGCATGTGCATGTATGTATGATATATATAGGTATATATATAGATAGGGTATGTATATATATATAGATATGCATATATATATATATATATTTATATATATTAATATATTGATATATATATATATTCATATAAATGTATAATTATATATATATATTTCTACAAATAAACATATATATATATAAACATTTATATATAGATACATATATATATATATATTTATATCTATATATATGTAAATATATATATATAGATGTATATATATATGTATATATATATATATATATATATATATGTATACATATATATATATACACACACACATATATATATATATATATATATATCTATATATATATATATATATATATATATATATATATATATATATATATATATATATATATTTATATATATTTATACATTTATATATAGTACTTCATTCCTCGCAAAAGTAATTTAGGTAATGTGTGAATGTCGTGGGTTTTCCGTCATGGAGTTAATACAAATTACAGTCGTTGTCTAGTTACAAATTCATGATTTAACCCCCGACAATTTATCAATTTATCTATTTGTCTAGCTTGTGTTCTGCCATATCCACTCCAAAGTGGACATTCAGTAATTCTTATGGTCATTAATCACAATAAATTGACATTCCGTTAATAAAAGAACTCATTCCGATAAAGCACGGGATATGCACCGTGGTTAAGACATTAGGTCTTCTTATATCAACCATCCCTATTATGTAATTTAAACAATTCTCTAAACTACTTCAAAGTTGCATTTTGGGCAAACAGGCTATGACTCACATATTTCCAGCTGTGCACTTAATTGGTAGATATATCTGCTTTGGCTCAACTTCACGCAACATGCAGCAGTGGTAATTGGCCGTCCTACGTAAAGGACCTTGATCGGGTGACATCCATGATGGACTTCAATAGTAGCAACCAAAACCTATCAATAAACACACCAGAGAACCCAACTGCTATGTTTTGCTCTACAGAGCTTCTGTAACCACAAAAAAAGCAACGTCAATTCAGCTCACCTTTTCATGCACCATACGTTTACAGGAGAAAAGCACACCGGGTTCTATTTTTTTCGTAGATTGCAATTCAGAACAGTAACCATGCAACCGCACGGCATAACAAGGGTGAAATTATGCTCTTACGCTGTCATAACACACAGCGCGATACATATATATGATATTTCCAGCATGGTTATGACAGTACAAGTAGTCATAATCGTCCATGTCTATGTGCACTCTACAGTTGGCTGTTGTGGGTATTGATACTATTCCTATCATAATAGCATCCATACAAATTATCCCTTACGTGAAGCATTTCTGTTTGCATAATTAGGACGCAATCACGTATTCGCAAGGACCATTGGCCATCCCAAATCACTACGACTATCCTTTTTGGTGGATGAGCAAGAATACTCCTTGACATAGACAACCATTTGATCAATAATATTGTAGATTTTACTATGTGAGGAGAGGTGTGTTTAGCTGTTAACGGAGGGAGGCATAGCGCTTTGCAGTTATTTAAGCAAGTTGCTGTTCAGCAGTAGTGCGCAATCTGAATCGATGATCGTCTTATAAAAGTGCTTAGCCATCTTATCTAGTACCACTATGCATATGCATAACGTAATTTCGCATTTTGCAGAGCATCGTTTACCTTGCTATTGATGGATGGTCACATCCTGTACCGCAATAATTTTGCTAATCTCGAATATTACGCATAACATATTTTTATATTCCGAATCCGGTAATGTTGCTGTTTTAAAGACCTTTGATAACGTCTTCTGATTTGCACCCATGTTTGTTCGCGGTCCTAGTGCATTGCAGTTTGGCTTATGCATCATCAAAGTTTGTATTATATTCAATAAATGATTCATCGCCACATGAAACAAAAGAGCAAATGTGTGATGAGGTTCGTAATAAGAGGAACATTCTCCTAATATTATATAGATCAACTGACACTAAATTACCTTCATGAACAATATCAACAGCGCATGAAACACAATGCCACTGTACCTTCATTAGCAGTGCCAACACGGACATCATTCATCATCATGTAACGCGAAGGTTTGTAAAAGCCCCAGTAATTAATCACTGACGCAAGCAGTTGCTTTCGTCTCATTAGCTGAAAACGTGCGCTAATTGACTAAACGTAATTCTAGATTGTAGGTGTCCGAATAGCGAAAGCAAGCCTTTTGCCGTATTTGTGAATTGATGTTAATCACCAATGGGGATATTGTACTCTATCCTCTATCGAATTTGCCGCGGTGCTGGTCGGTCTGATATCCATGTGTGCATTTTCAACTCTGCACCCGGTGATATGGAATTAGAATGTAGTTACAATAACCGACAATTGCTGCTGAATTGGTTGTTGTAAGGTGCTGACACAATTCGCCTGTGCAAATTACCCCTGCAACATTATTTATATATTCATATATGTATATATTTATATATATATATATATATATATATATATATATATATATATATATATACATACATATATATAGATATATATAGATATATATATATATATGTATCGATATATATATGTATATATATATGTATATATTTTGTATATTTATATATATATGAATATTTATATATATATATAATATATATATATATATATATATATATATATATATCGAAACATATATATATATATTTATATGTTTGCATATATTTATATATATCCAATTAATATGTTATCAGATCTTACTTCTCATTGAGCAGCATATTGTGCCTCTGCGATGCTGCTTGTCTGCTGTACAATATCGGCTTTTTCAAACCAAACGCTACTGCCGCAAATTCTGTCTGTCCTTCTATTGTTTTAATCTCAGATATTGAATGTGAAGGCATCGATACCTGTTAAACCAGGGCCGTTTTCACTCTGTGTGGTACCCGTTGAACAAACAGTTCTATTTGTAGACAGCTGTCGTTCCTATTCCTTAACCATCGCTAGTAAGTCTAGTTCTTCTGGCAATGCAAGCCACACTTCGTCTTCAACAATAAAACCGGAAGCGTCGTGTGTCATTTTTCATAGTGATAGGAAAGCTTGCTTTTAACGTTGCGTCGATTTCGTGCGGTTTTATCTACCTTTGTTATTGTACCAGTATTCTTATGCGACTATTGCTATGTTCGAGAGAGTTCATACGTCCGATTATCTTACGGGTTTTTTTTATCACTAAAACGATAGACTCTGTGCAACAGTGATGAGATACAATGTGCACCCATTACTGATTTAGAAAGGTCTCGACTTAAATATTCGTATGTATATTATACAGCATGCATTCCATTTAGTAGTGCTCGCCATTGGACGTTCATACCTTTTATCCAAGACTGATTTGCACCTGTGCTGCTAAGCTCACACGCACGTGACTTAAACTGTCTTCATTAGTAGATTCTCATAGTAAACGCGACACCTCGTAGGGGCCTAGATTGTATTTCATATACACCTGAAACTACAACACTTAACATAAAGAATAATTTCATTTCCAGGTCTATTCATTAGTAACCGACATGCATTTATATTATCAAATAATCTTACATCATCAGTGCAGAATAACAGTTTCCCCTGCCATTCCTAAATATTTGTTATTCATTAATGCAATCGTACACATTAATGTCTGCTAAGTAAAAGCACTGTGCAATTGTATTGGGTTTGAAATAATAATACTGACAGTGTCCATCGAAGCATGGTGCTACTCAGCCCGATATATCGATTGTGTAGTTTTTTGGTCGCGCATTTGGCATTTATATTGCTGCACGACGTACTGATAGGAGCAAAACGTCTCTTAATGAACGCCATGCAAATTAGTTTCCCCAGAAAATGGTCCAGTTTATTGTGCTTAATACGGAGAACGCAGTAACTTAGCATTACCCATGCATGATAGCATCTTATAAAATTATGCAGTAAAAATAAGAGAAGCATTTCACATCTGGTTTACTTGCTAAATAATTAAAACACACTTGCCCAAACTGTTTAATGACGTTAACATCTGGTTCTTTATGCATCACCTTTAAGGCCCCATTAATAATATGCCATTCATGTTTGGTCACCCACACAACACGAGTCACATTGGAAAGTGTTCAAAATTACATATACTAGGGCTGACACCAATTATAACATAGTGTCGCAGAGGTAATTTTGTACAAGTATCGTATAGGTTTCAGTGGATTGGATAATTTCAACAATGATATTAATTATCAGCTGCGCAGTTCTGTAACAATAAGCAGATAATCATTCACTCTAATAAAAGTTGGGAAAGGCGCTAACTTAGGAAAACTCTCCTCTCGCATCGGGTTTTAATCACGCGGAACAACTTACTAGCAACGATGTTTAATGCGAAATTGAACCTAATTCTAACATTCCTTTGATGATCAATATCTAAGTAGCGACTGGACAACAAATGGGGGACTTTTTTGCCGTTCACTGTTTCGAAGCAAATAAATACTAAGGTGTTTGGATAAGTAATTCTATGATAACATTTGCAACAAAATACATCTGTTTTTTTAAGAACACAAAAACGTGTAGAATAATAAAAGCAAGGACGCCCGACAAACACTTAGCTGCCCGATAATGGGCGATAATACACAGCGAGGATGATGCTACTCAACAGAAAGGATCTGCTTGAATGTATCAGACGCTTTCTCCGACATAGCGGAGAATGATTGCATGGATATAGAAAGTTTATTATCAATCAGGACAACGATTCGTTTTTTGATCTAGTCGTTGGCTGCTTGAGCTAGCCTCAATGTCAGTTGCTTGACAGTCTGTATAAAGATGACGTACGTTTCGTTACATGGGATCGAGACAAGAGCACCACCCTCTGACATATACGTCCTGAAACTACCCTACTACCGTATCGATACCATTAAGTGTTATGTCGCTAAACGACATTACTAGTAGTACATTTATGCAGAAACAATTGTCGTGATATTGCCTGAGGCTATTCAAACTTGTCCTACAATTTCCATCCTCGCATATATCAATGAAAAAATTAAAACAGGCACCGGGGCGATCTAATTTGTCAGTTCGTTGTGCACCACACATAACTCGCGCATTGGTATTCAAGATACTTTACTCGGCTATACTTGAAACGGCGAAAATACATACTCTTTTTTACACGCTGCTATGTCGATACGCAACACGTCTTTACTCACTGAATTTACCAACTGGATACTTGAAACTGCACACCACAAGGATTTGGGAAATGTCAGCAAAGCCTTAGAGGATGTTGCATTAACGAGCTTTATGTGCCCGTTGTCTAATCTACCATGCTCCCCACATCATATAAAAAGTGACCTACACTGTTCTAGGAACCATTATTCCAACGCACATCTGGGGAGCCATTTAAGGGCATGATGGATGTAGATTGTCATGCATTTGCATTCCCATGTCAGAATTCATTAATCATGACGTAGTCTTCATGAGCATTTGAAATTCCATGGATCAGTTGTGAATAACACCATGCTTCATTGCATTACTCTTAGTCACATCTGTTCCGGCCTAGCATTTGTCGACTTTGAATTATCAGGAGGAATCAAATCATTGTTTCATTTAATCCCATCGCACAACGGATTTTGGGTAACGTTGATCATATTAAAGACATTGCATGGGTGCCACGGAATAAACCAATATGTGCCAATTCAAAGTTGCTGCTGGTTACAGAAAACGTGCACTTCTAGATGAAATGCCGGATTTGTCCCACCGGTCTCACAAAGGCTACAGACGTCATAAAGACAAAGGAGTTCAATTTCAATATTGTATTACTTTTACCTTCTAGGATGTGTGAGTTGAACTTGACTGGTCATTTATGGGAACAGACAATGCCACGTGTATTGATTTGCCTGCATCGAGGATATTATTTGTAATTTCAGGAGGATATATATGTCTACGCTGAGAAGCAGATCCTTACCTTTTTGAGCATGATTTATTGGTACACAAGACTACCTATTTCACCTCATATCGATGCATAATACTTACCGTTATTTGTGTAATGTTAGACAGAGACAATATAATCTTATCAATCCTACGGCGGCATTTGAGAAGGAAATATCGCACCTCCCGTCATGCCCTTGCTGCTCGGGATGACACGTTAATAACAGCCAGGGAACGAGGCTCTATATGTCTGCCCATATTAGGTTAAATAATGCGCCACAATATTGGCTCTACCCATAGCATTCCACGTGGGCCTCATAGACAATACATGGTAGAGCTAACAAGAAGTAATATTTTGGGAACCCATTGTTACTCTATTGTATCCCCTCCATCTTCTCTTCTGATTAAACCACGCTTCATATTTGCTGATGCCTATGACGCATGAGTGGCCCACCCCTGACTCGCGAACTATGCAAATCTGTGCTAGCACAAAATGTTACAGTAGGGTGAACATTGCCTAGGAGCAAAGAAAAGGTGTTTGTGGGAGTGCGGAGAGACCAAAGGCTATCGCAGTGCTATTAGCACTAAAGGCAGAGTTCGTTTAACTGCGTTTATAATGTATCTACACTGCAGGCTCACTCGTCAGATCATATAAATACACAGGGTGGTTTGATATTGCCTGGCGTTTATCTACCTTATAATTATAATAAAGATGATTATGCCTCACAACGCAGAGTGCTGATAATCTGTCGTGTGTGACATACAGTGTGCTTCTGTATGCAGAATGGTTTAATGCATTGAGTAAAATGAGCAAGCTAGACGCCATGACTGTTCATTTGATTTGCTGGAGAACGACGGGTCAATAAAACGGCGACTGAACATCTGCGTCAGTAACCTAGCACAAAGTTGATTTGTAAAATGAACCATTTACAAAATTAAATCATGCGAAATAGGATGTCATCAGAAGTTCTCCATTGCAAATATGTCAACATTATTTTTTTTTATTCGGTTTTGCCTTTTAGATCGACTAAATATGTTTCGAAATAAGCTGAGTGAACTAAGACGTTATCTGCGTTGAAAGACGTCCCCTCCGCACCTACAAGAGTCTCAGTGAGCACTCATAATGACTTTAATGCAGATAAATTAAGAAAGCCTTTGTCATACAGCTTCAGCACATTGTGTATGGCCGATACATCCATGAATTGTGTCGAGCGGTAACGTATCGTTGAATAAATAGGATATCAAAATATGACTAATAGCTTATTTTGTTTCTTATGCCCGATAAAAAGAATATATTCGGCAATGATGGTGAAAGTTGCTATTATTCAAGGTATTTCTTGTGGAACGCATTGTGTATATGTTTATTTTGTTCTATAATCATGGATCCTTACAGATTATTCCCTGTGGCTTGTAACGTGCTCGATCTACATCGCATGGGACATAGTCTACTCTTTTACTATATATAGTTGATCATCAAATAAACGAGATGCGGCAGACTTGGCATCAGACGTTGTCCAATGTTACATTGCGATAAATCGTGCCGCTTATTTGGGTAATTCCAAAAAGAGGAAATGATAAATCGCTGCTGATAGTGGGTAGTAATCAAAACAGGATGCAACAAAAAACCAAATGCAATTACAACACGAAGTGGAATGACTGAAAACGGTCGCTAGCCGTATGAAAGTAACGGGTGTAACTAATCAAGAAGCGGACCTGCTTTATGTAAGCCGCGGACCTGCTTTATGTAAGCCAAAAATGCGGCTATGAATACAACCACTAAGTACACATGTTGTAATGGCTGACACATGACACCTGCAACAGGGTAGCACCTTCTGTTTCACTTGATCTTACACATCAATAATGCGTTTCAAATAGAATATGGCACGATCAATTTCCCAATAAATTAGTACACTTTAAGCAAATTGTGAAATGGCAATATAAACGTATCCATTGGCAGGTTTGTTTTGTTGGCATGGGTTAGTAACGTATATCACAGCAAAACTCAATAGAGAATTTGCAGACATTTGCAATAACGCAATATTACACTTGTTATACAATATTCATCACTCCTATGCATGGTACAGAACTAGGACGTTAGGTATCTAAATGAGAAAATGCTAACACAGTCAGATGTTATCTATAACATCGTTCTATTTAAGGCTCTGTGAGCCAGATTTGTCATCCAATGAAACATTTTGATACATGTGTCACACAACACTATCTTAATTATTGAATTACGGGACATACGATAATAGGTTCACAACGATGATTGGGTGATTCATATGAATCGGTGCCTTTTAACGCCGCATTCGAATCCTTACATCAGTTGCAGTAGGAATTTGTGTTCATCAAGCATAAAACAACTGTCGAGGAGTGATCTAGTGGCATGACTTGCTGCTCAATGCGGTGATACAATGTTGAGAAGTTCATGCTGATGTTAGGATCATAACCCTTGATACACTGAAAAGGGTGCGTGCATATTTTGATTATTTCCGATAGTTATCTACATTTGTTTGGATCCGTGATGAATACTACATCAGCAATTGTCCGCTTTTTGTCATTTGCTAGCTGATATCTAAAGCAGGTATTCACAAAGTCATATCCCTTTGAGTATGCTGCATTAAGCTTATTATTTTTGCAGTCTCCGAAGTAATATATATAATGATGATGATCATCATCATCATAATCATTATCATCATCATCATCGTTGTCATCAAAGTGCCGCCAATTGCATAATTGTAACCTCAAAGATGTATTATATTCGGTGCCAAGTCCATGCTTTAATTTTGCTTAAAATATAAACCAGTTGCTAAAATAACTCAATTGTTATCTTTTTTTTATTATTGAGAACACCTACAATTCATCGATATCTGCGCTATAAAAACAGCTCCGCACGTTAATGGCTCACCATGTCCAGTAACGTCGGCAATGTGAGTGATATAGCATTAGTTGCAAAGCCCGTAAGCGATCCATACGGTTCAAAGGTACCCTCCAAAGTCTTTCTCTGCACTTTGCGTCAACAGAAGTCAAAAATATTTTTGGGAGGATATTGCGGTTTTTGTTCGCAAGACAAGTCTTTGTACGCGCCAGGATTGTAGCTTTTTTATCACTTACCCTTTAACAGAGTATTTGATTTGAATAGATAGATAGCTTATCACCACGGAACATAGATATATATATGATTACGCGAGGATGATATTTGTACGATCCCCATTCGGGAAGTCGAAGAGTAAACCTGTTGTATCACTCGCCATAGCCTAATGATTCACTACAACGTATGTTTTTGGAAGAACTGATGCCGTGGGGGGTTTCTAGAGCCTCTGTAGAATGGAGTCGACCATCTGCTACCATGGACTATGGTCACTGATTGCATTTCAATATCAAACACCAACATGTCATTTTAGCTCAAATAATATGCATTGGCTGACGTATTTGTTCATAGGGTATATTCTAGGTTGCAATGAAACACATTGATGCGAATATCTTGTGATAAATCATACTTTTCACGATATACAATATAAAACAGTTTTTAAAAGCGCGTGGGTGGTTCATTCTGGCTCAGCAATCTCCTACAACGTTGGCTGAGCGAGACAGCACGAGGTAGTAATATCGCCATCGACAAAAGCCGCATGCAAATAGTGGAGCCTCAATACCAGAAATCCAGAAAACAAAAGCTGTTGGCCTATGGCGAACATTGTTGGGATATGCTGATTTGAGATTTATCAAGTGACTCCAGTATGATTTGGAGGAGATTGATTGTGGGTGGGGAGACGTGGAATACAGTCTTAGCTAACGTATAGGCTCTCGGTATCACCGACAAATCTCGACAACTGTGCACAAAGCTTATAATATCAAATGTCCAAATATGTAATCCGGGCATTGTTATACTGACTTGACGAACCTCGGGAGAATCAGTAGCAAAAATGTGTCATGTGCTCGTAAGCATTTGTACCAGCGAAGGCGAAATCAGCGGCTGTGTGCTGCCACCTCTGATTGACTATTTGCTAATAATGAATTCAGGATAAAAAAACTAACAACAATAGTACTCATGTTTAAAGCAAAAACGAATTAGTAATTCGATGTTTTTATTGCGACAATGGTACCCATAACCTCATTCGGCTCAACTGCCTGACGGATATTGAAGAGGACTTTTTTCGTCCTTAAGCGAAATAAAGCATCAACGTCAGAAATAGGAGTCTGCCAAGCAGAGGAAATGCAACAGGAAGTAATGCCTCAAATCTTTCCCAATTTAAAGTTGTAAATGAAAATCGCTTCGGAACAGGAAGAAAAACTAACGCGTTGTGACATTACCCATGGGATGAGATGGCTACCGCAAATACTGGCCGACATTCACACAAACGAACACACACAAACCCACCCCAGACACACACAAACACACACTTACGCCCAATTACACACACATACAAATTCACACACACACACACACACACACACACACACACACACACACACACACACACACACACATATATATATATATACATATATATATATATATGTATATATATATATACACGTATATATATATATTTATATATATTAATATCTGCATGTGCATGTATGTATATATATATATGTATATATATATATATGTATGTATATATATATATATATGCATATATATATATATATATTATATATATTAATATATTGATATATATATATATTCATATAAATGTATAATTATATATATATATTTCTACAAATAAAAATATATATATATAAACATTTATATATATATACATATATATATATATATTTATATCTATATATATGTAAATATATATATATAGATGTATATATGTATATATATATATATATATATGTATACATATATATATATACACACACACATATATATATATATATATATATATATATATATATATATATATTAATATATATATTTATATATATTTATACATTTATATATAGTACTTCATTCCTCGCAAAAGTAATTTAGGTAATGTGTGAATGTCGTGGGTTTTCCGTCATGGAGTTAATACAAATTACAGTCGTTGTCTAGTTACAAATTCATGATTTAACCCCCGACAATTTATCAATTTATCTATTTGTCTAGCTTGTGTTCTGCCATATCCACTCCAAAGTGGACATTCAGTAATTCTTATGGTCATTAATCACAATAAATTGACATTCCGTTAATAAAAGAACTCATTCCGATAAAGCACGGGATATGCACCGTGGTTAAGACATTAGGTCTTCTTATATCAACCATCCCTATTATGTAATTTAAACAATTCTCTAAACTACTTCAAAGTTGCATTTGGGCAAACAGGCTATGACTCACATATTTCCAGCTGTGCACTTAATTGGTAGATATATCTGCTTTGGCTCAACTTCACGCAACATGCAGCAGTGGTAATTGGCCGTCCTACGTAAAGGACCTTGATCGGGTGACATCCATGATGGACTTCAATAGTAGCAACCAAAACCTATCAATAAACACACCAGAGAACCCAACTGCTATGTTTTGCTCTACAGAGCTTCTGTAACCACAAAAAAAGCAACGTCAATTCAGCTCACCTTTTCATGCACCATACGTTTACAGGAGAAAAGCACACCGGGTTCTATTTTTTTCGTAGATTGCAATTCAGAACAGTAACCATGCAACCGCACGGCATAACAAGGGTGAAATTATGCTCTTACGCTGTCATAACACACAGCGCGATACATATATATGATATTTCCAGCATGGTTATGACAGTACAAGTAGTCATAATCGTCCATGTCTATGTGCACTCTACAGTTGGCTGTTGTGGGTATTGATACTATTCCTATCATAATAGCATCCATACAAATTATCCCTTACGTGAAGCATTTCTGTTTGCATAATTAGGACGCAATCACGTATTCGCAAGGACCATTGGCCATCCCAAATCACTACGACTATCCTTTTTGGTGGATGAGCAAGAATACTCCTTGACATAGACAACCATTTGATCAATAATATTGTAGATTTTACTATGTGAGGAGAGGTGTGTTTAGCTGTTAACGGAGGGAGGCATAGCGCTTTGCAGTTATTTAAGCAAGTTGCTGTTCAGCAGTAGTGCGCAATCTGAATCGATGATCGTCTTATAAAAGTGCTTAGCCATCTTATCTAGTACCACTATGCATATGCATAACGTAATTTCGCATTTTGCAGAGCATCGTTTACCTTGCTATTGATGGATGGTCACATCCTGTACCGCAATAATTTTGCTAATCTCGAATATTACGCATAACATATTTTTATATTCCGAATCCGGTAATGTTGCTGTTTTAAAGACCTTTGATAACGTCTTCTGATTTGCACCCATGTTTGTTCGCGGTCCTAGTGCATTGCAGTTTGGCTTATGCATCATCAAAGTTTGTATTATATTCAATAAATGATTCATCGCCACATGAAACAAAAGAGCAAATGTGTGATGAGGTTCGTAATAAGAGGAACATTCTCCTAATATTATATAGATCAACTGACACTAAATTACCTTCATGAACAATATCAACAGCGCATGAAACACAATGCCACTGTACCTTCATTAGCAGTGCCAACACGGACATCATTCATCATGTAACGCGAAGGTTTGTAAAAGCCCCAGTAATTAATCACTGACGCAAGCAGTTGCTTTCGTCTCATTAGCTGAAAACGTGCGCTAATTGACTAAACGTAATTCTAGATTGTAGGTGTCCGAATAGCGAAAGCAAGCCTTTTGCCGTATTTGTGAATTGATGTTAATCACCAATGGGGATATTGTACTCTATCCTCTATCGAATTTGCCGCGGTGCTGGTCGGTCTGATATCCATGTGTGCATTTTCAACTCTGCAACCCGGTGATATGGAATTAGAATGTAGTTACAATAACCGACAATTGCTGCTGAATTGGTTGTTGTAAGGTGCTGACACAATTCGCCTGTGCAAATTACCCCTGCAACATTATTTATATATTCATATATGTATATATTTATATATATATATATATATATATATATATATATATATATATATATATACATACATATAGATATATATAGATATATATATATATATGTATCGATATATATATGTATATATATATGTATATATTTGTATATTTATATATATATGAATATTTTTATATATATATATAATATATATATATATATATATATATATATATCGAAACATATATATATATATTTATATGTTTGCATATATTTATATATATCCAATTAATATGTTATCAGATCTTACTTCTCATTGAGCAGCATATTGTGCCTCTGCGATGCTGCTTGTCTGCTGTACAATATCGGCTTTTTCAAACCAAACGCTACTGCCGCAAATTCTGTCTGTCCTTCTATTGTTTTAATCTCAGATATTGAATGTGAAGGCATCGATACCTGTTAAACCAGGGCCGTTTTCACTCTGTGTGGTACCCGTTGAACAAACAGTTCTATTTGTAGACAGCTGTCGTTCCTATTCCTTAACCATCGCTAGTAAGTCTAGTTCTTCTGGCAATGCAAGCCACACTTCGTCTTCAACAATAAAACCGGAAGCGTCGTGTGTCATTTTTCATAGTGATAGGAAAGCTTGCTTTTAACGTTGCGTCGATTTCGTGCGGTTTTATCTACCTTTGTTATTGTACCAGTATTCTTATGCGACTATTGCTATGTTCGAGAGAGTTCATACGTCCGATTATCTTACGGGTTTTTTTTTATCACTAAAACGATAGACTCTGTGCAACAGTGATGAGATACAATGTGCACCCATTACTGATTTAGAAAGGTCTCGACTTAAATATTCGTATGTATATTATACAGCATGCATTCCATTTAGTAGTGCTCGCCATTGGACGTTCATACCTTTTATCCAAGACTGATTTGCACCTGTGCTGCTAAGCTCACACGCACGTGACTTAAACTGTCTTCATTAGTAGATTCTCATAGTAAACGCGACACCTCGTAGGGGCCTAGATTGTATTTCATATACACCTGAAACTACAACACTTAACATAAAGAATAATTTCATTTCCAGGTCTATTCATTAGTAACCGACATGCATTTATATTATCAAATAATCTTACATCATCAGTGCAGAATAACAGTTTCCCCTGCCATTCCTAAATATTTGTTATTCATTAATGCAATCGTACACATTAATGTCTGCTAAGTAAAAGCACTGTGCAATTGTATTGGGTTTGAAATAATAATACTGACAGTGTCCATCGAAGCATGGTGCTACTCAGCCCGATATATCGATTGTGTAGTTTTTTTGGTCGCGCATTTGGCATTTATATTGCTGCACGACGTACTGATAGGAGCAAAACGTCTCTTAATGAACGCCATGCAAATTAGTTTCCCCAGAAAATGGTCCAGTTTATTGTGCTTAATACGGAGAACGCAGTAACTTAGCATTACCCATGCATGATAGCATCTTATAAAATTATGCAGTAAAAATAAGAGAAGCATTTCACATCTGGTTTACTTGCTAAATAATTAAAACACACTTGCCCAAACTGTTTAATGACGTTAACATCTGGTTCTTTATGCATCACCTTTAAGGCCCCATTAATAATATGCCATTCATGTTTGGTCACCCACACAACACGAGTCACATTGGAAAGTGTTCAAAATTACATATACTAGGGCTGACACCAATTATAACATAGTGTCGCAGAGGTAATTTTGTACAAGTATCGTATAGGTTTCAGTGGATTGGATAATTTCAACAATGATATTAATTATCAGCTGCGCAGTTCTGTAACAATAAGCAGATAATCATTCACTCTAATAAAAGTTGGGAAAGGCGCTAACTTAGGAAAACTCTCCTCTCGCATCGGGTTTTAATCACGCGGAACAACTTACTAGCAACGATGTTTAATGCGAAATTGAACCTAATTCTAACATTCCTTTGATGATCAATATCTAAGTAGCGACTGGACAACAAATGGGGGACTTTTTTGCCGTTCACTGTTTCGAAGCAAATAAATACTAAGGTGTTTGGATAAGTAATTCTATGATAACATTTGCAACAAAATACATCTGTTTTTTAAGAACACAAAAACGTGTAGAATAATAAAAGCAAGGACGCCCGACAAACACTTAGCTGCCCGATAATGGGCGATAATACACAGCGAGGATGATGCTACTCAACAGAAAGGATCTGCTTGAATGTATCAGACGCTTTCTCCGACATAGCGGAGAATGATTGCATGGATATAGAAAGTTTATTATCAATCAGGACAACGATTCGTTTTTTGATCTAGTCGTTGGCTGCTTGAGCTAGCCTCAATGTCAGTTGCTTGACAGTCTGTATAAAGATGACGTACGTTCGTTTCGTTACATGGGATCGAGACAAGAGCACCACCCTCTGACATATACGTCCTGAAACTACCCTACTACCGTATCGATACCATTAAGTGTTATGTCGCTAAACGACATTACTAGTAGTACATTTATGCAGAAACAATTGTCGTGATATTGCCTGAGGCTATTCAAACTTGTCCTACAATTTCCATCCTCGCATATATCAATGAAAAAATTAAAACAGGCACCGGGGCGATCTAATTTGTCAGTTCGTTGTGCACCACACATAACTCGCGCATTGGTATTCAAGAAACGGCGAAAATACATACTCTTTTTTACACGCTGCTATGTCGATACGCAACACGTCTTTACTCACTGAATTTACCAACTGGATACTTGAAACTGCACACCACAAGGATTTGGGAAATGTCAGCAAAGCCTTAGAGGATGTTGCATTAACGAGCTTTATGTGCCCGTTGTCTAATCTACCATGCTCCCCACATCATATAAAAAGTGACCTACACTGTTCTAGGAACCATTATTCCAACGCACATCTGGGGAGCCATTTAAGGGCATGATGGATGTAGATTGTCATGCATTTGCATTCCCATGTCAGAATTCATTAATCATGACGTAGTCTTCATGAGCATTTGAAATTCCATGGATCAGTTGTGAATAACACCATGCTTCATTGCATTACTCTTAGTCACATCTGTTCCGGCCTAGCATTTGTCGACTTTGAATTATCAGGAGGAATCAAATCATTGTTTCATTTAATCCCATCGCACAACGGATTTTGGGTAACGTTGATCATATTAAAGACATTGCATGGGTGCCACGGAATAAACCAATATGTGCCAATTCAAAGTTGCTGCTGGTTACAGAAAACGTGCACTTCTAGATGAAATGCCGGATTTGTCCCACCGGTCTCACAAAGGCTACAGACGTCATAAAGACAAAGGAGTTCAATTTCTATATTGTATTACTTTTACCTTCTAGGATGTGTGAGTTGAACTTGACTGGTCATTTATGGGAACAGACAATGCCACGTGTATTGATTTGCCTGCATCGAGGATATTATTTGTAATTTCAGGAGGATATATATGTCTACGCTGAGAAGCAGATCCTTACCTTTTTGAGCATGATTTATTGGTACACAAGACTACCTATTTCACCTCATATCGATGCATAATACTTACCGTTATTTGTGTAATGTTAGACAGAGACAATATAATCTTACCAATCCTACGGTGGTATTTGAGAAGGAAATATTGCACCTCCCGTCATGCCCTTGCTGCTCGGGATGACACGTTAATAACAGCCAGTGAACGAGGCTCTATATGTCTGCCCATATTAGGTTAAATAATGCGCCACAATATTGGCTCCACCCATAGCATTCCACGTGGGCCCCATAGACATATGCACAATGCATATGCATATGCTTTTTGTCATTTGCTTGCTGATATCTAAAGCAGGTATTCACAAAGTCATATCCCTTTGAGCATGCTACATTAAGCTTATTATTTTTGCAGTCTCCGAAGTAATATATATAATGATGATGATCATCATCATCATCATCCTCATCATCATCATAATCATTATCATCATCATCATCGTTGTCATCAAAGTGCCGCCAATTGCATCATTGTAACCTCAAAGATGTATTATATTCGGTGCCAAGTCCATGCTTTAATTTTGCTTAAAATATAAACAAGTTGCTAAAATAACTCAATTGTTATCATTTTATTATTATTGAGAACACCTATAATTTATCGATATCTGGGCTATAAAAACAGCTCCGCACGTTAATGGCTCACCATGTCCAGTAACGTCGGCAATGTGAGTGATATAGCATTAGTTGCAAAGCCCGAAAGCGATCCATACGGTTCAAAGGTACCCTCCAAAGTCTTTCTCTGCACTTTGCGTCAACAGAAGTCAAAAATATTTTTGGGAGGATATTGCGGTTTTTGTTCGCAAGACAAGTCTTTGTACGCGCCATGATTGTAGCTTGTTTATCACTTACCCTTTAACAGAGTATTCGATTTGAATAGATAGTTTATCACCACGGAACATAGATATATATGATTACGCGAGGATGATATTTGTACGATCCCCATTCGGGAAGTCGAATAGTAAACCTGTTGTATCACTCGCTATATCTCATCGAGAACATTTTTTAACAGGTTGACAAGGCCCTGTCGGCATAACTAAATGATCAATCCATATTAACGCCAGGTAAGGGTAACAGGTATTCAGGTCACAATAAGTGAGCAATGCTTCCCCGCAAAACGGGCGTTAACCCATTAGTCGCGCGTTTCGCAGAATATGAATGCAAACCTCGTTCACTGCCATGCTGTTAAGTAAATATCATTTGATTGTCAATTTAACAGCTAGCCGCCATTTTATGTTCGCCTGTCCCAGGGACCATGCCCTCATCATTACATTTGCATTTGCCAGCAATTTTTCCAAAGGTATTTAGAAAGGAGTGACTATCATATCCGACATTAACCAGAAATGGTTTTGTGAGATTTATTCGAATATAGTGGGTAGTCACAAACATACCTGTGACAAATGTTTAGTCATGTGTTGTTTGCTTAGTGGTATGATTCCTGTGGACGGAATTATCGCCGGGGAGATGTTTGCCACCATTTATTTTACTTGAATCATACTTAGCATTTACATGCCACAAGGCTAAAGTACTGCTAGATATGGTTCACTCATAGATAGAGCAACTTCACCATTCAGACAGTTAAAATTAAGCAACTGCACAGAATACCTATTCAAGAACGTTGTATGTGATTGGTGAAGGTGACTGAGAACGCCATGATTTAACAACCATATCTACGGTCTGAGTTGATCAAATGTACATTTTGCCCTCTGGCACTTCTGCCGAACAAAATACATTTCCTATTATCGAAAAGCAACGATGGTAAGAGCTGGATGCACTGGCGACATTTATGTGTCCCATAAGTCTTGTCATTCACTTTGTTGTGGAAAAATGTTATAATCCCAGAACTCAGGTTTCCATCTGTCTTCATCCATTACTTTTTATCTTTGTCTGCGTGTCTTTCTTTTTGCCGGTTATCCTCGAGGGTGGCTGCTAAATCATGTTTTGGTGTGCCTAAACTTACATTACCTTACCCAACACACAGTCGAACACCTTTCAATGATATTTATGGCAGACGATACATACACACTGCTAATTACAAACGCGCATATATACGTCCAGACATATATACATGCATGCATACATACATACATACATACATACATACATACATACATACATACATACATACATACATACATACATACATACATACATACATACATACATACATACATACATACATACATACATACATACATACATACATACATACATACATACATACATACATACATACATACATACATACATACATACATACAGATACATACATACATACATACATACATACATACATACATACATACATACATACATACATACATACATACATACATACATACATACATACATACATACATACATACATACACATACATACATACATACATACATACATACATACATACATACATACATACATACATACATACATACATACATACATACATACATACATACATACATACATACATACATTCTGCTACTTTATATAGGTTGCCAATCTGATCAATTATGACATCTCAATTTCATTTTTTGGGTCACTTATAAAACCAGCCACTTAGTATTTAATTTTTACCTTTAATACAAAGTTTGAATTCTGATATCCCTTCGCTGTGTGGTGATGCTGACCACAAGCAGCGTTTTGTTTTCCGGTCTGGCCATGCACAGGTGTGCTTATGGTTCGTTTTTATATGATCTGCAACGTGTTTTCCAAAATAAATTGCCCTTGTATAATCAGATCTTCATTGAGCCTATCTGCCCTACAGTGTATGGTTTGCCATTTTTGTTCACTATGTAGCTCTGCCCTAGCTCGTGTATACAACAGTAATAGCGCATTTATGCTGCTCGCACACTGATAACTTCACAGCTTTCGTTCATGGATATAACTGCTGGTTTCACGTTGGCGTATTGCGTACCACGGATGCACAAAAAAGCAGAGCGTGGTAGCGTAGATCTAAATTATACTTCAAAACAGTAATAAGATAATTTCTAATTTTCATCTAACTTGATTGAAAAGTCAAACAGAGTACTAAAGGTAACCAATGACAGTTGTACCATTGATAAGGCTACTGGAAAATATGCTACATTTGAAATCGATAAGCTAGAAGCAGCATTGTGAAAAACCAAGCACTTTAAGCAAAAAAAACGAAACGGAGATCTGCCTACAGCCTTCGATAATCAAACTGCTAATACGGGGAATGACTCATTAAACATTGTATCGATATGAAACGCTGGCTTGCATATTGTTAGCATTAAATCTGTACTGGTTATGATTTGTGGATCGTGACATCCATGCAATTTTGTAGAGAAGAAGACTTAATATTTGCCATATATATCATATACATGCAGAAAAGAACCCAAAAGGCTTGCATGTCCAAATTAATTAATAATAATATGTATTCCAAAGATTAGGATACCCGCTAATTTAGCATTGTGAATAAGACTGAAAATCATTTTTTATGTTTTTTAATGGAAAATATTGGAATGTGGTTTGCTCACATACATGATAAATCGTTACGTGGTATAATTGAAAAAGTTATTGATTTTGCTTTTGAACACATTTGCTTAAATCTAGGCGGGAATTAGACCCAAAGAACCAGTTAACCAATTCTTCCCTTAGAAAACCAGTTCGATCTGTTGTTATATTTTAACTGAACAGTACGGTAGGATTCTCCATCAATGTGTATAAAATCATAGCAGGTCCCCTTTAGACCAAAGGGTTATGTAAACCATGTCACTCACCACTACGTTTGCAATGTGGTCACTTTTTTAAATGGAGGTGATTGCTATGATTGGAGTTTCCACCTGAGTATTGTTCCCTACTTGCACATTTTCTCCCAACTCAACATTCGTTGACAAATAAGCTCAAACGAATTTTATTTCACAGAAGCCCACTTGATTTTCAAAGACGATATAGTTCTACATCACAACACGTCTACGGCAGAACCACAGCTCCACATTGACCAGCATTAGACAGAGATTGTTGATTTTGTCAGCTTTGGACATGGTCGGGGCTACACCACGCGCTAGTAATACTACAGACAAGGGAATGGGAAAAGGGAGACGAGAATGAGCACGTTAGCAAACATCAATCACCAAATAAGCGCAAATCTAATTAAGATAAGCCCTTTAAGCCTAATGAACTGTTGCGTCACATCACAGCATGTCTACCAGACAACCATTGCTTTATCTTGACCGCCATTAGATCTAAATTGTTTTGATGTTTTGGAACTATCCTCCAGCGTTGTTTTTTTTTTGTCATGAACGGGAATTGAGAAGATGAGGCGGAAAAGAATGAGCATGGCTAGCCAAGATCCTATTAACATGCTGTAGATGATGCAGGGGAAACCAGAGACGTGTTATTGCGGGAGGTGTGTCGAGCAAAAAAAAGAAAACTCGTTATGATAAATATCATCATCTCATATTTATAGCGCAGAGATCCTCTGGTGCACGCGATTGCCTTGACCGGCAATGTGTACCATCGTTTCTATTTCCCAGTAAAGAGGAAATGCTGTCTGTGTTATTGTCGCACTTCAGAATTGAGTCATAGCACAATGGGTAACATGCGTGATTTAAAGGGTTGTGGAAGAGCTACTTTGAATGAAGGCATTGTTCATCCATGTAAGTTCAACTCTTTCGTAAAGCTTGTGTGCTGTTAGAACGTCTGAGCACAGGCTATAATTGTTGACCCTAGTCATTAATAGAAACATAGGAATCAATATTCCTGTATACCTTAATGTTACCGTAAAACTAATGCACAATTCCAATAATTCGATTTTGCATCATAGCTATTATAACTGTGAAACATATGTATGAAAGGTGAATTGCGCTAATGCAATTGGCTTTGCGCTAAATCGATAATTAAAGAGGACGGACTGGCTAGCTGCTTTCGTTACAGACAAATGTAATCATGCCCAATTCATAAATAACAAAACGACTGTTTTATGCAATCTAACAAATGCATCATCAAAAAGTTGACTATTTCGTCGACTGTTAACTTGCCTCACACAAACAATCCATTCGACGCCTGGTTAAATAAAATCTATTTGCCTCAATCGAATTAGCAAATTTCATTTATTTCTGTAAGAAATGCAATGCTGGTCGCTGTCAAGCTTATTACGTTCATATAAATAAGTGATGTGTAAGGGGAAATATTTTTACCTCTATAATACTCAGTAGTCAGATATCTTTTATGATTGGTGACGTCCTACTATAATAATAAATATGCCAAACATAATCAATGTACGTCGCATATGCAGTGTCTTTTTCAAGTAAACACTGACATCAAGTACTGCGACACTGCAATTCAACGTTTTTCATATACTAAAAAAATGTGTGTATGCTGTCTTCTTATTACAAGGATTGGCTTAGTATAGCAACGATTTTAACGTATGATTAATACACTCTGGTGATTATTTGACAATATTTTCTGCGATAACTATGGCATGTCTTTCCTTCCTGAATAGCATACAGCTTCTCAACTTTC
This sequence comes from Urechis unicinctus, assembly GCA_034190875.2. NCBI lineage: Eukaryota > Metazoa > Annelida > Polychaeta > Xenopneusta > Urechidae > Urechis > Urechis unicinctus. Next base: position 45,275,543 of record CM067352.1, read on the forward strand.
CGCCCCGAGTATCGTTAACGTTATCTTCCTTGTTGGACTCTGCTGCACTTAAATATTCATAGGCATTACGTATCCTGTGTTACATATTTTATCAGGCACGCAAGGGATGATTATGTCGCCATTTGTGAATAGTCTCGAGCTCCTTATAAAGCAACATGTTATTATAAATAAAGTTCTAAATGTTAATAGTAAAGTAGGTGATATGTCTGTTGAGTTTGTCACGAGTTATGTAGCATCTTCCAGGAAACGCTTCTCAATACTGGTCATGTAGCTGCAGAAATTAATCCATACCCTCATACAACGACATAAGTGGGCATATTGTATTCCTTGATAATCACTGTGAACATATCAATAGAAGCTATTTCATTGTTCACTTTTAACCGGCAATTTTTTTGTACCTTGTAGTAAACAGGTAATTGTATTGCATCGTCTGAGACGAATTTACAGAAAGACCCTTAAGCGACCGACGGCCTATTTGAATCTTTACAAATCAAACACTGCCTCATTTGACCCATCCATTATTTGTATTCTTAGTGAGTGCTAGATATTACCGTGGTAACGCTATCCAAATTGATTGACAACGGCATTTCTAATCTGTAGAATTTAATTTTGTAACATTGTACTGGGATTGTTGAAAATTATATAAAATAGGGAATATGTTAGTGTCTGGAAACAGGCTGAAATTCGAATCTACCCTCAGTAGAATGGGGTATTATCCAAATGGCATGTACAAACAAAGGTACTTGATTGAGACACGTAAAAATAAAGTCAGGTGTAAGTCATAGTATATATAAATCTTGTGATCATCATTTATCTTTTATATAACGGTCATAACGTCACTAATCCTCACGATTGTTGTACCTAAGTATGCATTGCTCATTTCGTCATCATTGCATTCCACGTTTATAACTAAAGGCATGCAGGTACATTAACCATATGACGAATCCATGCAAGTGATGCAACTTCCTGTATACGTTGAATATTCGTTCCTTTGGAGTTCTCATCAAATGTTGAATACACAACACAGTGTCACCATATGTTACACATGACATAGACATATTACAAAGGCTTCAAAGGCGAGTAAGTAACCTCATCAACACAACGTATGTTTTATATAGCCAACATAGGTCGTACTTTTGGGACTGAACTTACAGCATAAGGTATCCGTGGTGGGTAAAATGCATTGTAGATTAGATTTATTTTCACAACTTTACAAGGTTTCAACATTCAGGACAATCCCACCCTTTGGCAGTAACTTTGGCTAGGATGCAGTGTTGCTGTCAGCTAGCTCACTTCACTATTTCGATGCCAAGCACGACGGTCAATTGCAGGACTCAATTTTAAGTATCGTGTTATTTGCACCCTACTGAATGTTACTTAATAAATCATATTTACAATAATTTCATATCCCGGTTGTGTAGCCAAGGCCACTTACTGCGTATATTTTGTGATGTCACTGCATTGAATTAAGATGATTGCAATGGTTGTTGACAACTTAACAAATTTCGCACACATCTGCAATCGTTGACAAATAAGCCTAAATTAATTCAGTTATTCTTATTTTATAAAAGCCCAGTAATTTGTGGTTAACAAAATAGCATCACATCACAACACGTCTGCGACAGAATTACTGCTCAACCTTGCCCTGCATTTAAGCGAGGTTGGTGTTTCGGTTTTAGCTAATTCGCACCATATTTGCTCGCTCTAGTCTTGATAAGGACTACCTAACGTGTTGATTTTACTGTTCAAGAAGAAATGGTCAAAGAGAAATAAATACGTTTCGATACTGCAAGATAGAGCAATAAATCAAGCAGATGAACACTGCAGGGCTTTGGAAGGTATGAATTATTGTACCGGAACCAATGATACTCGGGATGTCTTCAAACCAGCTATTGGGGACCATAGTCACGAATGTAAAAGTAGATTGATACGATAAGATTAATAACGCGCTTCATATTGCATCAGGCAAGTATATGGTGATTCTATCGCTATTAAGGAAGTCTTTATTTAACAATCTATTTACATACCACGTTACCCAGAACTCCGCGCATCTATTGCTTAGTGCAATATGCGTTTGGAATTCAGCGGTAGGAGTGTCACAGCCAGTCGGGCACATTTTGTCTCAAAGCTAGATTGTTATCTCACATTTGTTTTGATGCTGAATGAGTGTCGCGTCTATATTCGTATGCAGACCATGTCATCAATTAATCATCGTTGTGCTCGTTTGATACATAGCAGAACGTCTTCCTAAGCAGAGACACAATAAATTTCATAGTAACTACAACAGAGCGCACGACAAAAGCATTGAAGTTTAGTTGCTTTTAAATGTTCTGTCATTTACTTGGAATGATTCACTAATGTAAGTGTACGAGGCAAGCCGGTTTATTCAAATGCATGCATAAACGTAAACAGCATAAATTCAACATTGATAAATCCGGGGGTATTGATCGGCATAGGCTCAAGAATCTCCATAAATGAACAAAAATATTAAAAATACATATATTTATAATATCCTACACTCAAATTTATATTCTATAAGATTTGATGTATTGCATTGGTTCTTCTTTTGCTAAGACGCATCGAACCATCCTTATGCAAGCTTGATAAAGTGACCGCAAAATTATTTAGGACTCAATGTTATTTACATGGCAAGAGGTACTACAATATGAAACATATAGTTTTTTGTCGCGCATAGCATGCTCGTCTTTAATATGTGAGACAGACTGTCTGTAAACAGCAGCTCCCTTTATATGTAATTTATGTGGTGTATTATTAATCAAATAAATTGTGATTGTTATGATGCTACCACTAAAAAGTAAACTAGACAATGGTAAACAGTGTTAAATGTCAGTCTAGTAAATGTGGAAAGGGGCCTATAATTGAACGAACGCAGGTAGAATAATTTGTCAGAGTTATACTGCAAAGGAAGAAAAGGCGAGTTTCACAAATGATATTACAAACAACGTCGTCCCAGTTTAAACCCCATGTAAATTCAATGTCATAGGTACTGAGGTAAGTGGCTGACCAGGAGGTGAATTGTCACATTGTAAACTGCAAAGATTTATCTAAAATAGTATTACTCGACGTTTTAAATATCCTTTCATATTCTGATACAATTTCTTCTTGTTCTACACAGCCCACATAGTATTGCAATTGGACGGGGAAGTATTGCTAGGGATAATCAATGCATGGCTTTTGCTTTGCTACATATTTCGTTTGATGATTATTGCATCATTGTCAGTGCGTGCTTCACCGTTCCGTCATTATCATTTATTCTCAGTAATAGTGCAGTTGGTGATTTGCCTGTCGAGTGTGTCACCGGTGAGTCATGCAACGTCCGACTGGGCTTCTTATCACTGGTAATCAAGCTGAAGGGATGAATGTTATTTCAGAGTCGAACAACACGTAGCACTTACCTCCGCCAATCTCTTTCAATTCTAATTCTTGATACCACTAGCAATCGAAGCTACGGTGATGACATTGCAAATGACCTATCACATTAGTTAGTCATTCTCGTTAAAAACTCGGCGCTATCACACTTGATCTAGTCGACCTTCATGAAATTGATGGTTGAATTCCGTAATTACCATAGTGAGACGAGCACAAAGCTACTGAACCAAGCATAATTAAACGCAACTGGATTATATTCGAAAAACGCAAAACACCGGATGGACATTAAACAGAAGTTTTACCGTCTGAAACGAATATAGCGCATCCTGTTGTGAAGAAACATTATATTATTTTACAATAAGCACACGATGTTTATCATATTGTCCATACATTCACCAAACGTAAATAAGCTTTGCTTAGTTACTTATATATATGTGTTTTTAAATGTCTCGTGAAAGTTGTAGAATCCATGAAAACACCGTTTGTTCAACTTCCACCACGCATCTAATACACTCGGTCGTATCCGAAATAGTTACTTAATATTTCACACGGATGTTAGATTAATTGATTAAGCAAGTAGATCACATTTACAGACCGCAATATAAATGGGAATGAGCTCAATAGGTTAAATATTGCTACTTCGATTAACCATGCGTAGACATATATTGCCAACAAGATACGTACTACATTGGGTACCTATGTCGGATGAAGTCTAATGTGGAGGTTCCTGGCAGTGTTACTATATAGTTCTGGCAAAAAGATGCCAACATACGTTCACACATTAAACGTCCGACACAAA
>CM067352.1:45284731-45287231 GCA_034190875.2 Urechis unicinctus
TTCCTTTCTTTCATGGACTCTAGGGACAAAAAAATGTAAGAAGGCAGCCAAGCGCTCCAATGTTCAAATATACCGGCAAGTGTTCCGCAATATGTACCAGTGATTGAGGAATGCGAAAGCAGAGAAGTGAAGAGATTTAAATCGTTTGGCTCCAGTGTCCATTGCAGAAAGGTGTCCACTTATGCGAAGCCTTCGCAAGCATCATATGAACAAATGAAATGTAGTAATTGTGTCCGTTAGCTATTCACAAATATCCATGTCGATACGTTGTAATAACATTACGCCGCAGCCGCAAACGCGGCGGCCGAATGTCCTATTGTCTAAACAATCCAGTCAGAAAATGGTACGGTCAAATTACCTGTCGACGGCGATCGGGTGAGGTGAACAAAAACGAGCAAAATGAATCGCACAGCAATTCCTACACGATAGCAGGAAAAGTCACAATGCACACTTCTTTCTTAGCTCAAGTTGTTAAGTTCGTCCTTTTAAATACAGGTGGCATTGTGTATTGTAAATCATAGGTGCTGATCCAGCATTAAGTATTGTAAATCAGTATGGCCCATGTACCAGCCGGCCACAAGCAAACATTCGAAATTAAATGGAACTGCTTATTTGAATTTTAAACCATCTGCCACACTTTCTACGTCAATAATTATGCTCCGTCACCATTGTTAACAGATACACACAGTCCCGCATGGGGAATGTGAACATGATCAAACGAAGCGTCTGCATGGAGCACTACAGAGCCTGATACTGTTGCGAGAGCGCGGTTGTGTTGTGCAATAACTGTCCCACTAACACTTTAACGAGTTTTGTACTATTTTACCCACAACAGACAGTGTATGGATAGCTATATTTCGGGGATATCAATTCGTGCACATAATGTTTATTTCGTCCGAACATGTATCTAAAATTGCATAGACAAAATTAGTAATACCTGCAGAGGGATAAAGCTATGAGCGAATGCTAACTGCGAGGCTTTCAATCCGAATGCACCGGTATACAACAATGCAAACATGTATGTCACCACTGCAGTCTAAACAACGCAGGTATGTCTGGCTCATGTTTCTGACTCAGGCATGTTTTACTCTGAAACTTCTGGACTGTATTTGTGAATGCATGTCTACATATCTTGGTTGGCGTTGGCGAAAATCACATCTGCACCACCATTTGCCATCATTGCTCTACTTTGTGACATCGGTGAAGTGCTGGGCCGGATTCCAAAGAGCTTGTAGCTTCACTAATAGGGTTCACTCAAGGAGTTTATAGCTTTGCTAAGAGCGCTCACTCAAGCCTTACGCCCGAAGAAATATGTGAAGACGCCACCTGTTAGCCGAAGCGTATTGTCATAGCGTCTTGTCATAGCGTCTCTTAAAACCACATGGAATTATCTGTTATCTGTTTTATTTGGAGCTATCAGACGACTCCATATCTTTAACAGACGCCGAGCCTCAAGACGTTGGATCAACAGTCCCATGTGCTTTTGTTGATTTCATGGTGTCGTCGCCTGATGACGGGAGTATCTTTCGTGTAGTTTCATAATCGTCACGCAGCTTAGCGTAGCTATACACTCTTTGCTCGAGACCTTCAAGCCAACAAATGTTTATGTCAACCCCAGGCCAGTTTACTCGCTCCAGACAGTTATTGACAATCTAAAATGTACAGTGTGGCCATGAAAGATCGCAGACGCTGTGAGAGGCGAACTGTTTTTGATATGTGTACTCCAGACCGGGCAATTTTTCAAGTTGACATTTATTGAATTGTTCTTGTTATGTTCGCTATTAATAAGCCTATTGTGTGACGTGTTAAGGCAGCTGCAAGGCTCTGCGAAACACGCGTAGTTTGACGTAACGTCTAACCTAACATTTGAAGGAGCGGTCACCAATAAGTTGACTCCATTATTTCAACATAATTCACAGTCCCATGTTTACCTGATTTAGGCTTCGGCGTGCTAGAAACGCACACCGCAAGAGTCAATTAGAGTGAACCCTCTTAGCGGGGCTTTAAGCTCGTTGACGGATTCTAGTAAGCACAATACAGCCCTTATATTACTTTGCAGAGTTCTTTCTCGCTCCGGTATTGACAAGTCTTTCTGTTAAGAAATATCACAGAAAGACCCTGTTCTAAGATTGCACTGAAGCAATTATGTTATGAAAGGAAATGTATTCATGAATAAGGAGGCAGATGCCACAACTTTTTGTCAATAATTGGAGGTGCTAACAGACGAACATTATGCTATAGAAATTAGAAAGTGCTTGCTCATTAGAGTTCAAATGTAGCTTCATATTCGTTGCACATAAAGATAACCGGCAAACCTGTCCATAACTCTAAATGCAACTATCGTCTTTGACAAGCATACAAGGAAGTGTTCTGTATTTATGTGCGGCATTACTCTATACATAAAATAAAGCTGTATTCTAATCAATGCATCCAGACTGTTAAACACATTGCTGAATTAGTATTACATCAAAGTTAAAGCATCACTTGCATATCGGAAGTG
>CM067352.1:45292231-45305425 GCA_034190875.2 Urechis unicinctus
GCAAAATCAATCAACTCCTTTTTCCACATCGCCACTTCCTGGTCTGGATTAGAACTATTAATAAGAAATGTTGTCACCTGTTCTACTAGAGTTTGATGATGACGATGATGACGATGATGATGATGATGGTGATGATACTTTCATAACAGAAAACAAAATGTTCTCTTCTTCTAAATCCTATGCTGTACAATCCGCTCACACCAGATGATCACAATGGGCTGTATTTACATGACTTGTTGCCTTGGGTCAATTTTATTGACGCCAATAGCATCAACTACAGTATTGATAGACGCGAGCCGGCCGACTGCATTAACTGCTGGGTGCATGTGCAATCATAAGGGTGTATATTGATAGGGTGTTAATAATTGCTCTGTGTTTGACCATTAATGGTCCACTAAAATAGTCCGGTATACCTTGTTGACCCGGTATTCCAATATCTAACAGCGATCCAGCAATTCTATGTTTAATGTGTGGCTGTAGAAATATGATGCTTTGAATCGTAGAGAGAAATATTGGATATGATTCCGTCTCGTGACACCACCATCCCCTGGATGTGCCCATATCCGGTATATAAGCATCTAAGGGCATGCCTAATGCCTAATGACCATTACTTAGCGTCGAATATAACCACTTTTGCAAAACCGTAAAAAGTGCCAATGACTAGTTCAGTATATAAGACATGACATATATATCATGAAAGGTAATGTGCATCCTCAAAAAGACTTAAATACAAAATGCAAATTGAATAATTTGCTTTTCCGGATATTTAAGAGCATGCCAAATATCGTTTTCTTCCTTTTTGTCGACCGAATTATTGTACAACAAACCCACAGACTCGCTTTGTGACACTCTTTTCGGTTATTCATAACTGCCTAGTGCAGATGTAAACATCCCACCTTCAACCCGCTCGCGACGAGGTTTATTGATTAGATTTATATACATGCTCATTGACTAATCTGGTGTACTATAGCAAGCAGCCATACTCCTCGATTCATCAGGCCAGCACCCTCATGAAACACATTCTTCACGCCCACGATACGGACACACTATCTGCAATGGAGCTCTACCCCTTCCCCCATGTTGTGCCCATGTCGGAACGAGATTTACGACATTCGACGATAGCAGTGTGACTGTAAAAATTCATGTCGGTACGAAAATGTCTCATTCCCGCGGGATGCATATAGAAATGAATGAGCCAAACGATGATCGTGTTCATATGAGACACAGTTCTCTACTGCTACCTGTCAGGTGTGGATTTCTGAATTAACTGTTGAATGAGGAATGAGATTGATGGCATTGACTGATAATGTGGGGGGTATGACTCCTAGAGTCTTGTATCCTTAGCTTGTCCAAATTCCTGTCTAGCACGAGTAAACACTGCTGACGTCGATTGATTAACAGCAATTATATCAACAGAACGACTTCCGTAGCGGATATAGGACAAATATTGCAGGTTTACGTTGCATATGGTTGCCGTGAAGTTTCAAATGCTCGGCGTATTTATCGTACAAAGCATACCGTGATTGTGCCCACTGGCTATTATTGACCCATTATAATGGAAGGTTGTATAAACAGGCGCGTTATATGACGATATATGTATACATGACTCATTCGGTAACGATTTTTCTATATAACTGTAGGTTGCATAAGACGTGTTACATGACCATACATTTATACATAGAGACCGATTTTATTGAAGTACGTAGCCAGTCGATCAATATAAGTGGTAATTCGCTAGTGTATTTCATCCATCATTTTGGAAGATTGCCCATCATTATTATTTCGTTGGTATATATATATATATATATAATATATATATATATATATATATATATATATATAGGATTATATATATAATATATTATATATATATATATATATATATATATATACTATATTCTATCTATATATATATGTACATACATATATATATATATTTATGTATGTATATATATATATATACATATGTATATATATATACTTTATATCTTGATATTATCTATATATCCCTATATATCTCTCTATATCTATATCTCTATATCTATCTCTCTATATCTAGATATAGTATCTATATCTATAGATATATCTCTATATCTATATCTATATGATCTCTCTATCTCTATATCTCTCTCTCTATCTATCTATATATATATCTATTTATAACAACCGATCCTGCTTCTGGCGTGATAGGCTTTATATGTATTTGTATATATTTGTATATTCATACATATATGTATGTATTCATATATCTATGCATGCATCTCTATATATATCTCTATATATATATATATATATATATATATATATGCATATATAGATACATGTGTTTATACATATCATATGTGTATATTTATATGAATATATATGTGTGTATGAATATGATATATATAAATATATGATATAATATATATATATATATATATATATATCTATAGATATATATCTCTATATATATATATATATATATATCTCTATATATATTTATATATATATCTATATATATGTATATATACACTTTATATATAAATAAGTGCCACATGAAAGAACTTTTTCAGCCCTGGCTAGTGTCAGACGATTCTCATATAATAAACATTAACTGCCCCCCTTGACGGCACGCTACAAGCTTGCTGCTTGGCTGTCGGTTGCAACTCTTCGACAATTGGTCTGCTAAACTTCCTTAACTCTAGGAACTGATGGCAATCACAGACAAATCATGACATGGGGCAACTATCGTAGACAACTACGTCCAATATCTTATCTTCACAACATTCAAGTCTAAGAACGTTCTCTAACATTGATTAGAAACATGTCAGAACGTTCATTGACCTCGGGACAATATTGACATCATTGGCAAACAGCATGGTAGCAATGTAAAGGACACAAATGGTACAACCTGGTGGTTAGGTGTCTTGCACATCAAATGACCAGGGTAGGAATTCATCAGCGTAACAAGTCTATGCCTCTTGTGTAACAAGCAAATTCCGTCTGTATATTTGACCGTTAATGCATACCTTGTCGATGTTGCTCAGATACTGCGTCCACAATCAATGGACGCGTAATAATAATGTTACTGCTAATAACCGACATTATGGATAACAGCGGTGCATAATTTTTTTTATATCTGACTCTGTTTGTATATTTTATATCTGACTCTGTATGTTTATTTTACATCTTATTAATTCGTTAATATCAACCTGTTGTGTTCACGTTTTATATACACAAAATAAACTCTGAATTCGTAACGTGTATCATTCATAACACTACACAAGCAGATTGTGATCGCAATCGGTTGGTCATATTTGCATGAAAATATAAATAATTATGACGACAGAAAGTAGTTTTGTGCTGTTTTACCTAAGTGGTCAATGATGACTGTACTTACGACCACGTGGTTTTATAAAACAAATAGTCTTCCCTCCATGATTGGTAAAAATACCCAAACAAAACCGTGTCAATAGTGTAACAAGTGGTAATTGTTTTAACAACATCATCGAAAGTGGTTAAATTGAAATGTTGTATAAGAAGTCATACAAGCTTTTTTCCTGTTCGAAATGTTCAATCTCAAATATGATCAGAGGGGTGCTTTCTGGAATCAGTTCAGGTGCTCCACTGACGTCACAGAGTAAAGCAATAATGATATTAGAGGACACAGCTTTCATTTTCGATAAAGTAAACTCAAACATGACGAAATGAATTCAAGATTTCGGAAATGTACCCGGCGAGGTTACGGTGAAGTAGTTTCACGTTTTATATACTCGGGCATGCCTGATAAATGGAGGTTGCGATCGTAAATTAAAACTGAAAAGCCAATGTCTGGTAATCAGTCGTTCATTGGTATCATCAGGACATTTGGTATTCCCATAGATATAACATAAATGGTTGAACCCTAATTACCACAAATATAATAGCGGTTGTGGCGCAACCAGAATCGCAATTTTTTACGCGGGCTTTTCAGAAACGGTTTTTACTTAGCATGTCATAGTAATAAGGTCACGTTTCACGCCGTTTTGACCCCGGATGTGTAAGCAAACAATCCGGGTCACGCAGCGCCACGTGCCATCGCAGTTTTTTTCTCGATTATCGTCTCATCAACAGGTAAACACCATGCCAATTTGGGATGCAAGCCAAGCCCATTGTCATACCACCCCGCCTTCTAACTAACTTCCTAACTACTCCAATCTCATGTAAATTAACTCAAACAATCCTCGCTAAACACAATACCTCCACCATAGAAATTCCCTGATACATTTTACTTCTACTCAACTAAACGTTACACTATTCATCTTTCACCTTTATCATTTGGGACACATAGCTTGATCGTAGATGTCAACTACCTCCTTTATTCATTCACAGGCAGGGGCAACAGACCCAACACCATCCCCCGAGGTTGCTAGTGCTCGTAAAGGTGCACAAAACTTAACACCGCCACCTTTAAATCAGTTATTTCTCATCTTCTACACAGGTAATTCAATATCATTCCATTTTACACCATAATTACATATTCGAGCGCCCTGTACATAGCTCTCTTACTGCTCACCTACGATACCTGTCTACGGGTCGGGGTGGTTGTCTACTCAAACGTCACTTGCAATACAATTTCAGCAACTTTCCTGAACTCAACAAGGTTTCCTCATATCAATTATAGTTGATGGGCTCAAGCTTAAAACCCCTTTTCATAAGTTATAAGTTAGGACTTTCCCAATTCGAAGTCTCCTGCGATTCAATATGCATCAAAATTAAAATCCAGTTAATTAGCATTTAAACACGACTTTCATTCCGAAAAATATGCATTTCTACGAGAACAGGCCGTATTCCATCCATTCGTGCGACTTGCGCATCAAGGATGGACATGTATGAGTCATGCTCCAATTTCGATGGAGTTGCGGGCAGGGACCGTACTGAAGTTTCTCCCATGGCAGCTGAAGATCCCAACTGTAGATACAGCACCGTCGGCAAGTAAGATAGGTGATACTAAGCCATCTGATTTTTTCAATTATTTCTGTTATCGAGGGAGACAAAGTTGTAGATGTCGCCCTGATTGGTGCAACTCTACCCCGCATTTTAATCTTTCCCGCCGAGTCAAAGGTTCTCCCAATAGCTCTGGGAAATTGCGTGAGCAACATTTTTGTGATCTTTTCCGACTCATTGTCTGCACTGGAAGCAATCAAAGAGAGAATTTGCTAAGTAATTATCTAAACCATCAATACCAGAGCCTATTATGATAAACATTTAGTTTCGCAGCTAATATCCGAACTCCATATCATAGCGTATCATAGCGTATGATAGATTTCATAGCGTATCATAGATACATAAAACTTTTTTCTATCCGTGTGAACGGGGTATAAGCTAAACTTCACGTCACAATTCCAACAGCAAAAAAAAAAAGCGTTAAGCAGTGCCTGTCATATCAGAGTAGGCCTTGCCCTGCATCAGTAGACTCTCACATAGGTCTGAATTGAATTGCACTTTGGAACACTCCGTCACACATGCACACTCGGTGATAATAACATTGAGTGAAAAAATCCCCCAGGCCAGTTCAAATACCTGCCCGTGTCTCTTGCTGCTCAATATATACACAATACAGTAAGTATGTTAGTTAGTATAGGGGCTAAGCAGATAACCTACTATAAGTGGCAATGATGCCAAAATGTAGGGTAAATATCGATAGATAATGTTACCTGATTGAGAAGCCTCATCAGGGAGTAAAAATTGGGATAAATTTGTGTTGATGAAAGATGAACTAGAACTATAAGGCATGAAAGCCTCTTGTCCAGGTGATTTCCAGGCCAAGTGTTTTTGTTGCAGTTGTGACCCTCGCAAGAACCGCTCCACCCAACCACCAGGATTCCGTCACAACCCCTGGGCTTGAATTAAGAAGAAACAGCTTCTCAAGAAAGCTTTTTGGTCTTCAGGGCATCAAAATCACCGCTTTATCGACAATTTGGAATTTGTCCTCACATCGCTTGACAGCTTTCTTTCTGATTACAAACTTTATTTGACAGAATCAGAATATTCCTTTTTTCACAGGCGCACAAGAAATGAAGTTAAATATAGGGGCCTACTATTCGAGCAGATCTCGATTTTAAAACAAACTAGGTCTTCCAAAGCCCGTATTCGGTAAGTTAAGCAGTATGGACCGTGTATTTAAACACGCGACAAGGGACCAAAAAAACGGATATAATTAATTCAACGGTTTCAGAGCGCATTAAACGGAGCAGAAAGAGGCCAGGATGTTTAAAAGAAAAAATGTGACCACCACTCGATACTGACATGGGGTACGCAAGATATAGCCTTTCCGCATTATGCCCCCAAGGTCCCTAAAATGTGCATAACATGAATATATAAGCATATATACATGGCATATTGAATATGTATTCATAGATTATCTATTCGTATAGCGCCAATTGAGCTTCATGAAGCAAAATCGTGTTGGTCCTTGCCACATAAAAACAGGCGCGTGCTCGAATGGCAATGAGTGAATGTGCATTAATATGAATCGACTGAATAATGAATATTTCACAGGATTGGAAAAATACCACGACAGTCTGACGATCTTGATAAGAGCTAATCATTGTCCTTCTGATCATGTCTACGTTCACATGAGTGTAATATACTTTAGATTTTTACCAGTCCGCAAAACGCACAACATCATCATGATAGTGACGGGCAATCAGCTCACCTGATGGAGTTGTAGGCCAAATGAGACACACTGCTACACCAGACACGTTTAACGTGCGAATCGTGGCCCATATGGGACTATAAAGGACTTTCGGTGATGCTAGACATAACTGCGCAATTTAGAGGCCGCAAGCGGATATGCCAACAGTAGCAAAATCGACCTACGTTTGATTCAGAATGGGATGAGATAAACATGACCACTACCAAAGAGGCTCATTTGTGTATTGTCGGGTAGATTGCTGCCCGTGACGAAAATGAATAAAATCTGTCTATATTGGTATCTTTGATCTTCTTAATACCATTAGCAACGAACACAAACCGCAAAATACCAGGGAGAATACAAGCTACGCTTAACAAGTAATGATGGCTTCACGCCTTATCAGACTGATTAAACTCATTGAAACGAAGGACCTTGTATGAAACCATACCGTTTTATTTCCTAATTAACGCCCCTCCCCTAATTAACGCCCCCCTTCCGTTTTAAAAAGAAAACTCTCACCATTCTGACTTAATGTGCAAAGAGGCCGAAGCGGAAATGCCAACCAGAGCAAATCGACAGTTTACGTCAATTCAGAATGGGATGAGATCAACATGACCACTACAAAGAGGCTCATAGTTGTAGTGTTGGGTAGTAAACTGTGCCGTGACGAAAATGAATAAAATCTGTTTAGAAATTGGAATCTGTGATTCTTCTTGAATACCATTAGCAAAACGGAACACAACCAGCACAATACCAGGAGTGGAATAAACCTACGTTTAACAAGTACTGATGGCTTCACGCTAATCAGACTGATTTAAAGAATGAAACGAAGGACCTTTAATTTGAAACGGGCATATTTTGGGATAGGCTGGAAAGGACTATATTCGCAAGCAGCAAAGCGACTTTGCCATGGATGAACTGGGGGCTCAAAGAAAAGAAACTGATAAATACACACACCTACCAATATCCCAAAGGGGCATTCGTCAGCAGAAAGACAACTTATAACCGGCTGATAGTCTGTTACATCATGGTGAGAAACAACGGAAACAGACTCACAAAACACTGAAACATTAATTTACTGAATCAAACTTCAGCACGGTTGTCTGTTTGTAAGTGGTGTTGCCTTATCACCCGTTTTCCGAATTTTTCTAGAGGACCCGGCTTCATCCCCCTGACGCTGCCGTGCGCGGCGTATGTAAAATCACATACAGAGACTCGTTCGAGGTGCCTTTAACATAATCAAGTTGAAAAGGTTTGACAGGTAATCGATCGATTTGAACGAATTCGATGTTGTCTTCCGAGCCATATATGTACCACCGCCACAGAGAAACTTTCTTTCCATAATGTTACATTCGAGCCAATATATGTACTGACCGCCCACAGAGAAAACATCTTCTTATTATAATTGTTTTTCACTGCTGGACAATCCGTATCAACCAACAAAAGATCAGAATAATTATATTTGTGATGTCCCACTGAAATAGACTAAGTAAGCGATTATTATAGCGCAACTTCCTTTAAAAGATACATGTCTGTAACGAAAAATTAGCCCGCCCAATGGATCTATGCGGCCTTTGATGTTCCTGACATCATTAGCGCTGTGTGACTAAAGCAGAAAATGGACAGGGAATAATTCAATCAATTGATCAGCGCACTAGGAGGGAAAAAGGAACATACTTCATTGCTTGATGTTATTGATCTAACCCACTTAAGCTCTACGTCCTTTACCGCCCCGGAAAGGTGGTCATTTTGTTATCGCGCAAATAATGTGTCCGCCGTTACCCTGACTAGTTACGTGAAAAGCATACTATATTAACTAACTTTGATTGCGACATGGAATTTTTTTTTTTTTTTTAATAATTGATTTATTTTTCACCAGCCCCCCCGGCCACCCGATAGTAGGTGCATTTCCGTAATTGCACCTTGTGGGTCGCCCGGCCCGTGGAATCAGGCCCACTGCCACCCTCCTGCCTGTCGAAATGGGCGACTAATGGGGCAAACCTGTTTGGCCATCGGTGGCGTTGTCCTGTTGATGGGCATAGTTTTCATGGTGGTGGGTAGTAGACGCGATCTTGACGAGGGCCAAAGCTGCTTACACACCACTTTGTTCTAGAAGAGAGGCTGGGATGGCTGGTTTCCAACCAATCGGACTGCATGACTGCTAATTTGTCACCCTCTTCTAAAAGTTCCTCAGTCATTAGATTTCCATGTATCCTTTGAGAGCGGATTGGCTTCAATCAGGTTAATCTTATCTATTCACCGTCTTTTCTTCACTTTTGGGGGCACTAGTTTTACCACTAGTGGTGGTTGTGCTGTTTTAAACATTACATTTATTAACCTACCTACTCCTTTCCGTAAGTTCAATTGGATTGCAACAGGCATTGTCCGTTATCCCCCCCCCCCATGCGTTTGTCATTGACTCACAGCCTCGAGTGGCATTGCCATGCTGCCATAATCACAGGAAACGCTGGACAAACCTCCCACACCCCATAATAGGACTCTCATCATTCCGGTCCATCCCATATGATTTTGAACCACCCTTTAAATAATGTACGTCCAGCTGGTATATTTATCAAGCAGACCGTTTATGATTACCATAACGCGAGAGATGTAACCATGTTCCAGAATCAGTCAATGCTTATATTCCAACACCTCCATTAACCCTGTTAACTTTGCATTTCCAATATCCCAAATTTCTTAGCTATCAATATATAATGCCTTGTAACTATATAGATATACGCGGAGGAGAACACATAACTAGCAATATTATCAAGCACCACAACGATCAATGGTCTTCTACCAAGAGCCCTATTGTTGCCATAGTCAAAGCACGATAGTAATTGGGTTAAGTCCATGAGTTATATATACAATCCAGGGAACGGAGGCATATTGCCACAAAATAATATTAGGTTTAATGCTTCAGTATGCTCTTTTTTGGTGTTTACATTATGCATTCATAGGTGAGCTGTAATTTTCCTTTGTTTCTGTAAAAAGGGAGATTCAATAAAATTGGCAGAGAACAGTTCAATTCCTAACGTAACGGCGACCCAACTCAGCTGCACCCTATGATGAACAAGTTGATTTTGAGATCCCAAATTGTGGCTAGTTGTACATATACAGCCCTTCTTGTTCATCGATTTTCTGCCTCGTTGGAATATAGTCCATGTAATATGGTTTCCAACAGAACAAATTTCCCGCCCTATCTTGCAACATATTTTCAGCTTGAATTTATCCAACCAATTTACTGACAATTTATATCTTTTAATATAACGGGATCGCTTCATGCATTATCAAATACTATCTAGCTCGTATTGATTTATTAAAAGTTAGGGATCATATGATTGATCAATGACCTGTCAATCCCAATATGCTTGGGTGTTATATGAATACAAATCTCTTAGTAACGCATCGAATTTATTGTTCAATCTAATTCAACGACTATACAGCATACGTTTTAAAGCATTTAAAGGTAACGGCATATGGTTTAAATTAATTTAGCTTCACGGGAAATTGAGGCAACTTCCAGGAGGCGTTAATATTTTAAATGACCAACCAACAACTTAATAAGCTACGGCCGACAATAAGCTTCTCTGTCACATCAGAAAGTGACGCGCATCAAGAAGGTCTGACAAGCCCCAATTCTCACCCGGTGTTTTGCGTGATGCCGTAAGGCTAGTCCCCCAGACCTCGCTTGAACACGGCAAAGTCTTTTCCGATCTCTCCATTTCAATGATAAGTTTGACGTAATTGCTACTGCTAAAGACACCACGTGATTGTACCCAGCTTGTGGGAACGCACTTTGGTGGCGCAAAATTGGAAGCTACTTATTCACAATTTTTTGCACGGAAATGTGCTTGCCACATAAATTGAATCATCAAGAATCAATACGCTTTGGGCAAATAATCTTTTTCGATAAAAAATTTTCAAAGTCAGAAAACGATTGGTCCACATGATAATGGTCTAAGTAGACTATGATTGGAAGCAAAACCAGCTGACGCGGCTTGTTGGTTAGATGATTCCGAAACATCCAGCTGTGTACAAGATAAGGGAACATAAATCTCTTGCGTTCTCTGCGATGACATTTTGAAGATTTAGAGCGACCTGCATATAGAGAATTATTTTGAATAAACGTAAAAATTAAGTGGCCCTTGATGAATCTTGCATTTCACACTGAGCCTTTAAGTATTTGCCTTCTCTGCTGTTCGTCCCATTGGGCTCGAAACAATTGTGTCCGTTGTGGTCGAATGCTTTTGCCAAAACTACAATGCAGCCAATCACTGGTTAGAAAACTGCCCTCTCAACGTGAAACGTCACGGAGGGCCGCCGTTTGTACTGATGTTTTTGATTTTTTGAAGGTATTGTACAGCTAGAAATACTCACATTGCCCTAACAATTAATAAATAAGTAAATTTTTACGATCCATTCTTCTTCTTCAATGGGATCTTCCAGGATGCATCTAACTAGGAATTTGCCTCTCAAATTTCACAAGCAAAAACATCTTAATTCTCATCTGCTGTCGTATACGAACACTTACTGCGTAGATGCGCGTTTATGCTAACATAGAAACAAAGCATCGGTAAAGATATTCAGGTTAGATATAGTGAAAAAGTGTTTAAGGATGACATCACTTAGAACGCGTGTTGAGCTTGTTGGTTGGTTATGGTTCTTGCTAAAGCTGTTTTTCAAAAAGAATCACAATTGAATAACACGACACGTGTAAATTGAATCATGTAAAAGAAGTAAAACGCAGCAACAAAATAATGCCGTCTGTTCTTTTGTGTGTTAGTTTACTTGTTCACAAATTATGGTGATAACAATTTCAGCATATTCGTATGACTTGAAAACAAATTTTATTAGAAATCTGTTTTGTTTATTTGTGGCAGTCCATCGATGACTGTTCTTCCCCAAATCCAAGAACCTTACGAGTTTGTTTGTATCCAAATTCATTGCGCGCGCTTTATAAAACTACTTTGCTTCTAATGTGTATACTTCCCGCAAGTCTTGTCATCCATGATCCACGTTTCACAAAACATCAGACAAACCGTACAGAGCGTAACTTGCGAGAACGAGTGGTTTCACCTACAGAAGCGTTGGCTGACGGCCCGAAATCTCTAGCAGCCACGGTCAACGGGCTTGCATAACATATCTTACTAGGGAGTTGTTATCTATCTCAGTTGCTTCTTACAGTTAAGACCGCAATTTCTGACTCACCATTACTTAAAATATGCCTAACGTAATAATCACTGCAATAAATAGCAACCGTGAGGTAACCAACTGTTGCCAATACTTCGGTAGATGCTTAAACCGTGTACCCAACATCAATACATTGCGGAAACACAGAAAAAATCATGAAAGTAACCCCAGGTGTGTGGGAAACAAGACTTCAATTGGCCAGACTGAAGCCATGAATTTCAATTATAGTATATTTGTGGGAAGTTAAGAGGGATGTTGAATGAAAAGACATTTTTGGTCAGGGGAAAAAACCACGTGAGCTGCTAGAATCTGACAAAAATCAGGAGATCTCAATGGTCTCTTCATAGCCAAAGTTCTTCATAGGCCTAACTTTAAAACCGGTGAACGAGAACACCAAAACGCCGTCAAGCAGCCTTCAACACAAAGCACGCAATTACAATCTACCAAACGACGTCATTGTTGTACATGTCTGACCTAATCAGTACGAATGGTTTTTGTCAGAGGGCCCCTTCTTACCACTACAATACTTTGCAAGAGCTAGGACACCATCCATTCACCTTAAAGATGGACACGAATTTGGAACATTCGCCACATTTGCGAGACTTTGAAAAGTTGAATTAAAGAATCGAGTGGCATGTTGAGTTATATGGTTTGTCAAACATGATTGAGGTTTTAAGGGCCCTGCATATGGCACTATAATTACATTAATGTGCAATATTCAGACGGCTTTCCAAGCGTTAACCGCAACAACACATCTACTCCATCTACAGCGAATTCGGAATACTTGTCATTGGAACCAAGTGCTACATATAAAGGTATACATTGATACCCTACGGCCAACATGGCTACCTGCATAGATTCAAATATTATCATATCAATAACGAAGAATTTCGACACATATGTAACCTCCTCTGAGCTTGAGTCGTCTAACGTGTATAGAGATTGTCTGACTATCAAATTGCTTCTTGTATCCCTCTATGCAATTGCTGTTTTAAAGTGGGTATAACTCTCATACAGAATGCTATTGTACCATCTTGTACAAAGAGTAACTACGTTATTCATTTGTGTCAATACTGCAATCAATGCCCGTTTTTACTACACCTGGGAGCATGCAATAGATATTGGGCAAAACCAGGTAACATTTCGTATCAGATATTTGCAATATATAATAAATGTAGATCGTAGATAAAAGTGTTGCTGATTGAAAATTTATTTCGTTTCGTAATCCTTACTCTGCTTAGAATTCATGGCCAGCACCAATACAAGTTAATTCAGATTTGCGCTGTTGCAAGTAAAGCCAATGCATGCCTGTGTATGTTCACATTTACGCGCTCCTTGAATGT
>CM067352.1:45305525-45317801 GCA_034190875.2 Urechis unicinctus
TGTAAATGATGCAACAGGGAAACGATGATTCATGAAGTTTCCACCCTGGATGGTCAGTGATAATTAGATCACCCAAGTGCGGTGCATAATTACCTAAAACTACCAATGGACTGTGCGATGTTTATTGAATTCATTGTGAATTATTAACTCTGGCGTTGTCTGTTTAATGCATCAAGTTAAGCAGGTTAGTAGAAATGTGTATACATATAAATATAAATATATATATTCACAATGAATTCAATAAACATCTCACAGTCCATTGGTAGTTTCAGGTAATTATGCACCGCACGTGGGTGATCTAATTATCACTGACCATCCAGGGAAGAAACTTCATGAATCATCGTTTCCCTGTTGCATCATTTACAATATCGGTAAATAATTGCTCATCACTCGGCTTAGTATTGGCCATAAATCCAACTTACATGGAACATTAATGAATGGGAAGGCCTTTGAATGCACTTATATTGTGCCGAAGTCTATGCCTTCTGAATGCATCTTGGATTGGTTTAGTATTGGAGGTGAAAAAAAACTCTATATGACGGCACGATGATAATGCACAGCTCTACATGATGTTATCTAATATCATCATAAAAGATGGTCAAATGTAATTATTTTCCCTTTATGGTGACTGACATTTATCGGGTCTATTCATTATAACAAGATCTACTGATCCTTTCTCTTGTGTTCAAGAACACAGGTTAGTAGATTTTTCATGTTTTGCATTGATGCTTAAGTCGAGATGAGGAGGTATTCACAAATCATGATATGACCATTAGGTACGATCAACCATGCGTCTTTTTCTCTGAATTACAACAGAACGTGTGTTGTTAAAATCAATTATATCATTATTCATCATTATTAAGTCCTTAAATTATAACAAGGCAAGTCTGTGAATAAGCATCCACAGCACACCACTGCAACGATCTGAATGCATTTGTGACGTTATTTGGCTAGCGTCAATCAACTAATTAGTTCAAATGTTACACAATTAACCATGTAGGAATTGTGTTCAAGAATCAGCGTGGCCCAGCAGAGTATTTTTTTTGACTTTCCTATCGGAAATATGATTTTGTTAAAGGTGCATACACCACACAATACATGCTATACATATCCGCGTCAATCATTGATGCTTGCAAGATGGCGATCAAAACAAATAATAGATCTATCCTTAGACAACATCAATAGGAACTTGACAGTGCAATTGGAAAAAGCAAACAAGCATACAAGTCCAAACTAGAGGGTTGCTTTAAAGTCAATCGCACCAAAGAAGCCTGGCATGGCCTAAACAAAATCATTGGTCACAAAACAAAAGGTGTCAATACTATTGATGCTAGTGATTTCGGATATCGGTGATAAACTTAACCATTTCTACGCACGATTTGACACAAATTGTCACTCTCAAGCTGTTCAGGATCTGAGGGATTTCTTATCATGGTCATTCAATGCTGATTACGCCCTCACACAAACAGCTCATGTATTGAGAGAATTCAAATCACTCAACTGTAATAAGGCATGTGGCCCTGACAACATCTCACCTCGAACACTGAAATTATGTGCAGAACAACTTGCACCCGTCTACTCGAGGCTCTTTTACCAAGCATATGCCACTCATATCCCGACCATTTGGAAAACGGCAAAAGTTATTCCAGTTCCCAAGAAGCCCAACCCTGTTGAACTAAATGACTACAGGCCAATAGCGCTAACTTCCGTCCCCTTCAAATGTTTCGAAAGGATTGTATCAAAACAACTCTTAACTCAAGTTGACAATAATTTGGACAGTCACCAATTTGCCTACAGGAAGGAACGCTCTGTTGTAGATGCCACAATTTGTTTTGTAGACACTATTACCAAACATTTAGAGAAAAAGAACGTCTACGCTAGATCTCTTTTCATTGACTTCAGCAGTGCCTTCAATACTATCATACCACATGTACTTGTAAAGAAATTGATTGATCTCAATGTTTCCACTAATATATGTAAATTTATTCTAGATTTTCTCTCTTAAAGGAAGCAGTATGTATATGTGAACGGAAAAACATCATCTGTAGTTGTGTTAAATATTGGTTCACCACAGGGTTGTGTGCTTTCAGCCGTTCTATTTATACTTTATACAAATGATCTCATTCCTAAATATGACAATTGTTACATCTTAAAATATGCTGATGATACTGCTATCATAGGCTTAATATCACAGGATAATGAGCAGGATTATACCAATGAAGTGAAAGACATTATTGAATGGTGTAATGTACATAATCTACTTCTAAATGTCAAAAAAACCAAAGAACTAGTTTTCGATTTCAGAAAAAATCAAAGATGCCATAAACAACTAAACATCGAAGGGTCAGAAGCTGAGATTGTTCACTCCTATAAATATTTAGGCACCATCATTGACGACCAACTGTCATGGTCTCTGAATATAGATAAGGTCTACAGTAAATGCCGACAACGTCTATATTTCCTACGTCTTTTGAAATCGTTCGGTGTTAATAATATTATTCTTCAACTTTTCTACAAAGCCATTGTTCAAAGTGTTGTAACTTGCAATTTTATCACCTGGTGGTCTGGTACAAGTAAAGGCAACCAATATATTTTAAGCAGAATTAGCAGAAAAGCTGCTAAGTTGATGAGTCAAGATATTTGAAGTATTGATATGTTGTATGTAAACTATGTATTTAGAAAAGTGGAAAGCATAATGTCTAACGCTGATCACCCTCTGAATAGCTCATATACAACCATGAGATCAAACAAGAGGCTGAGAGCCATCTCATGCCGCACAAAACGATATCAACATAGTTTTGTGCCATACTCGATTCATGTTTTTAATAATGTCTAATTAGCCTGCACTGTGTCTATGTATAATGTCTCGTGTGTAACCATATGTCAGTGTTTGTTTGTAGACTGTAAAGCAAATTCCTGAATCGGGCTAATAAATTATCTTATCTTATCTTATCTTATCATGGTCTAGCCTGCTGGTTTAGCAGCGTATACATGCACAAACAAAGGGATATTCATGCTGCCGTTGATCAGATGTTCCTTGTGTTAATGATTGCCATAAATATGACATACAGTGATGTTTTAGATCTTGGACATGAATTAACGTAATCAATGAGTTTTCCTAAGCTTCATTGTACCAATTCGTTGCTGTATGGAGCCCATCCGTACATTATTGTAAAACTGCAACACGAACAAAATGCTGTTGCCCGCCTTGTTGCAAAAAGGGAGCACGGGGAAAACATTAAAACATCATGCGTCCCCTTCATTGGCTTCTACTCACCTTTAATGCTGTTAATAAAACCACACCAAGCTACCTACAGGGAGTTACTGCTGCAACCAGCAAGGGGTCTTCGATCTATAGGCAAGTATCTGTTACAAGTCCCTAAATCTCCTAATATGTCTTCATACGGTGGCAGAGCTTTTAGTATTGCCGCACCAAGTTTGTGGTATACACTTCCTACTGCCGTTTGTCAGTTGAATATGCTTGATGCATATAAATCCAATCTCAAGATATTTTGCTTTGGTCAGTGCTATAACAATTAACTGCCAGCATCAGTGCCTTTGAACAGGATTATGTCTTGGAAACATTCGCATGGGTGCAAGTGACACCGGGACGTTATGATCGCACCATTATGCTCAAATACATATGGAAAGAGTCTCATTCATGTCGCCGTAGGATCATAATGCTGTCGAGAATGAGCTTTATGGTTATGACTGAAAGGTCTAATATGTTGGATCTCAGCGAAGTGTTGTCATTTCTCTGACGTAGAGTATGCAAAAAATGCAATTAATAATTGGCCGTCATTGTCAGTATATAACTACACTTGGCTGAACGACACTTCTGACATTCTCATTGAAGGAATGGAAAGTTGGTGGTTGATTAGAATAAATTATCGAAATATGGTTACTGCAACCCACATTATCGAGTTCAATGAGGTTAATACATCGGACATATGGGCATCGTGACCATTCGCCTGAGTTAAAGCAGAATAATTGTTATGTGTGAATGTATGGTTTGTATAATTGTCTTTTAGATAAGCTTTAGATTATCAACCAGAATACGATGATAGCATACACTGATCACGCTAGTTATTGAAGCGAAGAATGAATGGTTATTTCTATGTGCGTTAAACGAGATTGATAACACGGTGTTATATGAAATTGACAATCCAGAAACAATATATATAATCGTGTACGCAGTATAAACGCGATTATGACATTTGTTCAACGATACAGATTGGAATTATGCATAGATGTAGCGGAAATGTATTTCATCCGCAGCATTAGTTTGGAAGGAAGCACTAACACTGCGACTACTGCTACTACTACTACTACTACTTCTACTACCACAACTACTATTAATATTTCATTAATAATAATACAAATATTAATAATCTTCATCATCTTCATCATCACCAACATCATTCTTTATTCGACATCGGTGCACAAGCTACAGCGTCCACTCATGTCACGGATGACATGATCCATGAATGAATCGTACTGTTTGTTGTATACACACTAAGCGAAGCTTACATGATTAGTAAACCTACGCTGACCCTACTATGCGAATATCACACTAAGAAACGCCATTTGTATATGATGCCAACATTTCAAGAGTTAATATTCAAATGCGTTGAAGAAGCGTAAATCATAGCGTAAATTTAGTAGCTACAGTCGCATCATAACGCTGCATGACACATCCCGCCCACCACCATACCCTCACGGTCTCAGCCCACAGTTACACCATATTTGATCTTGCTAAATTAACAAAAATTAGCAAGCGGTAGCGCAGGCAACGCTAGCAAGTTCTACGATAAGTGTATTGAATCAGATTCTAAGTGCACAGTTCTCTGACAGAAATGTACAACCAGTTTGTGTATTGGTTGCGCGCTCAGTTTATGCAATGAACACAACACCTGTTACACTAATCTTGAGATTGTTAGGTAAACTTTCGCAGTCATAACTGTACATATGTTGTAACTGTTATCCCCCATATTACTTTAGCTTGTAGTGGCACCAACAGGTATTGACGACATCCACATGTCAGTGTACAAGCAATATATTATCAAATAGATCAACCCCACCGATTCATCGGTATATCACACATGTTGCATACTATCAAAGAAGATATAAACTGCCTGTGCTTGTCGTCTAGCTGGCCATAAAGACAGATGGTTGCAACAAAGCATTATCGGTTCAACAGGAATATGGAAATGTAAAGCAAGTTGTGCACCTATTGCTATGTGCTACCGGTGTAGTAAACGCATGTGACGTGTCATAAATTTCTATAAAAGATGTACGTACCTTCGCCAATACGAAAACCACTGGCTTTTGTTAAACTTGAATGAACAATGTGGCCATTTAAGATTATCACTGGGCTAGTTACTCTGGGAACAACATGTGTTCGTCCCGAATGTAAAATATACCGCGACCCAAGTAAGAATTTTTGTTACTGGAAATAGGCAAAACAACTTCCAAAATGATATTAGAAGAAAGTGGTGTTTGTTCTGAAAATGCAGAGGTTGCTGAACAGATATAAAGTGCGTTTGATAAATGAGCTGTAGAATGCAACGAGGGTAATTATAATCAGGTTACAGGAAGAATGCCACTCTGACAATGCCTGGTTTCCCATGAAGCCTACCTTCTTCTCTCTCAAGTTGTCTCCCTGATCAGTTGTACAGTAATATCACGTAGCAACCAAAGATTGTCAAGAGAACTGATGATTTAATGCATCGTACCATGATTGGAATGGTTGATTGAACTTTGATAGTGGGAGGCTAGACATTTATTGTACCAGTCGACAGCACAATATATCTATGGAATGGAGGCAGATAATTGGTGATGAGGTATTTTGGATGGTTTAAACTGTTGGGCAGTAAATCACAGCGTAGAATATACAGATTAAGGCACAATCTTCAGTATTTTATTCTGACTCCACAGCACAATCGATGAAAGTCACATATACAGCTAGCTATGCAAATTTAATTGATCTTTAAAGTATTGCCTATTCTCCTTCAACTTCCATCAGGTGGTAGCAGACTGTGGCACATCCGTGGTGAGCCATTGAATCAATACTACGAGTGAATGTTTCGATCAGCTACATGAATATCATTCACTAGACCCTTTAAATGAACAAGTGTGTCAAAACAAGTCTACATACCTTAATTATTGTAAGAAATGTGGCTACATTAAAGACCATTTCGGATTATCTTAGCCCCTAAAGATTTCACTATTTTCGTGTGCATTGAATTTACATCGTTTCGTGAGGTGATCATCGTCTTTTGATGCAGTCAGGCAGTAGCTCTACACGAGACACAAAGGTTTATGTTCATGAGAACGGGAGGCAGAATGTAAGATTAGTGAGGACAAATAAGAACTTACGCATGAAATCATATTCCCCAGCAAACGTATCGAGATGGTAAATGCTAGATAAGGTATTCACTAATGGAAGTAGTCATTACTGGTATTAGTGAGGCACTAATTGTCACTCAGACTTGACCTCAAAAGAAATCGGGCCAAGACCACCTCGTACCCAGAACAACTCAGTTTTCAAAACATTCGTAGATAAACAGGATGTTAAGAAAATTATCGATTGATGTCTTTTTAAATGCAATGATATCGTTTAATTTTCGATACGTTTACGAAATAAAAACTATTTGGAGGATATTTTGTGATCATTTGAGCAATGCCTGATTGAAATTACGTGGAGGAAGGACATGAATGTATAATCAATCATACATTGATCAATCGGGGGATAATGTGATGTGATATTAATGGTTTTCCTAAATGTAAATGTCAACAAAAATCACATGACATAGGACGGTCTGATTCATGGCCGTTTGCCTTGTACACCATTGATGACATCGTTACGTGGTGAGGTTATGATGTAATGGTAACGCATAATTCAGTGCTGTATCAAGGACGAATATGCGTATAATTGTAGTTGGGTTACTCCTCCAAGCTGCATATAGTAACTGAGGAAGACAATGAGGACAATGAAAATAAAACGTCCATTATGCGAGCAGCTAAGGACGAAACACGAAGTATACCGTTCTACAAAGAGATGCATCAAGGCCAGCAGTGTATTCTGGACAAAAAGGACAGGTGAGCAATTGATCCAGTGGCGCCATGCCGTCGGTATTCTGCTATTAAATCCGCCCAGTCATGCTGGCATTAACATATGCAGCCTGGCTTCTATGGCATGTCGACCAATTTCTCATATGGCAGTTTATGTTCGACACCAAACGAGCAAATCGTGTTCGTGTGTACAACTGACGTCTGTATGGGCGCCATGGCTTAAACCGAAACATAATCAATGTATCACACGAACAAAGCACCTACTATTGTTAGTGCGGAATTCACTGACTGTAGAACTCACGTGAACAATGGGTCGAGCAAGTTTTATCACCGGTCTGGTTATCATTGCCATATCACAGGTCCGTCCTGAATGTCAAACATCCGGCGATCAAAGTGAGTAATCCACCAATAAGAATAAGTTGCCCTCGTCATTGCTAAACACATCGTATTTCATAATGATTTATGATGTCATGCTTGATTATTCCAATAATAGCGATACAAATAACTGATATTATTTTTGAAAATGCAGCTACTGTAGAAGAGATGATTAGTGCCCTTGATAGGTTTACTGATGAATACAACAAGGGTAATTATAACCGCCTTGCTGACTTCTATACGACTAATGCCACAATGACAACGGTTGATGTTGGGGAGATCAAAGGACGAAACGGTAAGTTGATGATTAGCTATTGATTCGCGCCATCGGATATTCCTCATGTCATATTATTATTTCGTTTTATTCATTCGAACACATTATGGGACATTAAAAACTACTTGATAGCGCCACTTATATCTTGATTTATGCAGCGATTAAAAAGTACTTTGAGACAACCTTCAACGAAAAAGAAGGACCTTCATTTTGGCCAGAAACGCTATGGTGCGTTGAGGTAATTGGAGTCAATGATCACTGGGGAGTCGCAAAAGCCCAATACCCATATGGGGATACCATGACTGCGTGAGCACATAGTGTTATATTTTGTGGCAATGATGGTGTCGATTCGTTTAAGCTTGAAATAATAACATTTGCAAATATATATATATATATATATATATATATATATATATATATATATATATATATATATATATATATATATATATATATATATATATATATATATATATATATATATATATATATATATATATATATATATATATATATATGTAAATATTTATAAAAATATATAAATATATTTATATATATATATATTGGTATATTTACATACTTATTCCGACTCGATGCTGTTTCAGGTCATTGATGGTTTTCACCGTCGAGAACGACGAATGGCGTATCCTTATCGATACAAATGCTGGTTTTCCATTGTAGTGAAACATCCCCGCCTTTTGATCAAGACTTCAGAGTTTGCTGCAATTATGTGCTGGTGTCTAAATAAAAACGTCTATCAGACAGACATGCAGCAAAAGTAATCTATCTGTACAGCTTATTGGGTAACTGCGTTTGCACCAAACTTAGATATACTTATAATCTCGTATGCATCACTTTGTAAAGATTTCCACAGACTGCTGTTCAGAATGTGTCCGTACCAAGCATTCTCATCTACGTGAGATACTAGAAATTACTTCTTTTACCCCGGGGCAGCTCCTAAGCAGAGAATCACTACATTAATTGGTCAGTGTGCTATATATTGAGTTTCAATGGCTAGATTGTCAAACATATGGCATGTTGATCTGATGTAAACGTCTGAAAAGAAGATGCCACAAAAAAGAAAGAGTTTGGCAGGGTTATGTATCAAGAAAATAACATTAATTTCCTCTTAGTTAGAAATATGACACACACACACACACCCACACCCACCCACACACACACACACACACGCAAACACACACACACATACAGATATGTATATACACACATATAAACATTTTAATATATAAATATATATATATATATATATATATATATATATATATATATATATATATATATATATATATATATATATATATATATTTAATATGTAGATAATAATACTATCACCAGCAAATCCATCATAGTTGACGAGAAGCACATACATGCGCGAATGCTCAAATAACTGCCCAAATCGCCGTGGTCTAATTCTTCCATCTGATGTCGTTGTATAATTTGACATTTCTCGTACCCTTTAATGAAGCTTTCTACGGTGTCCTGCAATTATGTGGGTTTTAATAAAAAGTAGATTCAGGTATTCTCTAAATCTCTTAAATGAATTTGTATGGTTTAATCGCATTCTATTCAATGGATTGCAATATGCCATGTCACGCAGGTATTCAATGGTACAGAATGACGAATAACACCTATAATGTAAGTGTTCAACAATAAAAGAGCGCGAAACCAATTAGTGAGTAGGTTATATAAAGGTGTGTGTCATGTGCTCGCTACATCGGCTGTTAAATAACATTGATCAATTAACATATCATTTCATTTGACTGAAATGCGCCGCGTTCAAATCAATGGTACATGCCCAAGTCCTACTATCCATCAATTAGATGAACATTGTCTCAATTGGAGTGATGCTAGGTGAATGGAATGATTGACAGGGGGTATAAGTCTCCTCTAGATAGTGCAGCGTTTCCATTCGACGCTATTTGTTAAGAAACTACTAAAAACACTAATAGAGATTAACAGTCAAAGTTTGTATGACGTCCTGTTCAAAGCAAAACAGCAAGTAATTTAATAAAATGTTTCAACTCTGTCGATAAAGCACCACGTGATTCCTAAAATACATACATCAAAATGACAACCTGTTGAAAATTATCCCTCTATTGGCTAATTTCAAATGCAAATTCATTTTCAATTCAATCAATTTGTCGAGACTTATTTCAATCCACACCGTGGCAGGAATGTAGTATAGTATATATATATATATATATATATATATATATATATATATATATATATATATATATAGATAGATATATATATAGATATAGATATATATATATATTATATATATATATATAGAGATATCTATATATATCTATATCTATATAGATATATATATATATATATATATATATAATATATATATATATATATATCTCTATATATATATCTATCTAGATATATATCTCTATCTCTATATCTCTATCTATATGATCTATATCTATATATATATATATATATATATATATATATCTAATATATATATACGTGTTCTCTGCGTGCTTCGTGGAATTCATCAGTCATCGGCCCAGCCGCAACCTACGTACATATATCATCATCAGGTTTCACTTTCCTGTATTCACCAAAAAATTGTGTTACTAGCTTCATCTGGTAAATTCAAAAGAAAACATTTATGTCCAGAATACCTGGACGAACATTTGCAAGACAGAAACACATTATCCTAGTGAACAAAAGTTGGCTCTCCTCATCTGATGGTGATTCCAAGACCAACCCAATGTCACAGTGTCTTTTGTCTTCTTAACATCAACACACTTGACCTGATAAGTTAGGTCATATTGCACCATTTTTTTCATGCAAGACGAGTTTACCAAGCGAGCTGACTTCATCATGTTTTTGTTGAAATCCAAACCCTACTAGAATACATCGTGTAGAATGCATGGTCTGCACCATGTAACAAATTACACTGAATGCCTATTAACATTCAGGAATTCTGATCATGCTAGCCACGCCGATACTATTGTCTATATATAGCCCACGCCTAGCTATGTGGAAGCATAGCTAACGCCGCGATGAGGGGGAACCTATTTGAAAGTGTCGCTTGACCCTCTCTCAGATGTAATTCCAACTGCTCCCCTTCCTCTACAGGGGCACTTGCTCCCTAAATTTGACTTTATGTCTCTAAATTATAACCCTTAGAGGACTGACTGGCCGTTCGACAAAGTGACTTCAATTAAACCCATGTATCTATAGCATGATAACAGTATTCATGGTCGCCTCAAAATAACTTTCTCAACCAAGTTGTATTTACACCAATATACCATATATCAATGTACAATACTTCGCCATCATATCATAGAAGTTATCTGCTTGCTGCGTTGGAAGTGGACAAAGTTGATGTCGGCATGGTAACGGTAGATGGTACGGGCATTTGACCCAACAAAGCATCTGAGTTCATAGTAATCTGCCTAGACATGATGATTGAAGCAGATCTGTGGCACCATATATCTGCTAGATATGTACTCAGGTAACAGTTACATGACAATCTCATGAAATCAAATGACAGGCACCGGAAGGTCACTTCTGTTAAGCACAGCTGCTGCCATCTTAGAGCGGAATGGCCTTGAATTACGTAATTTTCTGTGCCAGCACAAGCCACAGAGCCGTAAGTACTGACGAAGCTTAGAATAGATGGCTTATGAATATATTTATCAAGAAACTCAATCTGGCATCGTAGCAAGTTTTAAGTCATCAGAGGAAAAAGAGAGTTGGTAAGAACGCAATACATCTTACCCCCTAAACTGACGTCAAATAAGGTAACCATGTCCGGCCCTTGTTGACGCACCAATAACCCGGTATTAAAGGCAGCTGACTGTCACATGCCCACATTAACATGCTTTAGACCTTCATTATAGTGAACTTTGATCCAGTAAATGTTTTCATGCCAGCGTACGATTGATATCAGTCATCAAATACGCACTCACTCACGTCTTCGTCCGATAACATACGGGTTTGAATCATCAGGGATTACGCATTATATATAACGTATCGTTAGTAGGAAGCTGAAAGTTACCTGAATTGCGTTATGAACGATGGTTATTGATTAGAAAGCAATAGCAATAACAAACTAATCTATACATGAATGCAAAGGATGATAAACAACACCTATTATTTAGGTGCTCAACAGCAAAGGAGTGTGAAGCCCACTAATCATGAGATGCATACAAGTTTATAAAACGTATTACGGGCTGTGTCAATTGACTGTTAAAAACCATTGATCAATTGACTTATCCTATATCAATTTCATAAGTAACGACTAGTTACCTCGAATACTGAAATATATCCTGGCCCGGATGTTCCCGTTAAGTTATGTGCCTCTATCTTGGAATGTACCTAACCGACGTTTCTATGTTTTCGTCTTGGGCTTAAGTAGAGTGGTGTTCGCATCTCAGTCTGGTGTATGTCAATTTTATAAATCTTATTTATCACCTTATCGGTATTATCTCGTTGTTGGTGACTGCCGTGAATATCATGTACATTCATTAAAACTTTTAATCATCTCGATCAACAAAGTCGTC
>CM067352.1:45317901-45394334 GCA_034190875.2 Urechis unicinctus
TTATCACCAAGTGATAGCAATTAATTTTCTAAACCTTTATTACTACCCACATCGAGCTAAATTTTATCCACCATTTTTCTTTCCTGGTGATATAATGTAACTTTTAGTATCTGCAAGGTCTGTTTGCCATGTGTATTCCAGGTCGACTGCGCTTAATCTTGAAGAATGCAAAAGCCTGCAGCACTGACATAGGATTTCAGAGACGTTAAAATAGTGTTAATGCAGATTTTTAACAAGATGTACTTTGAAAAACAGCAAAAGGGCATGATGAACGCAATAAACTCGCTAGCAATTGAAAATTGTTTCGTCGTCCAACTCATGGTTTCATGACGTATTAAAATTGATACATTCTTCAAAACTAGGCGGTGCGAAGGTATCCGCCTTATGGATCTATGACAATAATAGGCCAACTGATATCCTGTCTAGCTGTGGTTCGACTCGTGTTGTGGCAGATGGAACTTAGTTGTCAGTGTATAGTGAGGCTTTTTCAAAAGTAAAGCAGTATAATTGATATGTGAAACACATCGGAAGTACTAGCCAGAGTTGCTGTTAATTATCCGAATTAAGATGTTGTAAGACAGAAAACAGAACTGCAACGTGAACGTCATGTATATAGCAAATCAAATCGCACTGACTTCCGCAAAGCATACTTTTACAATCAGAGCAGTTTTTATGCTCGCTTTGTCGGAAAAATCGCAAAATTTTAAAATAAAGATTCTTGTTTTTTTTAAATGTTTTGGGAAAAGGGTATAGTATCACCTAAATTATCCCTGCGTTTGCATTTTTTAAAATGGTTTTTTTATTTTACATGCACGGGAAAGAAACCATCACATACTATTTGAGCTTTTTATAAACACATACTGACTAGGATTTAGGCGCTCACATGCCCCCGGCGAAGCCATGGTGTGGGCAATTCCTTGAGAGCACGATAATCAGACCCGATCTTTATTGCACATCAGTGGGATTATTAATAAGATAAGGGTTTGGCCAGCGGTTCAAATCACGGCAAATATTACCCTTGCAAACACGATGTGTGAAATATATTCTGTATTTTGGTAATCATCTCTGCCAAAAGGTTATAGCGATATTAGAACAGCCATCAATGTTATTGCATCATAAATAGTGAAGCGTCCATTCATCTAATGATATTATACCTCTGATAAAAGATGAAAATACCATAATTTAATCATCGATGCACATCGAGATAATCATGAGCATAAAATTTGAGGAGCACAAATTTGGAATTATGCAGCCAGTTTAAATAAAGCCAAAATCAACCGCTAACGATGGAAATATATAATTTGTATACGCCATTCAGATACAGGTTTTTCTTTTTTTTTATCCCGATCGCCAATCGTGCATTATCTCCACAAGCTATCGCATCCTCCTCCCCCAATTTTTCCACAACAGACCTGAGCGTAAAGCAATTGGAAGAAAATCCCTCGAAAAGGAAGATTAAGGGAAAGTAATTGTTCATGCTGATACATAGGTAAGACAGCAACCGGGTGCGAATAGAGCAACTAGAACGTGATGTTTTGTTAAAATATTTAGCAATTACATTGGATTAGTGCTATGTCATAATGCACAGAACCATGCAAGCTTAAGTCATGACGGGCAAATGGACATAATCCGTTGAGGAATCATCTTTTGGGTACGTTGAATGGTTATGCGGTATTGTAAAAACCAATTTATGAAGAAAAATCGATTTGGGCCTTGTTCTATGATGCACTGGTAAGACAGGTAGGCATTGCAATACATGTTCGGCTCTCTCTGGTGTTAAGTCAATTTACATCGAACGATTCAAAGGCCAATATAACGAATACGGTTAATGACTTTTAGTGACCTTAGCGTCAATTGTGACTTAATGTCATGGAAAGATTTGAAGCATTAATATGTAACAAGTCATATAAGAGAAGGATAGAGTGAGACTGTAATGTTTGTAGTAGGCTACTTTTCTCGATTAAGGTAATGCTTCGGATTCATGATATGATTCGAAGTGAAACTGGTCAGTCCTTTCCTCTTCTACATTTAATGTCTACACTTCCGTCTCGTTATTACTTTACTGGCTATTTATAACTAACTCTCCCATTCCATCCTTCTATCGTCATTTATCTTGCACAAAAACAACAGGAGCCGTCATTGATTACAAAAAAGCATTTGATGACGAATATCGGTGTTTTTATAAAAATTCATACTTTACACGACTAATTGGTTGGCTTTTTCACATCTTTTTAGAGCATGTTTTGTGAGTGACGCATAATGGAATGGGGCACGCTACTAATGTGTGCAATTAGCGTTTTCGTGCGTATTTTTTTTTTCAACACATACGCATTCAATTTATTTGCGCGTGATTTCTTTCACTGGTTTTTTAAATCAATGCGTCGGATTTAGTTACATTGAGTATGCATGTAGGCCCGTCAAAACAGGACCTAAATGGCGTTCGTTCGTATCAGTTGTAAATGGAAACTGTTGTGATCTAGTAGTGTGATATGCGATCAATTACTCTGTACATTATGTCTTCCCCACAATTTGTGTTTAGATTATTATTATTACATTTTCGTTCCTTCCCTCATTTGAATCGCTCTTGATTTGTGCCTGTTGGCATTCTTGGTGGGTCTGTCTTGGGGGCTCACTCGCATTCAATCCCGCCATGACACTGACTGAGGAAAAGAGCGATGAATTGTGGTACATCGCTCGGTACTGCATTACTGGTGGAGCGTGGTGATGCGAGCGGATACTGAGGTGATGGAAGGGGTGAATGACAAGTCCTGATATTTTCAATATTGATTTGATTTGGTCACACTTAAGCGACGTTATATGGCAATGTGTAGCAGATATCATTCGCATCTCTTAACATATCGGCAGGTGAAATAAACCACAATTTCCCTATCTACGGCATAGTTCAAATATTAACGAAAACACCAACACATATCTAGCCCTGGCGCACCTCGTGGCGATATTGATGAATTGAAGTGGTTGTCAAAGTTAATGTACGAACACATGCAATGGGATCTTTGTCGAGTAGTGACCAAGTCACCGGAATAATGGGACTTGTATGTTTCCTGCACCCAATTTACAAATTGGGCGCATTGAATTGGGAAACTACAATTTCTATGAAATACTTTGTGCTACATACAATTGTAGCGATCGTAATCAACAATAAGATAACATAATATGTTGATTGATCAGCCTACAATCAAAATGCTCTAAGTTTATTCCTTCATAAGAACATAATCTTAATAGAAAGTCATAATTTTAATTTCAATTCTCTATTGAATCATCTGTATTATGGCGTATTTTATTTATGGCTTGTAATTTGCAGATATTTACATTCCAATATCTACGACATGCAACAGCAAACAACACGCTCGACTCCGCTCTAAAAAAATCTGGCATACACATATGCATGATGTTGCTATGCATTTCAAGCTCAAGTGCAAGTGATATGGATCACAGTAAACCATAAGACCAGAATACTTACTATATGCATGATCAGTATAGAAGAGGACACAAGCCGACACAATCTGCATTGTGTGCGGATCGTGTAGGTATCGTGGTGTAAGTCAGCTCATATAAGAAACAAGTGAACAGCAAACGAAATGTGATCAAATCGGTTGGTTAATAATTACTAGTGGCGTTGCTGTGTTTCACTTCCCGTTATCTAATAATGATAAGAAATGCGGGCAGTAAGAATTTGGGGCCGTTCGGGGAATTATATAGGCAATTGTGCCAATTTGTGTGATAGAATTGGTGTTGATGAGCAGGTGTTTGTGTTTGTCGATGAAGACTACGATGCTCAATCTGGATGAGTGGACAAGAGACCGTAATATATTGCTTGCATTAGAATAACTCATCTGCGAAGATAACCATTGAAACTTGTTTGGTTTGACCGAATAACAAACCAAAGCAACTCTTTGTGTTTTGTTGCTTATGCTGAATAATGCATATAATGAGGTCCTACCTTAGTGTCCCCTGACGGTCCATTAAATCACAGCTGTCAATTGTTTTGAGCGTAAATGTGCCTGGTTGCAAATGACCGCCTCTTTTGTGGCAGGGGTAAAAGTGGGCTTGAGCCCCTAAGTGTCACAATTCTCATTCTGAACGAGCGTCATATTTAAGATCAGTATATAATAGTATTTAAATAATATACTGATGCCAAAAACAGTTATGAGATGGATAAAATACACAATGAGCTCAGAAAACCGAAATAGTGAATCCAGTATACAAACTGTCGCCAAAGAGCTAGCTGTATTTTACTAATAGAACGGCAGTTACACAAAACTAACCCCAATTGAGAGTGGCTTGCCCTCTTTAGAAATACGATACGATTATTGTACAATTGACTCGACAGCAGCAAATCAATCGTCGTAGGAAAATAAATCGCCTATATCTTGATCCTAACCAAATCATGTACTGATTCATAGGAAACAAATGCATTACGGCTAATATTGTGGCAAACGAATCAAGGCTTTGTCGATATTTGGCAGTTTTAAACTACATGCCATTAGTATACGGAGGCTCAATGAAATTTAGATACTGATGCGTATATAGCCCCTCCACGTGTATATTAAGTCACGGGCGCGCCGACCGCTGAGATAAAAAAAAATAATAGCGATACCTTTAAGTGTTAGCAGCAGTCAATAGATGCTGTCTCTAACCTTTCACGAATCGCTTACAGCGGATTTTAACCATCGTACCCTATCAAAACCAGGATTGATGCTAGGTACGTATCAATACAGTTAACCAGAAACCAACATTGTTATAACATCATGCCAAATAAAGCCAATGTGAAACTCTCGATCTATCGTAGTTTCGCTATACTCATGCACTCATATGACGCGGCGGTAGATATATTGAACGATATCTTAAATCCACTCTAAGCCGCTCAATGTGAAATTAAGCTCTACACGATTATATGAGAAGGAAGCTAGCTAACTTGGGGCCGAATGTTCGAGAAACGGTGGATGAAGTAAATTTTGGACGCATTCGTACAAGCTAGATAAGGTCTCTATGTAACGTTGTATAAGCTTGCTGAATAAATGAACACAACGCGCTTGTAAAAACACAATGTCGAGTTGAAAAGTTAACATTGATATATAATGATGTTTTCGTCATTTTCGCAATTCACACCAGCTGTCTGTAATGTAATTGAAGCTAAATAGAATTCTAAAGAGAGAGTTAACACCAATAACTCAATGGGCTTTGTTTAAGGATCCCTAAAAAACTGGTTCCATGAGGTATATTGAAGTTTGCATGAGTGTGCTGTGTTGCTAAGTCCCGTACCCTTAACAATCTAGTGTGTTTATAATTGCCGTGTCATTTGGAATTACGTTGAATATAAACAGTTGTCATTTAGTTAGCTTGTTTGGACGTTACTTACGAAATCAAATTTATTGTGAGAAAACGGCAGCAATCGGTTACACCCCTTCCAATCATCTTCCACTATTATCAACATTGCAGTCGTATATTGCCCTTGCATTATTCCAGTATCTGTTCCTGTCGAATAGTAAGCAATGTTGCGTCTTGTGATACTCTTGCAACAAAGCTCATTATATTGTCAAATAATTCATTAGTACACAGGAGGTAGACCGTATTTTACATCAACTTTGATGCACAGCATTGGGTATTTTAATACCAATACTAGAAAGTGGCACATTCGCTAAAATGATAAGAAAGCATTGGTCCTTATCTATCACCATACGAATACCCATGATAGCCTGCTGGGCTTGACTTCATATATATATCATGTCATCATATTGGTATTTGCCGCAAAATTTTTATGTTTCCCACATTATTTTAATACCCAGTAGTGATATCTGGTTAGCAAGGTGCATTCTGTAAGAATAATTGACCTAATATTATATAACCAACCGCGTTGGCAAGCACTGGTCTATTATGATAGACTACTGCATAAGACACGTACTCACATCATGAAACGCCTCTTATTTCTAGCGTTTGAGACTAGGCCTGAAAGTCGTGTGGAGCCTATGATATGTAGAGACTTTCAAACCGCCAAGACCATTAGTTGTGTGTAAAGCTGATTCGATTTGATTTATGTCAACTACGCAAATGCCTTGAGGTCAAATACACCACACACCAGTATGACTAAACGAGTCCTATAATGATACACATATATATATATCTCGATATATCAGGTTTTCACACTTTGGAATCGGCCCTACAACCCGTGGATCGAAAGGAGAAGCAATTTACCACTAAGTCACGTTAACTGTCAAATCGCACTTTATGGATTTCGCGTTATGAAAAGAATTAGGAGCGTGACCCCACCAAACAATTGAGAAAAACATCCATCAAGCGCTTATCACCTCATATTTGTATCTTGCAAATAAATACCTTGCCTATCACATTGCCGCTTGGAGATAATCCATGACTACTGGAACTTTGTAAAGTGGCCAAGATATACCCACCAAGGCCAAGTTGTGGTGAATTGCACGCAAGATGAGCTGCGATGAGCTGCGCGAAAACGTATTGCGCTTTTTAACAAGCAGCTTCCACCCGAATCGGGTTGTGCGACAGCAAAATGATAAAATGATCATCGTACCTTGATTCCATGGCCAACAAATTTCTCAGATATCTAGCTTTGAACCAATCTATGTTTGCTGTACTCTCACGGACTTGCTATACTTCATATTTGGGCAATGTATTATCAGTTCCAATTGCATTAGAAAGTAACAATATTGAAGCAACGGACCAGCAATTGTGACACTGCATACGGGTGTATGATGAGCTCTTCAGCATAGGATCGAAAGGGCTTCTGCTACCTACTTGACACGTGTCAACGATAAACAAAAGAAATCTGAGCTCCTATGTCTACTAAGGAGTATTTGTGCGTCGATCATATGGGTTTTTACGATTTATGACCGACAACCCGATGATCAGCAAATCAATATCCTCCCGTTAATGCTGATTTTTATCCGCTAAATGGTCAGTGGGCTGCTGTAAAGTCCGCCCCCAAGACATAACTATCAGTCTTACATTTAATGCAGACCTAGATCTAGACATGACGGCGAGTGAAGGAACATCAATGCAGAGACACTTTTTCTTAAGAGCCTAATCTTCTTTATATCAGCCTGCCTTGTTCTAACGAGAATAATCACACCATCAACGGAAGCAGTCATTATAAATTCTATGGACTGTCTTAACAAAAGCGACAGCCTACATGAAGATATAGTAACCTGTTGACGTGGATTGGGTGGACCCTGTGGCGGCAACGGTGGCTCCTATATCTAAGGTATGACCTACTAGAAAAG
This sequence comes from Urechis unicinctus, assembly GCA_034190875.2. Taxonomy (NCBI): domain Eukaryota; kingdom Metazoa; phylum Annelida; class Polychaeta; order Xenopneusta; family Urechidae; genus Urechis; species Urechis unicinctus. The sequence continues at coordinate 45,325,173 of CM067352.1, forward strand.
ACAAGCAAAGTCTTGCCCTTAGCTGTCAATTAATGCATACAATGAATGACTGCAGTCATACAACGATGAATTTAAAAGTGCTGCATAATTACACCGACTAATAATCATTATATTGTTCGATATGAATTCCAACATCATGGACTACACAGATAACAAGAGGACGCGCAGCCAAATAGCTCTTTGATCCCGTAGGACATACAGATACTACAAGGCTCTGTTGGGTTTCTGGCGCCGCCGACTGTAGCCTCCCCGCTGTAGTCACCGTCGGCATCTGAAGCGTAGTATTTTGTTTGTGTTACTTGCAAGGTTATCTCAAATCAAAGACAGCAGATAAATTACTGTTAGAGTCTTGCAAGTCGCGGTGTTCTCCAGCAGTGACTAGTTATATGCGCATTAGAAGTCTGATTATGCACTGATCTCAAAATGCACTGATCTCAAAATGCAGTGTACGCTTGGTATGTAAGGAGCCGGCCTTGATGAGCGCTTATATGGTGGCATGTCAACACGAACTTCTGAAAGGAAGAGACGAAAAATCGCATGGTTGACTTTATTCCGGCTTCCACAACGGCATAGTCAACTGCAAACACTTTCTGCGTGGTTTTAGGAGGAGAGATAACGCTGAGGTGAGGAAGAGGAGTGCGATGAGTGATTTGTGGAGGGATCAGGGATTAGAGCCGTGTTGACGAAAGAGGCTGGTTTCTGACGACAAGCATCCAAGTGCCTGTGATGCCTCTGATGGGTATAAATCTTTGAAGTGATATATACCTGTAAATTAATCTATCACATTGTGCTCATGTAAGTGCTTGCCGTAGCATATTTAACATCCTATGAACTGTTAGTGTTTTCTTACTGAACCCAAGACCTATCATAGCTGTTTGTTGACACTTTTAGTGCCAAATGCTGGGTAATTCTTCCATGTTGATATCTTAAGGCGCTGTGTCGTTTGTGATATCGCTGCTGTTGGAGCGGAGTGGGAGGGGATGGGGGGCAAAGCAAACCGCAACATGTGGACGCAACACAACTCTTTAGGTTGTGGTAAAAATGATCCTCTGTGCTTTTAAATTAAATATATGTTGTTACTCAACATGAACAAGAACCCCTACAAATCATGCGATTGGTCGGTCATTGAACGATAATCTTAAAAAAAACAATTTAAGTTGAGTTAATTTTAACTAATTTATTTAAATTGTCTCCCTTGGAATATGTAAATATATCTAATGAGTGATGACTGTGATACCTATCTGCCAATATGACAAAACCCAGACAACATTTTAGTCAAGCTGCAGCATGATATCAATTAACATTGCATCATATCCAATTGATTAATTTATCTTTTGTTGATATCCAAAAAGCATATTAACCAACGGTATGCCATCAGATATTTCATTATGGGAGTGCTTAAACCCCTCTCGTCAACTAGGGTACCGACGCGTGCGGAGACACGAGCCAAAGAATATTCACACCCAGCACAGCACTATTCTACACTTCATCGATTAGGTATCCCATCACTTAATTGTACACCCAATTGATTCACTATATCGCTTCCTTGAGATCAATTCACGAACTTGAAATTAATTTGGAAGATGGCATTTGGCATTGCTCAGCTATATTCCCTATGATTTCCTATGAGGAAATATTCAGCCCCATGTTGTTTACCCCCCGGGAAGTTAGACACCATCTACGGTTCATATGCGACCGTCAGTGGCATTTTGTTAAGGTTCGGGGTGGTATCACGCTATACGGAGCACGATGAAATGTGTGATGCAGTTAGTTTTCTCGTACCCGATAACTTGTCTGAAGGTTCATAACCTGTCATTTTCATCTTATCTCAAAGGTTACTATCATTGTTACAGAAACACAAATGGAGAGTGACGGTTCGTTAGTCACTTCATTCTCCGTCTACGCGAGTAATGGTACGCCACATATTTTTGTTGTAACTCCAATCAAAGTTGCTTAATATATTATGTTGGCATTCCCACTGCACCATGGATTTTGATTCAGGCACAAAGAGTCCTCATATAGAGGTCCAAATGGAGGAGGACACTGCCGCATATGAGGAGGTAACTGCTGCGGAGCATTCCCTCTACCTCAACAAGGCATATCTCGAATCAGGGATTCACAGCACGTGAGGCGTTACTCTGCTTTTCATGTGCTGGTATATTTAGCAGCTGTTATTTGGATAGACCACATTGTTTCTGGGTAACCTTACTAACATGTATGTTACAGTGCAAAAGCTGAAATTGATAAAGTCTTTAAATTGTATCAATCCACGCTGAGCAATGGAAGTCCTGAAGTTCGCGTCATAGGCGAGTACGCCCAGTCCTTCAGCGCGCAAGTCAGTACTTAATCGCATCTGTAGAGAACATTATACATCATAAGTGGGTGTAACATTGTCAACGTGGTGTTGTTAATAATGGACCTATGTCGCTTTCGTAATGCAAGCATATCTGTGGTGCAAGGTACATTCAAAATTCAGGTGGAATGTTTCAGACAAAAATCGTGGCTCAACGAGCCATAAAGAACGTGTACAGGAACCCTCAGACATCTGTGATGCAAGTGCGTACATTCCATTGTTAAGGTTCAGTTGCCTTAATTGTTATCTGCCGCTCGCCTTTTTTTTGAGCATTTCTATTGAGGACGCTTTGACATTGCTCTTTTGCATTTTCAGTCAGGTATGATGCTTTTTATGGCGTTGCTGGTTGGTTTACTTTACCTGCAGTTGGATAACAGTCTCCAATCAGGAATTCAAAACAGGTATTGTAGAAACAGGTATTCTAGAAGCACAGTCGGCGTACCTCGTCGCGCATATTTTGTTGTGTACTGTATATGATGATCATCAATGATCTGATTGTTTGTTCAATGAAACTTTCGGTTGTTTGCAACAGGGCAGGTGCTCTCTTCTTTACCACGATGAATATGGTGTTCAGTTCAATGTCGGGTATTGCCGTCTTCATCGAAGAGCGAGCTATATTTGTGTGAGTAGTAACTGTAAATGAAATATTTCTTGCTACGTGATTTTTGCGTGTGCTGAGATAGCGATAATGTTCATGGGATGCCTCTGACACCGGAATGAGTAGCGTGTGATTAAACCTGAAAATTCATGGAGTTGAAAATATCCTACTTATTTATCCAGTTACCGCATCCGAGCTCTGTTTCAGGCATGAGAACGTCAGTGGCTTCTATCGCGTGTCCTCTTATTTCGTGGCCAAGGTTCTTTGTGACATGTTGCCCTTGCGATTTTTTCCTGTCACAATCTATTCCGTCATTTCATACGTTATGATAGGTAATATGGTTACATTAATTAAAAGAATATTTTAGCTGCTATTAAATGTGAATTGCCCATGTGCTGAATGTAACGATGCTAAATCAACGCTGCACTGGTCACAAATCGATTGTACTATTGATCTTCATAAGTATAATTTTGCGTAAATTGTATTAACGCCTCTATGGACATATTATAAGAATGTAAGCTGACCTCATCAAACATGTACATTACACATTATTGTGCACATATTGGCAGGTTACCAACTGTCCGTTGAGAAGTTCTTCATATATTATCTCACCTTATTCATGTCGACCTTCGTCGGGGCCTCGATAGCCTTCATGGCCAGCGGATTTTCACCAATATATGCTGTGGCCAATATGGGAGGAATGCTGATAATTCTGCTGATGATAGTAAGGCATTAATTTTTGCTTATCTCAAGTCCATTGTGTGACTCTGAGGCATATTCCTCAAATATGCAGTGCATGTTTGCTGCAGATATTTGGTGGTTTACTTTTAAACGTGGACACATTGGGATCCTGGATATCTTGGATGAAATATCTAAGTTTGTTTCGGTATACTGTGAACGTTAGTACATTTTTATCTAAAAGCGCATGATAATGCTACACAAAATGTCCGATATTCATATATCTTGTTCACATTGTAGTGGCTGGTATATACATGATAGTCGTGTAATAAGCCTTTTTATTTGGCTATAGGCATTGTATATCAATGAGCTGAAAGATATGGAGTTCTGTGGCCCAGAAATCAATGGGACTGCGATATGGTGAGAGTTTTTTTCTAATGTTTACAATTTATCACTCCCACATATAGTTACCGATATCCTAAAGACTACCATGACGATCATACAGCATAATGTAACTTGTTATAATTGACTTAGTCTCAATTACGCGTATATACAATTTTCAAGCATGTGTACATGTACCATAGAAACACCTTAACTATGTTTTTTTCGTTCCCAATCACACTCGTTGTCCATGTATGTAATTAGCTCACCGGAAGCTGGCAACGCCTACCTCATCAACCAAGGCATTCCCTATACTTCAAGTTGGGATCTGTGGATAAACCACGTGGCCCTCGCAAGCATGATAGTATTCTTCCTCCTCATGGCCTACATCATGCTGAGAATTATGAAAAAACTAAAATAGCACACATCCTTCAAATGGTAATACTATAGCATTCATAATCTAGTTAAAATCATGTTTTAATTTGTAGTTGATCGAGAGATGATATTCATTTTATTTGTTGTACCTCATTATTATCAAGCTGGCCAAAAGGTGGCTTAAATATTGTGCGTTAAATAGTTGTAACTGTTCTTAATTCCACGCTATGCAATGACAGATTGTAAAGCAAATCTTAATGGATCCTTTCATTATTTTTCTACCGTTTGTGCTACCAATCATTGATACCTCGTGGTACGACTCGATACATGAGTAAGTTAGACACGTATGAATGTTGATGACATGTAATCTCCAAATGCATTAAGATGAATCTGTCGCAGTTTATTATTCATTTTACTTGCTCTGTCTGAGTTTTGCATTTGTTATCTTTCTGCTATTCACGCCATTGATACGGTGTTGTAAGCGACTGCCGTTTTGGCATATCAGGAAAGGAGTTGAGCAGGTCCAAAAAAATTGTATAAATGTGTATATATATATATATATATATATATATATATATATATATATATATATATATATATATATATATATATATATATATATATATATAGATATATATATATATATATCTATGGATGTAAGTAATATATATATATATATATATAGATATATATATCTATATATATCTATATATATATATCTCTCTATATATATATCTATCTCTATATATATATATATATATATATATATATATATATATATATACATTCGGTCAGAGCTGGTGTATAAGTTCAAAATCTTGTCGTACACGTTATCATCCATGATGGATTTGTCTCCGAGGTGGAATGATCGTTTATACCCTGACCAGGACCAATCCAACAAAACATCAACACGCGCACAACGTGGAAATTACCTTCCGACTTGAACTCACAACACATGTGTCGCCCGCTCAGTTTCAGGCAACGAAACCCTCTAAAAGTGTGATATGTGCACAACAGCATACTTCATAATCCTCGTATTATCCTCTAACCTCACAAGGAAAACGAGAAACGAAGGCCGGTGATTACATACGCTCCATTGAGCTTACAAAAGTCTAAGCATCCCGCTGTGATAAGCTGGAGCAATGAAAAAGGTTGCAGCTGATATGCGAGATTACAAACGTAAGGATGGCGAACAAGCAATATAGAATCATATAACGCAAAATTGAGGAAGATAAATGAGAGATGTCCTGGAAGGCCTGTTTGTATAGGGTGAATGCCGAGTAAAAGAGAAACAGCAAGAAGGTAAAATCTACAAAAGCCGTGAAGTACGAGAATAAATGTTTAGAAAATGTGTTGTTGGGGAGAAGCCAAACTTCCGAGCGCTGAGCCGCGCACATAGATAGCGAATCGGCGCTTGTGAGCGGTTTGGCCTTCTTCTGTTTACTATCATATATCTAATTTGCCGATTAATGCACTAATAGAGGTGGAATAAACGATATACCGTAAATATGGTGTTCGTAAGCTTCACATATCAATGTACCCAGTTCATATCGAAGGAGATCTCTTTGTATTTCCAATATTCTGCGGGTGCTTGTCAACATAAAAATTCTATATTTATTGTGAAAGTACCATTGGCAATTGGCAGGAATACTAACAGGTTGTGTCACACCGAAGTGACCAAATGGATTTACCCCACCAAGTGTTCTTAGTTCACACTTAAATGTCCACATCAGAATGCATAGTCTCAAAGTGGCTTTAGAGTGCAGATGTACCCAACAGGAAATGATGTCGTTTTCATGACTGTGATTTGTGTTGCAGCATGTAATGCTCACATTATACATACATTTTGTGTTGTTACTCTCCTTAATGCCTCAGTAATGGCATTTTAACTACGATTTTCTACGCTCAGTGCACTCAGAAAGATAAGATACATTGAAATTATTGCCTCTACTCAACAAGCGTCTTAGTACTATGCACAGACAGGGAATCCAGACTTTAGTGCAGTGAACACCGCGATAGAGTCATCAACGAGATCTCCAAGCTGGAAGACCGAATCCACCACCAGCTTCCATGATGTCAACTACACGGTTAAGACGAGGATGCCAGGCCAGCGATTTTTCACGCAACAAATGCAGATCTTTACCGGTATCCAGTATTTTGCATTAACTAACTTAGGCAATAGGTTGAATTTTATAGTGACCCAGAATCGAAAAGATCACAAACTTTATTTACTCCTTTATAATCACACTCTTTCATTAACTCATTTACTAACGCACTACATAATCACGCCCTCGCTAACCCACAAACTAACCAATTACCAAACTAATTAAATAACTAACTAGCTACCTAATTAACTCACAAACTAACTTACTAACTAACCCACCCTGTATATCATTTTATTTAAGGACAGAGGGCCACATGCAAGATTAGTTTTTAACTAAACGTGTTACCCTCTACAAATAAAGACTCTTATCTTACCTCTGACGGGCCAGTTCTTGTTGGCTGGATAACTGGGTATATCTTTTGAACTGCTTCCTTTTAGTGCCACACCGACCGAGCAGGAGCCATCGACCTGGCTGTCACTGTTGAGGAGGTGCAGGTGCTGCCCTTATCACTTTGCCTTTGGCTCCCCTGTGGCTCGACACTGTCACAGATGAGCTCCCGTTTGTGTTGGGGTGGTGGTGGTGGTGGCGGTGGTGGTGGTGGCGGTGGTGGTGGTGGTGGTGGTGGTGATGATGATGGTGGTGGTTGTGATGGTGGTGGTGGTGGTGGTGGTTGTGGTGGTGGTTGTGGTGGTTGTGGTGGTGGTGGAGGGTGTTGAGGCTGAGGCTTCAATCTGGTCCAAATCCACCTCTACATCTACCTGCCCACTCTTTGTCACCTGGGTAAGGATGCTTTAACAAAATGTAGTCAGTGCCTTCACCTTCTTTTCCATCTCTTGGGCCAGATTTTCCCATGGCTTTTTCTTTTTAGAGACCAATGTGTGGTCTGTCCGCCTGTTGCTGTAGATGAAGTCATTCCTCTCAAAGAACAGGGCCACATCATCTTGTTCTTTATCTTGGAGAGAGACCCTGGCCTTTTCGCTCCTGGACTGGGAAGAAGCTGCTAGTTCATCAGCACCAACATCACCAGCAACTGCATAAGCAGCCACTGATTCTGCCACATCTTTCTCCACTTCGGGAGCTGGTTCATATGCAGGTGGAGGGGTAGTTACTATGCGGGGGCTGCATGCTTCTCCCTCCTCCCAGTTTCCCTTGATATTCTTCCCTCTGTCCTTGCCTTGCCTACAACTTTTCTTGGCATCTTGCTGATTCTTGTATTTCGGTTGTTATATGACATAATCGTCAGCAGCTTATGAACTGATATCAATGTTTAATTCCTTATCGTAGCTGATTCGTATGCTATCGTGAATTCGTAGATAGTAGATCGAGTTAAGAATGCCTACGAATGCTTACAAATCAAGTACGATTCAGCTACGATGCCTATGAATGCACCGCGAGTTTGTTACGATTGTTTGGAATCGGGAGTTCGTGGCCATAATTTTGAACAGCTCAAAACTTTTGCTCAGGAATTGCAAGAACTGACTTAGAATATATACGAATCACGAACTGATTATGATTCAACTACGAATCCTAAGATGTATCAATTCGTGAGATTCGTGGTCTGTGGGGAACAGTAATATAGCAGCTGCATTATGAAAGCCCCGACGATTTGACGTGGAGAGGTTAAATGCGAGTCTCCATGTTTGTCACATCGATGTGTCACAACATAAGTTCGCCTTACACGTTCCATAATTACTGGTCAGAGCAACTGCACCCTCTTTAAAATCACCAGCAGCAAAGTTCGTCGATGCAGTTGAACATTAGCGTAACTGATAAATGACTAAAAGTCGATTAAGTAATTTATCAAATAACATACGAATCAACAAAGCAACCAACCAACTATCCAACTAACTGTTGTAGCGGACGTTACGGCATTTACCGTCGCCACAAAGTGACGGATTTGCTGTTGATGGTCAAATAGATCACTCGGCCAAGGGTTTATAGCCATGCAAATCAAAGGCGGCTATAAAGATAACTGTAATACCTGCGTGACATACCTGCGTGACATACCGCTGCTCATGTCATGCATCTATAGAATACAAACTTGGAGCAAAACATGTATGCTAATGTCCATGTTAATAACATGTATAAAGCGTGGCTGAATCAGAAGAGATTGAAATAAAAGCCAACGTAAGAAGTTTTGTAGCCAGTGCAAGCAATAAAATGATGTCTTTTTAAGATTACTTACATTCATTTGCGTCGCGAATCGCAATACCAATGTGGGAAAAGCATCACCAATCTGATGCATAAGAATCATTACTTCCATGGCCGCAACGCGTCAGATAACCTTAAATGATTCCCAACCAAAACGGATTGACCTGGTGCTGAGTGTCAACAATGTTCAAAGGAATCCTTATATTGAAGACACTGACAATCTTGCTGGCACACAGTCTCTCCAACGAATGCTCATGTTTTATTGAGCCAGTTTCTAGTACTAAACGTGATATAGAGAGCGAAACTTGGTGCACCGATGTTCAGTCGGTAGAAAATACTGATACCAAGTACTTATTCATTCAATAAACACCATTCAAACATGCATGTGTTAGCAGTATGTAATAAAGCTATAAAAGAACTGTGAAGAAATTATTACGTTCGAAAATTCGGGTGAAGCCAATTATACTCTAAATTGAATCTTACATCCTCGTTGTTCCATGAGAGCTACAGTGCAGTGTGAGTTGCACAGTGTGATTTCAAATACAGAAAGTTGCTTTCTCTATATTCAACGAATACATTGACTTGACATGTGCCTTTGCGTGTCAAAAGCATCCCGCAAGGAATAATCTGCTCTACACAGCGTTATCGGTTTGCTCCAGTGTTTTAGAATGTTGGGAGGCGAACTTATATGTTTGTGGCATAAGTTTGTTTACCTTCAGGCAATTTGCGTAGTTATCTGAACGACGGTCACGTTTGGGATCCCCTATCCTATCTCTGATATCGTCGTTAACGACTGTAAGCAAATAGTGTAACCCGTTGCATCAGTCTCATCGTTCGAAGCGCGTTGTTCATATCTAGCAACCGCCAAACGTCATAACTAAACAAGAAAACTAGTCAGTAAAAATGAACACTGAGCGCTGGAACTATCTTCAACGTAGCAATCTCACATGGATATTGGACCCCAAACGAGCGCTACATTATACTGACACGATATGTGCGACGTATGTGCAAGTACTCTGTAAGCGTGGCTATGCATTAGCCACAGGAAATTGGGTATTCAATTTGCCGAATGGAATCAGTATTTTTTTTATTGTATTGCTAGCACAATGTGCCTACTAGAATACAAAATTTGACTTTAATCTCTAATAGGTCGAATTACCATTAAGAAACGTTTATAAAGCAGAGAGTTGGTGATGGTTTCAAGTTACCGTGCTAAGTTGCAAATTACTGTTGTCGGTATCAGACGCTTGATAATTGACTGATAAATATTCCTCTCGAGAACAGCGACTGATAGAAGTTTTTATTTAAGCGAAAGCTTTGCTGCACGTGCAATATGATATCTGTAAATAATCGTATAATGCATATACCTGACTTTAACTGCTGGCGCAAATATACCCAATGAAGGACATCATATGTCGTTGCATGCTGGACGTCATATCAATGATACACCATACTCATTCACTACTTGATATCACCTTTGTTTTGATTACATAATTCGATATCAAGAATAAATTCAAATGTTATGTCCATAATTGCGCTGATTGATAAGAGAGATGATGCATAATAGATTGGTGCAACCCTTGATCAATGATCTCCTATTATAATGATCGCATATAGAAATGATCTCCTATCATAACTTAGGTAATCAATATCGGCCAGTGTTACATCATGAAACGGCGGCTTCATTGTTATATGAACAAAGCACGTTCATCGTCAACTTGCAAATATCTTAATTCAATGTCTAAATTTGATTTCAGGACCAAAAACGTACGAAATTACGTGTTCACTTATTAGTAGTTGCCAATCATCGTGAGTACAGCTACAAACCAGTCTTCGTTCATACTACCATGGACAATATTATGCATCACAGCGTCATGTACATAGCGGTTTGATAATTTAACAATGTCTAGACCAAAAGCCGACATCTTCTACAATAGCTCGCAATCTTGATGCACTACGTGACCCTGTAAGACTTAATGTACGACGGAGCCAGCGAACCTACCTAACGGAAAACTATTGTTGCTTAGGGAGTAAACATTGGTTTCTTCATATCCATTCGATTATAATGCGCGATGTGCTATATATTCCGTAAGGGATATCTGAGTGGTATATCAAGTGTTAAATTTGTTAATGGGCAATATGAATAGCGCTCAGAGTGCAATCTAATGTATAACACTTTCTACACTTTGCTTATCAAAGTAAACAAAATCATATTGAATTGCCGTCGAAACTTCTCTTCTGTCCGCCTCATGCCTCTTGGTTTGCACATTTACCAAATCATCTATCCCCAAATATTAATGATACAGCACCGAGTGGCGTTATGCCATTTTATACGGATGGAAATGTGTATAGCTACTTATATGACCATCTAGTGCAATGACCTTCTATGTCGCAGTCCTGGAATAGTCCATAATGGCTCTACCTCCTGTGAGACGGATATCGATATCCGTCACAGTTACTGCTAACTGACACGCACAGGGGAGGTCTCGTTGTCTATTCCCATTTCGTTCGCTGTAAGCTTATTTCAATTTGGAAGATGTAGATGACATAGACTGAGCGCCGTAGATGTACTCTCTTTAAGGGGGTATAAAGTTTAGGAAGGGCAATATGTATCAGGATTAGTTGTGGTAATTTCCCTCTGAACTACATCGCATCTTACGATGTGCGTGGCTACATGGTGTAGATTGACCTATTTTGCACTTTACTGAATGGCCATGAATGCAAATACTTTGTTTTTATTCATATTTAACATGGCCATTATTGTGTGATCCAATGAAAATCTTTTTTTTGTTCCAATGAAACGTTTTGGGGTGAATAAGGGTGCAATTGCCTCTGTAATACTTGGCTGACGACGCGAACAGATCTGCGTTAAAACGAAATCGTGGTAAACTGCGCTTTTCAAATATTAATTTAACTCTCGAATGATGAAATTGCAAATACATGACAGCTTATAAGGCTGACTTGGTATGAGTAAAATATGCCATGGGTGGGCTAATCGTAGCAGCATCAGAAACCAAGTTACACTGACAATATCACATTTGCTCATATAGCTCGTATAAAGTGCAGTCTCCGAATCTATCAACTGCTATTTTTATTCATTAGGCAATTGCTGAATTTCAACGCAAACTATTGTCAACTACCTGGTTGTGGTACATTTTACTTGTCACTCTGTGTCATTTTGCTGAACCTCGTGTTGATATTCCCTAGGCGAGCAGCTGAGTATTTTGCTATGTCTTATTGTAAGAAGGCATTAAAGAACAGTCGAAAACATGTTAAGCTGAACACTTGAAGCATTCAATCGTGTATCCGAGCAAATGCCATGATAACCTGGCCGAGTAGGCGCAATGCTGTAGAATCTCCAAGTAACAGGTTACACTATTATGATGATCCAAGTAATACATTTTCAATGGATTGGTATCCAAGAACAAAAGTCAGAAATGTTATAATTGGTGTTAACTGCAGACTATTTTGAGTCTTGTTATAGCATGATTTGTCATTTTCACAGTGACGAAAATATATAATTGTATAAGCCTATGGATTTCCTGCATCTTGTGGTGTTTGGCAAGACGTATCAGCAAGTCATGTGTAAAATAACACTATGGTTAACATGACTGACATACAAGATGCGGGTAAAACGTTCCGCTAAAACGCCATTATAGCCTGTCAGCTCACGTAGCATTATCCAGCAAGAGTGTCCTTATCCAATTAGAGCACGTTTGTCAATTGAGGGTGCAAATTTTAGTTAAGGTAACTCGCCGCTTTGAGCGCCACCAGCGCATTGTGTCATGCGGAATAGACGGAGGATCGGATATCTTTTGCTAGTAGTACCTTTGTTTATACTGCCGGAAATATATGATGAATCAACATTGGCATAGTAAATATGCACGCTTCTCAGCCATTATAACTCAATTTCGTAACCATATACATGTTGTTTGTTGTCGATGGATGTTGAAATGGAAAGAGCTGGCTATGTCAAAACCGAGACACGCAGCCTTATTGACCGCATATGTAAATATCGTTCTGATTTGAGCCATTTTGGCATTTGTCGATTCATTTATATATATTTTGCGGCATTGTGATACATGAGTTATCTCTTAACATCGATAGCAATATATCTGTCATTCTGATGCAACCATCAAAATGTTTATGTACCCAAATTATATACTCAAAGATACCCTGAAAAGATAATTGTCTTTCTTTTTAAAAAGCTGTCTTCTGCATGGCTTGTACGGTGTCTGGAGCTTGTTTGGTTACGTCAGGACATTTCAATTTTTATCATTGGCAGTAAACGGCATGCCGACAAATAATCGCATACAATGTTTGCCACGAGCTTTCACAACACACTTCGCCATATTGCATATTGGTGCGTCGCACAACTTATAAAGTAGCGGAATACTATGCCATAAAGCATTACCGCCAAGTGACATAATGTTGAGCATTTATTTGCTTGGCTACGGAATGAATTGATTTGTGAAGTAGATGTTGCTTTTAATTCAATGCTTATTGTGCTGGAATATGGCAGCAATGTTTTAGCTGCCTGCCCTATATCTTAATGCGTTATATGATATCTTGACCAAACAATTCTGTCTTCATCAGTATTCTGGTATTTGTGCGGCAGGTGTTCCAACGAGAGCTTCCTGCCTGTTTGATGCTTAGCCCGTCATAGCAAACGCGTTATCAGCTTACTATTCAATAAGTAATGTTTCACATTGCTCGTAGAATATGATGGCCATCGCTGTTATTGGAATTTTGATGAAGCTCATATTGTGCCCACTCTGGACTGTAAGAGCACGCCTTATTGAGCATGATTGTATGTGTGTTCCGATCTGCTCCTTTCGCTGCGATATTCTGTCGTTGACAATGGTCTATCACCTGAACCTTTAACATATTGTGGACCAATTTTAGCATAAAAACCAGGGAAAAAAGAGTGACATTGGTTGCTTTCATCAGTGATGAATTGAGCTTGTTTCGCTTACCACCCATCAAACTTTCACATATGAGTGACATTAATTACGCCTTGTATTTTATGGCTGGGCAAAGGCCTTCTACCTTACTTAAGGGATGTTATAACGTATGCTCCATTCGGACTGCATCCATAAATTAAAAGGTCATGAGCTCACAAATTGTTAAGGTAACTCGTCGATTAGAGCACCACCAGCGCATTGTATCTTTTTCTAGTAGTACCTTTGTTTATGCTGCCAGAAATGTATGATGGATCAACATTGGCATCGTAAATATGCACGTTTCACAAACATGATTACTCACTTTCGTAACCATATACATCCTGCATCATGCAATGGATGTTGAAACGGAAAGAGCTGGCTACGTCAAAATCGGGACATGCAGCCTTAGTAACCGCATAGATCATAGGTCAGGTAGATAAGTCACTATCCATACCATGTGTGCGTTAATGTGAAAATCGTTGACGTAAAAGAGTGACCAGAGCTAAATATCGTTCTGATATGACCCATTTTGGCATTTGTCGATTCATTTATATATATTGTGTGGCATTGTGATACAATATTTATCTCTTTACATCAGTAGCAATATAGTTAATCATCTGATACAGGTATGGTAAACAAAGCGTTTCAAGACAACCAACGGCTGTATATTTGTACATTGCCTTCAACATGTACATACTCTTGTTGACAGCCTATTAGCAATACAATGGTATAATATCAGACACAAGATCCCTTGCACAGTCACGATTGCTCAGCCGGTCATGCATTTTATGTTCTGCGGCTTTCAGCATCCATACACAAATAAAGTATGTTGGAGTCACGTCTGGTAAGCTTGTCGCAAATACACCATATCTTTGATCAACCCGACGACAAGCCGTGCCTCAGCGTGATACTAAGTGGATATGATTGTTAACTAACCGTTAAAACATACAAATTACCTTAGGCCACCCTTTCGTTTTTACAATCTCGAGTGTGCTGCTTTTTTATATGCACAGTTAAAATGATTGCAATGAGCAACGTCGCACAAACAAATCCACTGGATAATTAAATTAATCGTCGCGATTATTATATTGCAAAAGCACGAGTACAATGAAATACCCCACTTTGTCTTCAGCATCGGCTCTTCTATGTAAGCTGTTTGTATCCTCGATAATTGCCATCTATTTCTAAAGGGGTGTGTTGACTACCAAACGATTTCTGATAGAGGCAGTTATTTTTTTCCGAGATTACATAAATCAATCATTCAATCTAATTATTAACAATGAACACATTATAAAGCAGACTATTTTTTACTAAGAAGATTCGAATCGTTCAGAATGATCTCGCCCATCTCAGCAGCCTAAATGTCGGTCACGTATTTGGTGTAGAGTATACAATCAACAGGTATCCCAAACCCGCTTTGACGTATAGGAAATCATCTCCATTGCCATGTAAATGCCATATATTGATAATTCTTCTAAGATAAATGCAAACGAAAAGTCATCAGCTAGGCAGCAAACTTTGTTCCAAAAGCCAAAGTGTGTTTGTAAAAAAATTTCATCGAAAACATACAACACATATTAAATACTGGAAAATACATTCATTGAGCATGAAAAAGGGGCATTAATGACGTCACCATACCGCAGACCATATTTGATTAACATTTTAAAAAGGCATACTTTAAACAAGTACTTTTTAATGACCCCAGTTTGAATTTCGCATAACATATGAAAAGTTATCCAGTCAATGAACAAACAACTACAATCCTGAGGAGCAGGCGTAAGCACTTTAGCAAGTTGAAAGATATTGTTAAACAGGCAATCATCCAATCCTGTGTGTTATTTAAAGCAGCCCATGACATGGCAATTATCTATGAAGGTCAGATTTTGCTATGATGTTGATACATCTTGCTCTAATTCTTCCCTTTTCAATGGACACTAGCCAAATGCAATTTCATCATGTCATTTTCTCTAGCTAGTATTTGGTGCTCCTTTATTCTGTATTCTGCAACAGAGGTCATATAACATCAATATTGATACATTGTTAGCTCCATTTATGGCATAAAATATATAAATGGCTCCCGATAATACAGTTGAAACATCGGATCATACATTTTTATTCTATAAAATAATATCACTATGTGCATAGGCGCCTATGGTGTTTGCTATTTTCAAGGGTTCATCATGATGCGGAAACAGTTTTCCACAGCCACCCATGTCTTGACACCTGTGATGATTTCCATACCAGCAATATGTGAAAGTGTCAATGTCACACAAGAAGATACAGAGGCCATGGAATCACAGACGCGAGAGCAGGCTAGGTCACTAATGTGCACAGAAAGCTCAAGGTGCCTAAGTCATGTTTAACTTGATGTGTTGTGTATAGTTTGCTATGTAAGAATCGTTTTTATTTCCTTGTTCAAAAACATTATGACGAATTATAACATGTGTTTGGTGCAGTGTTTTTCTTACAGTACGTAGAATTGGAGGGGAGGTGCACTTTTGTAGCGCTTCTTCATTCCGAGGATATTATCCAATGCAAACATAGACATTAGCAATTTGTTAAAACAATCAAGGCCCGGAGTTTGCGATCCATTATGAAGTACTGTAATTACGCACCTACACAATATTATTCAGGCAAACTGCGTAAAGCATTCATTTGCAATCCTAAAATAAACCCGGAAAAGTTATTAGCATATCAGTCAACTGTTCCCCGCACTGGTTTCATACAACTAGTGGTCATTTATGGGCCAAAGACCATGTGTGAGTTCCAGCCCCCACCTCTTGTGATGCAGTTTCAGCAAACAACATTAAATATGCAACTGTAATCATTTGGTGTGGATAGGCTCCCAATCATTGATCACACAGCTGTAATATCATTGTAATTGTAACAGTTTTTGACACATGATTCCTCTATAAGATAAGTAAACTAATGATTGCCTTTAGCCTAAATGTTCATCCTTCAATAGAGTATAGATGTATTGAATTAGATCGCTGTGGGGCGACAGCTTTATCCTTTATTCGCTCTCGACGCAAAGCTTTTTATTTCGACCGAGGGAAACGGTGAAATCCGTTTAGTTTGCCGTCAGGTGATCGGACAGGAAAGCGACTATCACTGACACGTGTACCCCAAGCCCACAACTTAAACGCTGCAATGCAGAGGTATTATTTTAGGACGTAAAGACACAGATAAAGTTAAATTTTTTTTTGATATTCACTAACACACACGCCAATGAAATAGTATGTGGTGCTCAGGGGACGGGTCCTCGCGGTATGAGTGTTGATAACGGCTGCTGGAATTCCTAAAGGCCGACTAGCATGCCGCACGAATCTTCTTATTGTTCAGACAGGATATGTTATCCTTTTATATTGGTGTTTGCTTGCATCACAACATCGCTAGTGTTCTTGTATCACTGGTATTAACTATATAAATGACCATTACATACCAATCAATTGACCAGAGCACGAGTTACATAATTGTTTATACTTTACCTTGTATGATTGTGGTTTGGCGTGTCAAGATACCGCATGACATAAGGTCTGTTACGGTTTTGTATATCATGCGAGACCTACATTTCGAATCGGGATTAGCTGATCGATAAATTAGCGGAGTATATGAAGGATGAAGAGGTATAAATCAAGACACCATGCCGCATGTTTGGCCGCAGATTATGAAAAATGAGCAAGAACAGACCGATCTGCAGTTTGCCATGTGCATCATTTATTGGTGCAAATGTGGAATACTGTTAACAGAACTTAAATTTACTCAGAGCCAGCGTCCAACGTTTAATAACCAGAGCGACTAAACCAAACAATTCAATATACATCCATGGAAGAACACGAATCCATGCCATTTTTCTGGAAGGTTTGTACGCGCTATGTTTACCGACAGGATAGAGCGATCACTTATGTCGCTCGTCGTTCGTTCTGAATAAAACAGACGCAGCATATCCATGGCGAGAACACCCCATGCACTGGTCCCCTAATGGTAGAGGCGCTCTGATCTTGTATGATCCAATAACTCATATTAAGACCTTCATTTGTACGCATGTTGAAAGTACAATAAAGACATAGTTTACTTGCCAAAGTAAGCTCTATTGCAGGCAGGACTATAGAGACAATATCAAGTCATCACCGAGCCCCATAACTCTCCATTACGACCTCCGCAACTTACTGGTATTCATATAATATCAATTCGTTCTTCACCACGATGCATTTTGCACAATGCCATTAGTTATATGACTTACATTAGGTTATCTCGACACCTCGCACCGCCCAATAATTCATAAAGTCATAAAATGATTGTACCCATTGGTTTGCATCTAGCCTTCGCGTCATTTGGCGCCGCAGACTGGCTGATTCCGCCATGTGATTATCATGTGTTGGTTTGATCTGTTTGTCTCTGAGCTTGAAAAGTGCGTTGATATGCATTTCCTATCAAGCCTGCTTCCATGTGTGAGGAGCACACCTCTATAATGTTGAGCTTCTTTAGTACATAAGAGTTTTGTACGTTTTGTGAGCCATTTTAACAGAGGCAAAGCAGTAGCTGCAGCAATAAGCCACAATTTGATGTATAGATGCTTTAGAGGCAGCCACACCCTTATTTGCCTGAATATTATTGATCGCCCAGGAAGGTAATAACGCAAGGACTGAACGAGGGTGTCTACGGCGATGAACAGAAAGTCAACATAGACCAGATGGTGCTGAACGCTCCCCTGTGATAGAATCATTGAAGAATGAGGTGTTGAAAGTTAGATGAAGTATGGCATCCGTGTCAGGGCACTGCGTTTGTGCGACGTAGCAGCTGGTACTTAAGTTGAGCTGCAAATCATGATGGTCGTCATCAGCCATCACCGTAGCGTTGTAACCTCGTTGCTGAAAGTGCCGTACTACCCCAATATTACAAGTAAAGTATGTATATTATATATATATATATATATATATATATATATATATATATATATATATATATATATATATATATATATATATATATATATATATATATATATATATATATATATATATATATATATACATATATATGAGATGATCTGTAGTAGATCAAATGGAGGAATGTGATTATCATGTGTTGGTTTGATCTGTTTGTCTCTGAGCTTGAAAAGTGCGTTGATTGTATATATATATATATATATATATATATATATATATATATATATATATATATATATATATATATATATATATATATATATATATATATATATATATATATATATATCTATATATATATATATATATATATATATATATATGTATATACAATCATTAATGTTATGATGTAATAATAATAAGTTTCATATGCAATATTGTTAGCGTACGGTCCCCTTCATATCATCTAAACTAAGACAGCTTTACAAGTGTCCGTGTTTATGATATATAATTTGCTATGGATAATAACAACATCATAGTGCTTGCTAACAGCATCATAATGTGATTACTGTGAGAACCATTAGGTAATGGTATTGGTAATCTTTGGGTTATTTTCACCCTCAACAACGAGATGATATCGTGACGGTGATGGATGAGGATGATTGGGATTCTTGGACAGCTCCTAATTAGTTCCCAGACCGGCTGCGAAACCCACGCCGCTGTGTTGAAGGTCCAGCACGGTACTACCGGGAACATCAATTAACGTGAGCATCCGAGTGACGCTTTTAACACCTTGGTAATGAACTCACACCCTGTGGGTCGAAAGGCGACGCAGTCTATCGCTACGCCAAGGAACCAGCTTAGAGCCACACAGACCATGGGTACATTCTGTATAGTTTAGATGCACTTGAGGCATTGCCTTAGCACGTAATCAGTAAGTTTCTTTTAAGGCGGGTTATAGGTATTGGCTATTATCTGAGGTAATATTCATATCCCCTGTTATGCTTCCCGGTTCTATCCGTATAGATATAAAGGAATGTCGTTCTTGGTTACAGGATCGAAATTACGATGTGTGGGTGACGGAACGAGCAGTTGAATGAATGCGCAAGTAAATAAATGCGAGCATGAATCTTAGCAATAATGAATGAGAGAGTAAATTAGATGGAAAAAGCTTGTGATCGACTGCGTGGAGAAGATGACAGTGTATGAATAAATATTTTAGTGTGTTAATAATTGCGTCAATGAATTTTTAATGATTGCCTTAGTCGACAGCGTGAATTCATGAATAAAAACCGATCATAGGAAAAGGTCATGCGATCATACTTCATAGAGATCTATTTTTAGATAGTTGACATCCTGTACTGTGTTTTGAATGTCACCGATGGAGATGTACGAAAATGGGAACGTGCGCGGTGTCTTATCATTGGTCAGCTTAGACTCTTTTTTACTAACTTACAATCCAGCACAGACTTTTGCGTGAGTGTTGCGAAACTTTACAGGTCGTTTCAGTTCGTTTATGGTACTTACTCTACCATACTGTCCTGTAGATGTGTCCGTTGTTACGACTGGTTGATCAGCAATGAACAGATAATTCAAATGGAGATCTAAACATCTGGTGATTAATATTGAATAAACAAATAAGTCTGTGATGATCATATTGAGGAAGTTACTGAGAATGTAAGAAAGGCAAGATTGAATTATGGCAAACGTGTGGAGATATTAAATTATGATGAATAATTTAAAACGTTTCAGATACGTCACATGGAATAAGCATTGGCCATTTTATCGCTGCCTCGTTTACTAAAGGAACATATCTGAGAATCACATTAGCAATATATACCAATGATTCAATAAACAAGAAATATGGAGTTCACAAAGTTTAATACAGCTATTCGATCAACTCCGTCTATGTCAACACAAAGGTGCAAAACTAATTTTAATTATTAGACTCATAAACTGTTCGATTTGGTTACTCGTCCAAGCGACAAGGCAGCAAAATGGATCACAGCGCGTCGGTCTCAAATGTCATTAAGTTATCCAATCCATTTTAGACTCTAGTTTGTACCGTTCATAGTTCATCTTCTTTCATTTCTTTGCCGTTTCGTCGCCCGTGGATTGCTAGCCGCCAACCGTAAGTCGTATAGACAAATCGTATCATCGTATTACCTTTCTATTGCATATTATCGTCATCCGTGGCTGAATATCTTATCATTAGAATTATGCTAAATAAATTGCTTTCAGTCATTTATAGTTTGTTTCACCTACGTCCAAAGTACAATTCTGAATTACAACTATGTCGCTAGGGTCAGGCCCGATGATGCTACTTGTGCTTGCTATTGAGGATTCCTTTTTTGAATGTTAGCGATCGTATTAGTTATATTCGACAATCAACAGTTTCACGGATAAGTGCGGTATTAACGTATTGGAGGCCTCTTCCATCAAAAGTCATGGCGGCGATAAGTTTGGTTTGTGGTCTGCTGTGAAATGCTTGCGGGTATGTTTCGATCGCGCCCCATCCCCCACTCATCATCATGCAGTGCGTCAGGTATATGTGCTTACGTCTTCCAGAGAAACACAAGAAGAGACCCAATACTTAAAATACTTGAGAGCGTGGCATTGCCGTTTTTTCTCGGAACAAGCAAAATAGCTTTTGCTCGCCTGGACCACTGCCCATGGCGTTTTGAGCTGGAACTACAATAGAGGCGTTTTGAAAAGAGAAATATGACAAAATACTAGCTCTACCTTATATAGCTGTTTTTCGTGAGACAGTATAAGCAGTTGGTTTTATAAACTTCTCTAGAAGGAAACTAACGGCTCAAGTTATAATGCTTTGGTATAATGCCTTTGGGATAAGAAGTTAAACCTACTACAGTAGCACAACATCATACCTCTCGTATATTTAACTTCATATCAGTGTACCATAAACGATGAGCCGTTCATCAGCTACGCAGCACACTGTTACATCATTCGGATGTTCTTTATTTCTTTATTGAGATGGTTTCGTACATAATTGGACATGGATCGTCATTTATCTGATCAACTGTAGCATGTGGCACAAGTCGTGAAACATGCCTCGACATATACATCCAATACTTAAACAGATCCATATAATGCAACCTTATCTATATTACCCTGGCAATGACTCAGTAGGCACCATTGAGGCAACTTTGAGATGATTTGGGAAAGAGCGTCTTTATAGGAAAGAAAAGTTGTAGTGCAATAGAAATGTGATTGAAAGCATGAATATATATGAAATGTTCGTTCAAACCGACATTAGCAGTAGCTGCTTGTTTCTTAGCCACCTAATTCATCAACTAGTGTTCAAAATGCTTAAACTTGTTTGCTTTCTCTTTTATTACATATTGGTACCTTTCGGCACAATAGCTTGTGCAAATAAACGTTTGAACAAAATCACTTATGGAAGTTCATGGCAAATTTGTCAAACTATTCATTCTGGTAATTTCGTAGACACTGCGAGAACCTATCCGAATGAGTAATACGTGTCTTATTCTTCGGATTCATTGTATATTAGCATGACATGAGCAGCGGTATATCACGCAGGTATGTCACGCAGGTATTACAGTCATCTTTATAGCCGCCTTGGATTTGAATGGCTATAAACACTGGCTGAGTGATCTATTTTGACAGCATGTTTAGCTAATTGATTGCAAGCTCATATACTGATGTACTTGGAGGCGTGGTAAATATATAATATATATATATATATATATATATATATATATATATATATATATATATATATATATATATATATATACGTATATATATACGTATATATACATATAGTGATATTTATATATTTATATATATATATATGTATTTATACATATGCATACATACAAACACAAACATATATATATATATATATATATATATATATATATATATATATATATATATATATATATATATATATATATATATATATATATGTGTGTGTGTGTGTGTGTGTGTGTGTGTATTATATAAACATTGCACAACTCGCCGTTTGCTTTTTAGGCAGGGTTGAATGATATTTTGTATGTATTTGGTGTAATTGCAATCGTTTTCGTTCTCAGGATTAAATAGCTTATGTCTATTTTAAACAGTGCTTTGCTTCTGGTGATTTAAAGAGGGTGCAGTTGCTCTGACCAGTAATTATGAAACGTGTTAGTTGCACTTATGTTGTGACACATCGATGTGACAAACATGTAGACTCGCACTTAACCTCTTCACATGCCAAATCGTCGGGGCTTTCATAATGCTGCTGCGATGTTGCTATTCCACACCGACCACGAATCTCACGAATTGATGCATTTTAGGATTCGTAGTTGAATCATAATCAGTTCGTGATTCGTATATATTCTATTCTTGAAATTCCTGAGCGATCGGGAATTCGTGGCAAAAGTTTTGAGCTGTTCAAAATTAGGCATAGTAGCTGAATCGTAATTGATTTGTAGGTATTCGTAGGCATTCGTAACTCGAACTTTTATCTACGAATTCACGATAGCATACGAATCAGCAACGAATCCGACAAATTGGGTACATAAGGAGTTAAACATTGATATCAGTTCATAAGCTGCTGACGATTGTGTCATATAACAACCGCAATACAAGAATCAGCTAGATGCCAAGGAAAGTTGTAGGCAAGGGCAAGGACAGAGGGAAAAATATCAAGGGAAACTGGGAGGAGGGAGAAGAAAGCAGCCCCCGCATAGTAACTTCCCCTCCCTCCACCTGTATATGAACCAGCTCCCAAAGTGGAGAAAGATGTGGCAGAATAAGTGGCTGCTGAGACAGTGGCTGGTGATGTTGGCGCTGATGAACTAGCAGCTTCTTCCCAGTCCAAGAGCAAGAAGGCCAGGGTCTCTCTCAAAGATAAAGAACAAGATGATGTGGCCCTCTTCTTTGAGAGGAATGACTTCATCTACAGCAACAGGCGGACAGACCACACATTTGAATCTAAAAAGAATAAGTCATGGGAAAATCTAGTACAAGAGATGGAAAAGAAGGTGAAGGCACTGACTACATTCTTTTATAGCGTCCTTACCCAGATGTCAAAGATTGGGCAGGTGGATGCTGAGGTGGATTTGAACAGATTCCAGTTCCTGAAGCCACATATCGAAAAGTCATCCAGCGCACAGCACGGAGCATCCAGAGTGGCGCACCCACCAGTCATGGTGAGGAGTCACGGGATGAGAAGCCTCAGTCTCCACACCAGTAACCCAGCCAACAGGAACTGGTCCGTCAGAGGTAAGATAAGGTAAGATAAGATAAAAGTCTTCAAGAGGGTAACACGTTTAGTTAAAAACTAATCTTGCATGTGGCCCTCTGTCCTTAAATAAAATGATATACAGGGTGGGTTAGTTAGTTAGTTAGTTTGCGAGTTAATTAGGTAGCTACATAGTTATTTAATTAGTTAGGTAGTTGGTTAGTTTGTGGGTTAGTGAGGGCGTAAATATGTAGTGCGTTAGTGAATGAGTTAATGAAAGTGTGAATGTAAAGGAGTAAATAAAGTTTGTGATCTTTTCGATTCTGGGTCACTATTAAATTCAACCTATTGGGTGTTGCCTGAGTTAGTTAATGCGAAATACTGGATACTGGCAAAGATCTGCTTTTGTTGCGTGAAAAATCGCTGGCCGGGCACCCTCGCCTTAACCGTGTAGTTCACTGCACTAAAGTCGGGATTTCCTGTCTGTGCATAGTACTAAGACGCTTGTTGAGTAGAGGCAGTAACTTCAATATATCTTATCTTTCTGAGAGCACTGAGCGTAGAAAATCGTAGTTAAAATGCCATTACTGAGGCATTAAGGAGAGTATCAACACAAAATGTATGTATAATGTGAGCATCACATGCTGCAACACAAATCACAGTCGTGAAAGCGACATCATTTCCTGATGGGTACATCTGCACTCTTAAGCTGCTTTGAGACTATTAATTAAGGTTAATGCCAAGGAAAAGTCATCAGCTAGGCAGCAAATTTTGTTCCAAACGCCTAAGTTTGTTTCTTACAAATCTTGACCGAAAGCATACAACACATATTAAATACTGGTAAATACATTCATTGAGCCCGAAAAAGGGGCATTAATGACATCACCATACCGCAGACCATTTTGATTAACATTTAAAAAACAATTAAATGATCAAAAAGGCATATTTCAAACAAGTACATTTTTATGACCCCAGAATTTCGCATAACATATGAAAAGTTATCTAGCCAATGAACAAACAACTACAATCCTGAGGATTATTGAAAGATATTGTTAAACAGGCACACATGCAATCCAGTAAGATATCTAAAACAGACCATGTCATGGCAATTAACTATGAAGGTCATATTTTGCTGAGATGTTGATACATCACACTCCAATCCTTCCTTTTGCAAAGGACACTAGCCTAAGGCAATTTTATCAGGTCATTTTCTCTAGCTAGTATTTGGTGCTTCTTTATTCTGTATTCTGCAACAGAGGTCATATAACATAAATATTGATAAATTGTTAGCTCCATTTATGGCATACAATATATAAATGGCTCCCAATAATACAGTTGAAACATCTGATCATACATTTTCATTCTATAAAATAATATCATTTTGTGCATAGGCGCCTATGGTGTTTGCTATTTTCAAGGGTTCATCAGGATGCGGAAACAGTTTTCCACAGCCACCCATGTCTTGACACCTGTGATGGTTTCCATGCCAGCAATAAGTGAAAGTGTCAATGTCACACAAGAAGATACAGAGGCCATGGAATCACAGACACGGGAGCAGGCTAGGTCACTAATGTGCACAGAGAGCTCAAGGTGCCTAAGCAATGTTTAACTTGATGTGTTGTGTATAGTTTGCTATGTTTTTAGTTCCTTATTCCAAAACATTATGACGAAATATAACATGTGTTTGGTGCAGTGTTTTTCTTACAGTATGTAGAATTGGAAGGGATGTGCCCTTTTGTAGCGCTTCTTCATTCAGAAGATATTATCAAATGCAAACAAGGACATTAGTAATTTGTTAAAACAATCAATGACGGAAATCTGTAGGATTGCAATGATTAACAGAAGTGATATAAGAAGGCTTTAAGGCCCGGAGTTTGCAATCCATTATGAAGTACTGTAATTACGCACCTACACAATATTATTCAGGCAAACCGCGTATAGCATTCATTTGCAATCCTAAAATAAACCCGGAAAAGTTATTAGCATATCAGTCAACTGTTCCCCGCGCTGGTTTCATACAACTAGCGGTCATTTATGGGCCAAAGACCATGTGTGAGTTCCAGCCCCCACCTCTTGTGATGCAGTTTCAGCAAACAACATTAAATATGCCACTGTAATCATTTGGTGTGGATAGGCTCCCAATCATTGATCACACAGCTGTAATACCATTGTAATTGTAACAGTTTTTGATACATGATTCCCCTATAAAATAAGTAAAATAATGATTGCCTTTAGCTTAAATGTTCATCCTTCAATAGAGTAAAGATATAAAATTTTTATGTCTCTTGGGTCTGTATTGAATTAGCTCGCTGTGGGGCGGCAGCTTTACCATTTATATGCTCTCGACGCAAAGCTTTTTATCTCGGCCGAGGGAAACGGTGAAATCCAATTAGTTTGCTGTTAGGTGATCGCGCAGGAAAGCGACTATCACTGATACGTATACCCCATGCACACAACTTAAACGCTGCAATGCAGAGGTATTATTTTAGGACGTAAAGACACAGATAAAGTTAAATGTTTTTTTGATATTCACCAACACACACGTCAATGAAATAGATGTATGTGGTGCTCAGGGGACGGGTCCTCGCGGTATGAGTGTTGATAACGGTTGTCTGAATTCTTAAAGGCCGACAAGCATGCCGTATGAATCTTCTTATTGTTCAGACAGGATATGTTATCCTTTTATATTAGTGTTTGCTTGCATCCCAACATCGCTAGTGTTCTTGTATCACTGGTATTAACTATATAAATGCAGTAGCTGCAGCAATAAGCCACAATTTGATGTATAGCCGCTTTGGAGGCAGCCACTCCCTTATTTGCCTGAATATTATTGATCGACCAGGAAGGTAGCAACGCAGTGACTGAACGAGGCTGTCTACAGCGAGTATCAGAAAGTTAACATAGACCAGATGGTGCTGAACGCTTCCCTGTGATTGAATCATTGAAGGATGAGGTGTTGAAAGTTAGATGAAGTATGGCATCCGTGTCAGGGCACTGCGTTTGTGCGACGTAGCAGCTGGTACTTAAGTTGAGCTGCCAATCATGATGGTCGTCATCAGCCATCACCGTAGCATTATAACCTTGTTGCTGAAAGTGCTGTACAACCCGAATATTACAAGTAAAGTATGTATGTATATTTATATATCTATATATCTATATATATATCTCTCTCTCTATATATATATATATATATATATATATATATATATATATAGATATATATATATATATATATATATATTTATATATAAATATAAATTTATATATATATATATTTATTTATATATATATATATATATATATACATATATATATATATATGTATATGCATATATATATATATATATATATATATACATATATATATATACAACCATTAATGTTATGATGTAATAATAATAAGTGTCATATGCAATTTTGTTAGCGTACGGTCCCCTTCATATCATCTAAACTAAGACAGCTTTACAAGTGTCCGTGTGTATGGTGTATAATTTGTTATGGATAATATGAACATCACAGTGCTTGCTAATAGCATCATAATGTGATTTATGTGAGAACCATTCAGTAATGGTATTGGTAATCTTTGGGTTATTTTCACTCTCAACAACGAGATGATATCGTGACGGTGATGGATGAGGATGATTGGGATGTTTGGACAGCTCCTAATTAGTGCCCAGACCAGCTGCGAAACTCACGCCGCTGGGATGAAGGTTCAGCACGGTACTACCGGCACCGCCAATTAACGTGAGCATCCGAGTCACGCTTTTCACACCTTGGTAATAAACTCACACCCTGTGGGTCCAAAGGCGACGCAGTCTATCGCTACGCCAAGAAACCGGCTTAGAAACACACAGACCATGGGTACATTCTGTATAGTTTAGATGCACTTGAGGCATTGCCTTAGCACGTAATCAGTAAGTTTCTTTTTAAGGCGGGTTATAGGTATTGGCTATAATCTGAGGTAATATTCATATCCCCTGTTATGCTTCCCGGTTCTATCCGTATAGATATAAAGGAATGTCGTTCTTGTTTACAGGATCGAAATTATGATCACTTTCGTGTATTAAGCATTTGTTGCACATTTGTGTGTGACTATGGGTTAGTGACGGAACGAGCAGTTGAATGAATGCGCAAGTAAATAAATGCGAGTATGAATCTTAGCAATAATGAATGAGAGAGTAAATTAGATGGAAAAAGCTTGTGATCGACTACGTGGAGTAGGTGACAATGTATGAATAAACATTTGAGTGTGTTAATAATTGCGTCAATGAATTTTTAATGATTGCCTTAGTCGACAGCGTGAATTCATGAATAAAAACCGATCATAGGAAAAGGTCATGCAATCATATTTCGTAGAGATCTATTATTAGATAGTTGACATCCAGTACTGTGTTTTGAATGTCACCGATGTACAAAAAAATGGGAACGTGCGCGATGTCTTATCATTGGTCAGCTTAGACTTTCTTTACTAACTAACAATCCAGTACAGACTTTTGCGTGAGTGTTGCGAAACTGTACAGGTCGTTTCAGTTCGTTTATGGTATCATTACTCACTCTACCATACTGTCCTGTATCTGTGTCCGTTGTTACGACTGGTTGATCAGCAATGAACAGATAATTCAAATGGAGATCTAAACATCTGGTGATTAATATTGAATGAACAAATAAGTCTGTGTTGATCATATTGAGAAAGCTACTGAGAATGTAATAAAGGCAAGATTGCATTATGGCAAACGTGTGGAGATATTAAATTATGATGAATAATTTAAAACGTTTCAGATACGCAACATGGATTATGCATTGGCCATTTTATCGCTGCCTCGTTTACTAAAGGAACACATCTGAGAATCACATCAGCAATATATACTTATGATTCAATAAACAAGAAATATGGAGTTCACAAAGTTTAATACAGCAATTCGATTAACTCCGTCTATATCAACACAAAGGTGCAAAACTAATTTAAATTATTAGACTCATAAACTGTTCGATTCGGTTACTCGTCCAAGCGACAAGGCAGCAAAATGGATCACAGCGCATCGGTCTCAAATGTCATTAAGTTCTCCAATCCATTTTAGACTCTTTTCTGTACCGTTCATAGTTCATCTTCTTTCATTTCTTTGCTGTTTCGTCGCCCGTGGATTGCTTACCGCCAACCGTAAGTCGTATAGACAAATCGTATCATCGTATTACCTTTCTATTGCATATTATCGTCATCTGTGGCTGAATAACTTATCATTAGAATTATGCTAAATAAATTGCTTTCATTCATTTATATTTTGTTTCACCTACGTCGAAATTACAACTATGTCGCTAGGGTCAGGCCCGATCATGCTACTTGTGCTTGCTATTGAGGATTCCTTTTTTGAATGTTAGCGGTCGTATTAGTTATATTCGACAATCAACAGTTTCACGGATAAGTGCGGTAATAACGTATTGGAGGCCTCTTCCATCAGATGTCATGGCAGCGATAAATTTGGTTTGTGGTCTGCTGTGAAATGCAGATCGGGTATGTTTCGATCGCGCCCCATCCCCCACTCCTCATCATGCAGTGCGTCAGGTATGTGTACTCCATGTCCTGCTTAAATTGTATCTCCGACGGTGCCATGCCTCATACAAAGGCTTTAAGTCAGGCTCAGGTACAATGCGGGGCACATTTGTTCTTTCAAAGGCTATAATTTGTATAGCCCCGATCGGACGGTGGGATAGATACTATCAAACGCAACGGGAAATTTATGTTTCAAGCAGCCTGTATTCATTGATCAAGAATGACTTGGAATAGATCGTGTCCCTTGCTTTTATGGCTATCCGCTGCTGTGTAAATGTTTATCAATTTACACATTAAGCATGAAAATCTCAACTTACGATAAGGGAATGTGGCGCCAAAACAAATGAAATTGGAGTGATGATCTCTGTAAGTCTCTCTTGCTGGATTAAATCGCCTGTGACGAATCATCATGTGGGTGCTTACGCACCTTTTTGATAACCATTCATGGATATGAAAATTCATTTTTCATGTCTTCGCGTTAGATGTGTATTTCGTTTGATTGCTAGGGACAATTACATGGCGTCACCAAGACGTCCTGCCGGGCCATCATTTCTCGTGTTAACTGTTGCTCAATGCAATATTAACTGATTGTGTCAAATGATATACCTGTCTTTGGAGCTAAACAACAGTTTGCTCATGAATTGATATGCACAATATGGCATGCGTCTAACATTTTCCAAAACATCTTACAAAGATCACAGGCTAGATGTTGCTTAGCTAAGGGTATTTACAAGGCACCCACATCTAATCTGAGTCAAATGGCGTCACCAATATGACAGGCAGCACTTGCCCATACAACCTGAACGTATTGTGTTGTATTATCTTGGTAATGGGCAAACAACAATTTCTGATGCATGATCATATTGGTGCTCTGACGCTGTATCTAATGGCCGAGACTGCTCAGCAATTCGTAGTAGAGCATCACATGTCTCGCAAAGGTGTCATACAAAATAATTAACTCTGTTCAGTTGGTGCCCTGACATGAGATCCGGTCGCGACTATTAGAGATATCCCCCGACTGGTCGTAAAAAAACCCTCAGGGTAACCTCAGCATTACCAAATAGTTTCTAACCTCTTAGGTTGATAAAAGCGCCATCTGCACCAACACTGAGAAGACATAACATCTGAGTGCCTTAATACCCTTGAGAGGCGGTTTTACAATAAGCCAGCTAAGTCTAAAAGCTTCGGACGTTAATGGTTTCTCAGTATCACGTTTGTTAATGCGTGGCTTAATTAACCAGTCGATCAATGTACAATCGGTTATTAACTGACTTTTTTAAAGTCAAGTTTGCGTAGATGCAGTTTCTCCCAACAAGAGATAGATCACACAGAGCGATAGTCCAACCTACTAACATTAAGTTCATGTGAGCATAAACACAAAACTAAACGTTTCTTCCATTTGACACTATTCCATGAATGCATTGGGCAATAGAAGAACAACAATTGAAAACATGTAGTCATACTATTAAACATCACACCTATCCGGAGCACAATGAATATCTTGCAATTAGATAGATTTGTCCTATTTTCCTAATATGTTGTTGACGAACTATATGTGCCCTTTGGTAAAGAAAGCCTCTCATTCAGAGCCAGTTTTGTCCATGCATTTAAATAGGTTATAATACGAGAGGCATGAAAAATTTGGTCGATTGCCTCAGTATGAAGCTTCTGTAAGGAACTCGTATTCATAAGACATGTTTACTATATGAGCGACGTCTACAGTGGTGTCATACATATGTGACAGTAAATTATATAATGCCTAGGTCCTCAAAGACTACAGGCAAACGGCGCTATGACCAATAAAGGACGCCATGAGCTGCTTGTGACAATATGCATCAGCAACACCAGGATGAGTTTCATAACCTGGATAGTCCATACAAAAGCCACATTATTGAACTGAATTGTAATCGTTTAAACAATTAACTTGATCTCACCGAACTCCTTTTATTGAACTATCGTTGATATCTCACATGGTCACCTGATTTCTATGCAATCGGTTTTCCATGAATCGGAAATCAGTTCGATTGATTTTGATTGGTAAGTGGCAGATCAGTCAATGAATATATATGCGTAATTGTACCGTCATTATTGAGGATAAAATACTTCTGCAATTGACAGTCACATTTATTGACCTCTCATTTTAAGGATATTGTCCAGAACTATTCTCCATTAAAGTGGCATGCTGAGTTGTAAAAGAGGCATGGCATCGTTTCGGTGAGGGCAATACATCTGAATATTTATACGCCAAGGCATACTATACGACATGGCGCTGTAAACGTTGGTCACAACATTGTATCATGATATGATCGTATATGTGTTTTTACACCATATGAGATCACCTGCTTATGTATATCAATATCCACAGCGTGAAATTCAACCAACAATTCAACCAGATTAGTTCAACAATTACTTGGTATTTTGTCATTCATTTCATTTAATAATATAAATGCGCATTGCCAAAAAGACGTATTGCTACTGTCGTTTGCTCCATTGATGTTACTTCCGTCGCGCCGCATGTAGTCTCTAAGGCAACATTCATCACAGTAGTGGCTGTCAGGGTGAGAAAAGTAAGCCATGGGTCATGAGGCACTGAGGCGCGTTGTAACCCATTATGCTGCTTAATGCGACAACCTCATTTATTGCCTTGTCTGTTCTATCGAACGAAGACCCCCGATAATGGGCTGATATGCCAGCATTATCCAAGCAAACGTAGCGTGACTAACATTATTATGTAGGTTCTAAAACTGAGATATTTTACAATGAACACCACCATAGACGTCTAACACGTCTGTGATGTTTCAGGCTGCACATATCTTTGGTCATTGACTCAAAGCGTCAACCAATATCCACAGCTATACTGATTGCTGAAACATAATCAAGACTTGCTCCTGATATGTTCGCATTGTTGGTCGATCTTAGCGACATTAAGTTCATGTATCATGTCGACTAACATGATACAAATAGTGACTTGAAATCGGGGTCCGGGGAACAGAAAATGTATGTAATTAATTTGACTGCGCTTTAATGATTAGAATGCGTGCTTGGGTAGATGTCGCTCCTGTAAATAATGATGCTTATGATATTGCCTTTCTTTGGTTTATTTCCAACATGAACTTTGCTAGGCTTTCACCATCAGCGATCTTACGTTACATATATAACCAGCTCTAGAAAGGCGTTTAACGTTTTCAAATGCTAAGAAGTCTATCTTTGGGAAGTATCAATAAATGTGTACATAATGGATCGTTACAACTGATGCATTTTCATTTCCTTAGAATGCACAAAAGTTACTCTGCAAATATAAGTGGCCTTGGTACACTTTTATTGTCAATTATTAGGACAGTTGGTGCAAAAATTCTACCTATGCGTAGGAATATCGAGCTACTGTTGCTAGCTTCTAAATAGTGTGTTACACTATGCCATTGATATGAATTGTGCGTGTTGCGTTCACAGAAAATAAAGCTTGTGCATCGTTGGGTAAGCAGATTGCTCCGTTGAATCATCTTTAGTGAGACTAATGAATTTGATCGGGATAACAAAACGTGCTTATAATTGTGAGGCTTTGATTGTATGTATTGCTTTGTTATGCTGATATACATAATCGCGATGCACGATAAACGCGATGCGCAGATATTGTTGAGCCACATATTTTCCCCTGCCCGGGAGGAAACCATTCACAGCTAAAAATGACGTCGGATACTTGCGTTGGAACAGACGCACTCTTTGGCTGCGTCCATACCAGTCTGCGTTAGAGAAATGGTCGCAGCCAAGTAGCATACGATAGAGGGTTAATAGGGAACGACAAAATATGTCGTAAAAACTGATTTGAGCATGGCTCTTATTTCCAAGCCAGTTGGCAGACATTGTTTGGGTGATGTGACTCTGTGTTATGTGGTTATAAATCGACTAATGCTCAGACACAAACATGGTACCATTTGTTCTACGTTGAGGGAAGTTCGAGAGCAAAGTAGAGTCGATGCGACATAATGCTCAATGGATACGTGATACACAATATGCATCAAAATGTGACACTGCCAAGCCCACTCGCTAATCTTAAGCATCGTACCACGTGGACTGAACAATTAAAATGGTCATCAATCTTCATTATATACAACAACATATCGCAAACATTTACGCTGCTCCTCTTATCGGCATTTTGCTTTCGCATATCAAAGCGCGCTGTGACGAAATTGTGTCAAGCACTATATTACATATCTTATGACTACTCCTTGGGGTCGCAAGATATCAACGCTCCACATCATGTGCTAACCTGCACACAGAAGCGTTTGAGATAACATTAAGCATTTTTAGTTAACAATATTTCCACCCCAACAGCAAGCCGTATATAAATATTCCAACTGTTTAGAGCGAGTGTTCATGAAAATCTGCCACTTTGTGCAAAGACGTGCCATGATATTATTATTTTAAAGAACGTCACTGTCGAAATGTCCATGCTTGATATATCCTAGTGAAGTGATCACTCTCTTTGGTAAAATGCGACAATCTGGTTTTATTGAGGTTTAACTGCGTCGGCAGCTGATGTATGTGGTTATGTGTATTGATAACGATGTCCAGTATATTTAATGACATTAATTTAGTTATTGTCAAGTTGGCAGTCATTGAAATCTTACATTGATACGTTGAGACATGTTTGGTAGCAATAGAACCTATATAAAGCCTAATGATGCCAAAGCATGCATGCTAACATATGATCTCCGAGCCGTATGCATAGATAAACATAATTGCAGTAAAGGACAAAGGAATCTACAATCCATGATCCTGATGGTGTCAGTGCTTAAAAGTTTAGCCGGTCGGCTCAGTGATTCTCGGTGGCCTATAGGCATGTGTCATTGGTGCACCTTACACGAGAATCCACTCAGTTCAGTGCGAATTCCGTCATGATAACCGTGTTAGCAGCTCGCTAGTCCATTAGTCATACTTCACAGAGCTCACTAGATCAGCTGGTCAACGCCATTATGTTAGTAATGCAATTTGTGGAACATCGATGTTGTCCGGCTCATTCCAATGATCACGTCCACGTAGTGTTGGTGTGCCTACGCGTATTGCCTATACATTATTTTCACCGTTACTTCATTTTGTTGAAAAATTGATTAACCACTGACTTTGTAATATATATATACATATATATATATATATATATATATATATATATATATATATAATATATATATATATATATATATATATATATATATATATATATATATATATATATATATATATATATATATATATATATATATAATATATATATATATATATCTCTATATATATTATATATATCTATATATACTCTCGTATATATATATATATATATCTATATATATATATATATATATATATATATGAATATAAGAAGAGCATCCATCAGCGGCAATTCTGCTTGTTGGAATATATCCTTGTTTGTGACCTTGCCTTCCAGGTAATCGTCATGATGAAAGCGTGTACCTTTTTCACGTGCCTTCTGTACACTGTCAAGGACTGCTCTGTTTATCATACCTTTGACCCGCAGGGACACGTGGTTGTTGGTCCGTAATCCCATATGTAGTCGGTCAATGGATATGCTGGCTTTCGCCATTCTTTTTGTATTTCAGCTTCGATTTGTCCGTCTTATGAGTGAATTCTGCGACAGCGTTTGGCTTGGTACCATCGACCATGATGTCAAATTCTTTTGTTCTCGTAGATTTCGGTTTCCATAGCATTTCAGTCTTCTTGGTGTTGATGTTTCGGCCGAACCGAGAAAGCATTCATTATTTGTTGCATCTATTCGGTAGACTAGGAAAGCAGTGCACTGCTGTCCGCGAACAGTAGCTCTCCTGTATGTATTAGAGAATTCGTATTCTTTGCTCTGAAGTGCACGACATTGAAGAGGTCAGCACTACGTCTTGACTAAATATAGACGCCCTCCTCCATGTCTCGGATTGCCACTTCAAGCATTGCCGGTAGGAAGATAGAGAAAAGCGTATCACATTGTACGCATCCTTGCCTGGTACCGTCTGCAATATCAAGCGTTTCCGAGGATTCTCCCCATCACAAAGCTTTGTCGAAATTCCCGTTTTTAGAGATACAATCAAGGTTGTTAGCTACTCTGGGCTTCCATATTTCCTGAGTTGCTGCCATAGTCCTGTCCTCCCTACTGTGTCGAAAGTCTTGTTAAATGTAGAGTGTACAGTGGTAAGTCTTGTTCTATGTACTTCTGTGTAATTCGCTGAGATAGAATATCATGTCTTCAGTGCTCCGGTATTTATCTGAATATGTGTTTTTGGAATTACTTCTGGCATGATGTGAAAAGATCGACTGCTAAGGCGAAGCCTGGCAATGATCTTTCCAGCTATGGACAACAGTCTGTTTTTACTCCCTTTTTGTAGAAGGCTTGCTTTCGTCCACACTTGTGGAACTGAACTCTCTACCCGGGCCTCGGTGATCAGTTGAAGTTGTCTCTTTAGCCAATTTGAACCTCCGTGCTTATATACTTCTGAAAATATTCTTTCCATCTGTCAAAAAAACTATTATGTGGTCATAGAAGGTCTCCAGTCCAACTGTTGACTTCAGATGTAATAATCCTAACATTCGAGGGGCCACGATATCATTGAGTCTATTTTGGAAGCCTTTTCTATCGTTTCTGTCAGACGCAGAGCTGCATATTCTTTATCAGCTGAGGAGCCTTTCTTTCATTTACTCAAATGTGGTTCATGTGTAAAGCTTTCTTTGTGGCAAATGGAATGCAGTTTAGCTGTGTGGAGCTGGGATGGTTTCATTGGCTCTTGCTTATTTTCCATTGGCCATAAGTTGAACACTTCTTTCGACCGAAACATCTGGTTATCTCATCGCGTGACTCGGGTACTGTGAATGTCCATCCTATGCCGATGTGATTAGCCATGTCCAATGCACTATATGCCACATATCAGACAGGAGAAGCGGCAGAGTCATCAATGTACGGACATCGATTATCAAACAATCAACTTATGTCTTATTTTTCTGGCATGCACGGTGCTTGATATCAGCGGATGGATGTATGACAGTGTGAAGAATCTTGTACAATTCGTGGAAAGATGAAAAGAACCACAGGATTGACGTGGCTGATTGTTGGGAAATGCAGCTTCCTTTGTATTGACGGAAGGCGTTATTATTTATTTCTATTAAAGAGTATTGGGCTTAGTAGCTCCGATTTACTAACAAATTAACCCTTGATTGGTTATCCTTCAATAGCATAATATCATCCTCGGCTCATATCACATCGAAAGGGGCCGTGAGTGAAGTTGGTTGAATCACCTGATCGACCCGCCGTATTCAAAGCCACTCGCTCATGAGGGAAAGCAAATCCAGTTGGTTCAATCAAAACGAGCGCTACGCTGGAGAACACTGGTAATTTATTAAAAAC
The DNA here is from genome assembly GCA_034190875.2 of Urechis unicinctus. Taxonomy (NCBI): domain Eukaryota; kingdom Metazoa; phylum Annelida; class Polychaeta; order Xenopneusta; family Urechidae; genus Urechis; species Urechis unicinctus. Next base: position 45,361,805 of record CM067352.1, read on the forward strand.
ATGATTGCAAAATGGCAACTTCTATGACAAGCGTTCTCTGAGATATTCTAAACAAATTGTGTGTTCATTAACTGATTCATATTCAGACGTATTGACTTTGATAACCGAAAGAGAGAGACATGATTGTATGAACTAAAACTGGAAGTCGCAATAGCCTGTTCTTGATGCGATCTGTGCGCTGCCATTGTGAGAACAAAGGAACTGACTTAACCTTGGCCTGGTTTAGCTACGCAGTACGCTGTGCGAGATGTGACAAACCTACATAAATTGGCTTTGACAATGAAAGAAACGGATATCTATACGAGAGCTTGTGTCAAGGATTGTAGTCGTTTAAACAACCTTCTTGAATGGTTTTCTTCGGTGAAAGTGACGTTTTAATCTGACTTTAACCCGACACAGGTGATGAGCCGATCTCGTCGGCCTTGTGGCCACAAACGAGACACCAAAGGAAAACGTCATCTGTCTCCTAGCGTCCCAAACACAACCCTAAGGTCAATATGATTAACATAGCAAACTCCATTTTGTTGGTCAGATGGAATGTCTTTTACGTTACGCATATCCTACTCAGCGGATTACACGTAATTGTTAACAAGGGCCGATTTGCAACGATATCAGATGAAAGCGACTGATCAAGCCACCATCTGTCACCAACTGCGGTTCAATTTAGCTGAAAAGAAAACAGCATGCCCATCCTCATGTAGCGAAACATAACAATGTTTGTTCAATGGCTGTGGCAGGACTTAACAGCGAAATGTATTCGACCATAGTACCAGTCATCACCATTGCACAACAAAAAACAAACACACACACGCACCCACAAACAAATCCACACATTAAAATAAACAAATATGCACCTGCTCGCAACCTTGTGCATACAAGCGTGCCTACATATTTTCATACAATTTTCAATTAGAGACAATGACTCAAAAGTCCCCAAGAGACACGGAGCAACCAAATCTGGGATGCTAGTCAAGTTCAAGGGATCTTGTTAGCCTAGACAGTGGCGGGAGTATTGAATATCATTAACATGTAAACAGGGCCTGCAGCCAAGGGGCGAGGGGACCTTGAGTATGTTGGCCAGGCGATGATAGGAAAAAAACTGACGCCAGGTCTCACAACAGACAGTGCATTAAACGTCGATAGATACGCCACGCAACAGGTGAAAAACATCATATATCGTGTCAACACTGTGTGCTGGTTGCGAAGGAATTTGGCACCTAGGTCAGTCAATGTTCATGCTTTTTTACCGGAATGAGTTCAACTATACAAAGTCACTAAAGGTGATGCATGTCTGACATACCTTGGTGCAGCTGGTCAATTGCCATAAGCAAATTTTTATAAGAAACACTAAAATACTGTATTCTACGGTGGCACAATGTGGTCCGTAGATAAGATATTTAAGTGCAACCAGGCCCCTTTTAAGCCACACAATAGGATGTATCATCATAGCGGGACAAAATGAGATTGCGGTGGCAACTTATTGTGTAAGTGTAAACTAAGTGCGCAGCACACACGTGTAATTGACTGTATGGGTGCTTTAATGTGTTGATTAGGGGTTTGGCAAATGCAACCGACTATGTACGTTTGCAGTTAGTTTGGTTGGAGTGACGTTGACTTACGTTTCGTTTGTCTTGTTGAAGAGCATTAGTTGGTGCACAATATGTTACGCGACTTATACGCTGCCACCTTGGATTCGCATAGTTAATTTGAAATGTACTCAAAGATGCGTTTTAGAAACCTTTTTATGTACCCTGTTTGAAAAAATTAGATTCATATTGTGGGTGTTGCACACAAAGAATGGATTGCACTAAACATTTCCGCCACGAACCATGGCAAGTAAATAATTGCACTCTACCACGTATGTTGTAAGGTTTAACATCCTCTTGGCGTGATAGAAGCAGTTCATTATTAGGTCTCTGCTACACCCGCCGTGATTGCGCAACTATTCCGAGCATAAGCTTTGCCTGCTAATTCGCTATTCATATGCTAGATACACTGGCCGCTCAGCCATGTCATTGCACGTCAACATACGCTGATAACATAGTTTGATCAGGTGTGTCTACCTGAAAAAATCAAGGGTGTTTTTTAATTTAGCTCGATGGATTACATATTGGTAAGGCAAGTATGGGTTGAAGAATAATATAAGTCAGGTATAAAGAGAAATCGTTGAAAATGATCTGTGATGATTAGGTGTGGATGATTGACGGTTTAAAGATAAGAATGGTTCGTCTTGTAGCTGATATATTGATTGGCGATGCGGCCATCGATTTGTTGCTTTCTAGCAGATATCTATTGCTGGACACTCATTGCAAACACCTCTGGCATATCTCATTTCAGTTTTGACGGAAAACGTCATACGGTGGTAGCTAATACATCACAACATAAAGACAAATCATATCAACATATAAAGTATTTTCTTCGAATCGTTGGATCTTTCTCGAGGCGTGTGTGATACTATGTAAAGTATATCTTTATCATTATGACCTTGAAACACTCTTTGTGAACCTTGGTCGCAATAATAAACCGCTAACAATATGCTGTTTGCTTAGATCAAATAATGCTAAATCGCATTTCCTAAGCAACTAATGGGGTTGTTAAACTGTCGACGCATAATGTCCTGAAACTCTGACATGTTGAATACTTAACGAATCGAGAACGAGGCCATTGTTCATTCAAACTGTTTTGTATTGTATGTGAATTCACCATCTGCGACTATAGAGAGAGCTTACTGAATCAATAATTCTTTCCGACAACTGAAATTCAAATATGCAATTCACAGCACATGGTCTATCTGGTTTGTCGTTGTCCAGATTGCTTATTTCCTTCCCGCCTGAAAGAGCTTTGAGTTAATTGCTCCAGGCTGATGAATATTGACAATGGATGGATGCATTAAGCAGATATGAACGAACAGATATATCGAGTCTGAGGGTATGATCTTTAGTTGCCTATAAGTCTGTCTATTAGTCGTGCCTATAAGTCTTGTTATAGGTGGTATGATTAATAATGTAATGGCCAAAATGGAAGCAAATATTAAGCGTAGTCCTAAATGAAAACACGGAGGCCCACTTCTTGGTCATTTGTTTTGCTGAAAAATGCGCGAAGCCTCATCATATGAAAAAAGATACCGTAATGTTTTCAGCATGTAGCATATTTGCATATAAACGACGATGCATGAAATGTTTATATTTTTGTATATACACTCCATTATTGCTCGTTATATCTCAATAAGCGTAGTAATGACTCTCATTAGTCACGACAAAACACACCGTGATGAGCAGTTCTGCTGTTCACCCTGACGGGCATGAAGTGATTGAGAGAATGGGAGAGAGACGGGGATGAATGAGTGAACGGGGTGGATGAGTGAGTGAGAGATGGGAAGATGAATAAAACTGCACGTGTTGGATGGATTTTATTGCAGCTGGTGGGAAGGAGATGATAGTTCAATACCCTATTTTGTCTCAATCTGGTTGATCGGAACTGAATATCATGTACATTTTTCATACCCATTCGAATTTATGTTGTGCTCAGAAGATGGTTCCTCTGGATGTGCTACATCACTACATCCGACTTATAAGAGATTTTAATGTCATCAGAGAGTCATTTGACCCTTCATAACTTCCAGCAAAACGAACCTGTATATAAACAATGTCAGCATGTTATGTTGTGGTCGAACTTCAGACAATGCCTTTTCAATAAAATTCGGATTGAGGCTTAAACTGCCTAATCATGACGGTTGGCATGTTTTCATAGAATTGGGTTCACTATGTTGTTGATCCATCCACGATAGCTTGGATAAGGAACGACGCTTCAACAGGGCATTAAATGCTTGTTGTGATGTTGCTTTAATTCTCCGAAATACATTATGAGTGGACTTGGTTTTGCCCTGTATCAAATAATTGCGTAACTAACGCAAACTTTAGTTAGTGATCCTTTCCATATTACTGCTGTTCTCCGTCTTTCTGTTGTTCTTCTCATCCAATGTGCAAATCATTTATTGCACTAGAATGCCGTGTATATATAGGGCGGGACACCAAGCAAGCAGCAACCGTCTCTTGTCTAACAGTGTTAACTATGAACTGAATACTCATTTTTGAGATGGCATGCTTGGCTAAGTAAGTAAGCGTTTGTGTATTTGTGTAAATAATTGAGAGGTTAAGTTTTGCATGGGTATTTTCGGTTAGCCTATCTCTCAGCGCTTCTCACTCAAACCCATTAGTTGTGTCAATAACTGCTACACCTCTAGTAAACGGAATTCTACTGCCTCGAAAAAAAATTAAGTTTATGCTGCATTTTTCTTCCACAAAACTAACCCAAAGCATTAATTGCGTCACGCTAATGTCCAGTGAAGCTATTGGGGTTATTGGCAGCCATTGTCGACCATTTTATAAATGTCTACACAAGTTGGTGGGAGGTGTCACTATACCCTAAACAGTATCAGGTATCTTGTTGATACTTTGTGGGAGATATAGGTGGTTTGTAGCGAGGTTGTTCGGCGGCAACTACCGCTGGCAATCTCTCTTACCTCACAAAACCTTTTTTGTTATGTTTGAAACATATCACTCGTTGTGATCGCACTCATTAAATAATCATATTGTAGCTCTGTAACCGGGGTGCAAAGTACACCTTCACGATCGGTATTGTTAATAATAGATGTATATGGTGCTCAACGACGGTACTACGTCATATGGGTTTTCGACTACTATTGACAAATAAACCTTAATGATTTTACTACTTATCATACAGGAAGCTTTTGTGCCAACCTCGTTGTCAGCTTGTTTCAGGACGCAGGAATTGTGTTCATATAATTACAATCGATGCAAATTAAAATATCATGCCATTTATTTGCAGTGCATTCACGTTTTTACAGTATATGATTGTCGTGTTCGGGCGAGCAAAGTTTTAATTACTGTATTTTTGACATAGTAGTGGAAATAGTTACAAAAGCAGTAACTGTAAGTATCGAATGTAGAGAATGCTTGTTAGTGTGTGTGACTCAATGTCATGCACACTATTGTCGTGCATTAAACTCATCTAACGCAAGTATCATTGCATGAATAAATTCGACTCCTCAGGTTGGCATATTTACAAAGAGAAATGGCAAAAATGAGTCTCAAATCTCGCTGCTCAATCGACAAGTTAACCCTCTGTTAGCTCTTAGCCATTGTTTGCTACTTTCGGAGATCTATTTGTTCTACAAGCATAAATGGCTGTTGAATATTACGTTTGTCTGTCGTGTGGCGACACGATTACAATGCACAAGTGGGCGGATATATCCAGTCGTCATTCGAACGTACGGGCTCGAGCACCATATTTCATTTTTGCATTACACGTAAACGTCTTTGAATATTTGACAATATAGGCTATCGTGGATTGTTGAAGCAATATATGCAAATACCGAACACGACATGAATGACTCGCGTATATTACGTTAATTAAACTCTACAAGCGATGGGTGGCAAAACAAAGTTGTAAAATGCTATGCAGCATATCCGTTAGTGATGAACGGAGCTACTACAGTATAATTCAACACAGAATAAAATTATCTAGACGATGCTAGAAAGGTAATGACAGCTCCTTTGTTCTACAGTCAGTCCTGATGTTCATCCACCCAGCAACCAACCATTTGCTGCTGTTACAGTTACCCATAGGGGAGTTATGGTGAGCACCCGATGATAAAATAACGGCTTTACCAGTGTACATATATTAGTTCTGTGATGCAAATTGAACAAATGTCAGCTTACTTAACTGATTAACTACTTCTCACACAATGTTCAAGAATAAGGAAAGATAAGGTGTGCTATTTAGCGATTCAGAGTGGAAAGCTATTGTTTAATTGTAATCTCTTGCTATTTTTCCAATTGTCTATTAACCCCTGTCAGTGTGAAACCCGCTTTAGACGATGGTCATAACGCATCACTGCCGCACGATTTATATCGCTATGCTCGCAATACCTGCGTATACTCTTATCCAAGACGCTAGTTAATTTTAATCTCCCGATCTAGGAGAAACCAATTGGTATTTTTGTCTTCTATCGGCTTCTAGCCCAGACAGCACAAATAACTGATCCTTTGTTGATAAGAAAGTAGTTTGAGGTGATCAAGTGGCAAAGCTAGACTTGTTCATCGTCGATTGAGCTGATGTGTACCTTGAGAGAATCTTGGTGTGGGTCAGTTTTAAAGTGCCTATCGCACGGTTATAGGTACTTCGCTGAAATCAATTCATAATGTGATAAATAAACTTAAACCGGCCCAATAACCGTCGCATCTGATCAGTTAAGGCAAAAATTTGATAAAATGTCAGTCCATCGGAGTCGTCTGAATTGCTCATTTCTGGTTAGAATATGCAGGCGAAATTTTCTCTACCGAAGCAACGATGGTCTGCTAATGATCTGTGCCATCCCATGTCTCTTCGTCGCTCTCCTAAAGTGATGAAATAGCGAAATTACCAGCAGCGCTTTTGCGCTAATCGTAGCGCAGATCGCGCCTTGCCACGAAAACAATGCCGGAGTTGACGTCACGCGGAGGCGATCAATTATTCATGAGCTCGTCGTTTTCGATACGCCGGACTCATCTTTAAAGTCGAATTTCGATCCGAAAGCGCGCACTTTGACGACTGATACATAGACAGAATAGGTACTATGGGGTTATATTTCCGTAATCTGGCGAAAAAATGACATGATTTTTCGTGCGATAGGCACTTTAACCATAGTTGCTATGCATCGTTGCCCTTAGCAGCGACAGAAAATATAACATTATTCACTCAACTCACATTAGCTCTACCCATGGACCTTACTTGCTCAGTTGTCAAAGTAAACCATTATGTATGCAGCTGGGAGAAGATACTTAGAAAACACCATCGGCCGTAACTGGCTACGTGAGATGCTTCAATCATGCCAGGGAATAAGAAATCCATTAACTTGGTTAGATGTACTGTCGCCTCTACTCGCTGCACTAGAGCAATAAGTGATGTGCTGCAGAGGAATAAAGTGTAGCCCAAAAACCCGCTTGTTGACAAGCTTGTTTTTTTCATTTTGGATGCATATTACCCACACAATTGGGCACAAAAGTATTTATTCAATAGCAAGGTATTCAAACACTAAGCTGATAACAAATAATCACACATCTCTCATATGTTCAGCAGTGTTAGTATGCTAACTGCCTAGTTCCAGTCAGTAAGTACAGGAACCGAATTATTGTAACCTTGTTCCTGCCTTTCTGACGAAGGAATCGTAACACAAAGGCACATGGTATGCAAGTAATCGGCGAACGATCGATTCGTCTAATGCTACCCACAAATGAGCGTTTGATCTGCTTTGTTGGAAGGCTGCCTAATGATTATTGGCCTACCTGTACAACCCAAGTGCAGTGAAGATATCCGCCCCGTACAGACGATAAGTAGTATGCAGGTTACCAGTGTACGCCGCTGACAAGTGTCCACATGCGATTTTGAGGCTATGGTAATTTCCTTATGTATTGCATCTTTGAAGCAAACCACAAATGTGACTACTATCTAATGGCTCCAATGGTTCTGATACGAAGACAAAATAATCAATAGCTAAGCATGGGACAAATGTTATAATCATGACCTATTGTGTCTTCAAAGAGAGCGAGCAAGACGAAAATGAGGAATAAACCAAATACTCCTAAGGGATAGGGCTAAGTGATCTATTTTTAATATTTGCATTGTTGATGCTACATGGTTCATCCTGGTAGAAATTATCATACATTGATGTCATATGCATGAGTGATTGAGTGAGCGAGTGAATGCAGATGCTTTCTTTTACCTGAGTGAAGGAGTGTTTGAGCGATTTATATGATGTTTTGGGTTAGAAAATGAGGGAAAGTATATGCGAGTTTGTGAGAGAGAGAGTAAATAATGAATGGGAGCGCGTGATGAATAGAGACGCCAAGCGTAGGATTGCATGGATGAACGAGTTAACGAAATAGAAAGTTGTCTGATAGAGTTGGTAGAGTTCGGATGCAAGTGAGACGCAGTCACCCCCCTAAAACAGTCAGTCGTTGAATTACCTTTCTTAGAAATCCCTTTTCAGACAATCGACATCCTATACTGTGTATTGAATGTCGCTGTCGTAATAATAACAGTTCATTTCACTAAGTATGGTTTTTGATTCTGCAATTTAAAAATTATCGAATTAGTCTATGATATTGCATATTAAGAAAGCTGTTTTAAATTTAGGAGTGATGCGATTCGATGGAGGCACACGTGAAGTGATATGGACACTGATTGATGCTTTATGGCTGATAGAAGACAATCATGTGTACCCTTTGATCAAGTTAGAAAATTGCCTACAACTCATCAGGGTAGCTCCAGAAATGTTTTGCTGAAGTAACAGAATGGTCTGTAAAGTCTATCCATTTGTTGTAGCAGCCACACCGTGGTGAAAATTCATTCGAATTGATCATGCATACAAATTGTTCAATTCTGTCACCCCTTGAAGCGAAATGGCGACACACAACACACCGTCGTTAAAATTCATTTGAATTGTTCAAGCTCACACTTGATTCAATTGTGTCTACCCTTGAAGCGGGATGGCAACACACAACACACCGTGTTACAAATTCATTTGAACGAATCAAGCTTAGCACTGATTCCATTTTGTCACCCCTTCGAAGCGGGATGGCAACACAACAGCTCAAAATCTATCCGCCTTAGATACCACAAATCTCTCGGACAATTTTTTTTTATGCAGTCCGTCCCATCCACAACTTCTACACTTTTTTTTCTATTTTTAATACCGCACATGATAAATCTTATACATCACGGATTGTAACACCCAAAAAACGTTTGCAGGTTTCACAAACGGTTGCCAAAAGCCCTGATTATTGATTGCAGAGAATGCTTGTTGGTGAGCGTGACTCAATGTCATGCATACTTTTGTCGTGCATTAATATTGCCTGCATCTTTGAATCCATTGGTACGCGTCTTCAGGTTTGCATAGAGACAAAGTGAGTCTCACAACTCTAACGATTAAGTGAGGATATACTACATGCATAACATTTTGGAGTCCAATATAGCAGAGCGTAAAAACACTAGCTATTTGTCCACGAACTCACAATGGCAAACCACCGTAGTATTGATCGATGTCTTTGATCGGAAGATAACGCAGAAAGTGGCGGTGGAAGAGGCGCTCAGTTTTGAACATTTAAGCTCGATCGAATTTTGGTCCAGTTAGATATATATTTTTCGTCAGACATGAACTATCGAACGTTATGAATATTTGCCTGTTCTCGTCAATATCCTCCCAATGACACTGTGACTAACTTGTCTTTTCACACGCACATTTCCTCACCCACTAACATATTCACTCAGCTTCTACTCACTATAACAACTAATACTGACCCCCGCACTCACTGATGCATCCACTAACTCACCCACAACAACACTCACTCTTCAATTGCGAAACAATGCATGCACCCCTTCATTCATTCTTTTACTTTATTTAATGCTATAAGCCACGTGTAAAACACACTTGGATCTCGAATCTGCATATACCGGACGATATAAATCCACACGTAGAATACATCTTAGGTTATCGACTTAACTACTGCTCATAGTATCCGATATGCCACTTTGCATGTAGCCTGGCGGGGAAATACATCCAGGTTGCTGTAGGCGTATGTGGCTGTAGCTTGCGAGGGGTTGTTATTTATTTGTTACTCTTCAAAAACGACTACAGATGAAGTGATAAATTGCTACCAAGCCGCCTGTCATAAGCATTCCTTGCCTTACAAGTTGTCTAGAGGACATTTTCTTGCACGTCAAAATATGTCAGATCCATCTCCAATTTCCCAATGACACTTTAATGAACGACAGCCGTCTTCTATTCTACTTAATATCAATGACTATGTGTAAAATTCACTGTCAGAGAACATGACTTTTTAACTATTCGCATATATGCCTGCTACGCAGTTCTTGGTATAGGGCGAACATTGCTTTTAAAAGTCTATTTGCTTATCAAGGATTTTATCTCAAATTGTCATTCACGTGCAAGAGGTATGGATCGTCATGAGCGCTTGGCACCTTCAAATTACCAAATAGATCAGCATTTGCGCAATGTAAATAACACCAATTGCTGATGGATGACGTATTTAGTGCTGTCTGTTTGAATCGAAAATCCCTATAGTTTTTATATGCCTGACTTTCTTGAACCATTCTAACGCCCGACAATTTTTAGGCTACATTAGAGTCGACCATGGTTAGGACAAAACAGCTGGATAAAGTTTAGTTGAGACGACGCTGTACAGACAAAGTTTAGTTGTCAGCAATATGCAGCGAGGATCGGAAAATGCGAGATGATGTAATGGAGGAGCGAGTCCAATCATTAAGGTATAGGAGCAATAATGAAGGGGATATTTAAAATCTTGGTTTGCAGTGTGCAACTAATGTTTCTTGTGCATTCAATGTAGAAATCATGATAGATGGCAGAGCATTTTAAAGGGAATCGCTGGTCGAACACTGCGAGGCGATTGGGAATAATGCAATTGGAAGGTGTTGTTGCTACCAATATTGTATAGGCCGTTAAAAGCGAGTTTTTTTTTACAACAGAGCCAGCCCGGGGTGATTTGGCGTGAACAGATTATTGGGTTTCGGTGCACATAAAACCCGTTGAAAACTAAATGACACAAATAGTGAGCCATTGGTGTCTAGATGCTCGTTGATCCAGTCGACCTCGCCTTTGTTCATTTAACGCCGTGATGTCATAGCATTCCTAAAGGGCAAATAGATTTACGTTCACATTTACTGTCCCAGCAACTGGCTAGGACTGTTATGGTAGGCGTAAACCTATTTTGTTCGGACGTGTCTATTCAACCGCTCATGGTGTCTCCCTTAGGTACATTTAAGCACAACACTCTGCGCAGTTGGCAGCGTAGGAATCTGAAACGTTACAAAGTAAGATGGTGACCGTAAAGAGTGTTGGGCCGTTCGAACGCTGGAGTTATTTGTCGTTCACGCACAAGGAATTTTAATGCATGCGCAGAAAGGTTCCTGTTTAAATTTCTGTTGATAACCTGCAGTGGACACAAAAATGTGGTATAAGGATGCTAACACTTGAACGGAGCTAACGTTATCAGAACGCCGACAATATGGTCTTCAGAGGTTAGCAATAACAATGCAATGTTTTTGGCGCAGATAATAAGGAACAAAAATACTCTAATTGTATACCGACATTAAGTCACTGAGACATGCGATGCAAAATTCCAATTGTACATAGGCTGCTATGTAATGATGGAATGACTTTATAATCGCGACATTCTATCTGACTCTTTGGAATATTCCCAAATGCCATTTTCATATGGCTGCAGACACTTACGTACTCACACATCTATTCACTCAATTGTTTTGTCACTCAATGTTACTTCAATGTTGCTATCAGACACTAACACTCACACGCCAGATATTTTTACGCATTCAAGTTGCCATTCACACAATCAGTTTTTTTTAATTAAAACAAGCAAGTGGCTCTTATCCATCCCTTCAATAAATTATTCAGAGTACCAACCCATGAATGGAGCGCTGGTCAACTTAGCTTCAATGAATGGTTTAATTTGATGTATCAACGCATTCAGTGTTATCATATTTACCCCAAAAATATGCATTTAAGGTCAGTGTCTGCGCAACTTAATATAGTAAAGATAATGACAATAATGATATGTTTACTGCAAAACAGGCGATTGTTGCCGTGTACCAATGGGGTGTTTCTTCTCACGTTTAATGACATCCTCGTGTATCATCTAAGGAGCAGTTCCGTTAGGTAATGGTGAACGAGATTCATATAACTATATTGTCGCTCATAGTAATCACATAATAATTCGAGCATTCGACACATTGGCATTCGCGTATGCATAGGTTACCAATAATGGTAGATCGAAAATCGGAATGTTCCTTGTGTTGTTTTGCAAGACAAGGGCATATTGAAACAACGACCGGTGCATTAAGACGCATATATGTATTCGTTCTAATTTTTGGCTAGCTAAGGTATGACCCAGGCACGTAATCTCATTTTGCATATACATATACATAAGTTGGATCAACTACACCATTCCGATACATCAAGCTTATAGACTGTAGGACTGCAAAGTGATGACGAAATAAACCAATCCCGACCCCAGGCTGCGCCCGCAACAAAGTGCGAAAACAGCCAGGCAGGCTCCAACTACAAGGGGCTCTATAGTATTGCTATTCAAGATAAGGATCTTTGACTCCTGGCATTTTGTCTTGTAGATGATTTATTCATGAAACAAACATGTACGTTTGATATTCATCCACTGCGTAGTAATGGAGTTATTGCTACCCAAACTAGACGAGAAGTTAGTAAGCTACTTACAGTCAATGATAATTCAATTCAAAAAGTGCGTTGCGAGTTTCTGTTCACAATACTCTAGCAATAAGGAACCACTAGCAATGCTTCAATAACGCCGCGTTTCAATCTTTGTGGCATGCTTATTCGCAGCCCTTACATCTGCTCGAACTAGCGTAGAGAATGTTATTCTCCTTCTTATTTAGCAATATGTTTGGTTTTGCTGCAGCGAGGGAGCAAGGAACAGAGCCATACGTTCATCACTTAAGCGCTTGCTGTACGGAACATAAAATATGTCAAAATACGATAAGTCAGTCATTTGAATATTCACAGCTGTCATATGACAGAGTATAGTCAGGTTCATTGAGTGCTTCTACATAAATATTGTGATATTATTACGGAAGATAAAATCTTCTAGATATTGCGATATTGTGGATCATACCAAATGTTGATTTATATGAATAGCTTTTTATATAAGTAACCATGAAACAATAGTTTCGCACTGGATAATAAGACAGCTGGAATCTTGTCACTGATGTCAAGAAGGTTGTATAATGTACCACACTGGTCTTAAAACACTGGTCATGACATGCATAGTACATCTCTGCAATACGCATATTATTTAGTGGTGGCGCCAAGCTATGGTAATATTATCTACCCAGGTTTGTTATTTATATACTTGCTATGAGATTGCTAATCGAATGCCATTGCATTAGTCGTCTTGGATAAGCCCGTCATTACATTTTGTGTATTTTGTTAAGATTTTGGCGGTCGGAAATGATATCTACCCGATAATAACTACTAGACGTCGCCCCTTTTTATAATAAACTGGTTTTTACGAGCCTAGTCGAACGCTCTGCCCCTTTCTTCCAAAATGCAAAGGGCATATAGAAAATGGGCATCGTTGCAGAACAAACCTGCTCGGAAGACGCATGGACAATAACCATTGACGAGTCAAAAGAAAAAACACCTATTCTTCAAAAGGAAACTTTGTTAATAATTGTAATATAAGGCAATTCTGATTATTGAGACCATAAAATTACCATATTTTGTCTTTATGATTACCAGTAGTGTAGCTGAATACCTTTTGTCAAACAAAAAGCTGATATACACTAATAATTGTGTCAATTGTTTTCCAGTAAGGGCCTCTTTCATCTGCCAACTCATGTATTTATTTGACTGCATACTATTCTCCAATTGCAATATTATATTCATTACTGTCTGACAACAGCAATATCACGCTGATAGATTCGTTACGACACAATGAGATACATCTATACCACGACGTATTATCAATAAACTCATGCTTAAATCAACGCAAAACATCTTAAACAATACACACAATCATATAAATGAGCCCAGTGACCGATTGCTTTAGAGATTTCAAAGCAATTCTAAATGTTACCGAGCCGTCGCCAGCTGCGTGAATATGACTTAAATGTCTGGCTAAAGGTTCATGCTGCCCCCGCGATGTAAAAGCATTCCGTTTGTTTTATCAGTTCAATATAATAAATATGGTATGACGAATGGCATTGGATTTTGATTCTCTCTGCTTTGAGAGATGCACCAGTACTATCAAACGTGACCATGCACGTGGCTGTTGTCAGCATGCCATTATTAATACATTTTATCAGATAAATATGAGCGTTTATTGATAATGGTGTAAATATACCGCAACGACTGTGTATACAGATTTCTGTTATCCTCAATATGCAGAACGATTGCAGGCACGAAGCAAAAGAATAAGGAATGGACGATGATGTAATGGTAAAGCAAGTCCAACTATTGAGCTGTTTTATCTGAGAAATGGAGCCGAAATGATAACCAAAACCTGGACTTGTACGCAACACGATTGGCTAAGTATTGCTGCTTTTGTCAATCGAGTTTTGTAAGTTTACTTTTGCAAACGTTTCTTTGACATTCATTGCTGTCTGTGAAAACCATGACAGATGCGACAATGTGTTGAATGATTTTGTATTCTAAAATTTTTGTCAATGCTGTGATTGTGAATATTGTATTTGACTAATCAAGTGCACCATTAGTTTCAGTGGCCCGACAATGTAGCCAATACAACCATGTTAAATGTGTGTGGTGTTAGGTTGAGTAATGTGAATAATAAGGCAATCTCATGGAAATAACAAGCTCACGATTCCGCCTCTTAAATGGCACGAGACGCTGATTGAGCAATTTAATCCTGTTCTGACGCAAGCAATTCTGGTAACTGTCAAAACATTAATCAGAACGCGCATATTTTGGTATACGTTAAGCTTATCACTATTATTTGATGTTTACGTATCACTCCCTAGACAGGTTCTGATGTCAAATGTTGGATCAAAATATTGTGCTGCTGGCGCACACATGATCGAGCGAGTGGGTTAACATCTGAGTTGACGGCTATCAACACCGAAATCAACCAACTAACGTTTCGTTGAGCAAACAGTTATCCATGAATTAACAATCAGTAGAACACGGCCTGGTTAGCACAGAATGGCTAAGTGCTTATTACCACCAATGGCTTATGCTTTAACGTCGACTCCTTACAGTTTTGGCAAGCATATCAGACAGTTATGTCAAATCCCAGATTTACAAATTTCTAGTAGCGCTAGGATACACAATTCCGATATGGCATTCATGAAAAACAAACACACCAACTGTACAATAATTTGTTTTCTGAAATTCAATGCCTCAAACTTCATCTGGAATCAACAAACACATCAGGCATTCTAGCTACAACTAACAGTGCACATTTTAGATAATATTATCTCTATTTGCAATCTTCCCATGTGCCTCAAGAGGGTATGATCAGAAGCAATGTTATCAGCTCGACAACGCCCATGAAGCACTATTGTCTTTTTTGATCAAGACAGCATCCTATTCCCGGGTGCACTTCGAAGGTGACAGCTGCCTGATTTCCAGTTTACCAAAGGCAAGTTAGTAACTTTATTTATACGAAAAGAGAAACCAATCCCCTATATAGATTGCAAACAGCTTGGAATCCTTTCCAATCCGGCGTTGGATAAAACAAAAGGTGGGAGATAATTGCTTGATGTTTTGTCATCTGACTTGAACGCGTTTTGTGTTCCGTGATTGCAAATGCAATCAAATATCGCATCTTGCTGAAGCTGTTATTGCTAGCATGTTAAATCAAGGGACAATACCTAGTCACGTTGGAAATATGTCGCCCTGTTGTTTTCACTTGTGGGTTGCTCGTGTGTCTCATTATTCACCCTAGTTGTTCTATCATTATTTCTAGTATTGCCGCGCCAACTGCCGTTGGTAAAGACGCAAATTGTCTTGGCGTCTGTTCAAAGAAATATCTGTGCCAACAAGCATATAAAACGATCCAAACACAGTAGTCCACAGTACGTTCATTCTCGCTGCATGTGAATGTATAGTTCCGTCTTTCTGTTATCAAAACATAAAACATAACAGACTCATCAGCGTTGAGAGTAACACGTAATACTGTTTAGTTTTTCCCTTGGTCAAATAGCAAACCACTGGCTCTGCCGTCGGCGGTATTTTTTAAGGAACAAAGATATCTTAATCTGTATCCAGCCGTTTCGTACCACTGACGATGTTCCCTCATGGTTAGGGAGGGGGTGAGATTGGACTATCCGGTGAGGTAAAAACGAAAAACGAGAAGCGTTGGCATACTCAACACAAGTGCTTGCATTGACGTGTCTGACCTGGTTCTACAGCGGAATCTCTGCTGAGGCCATTGTTACGCACTTTTGCCGTTTCATCACCCGGGAGAAAAGCCTTTACTCTTCTGCTGCAATGATGTAATTCAGTTCACACAAAATCTTCAGGGGAGCCTTACGTGGCTGCGGTATCAGCTGGGGTACTAGGTCGGCTGCAGCATTGTTTTATTGGGAAGCTCCTGTGCATATCATGCCATAACTCTTTGAAATGGATATGTCCAGCAGTAGGGAAATATTTGTTGATTTTATCACAGGTGTACAGCATGCGATAGCATGAGCGACATGATCTTCCTGAATGAGCTCCAGGCTTTCTATACCACTGTAGTTTGTTGTTATGGACATGGATTTCTTATAAGTCGTTCTGAATATTGCAACTAATAGACTAAACTAATGTCTTCGACTGGAATGTCCGAGCTAGGTGGTCTTTATATTGAATTGATATCATCCAATAAGTCTCAATCAAGGCTTATAATTAGACTACAACATACTATTTATAGAGGCGATTTTTTGTGATAACATGAACGGTGCAGCCGCTGTCCCTATTTTGTCGTAACTGCTGTTGCGTGGGAGACTACTGATGGTAATTTGTGTTATCTGGTTTTTGCATTGGATTTGGTTTATGAGTACTATTAATGTCCGACGTTGGTGCAGCCAAATGTGATAAGAGTTAATGTTTCAATAAACGACAGCCATACTGAGAAACGTAAACGCCGAACATCCATGATTATTCTAATTCTGATGGTCAATATTCGGTAAAATCATGCTCAATGTAAGCCGCATATTTTTTTCAGGCTTTAAAACTTAAGTTCATACGGTAGATACTGATCATTGAATTGCCCACGATAGTTATAACTTAATTCTGTTTGAAATTATGTAAGAACAAAGGCATCTTTCGGCTATGCTA
Source organism: Urechis unicinctus (assembly GCA_034190875.2). Taxonomy (NCBI): domain Eukaryota; kingdom Metazoa; phylum Annelida; class Polychaeta; order Xenopneusta; family Urechidae; genus Urechis; species Urechis unicinctus. The sequence goes on from CM067352.1 coordinate 45,378,729, forward strand.
GTCACAAAGGAAACATATTCTGCAAGATTTGCCTGCGATAATACGAAACACTGCAGCACCAAATAGCGCAACGTTAGCTATGAACTTATTAGAAACCCCATGCAGCTTGAATCAAACAGCACCAATATTCATCGCAGCACCTGCAGAAACTATTTAAATAACAAAATGATCACCTCTCTCCATAGTTCAATTCTGTAAACGCTACTCTGTCCCGGATTTCGCTCAGACGAGAGGCTGTAATGGCCTGGTTCAGTCAATCGGCTGGTGTTGTCTTGCCGTAAGATAATCGCTTCCATATTTATCTTTTTTATCTCCAATTTTCTTTATTTTAGAGGGAGGCTGCTTAATCAGGAAAATCTTATCTGCGTAGCATTCTTGGAACCATATAACACATGGGTATTGGTGTGCCGTTAAACCCTATACCTACCTTACCTGACACATTCAACATTGTCCACCATCCAGGGCAGCTGTGGACGTCAACCGCTCGACATGGCGTGGCACGTTTGCGTCTCGTGTCAAATCTTAACACCCAGACAAGTTGAAAAGGGAGACTTGCTGTGTGTCAGTGTGGCAGTAAAAAGTTTCATCTAGCTTTTATATGCAAATGCTGCATTTGCACTTGATAAAAAAACGATTGTGCAATCGGAAAATAATGTCACGAATAAGAGTGATACGATTGGTTTGTCACTTCCTGTCTCTAGTTACGCACTTACAGCCGGATACAAAATGCAATTCTCATGGGTGCATATCAGCCAGAGCGCTTGAGTACAATACTACTGACAAGTATACACAGACACAGAGAATAGGATGACATCTTTGAGTAGCTAGTCACGCAACATTCAGTCAGTATAACTTTCAGAGCCGAAAGTTTACCTTGAACCCTTATGTATGGGTAATCAAATCGAGGAAATATATATACATCCATGACAACAAAGGATATTGCAGCGCAGTAATGCAACGACTCGATATGGCTTTCGCAAATATAAAACACATGAACAATGGAGATATTTGCCCTCTGATTTTAATTGCATGAAACCGTATGATGCAATGACATACACATCAGGCTACCAATCAACAACTCGCAGAATACAATTAGGAGATCGTTATCTTTATTCGACGCACTAAGACCCCGATTGTCCTCTTTGATGAATTTTTAAGCGCATCAGGCTATTCCCGGGAGCACTTCAAAAGTGATAGATGGTGTAATATTTGTAGTGCCACAGGCATGTTTGTTACCTTAGTTATGTGGACAGAGAAACCAAACCTTAATATTGATAGCAAATAACTCCGAACACACTCTTATATAGCTTCTGATGAACACCAAGTGGGAGATAATGGGGTGGGTGTTTTGTCGTACGACTTGGCCGCGCTTGATGTTCAAATATTAATACCTCATTAAAGCCGGAATAACAAGCATGTCTACGGACCGATGCCAAGTAGCGGTAAAAATGTGCAGGAAGTGGAAACGAGCATTGCCTGGGTTGCCGTTCAATTAAGAATTCAATATGAATAATCAGAAAGAAACATGAATTGATATCTCAATTCCATTGAAGCAAGCATCAAAGTGTATATTGAAGCTAGTCTGTTAGCGAAATAAAAATCAACCACAATACTCAGGACAACGTTTGGTAAATTGTAGGAATTGTATTTATTTCAAATTCTTGTAGCGAGGAAAATAGCCGTGGTATTAGAATGCTTGCAAAATATCAGTGCTTCAGTAACCATCATAGGTGCTTTCATCGATGTATTACTCATGGCAATATGGCGGATATATGATATACATTTATACATGCACATTTTCTGTGTATATGTAGGATAAAGGCACAGCTCTTGTCAATAGTCTGTGAACGTGGCCATTGACAATGATAATATACACTTGGTTGGCTTTGTTCTCTGCTTAAATGTGCTGTGCCACGTTTTGTTATATCGAATATCTATGAATAATGTTGCTTTTTATGGGCTTCGATTTCCTATTAGTCGCTCAACGACGTAACAGATATGCTGAATTGCAAGAAGTAACTGGATATAACCTCTAAATGAAACACGGTATGTTGCAATTTTTGTAAGAAGGCTATTTCACGCTTTAGGCATTCTGCATATGGTCATAGGAAGATATTCTGTATATAGTCATCGTGAAGATTAAAAACGGGATAAAGAGCATACACAACGTCGGTTGGATTAAATGATTGATGTAGCAAACAACCAATACATTAGCCCAGCAATGTTTAGAACATTGAATTGCTTTCGCAAGCCCCGGAGATGACAAAAAGTGCAAATATATACCCCTTGCATTATCTATTGTTAAGGAAATAGGTTGTTTCGATTAATTAGTCGAACGTCTAATTGTTCGGTCTTCAATTTATTCTTGCAACGTTATATATGACGACATCATTCGAACTCTTTACGCGTTTCACCACAAACGCGCTGGGAGAAAAAACATTTGTACTGAACTATAGGAAGAAAGGTATATTAACAAAACATATTGTTCAGGAATACCGTGCAGCTATACTATTTTCCGCGAATTAATGCGCTTCTTGAAATAGACAGTTTCAAGGTTTCATTTCCGTGCCACGTAAGAGCCTTTACGAAACCTATTTACAGATAAACTACCACGAAATTTGTCGCTTGTGATGAACACTGTTGTATCACGCGATTAAATACTTACCTGACTCGACCCGGCAGTGTTGAGCACGTATGAAAATTAATGAACATGCCAGAGATGTAGGCGATTTAACAAACATATACGTCTAGCATTTTACAACGTTGTACAACTGATTGACAACTTCAAACTCAATGCTTAATGAGAGCAGCTAACACAGACGAGTAACTGCTGGTAGCGAAGCAATACAAACCTCAAAACCCGTATGTCCACACCAGGCTGCCTATCAGGTCATAATCACGCATTGTCTTGTTAGTGTAACGCCAAGCGACAACATTTGGCCCGACTGACAACCAATTCAGCACCTTATTAATTAGGGTCAACGCAATCGTTCTTGGACAGGAAATTAGTTGGTCAAGACCGGTATGGCTAGCCAAAAAGTGGTATTAAATAGTTTCACCGGCTACAGTTAACTGATTTTAACACCGTATGATGGGCTGGGGCGTCTGATGCACTCTTGGTTTTGCATATTCCGTGGTTGATATATGCACATGCAGGCCCTCATGTATAGAATACGTTTACGTGGATCCCATCCTATGCATTTAGGACCAGATGGGAGATCTGGTAATAAAGCCTATGCGAGCATGGGTGTGAATCACAAACTGAAAAACTCTCTATGTCACAAGCTATGTAGTACCATGATATATTATGCATAAAAATAAGCATAAACAAAAAAGGTGAGACATCAATCCTGTCATCACAATCATTGGTGCTACCATGAGCACATAATCCTCGCCCTAACCCCACGTGGTGTAACCAAAACCATTCACTTAAAAGCTGAAATGTTTAACTGATATTATAGCAAATGCTGATGGGAGCAAATATCAAATCCGTTTGTTTCGGCACGACAAAAGACTAACATACCCCCTCTACCAGCATCAAATTTAACGATGTAAATCTGCAAACAAAGCTTTATATCATGTATATCATTGCTTCTTTGGCATATTACAAACATCTAAATTCTTTGTCCAGTGTTACATATTTAGAACCATCTTCTACAAAGAACATTTCACTAAATCATGCATAATCGGGAAGCATTTTGCAACTTTTGTCCCCAGTAGGGTGTTGTGTTTACTTATAGTCCACGGCAAAAGTATTCCCGGCCAGTGTGCTGCTTTTACACTGAGTTGTCGATAGAAAGTGTAATGCTGAAAACATTTGGATGCTTTGTCCTACGTAAAATGGTCGTGAACATCTACTTCAAAGAACGAATCACTGATTTATGAATGATACGGAAACATTTATGTTCACAGCAGTCAATGATCCCAAACCTCTCCGTCATGGGGGTTTGCCATATTGGTTGATGAATAAATTAGGGATGAGACAGGGATTGTGACGGTACTAAGCATGCGCCGCGGTTTGTTCGTATAGGATTAGACGCAACGCAATGCATCATTACACGTATGTATGAATCTATTCCGGAAGTGCTAGTAATGTTGGTTTTAACCGAGACAGCAAGTGCACCGCTTCCACGGCTCAGTCGATATCGATGTGTAAAAAGATATGTAAATCTCCTATTATAAAGTACTAAACATTGCTCACAAAACATTTCATTTATTACATAAACGTTATACAGCATCCAGCCGTGCGTTTCACACACGCAGCTGGTATGACACACTGGAACATGTGAAAATGAGTAGCAAAGGCAAACCACTTATTGTCAGACTTTATGCAATGAAACGGAAAGGGCTTGCAATGCCAGAATCGGGATACGCACCCTTTGCGAACGAATAGGTAAAAAAACATGTTGATAAGTCACTACCCATACGTTGTGTGCTTAAATGTGAAAATCGTTGACGGAATTGAGTGATCAGAGTTATATGTCGCTCTAATTTCAGCCATATTGGCATGTTTCGTGTTATTCATATATATATATATATATATATATATATATATATATATATATATATATATATATATATATATATATATATATATATATATATATATATATATATATATATATAGATATATATATATATATATATTGTGGCATGATGATAAATTATTTTGTAGCAATATATCTGTCATTCTGGTGCAACTGGCAACTTGTTAATGTGCCTAACTTATATACACAAAGATACATCGAACAGTCAAACAGCTCCAGGTTGAGTAAAATTAAAGCGTCTAGGCATTTGATATGCAACTTGCGGCGTAACACAGATGACGTTCAAATAGACATCGGCTCGGTTTTTATTATGAGCTGTAGAGCTGTTTCTTCATCCTAGTAAATAATCATAGGAATGATTGTGCAAGATTATGGAAAGATATAATATGGACACCGCGGAAACTATTTCATCATGCAATTACAAAGACATCCCGGTTTCTTTGGCTGCGTTTACATAATGAGTAATTGCAATTATGAAAAGAAACCATTTATTAACTGGGAATAAATAACCATGTGCAATCGCATCCAGATTTCAAGCACCCATTTACTCAAAGCAGTCAAGGGATTCACTGTAATTCGAAATTACAAATACATCTTCGAGATAGCATTTTCGGTATATGATATAAGGATTGTGGAGAGTGTCATAAGTACTTTATTCCACAACCTTGTCCACCATCATAATGTGCCCCTCCCAGTCATGCCCACGAGTGACACACGAGTCACATTTCAGTGCCCCACCCCCCCTCGTACACACACCCTCTCTTGATACATACCCAATATCTTATAACCACGCCCATTCTCTGACAATCTTCACGACCAAGTTCTTTTAGGGCTTCACCACTCGGCCTCGTATTTCATCCGTCAACATAATGCATAGGAGTCTAAGTTGAGATATTCCATAACTAGCAAGCTGCCACATATTGCGTCGTCTTGTTACCATCAATCCATGTCGCTGTGCAACACAGAGCTGTATATGTGTCGAATAATAAGTGGGATCGATTTGTCGGTGGCAATTTATTCTGGCATGGTGATTTATTTCATATGAAATCGTCATGAGCCCTTTCACTCAAGGTAAATTGAAGCTCGCCATCAGTCTGTGATAGCATTCATGGATATTCATAGATATTATATCTGCCATATGACTGCCTTTACACACAATACAAAGCTATACATCAAGAGCTTTTGTCCTAATGCTGCATGTAGACGAATTGCTGTACATAATACGCGGGACCGGATTTCAGATTTTGCTTCTAATTCGGGATTAATGACGGCTATATTGCGAGGTCATATGGAAAACATTAGAAAGCGTCCTCATGAACCGGCGGTATAGAGAGAATTAAAGACGACACCAACATATAAAGAACAACGAGGAACGTTATTTCAGCAGTAACTCATCAACGACAAGCTACAAATCAATTGACTCTTGTATACCTTCAGTCAGATATTCTCTGTTGTATAAAATCAATTCTAACTGGACGAAAAAACGTAGCAGGTCAAAAATTTGATGTTCTGTGGCTGCCAGCTTCCACGCATAAATATAGTTACACGCGCATTGGGTAAGTTTTAAATGTCTAAACTAAACACAGCACTTTAGGGATAAACCACTGAAGTATATCTTTCAACTGATTTTCTACTTCCTGTTGTCTCCAAGATAGCGTTGGAAACCATTTTCCAAGTCAGCGAGAATGTCCTTCAACTTACAAGGCAGCCGTATCAAGTAACTACAGTAATTGTACTGGCAGTGTAGGCTGGAGTACATCGTAGATACGAGAATGGCCCTCTTGAAAGCCACTGATATCATTGTTTTTTACAAGGCCCAACATCGTCGCTCAAACACATCTCGTCGAACACCTACTCAACCGCGTTCACACACATATAGACACATCCATGCTTCCCATTATGCAGTAAGCTCATGTATACAGTGTGCGAGATGTGAACGCAATTTAAGGGATGTGATTGTAAACAACCAAAAGTGGCAAACATTCTAGTCTCGAGGTAGTTCTTAATGAACGGTTAACCACTATAATTGTAAGCCCTTCCCATTTGGGTTACCATTGGGTCTTTGACAAATGTTCATCAAAACGTGCCAAGAAGTGTTCCCAATCCTCTTTGCACTCTGTTCACTATATCTAACCATAGCACATATTCCGATGTCTTCTATTAGCATCCAGCAGCTGGTACCAACAACTAATCATCTGCGGATACACAAGTATATAAAGGTGATAAAGCAGCAAAACTGGAAGTGTTTGCTATTCGTAGAGTAAAACTATTTATAATATGGTCTGATCCCATAAAGGATCGGTTTTGAGTGACAGGGAATGAAAGATTTGAGCAACATTACTAAGCCAAGGGCAACAGACATTAGCGTGCGACTGGTGGATGCATATATAATTCATAATGGCTATGCATGGCTGATCTCAGAGGGTAGCTTAACATCAACTTAATGCTTTTGACAAACCATAATGGCACACCATCTTTGCTAAACTGCTTATTCAGAATGTAAATCGATTAAAAGTCAAGAGTGCATTTTATCCGTTTAATACGAAGTTGCGCAACAATAATGCATATATTACCCAGCCATTACAATGTCATACTACTACCTTACTGTGCGAGAGGATATGATTCATGGACAAAGCCGGCATAGAACAAAGGTCGATATGACATTTTGTTGTGGCTTACAACAACACGCACAAGAGTAATATGAGTAATTAGACACCAGTATTTAGGCTGTATATAAGGCAAATGGTATCAATTTTAAATATGAACGCCTTTCCTTTAAAAAGACTCTCCAAAGCTGTGTAAAATTCGACATATCCGGCGTAAGACAGCACGTCCTTTGCCTTGCTCTCGATAACTCAGAGCACGGGATTAAGGTCATACAAATGATGAGCGCATGGTACTTAGCGTGATGACAGTAACGCACATGCAGGATTGTGAAGATGTCGCGTGGAGTGAACGCTGGGATGTCAAGCAAATACATATGTAACGCTCACGGAAGACTTTTTTCATGGGCACTCCTGTAAAAGACTTTTAAACCTAATTTACACTCAGCGTCAGCTAGCAGGTGTAACGCATAATGATCACAAGGTGACGTCAACAAGTATTTTAAAGGTCTTTATTTTGTCCAGACCGAAACGCAGCATTGAACAAGTAATTCACATTGATGAATTCTCTAGGTCAGGGTATTGAATATGCATTTTTAAAAACAAATGTCTTACAATGGCTGATTGTAATCCATCGGACATCGTGTTCTTGTTAAACTGTATTCTTTTCATAATGAAAATAACCCATAATTCATCATATACCTTCAATATAGTCGACAACATGATTCGTGTCGCTATTAGGTCTCGACAAGACATATCGGAACTGCGCGAATGTTTTATGTCTATAACCAGGGCAGTTTTGTCGTCATCCAGGCACTAAACCATGGACTACATAGCACATTGTTATCAGGTATTATTGTCCATCATGGTAAACCTCATCATATTCGGTGTATGACAACAGATAGGGGAATAATTTATGGGCAAACGTTTTATAAACTATTGAAATACTGCCAAATAATTGCGGCCCACTTTCCTCAACCAGTCGGCCTAATATTAGGGGTTAGCAGTCGGAAGTTTGCTGCTAGTTTAGGTCTGGAGATACACTAGAAGGTGTCGACGCATTATTCACATCTGAAGGAATGTGTTGACTACTATTTATGATAGAGGCAGTTATTACCTCTGACTGAAGCGATTATATAATCAATTATTCAATCTTACTATTAACACATTATAATGCAGACTATTTATGACCCGAAACATTCGTATTATTCAGAATGACCTCGACTTTCTCAGCAGTCTAAATGTCTCGTCAGATACATATTTTGTGCGAGGGACACAATCAGCAACCATCCCATCCCCACTTTGGCTAATGAGAAGTCCTCTCTGCTGCCATATAGGTGTCATATCCTAACAATTACATTGTATTTATTAATTAAGGTTAATTTTAAAGATATGTCATCAACTTTCTTCGAAAAGAATAGTTTGTTTTGTAACAGATCGCTAGCGGAAACATACAACACACATTCAATACTGGTTAATGCATCCATTAAGCAAGAAATAAAAGTAAGCAATAATAAATTCACCTAACAGCAGACCATATTTGATAAACAAATAGAACAAATTATTGAAAAGGCATATTTCAAACAAGTACATTATTGTGAGGCCAATTTAATGCGGTTTGACGTCTCTTTAACTTTTTTTCATTCCATTTGAAACATTTCATCTGCTTCATAATCTCAGATCGCCATAAATGTCATCGTGTCGAGGTACAAAGGCTGCATCCAATGTTGGGATTTACCTGTCCTTCATTGTAACAAGGAAAACTGTGGTCGGTGAAGAGCTGCATTAATATCAGAATCCCGCGATATATCAGCTAAACATCAATTTCTGAAATTGCTCTCCCCATTACAGCCTCACTTTTCGCTTTCATTCTCCTTCTCACATAGAACTACTTCCAAACAGCGGAGTATAAGGCTTATATGAATTCTGATTGTTGCTGATAAAAGACAAAACTATCGATTGGTTTTCCCTGGTTCGAGAGATTTATAGTGGTTTGATGTTTTGAATATAGCAGTAAACAAAATATTGCAAACGACCACTATGACTACGGTGTATTACATGAACATATGCTGTCATGGCCAAGTCGTCATCAATTTGGAAAGGGCTATACGCCAAGAGGGACACATTTGCTATCCAGAGTGTTCACTGACACACCCTTTATGTGTCGAATCACTAAATATTGTGTAAGAAATCAGAATAATCTAATTATTACCTGGGATTTCAATATCTACCTTCAAATGATACAAACGATGCATACACAGTGAGTACACTCTAATGATATCATCAGCCGGTCGCAAAATGTCCCCAATAAGCCACAGCACTCTCTCTTTGTAACAATGCGATCATTGAGTGTGCGGCCTAGTTGAGCTGGAAATGTTGCGCAAAACCATGTATAGAATATCCACCCTCTCAATAACCACATTCTAAGCAGCCGCGGCTGTGGCTCTCAGCATCATGGATTGGAACTATTACCCCTGAATTATTACCCCTGTTTACTGTAGTTAATCTATAATCAACATTGGCCTCGCCAGGAGCGACTAATTGCGAAATTATTTCCTGTCGTAGGCAGAATGGCTCTTTGGAATCAAACATCAGACCACGTCCGTTATATCAAATACCAATAGTTATAATGCCAGATATCTGTAGTTTTGTCGTTAAGTAAAACAAAGCATCTGTTCCGTTTGAAGACACTATTCCATATCTCTTCGACTGTTCTACAGTATAATTGGACTAGGCCGTTTCGATGTAAAATCTTGCGAAAACCACATTGATATCCAAAGGTAGATCCATGTCGTTCAAATGGAATAACTGAGAATGAACACCAGTGGACTCGCCCTATTCTAGCTCAGCGCCGTGTGTAGTAAGTGCCGGAAAAGCGAATAAGCAGACACAGCTAAACTGAGGATAAGCAGTATCGTCCTGAGGTGTCCCACCAGCAATTGATTACGCGTGCCATACGGCATGCACGGCCTCATCAGTAACTAGGGAATGTTCGTAATGCACGTGACTAGTACAAACTATTCGTTTCAGGCAACACAAGCAACCTAAAGCCGATATTCTTCCCCTAATTATCTGTCTTTTGTGTCAAACATATTTATTATGTGATGGAAAGGTTACGAAAAGGGGCTAATCGTTTATGTGACAGCTGAGTAGCGCTAATATTTGATCCATAAGTCTATATTCATCTGATCGCAAGCACACGGGATTTTCTCTTCATAATTACATTAAGAATAAGTTTATGTTTTAGGCAATGATTGATAACTAAACGCCATTTTAGGAAAGCATACAATGGCCGTGAATTATTTGTGCGCTTAACTTGTTATATTGCATACACCTAGATTAGCAACAAGTAAGAGGTCAGATTGGCCAGTAGGGCACGAAACATCCTTCTAGAAACATATAAGTATCAAGATGAGTCATTTTGTCGAATGTTGAATAGGTTAAGAATTTTTCGTGAGTTGTATATCCATCATAAAAGCAGCCATACAAGAAAAGTTGCACAAGGTGCGATGACAAGTTGGCAAAACCTACGACCCACCTATTGAGATGAATGAATGTGATATCATCAAATTTTTGGATTGGGGGGGGGGCATATTTGTAGATGAGTCATATGGTGTTATAACGCTCATAATTGAACTTGATTTATAACGTTCCTGTAAGTCATTAAAAACGAATATCTATGGACCGAGGCAAAACACGGACCAGGACCCCGACCTCCCTAGGTATACAGCACCTTTGGTGACTAACAAAAAATAGATAAAGGTGGCGGAACTAAGACTGGAGACTTTTAAATATTCGGTACTAGAATAAACACAACAGAGGTGGTCCATCTTAGAAAACAACAACAGCGAGCAGGGAACAAAAATAAAAACGCTGTACAGGCCGTGATTAGTGCTGGAGTGTAGATGAGGGGAGGTGGACCAGAACCCCCACTCTCTCTACTACTGAAACAGTTGATATACACCTAAAAGAGATTGTCAGCGGGTGTGAGATGCACACGAGCTTGTGAAATTCTGGTACCACGTCAACAATGTGTCATACTCCCCGTTTGACTAAAAGCCGTGGATAGACCCGAAAGGCGGGCAAACTAACGAGGCAGAGTCGTAGCCTTGTTGGGGGTCGTCTTAGCAAGCAGGGATTAAAAATCAAAAACCTGTTCAGGCCGTGATTAGTGGTGGAGTGTAGATGAGGGGAGGTGGACCAGAGCCACCACTCACTCTACTACTGAAACAGTGGATATAAATGAGCGAAATCTCAGCGTGTCACAATACGGCATAACATGTATGTAAACAAACAATGAAAGAAACGCAATTCTATTAGCTTGATCCAAGCAACTGATATTTATTGATCCCGAACTTTTAATTAATAGCGAGCCATATATTTCGGCATTAGAATAAACACAGATTTACCGTATTCTACTACCCACATAACGTGGATGAAAAAGGTAGAAATCGTTAAACAATCATTTTCAATAGTTATCTTCGGTGGTAATGACTTTTCAATTGTACTCTTACTCGGCTCAGGTCCTGAATACTGGTTGATTTTGTACGATATAATCATAGATTGGGGGAAAAACGCTCGTCGGACAAGCTTCACCTGAAGCATCCGAATTGTTCGCTCCCCCGCTTACGTACAGATACACTACCACCACACGCTGCGCAGCATCTCTAAACAACAGGCGGTGGGTTTTGAATTCCATCATCATTTATTCTAGCAGGCGGCTGCTCAACCAGTTCAAACGTTTAAATGTTCCCTACATCACATGAAACAGTGGTGTCGATGTGCCGTTCAATCCGTACACTTCCACGAACCCTGTCACTTGGTGCTTGTGAACAGGATAATACATAGCACTAGGATATAAGCGATCTAACAGGAGTGTAAAGCGAGTGGATACGGAATGGCTAACTAGTGTCCCGTGCAATGTTAAGTCGATCAAGTGCTTGTATCTTCCAGCGCGTTCACTCTAACACGTTCTCTGCGTGAAGTGACTCGTCGGTGTCACAATAAAGCATACCCCAGACTCAAAGTACACGAACAAAAATTGTCCTGTAACGCGGCCGATGTGAAAGCCTCTGTTGAAGGCTTCAGTGAACACAACGCTCAGCTAATATCAGCCGTGTAGTTCACGTAGAGCTTTGGCCACGGGGTAGAGCGTCGTGGTGTCAATGTTCAGGCTATATAATAAGGTGTACTTACCTCAACATTTTGAGGCAGCTTTCAAAGATGAAACAATCAATATATCTAAACGGTCCAATTAATTACAGATGAAAGCCAAAGAGATGAGGAATAATGTCGTCAAACGCATTATTGCTTTGTTTTTCTCAACGAGAAAACAACAGAAAGCTTATAATATGACTATTTCAGTTTGTGATAGACAACATAGTCGACTCTGTTGTTTGTCAGAGATTCAATTCCAGAGTGCCATTCTGCTAAAGACCGGAATTAATTTAGTAGCTGGACGCTCTCTGCGAGACGAAAGTTGACGATGAGAGTACACAGATGAATCACAGTTAATGGACGTCCGGAAAACTCAGGGTCTGTTGGCATGGTGTTCAAATGTTTACTGGTCGTGTTATACAACAGGACGTTCTTTTGTGTTGGATTTGATGTGTGATTTTGTAAATGTCTGCAAGATAGCGCAGGGGTCATATTGATTCACAAGAGCATTCCAGAGCACATTCTGCCAGTTGTACACGACCTTGTATGTAGATAAAGGTTGCCCGAATAGTGATGTGGGCCGAATGTACAGCTTCGACCTCATATCGTTTAGTACTGTATCCCTCACCCGTCAGGTGCTTTGTGCCAGGGGTCATGACTCGATTGAAACACCCCTGAGAGCCCCTGTCGGCTGCTGTAAATGAGGTAGCTAACAGGGTTAATATTGTAAGAAATGACCGTCTATGAACAATTTACGCGCGACTTAGTAATACAGTCAATGATTGCACTAAAACCCTGAGCGAATGATGTGGCTAACTACGGCCCTATTGAGACCATCTGATGATATCATTACTGTGCTTTTAACAGTGGGATGTATCGCTTGTATCATTTAAAAATACAAATTGAACACATGTCAGCTAATAAATAGATTATGTATTACTCCTTACACAATGTTAAGGGATTCGATGCGAACAAGGTGTGTCATTGAACAACTAAGAGAATCAGCATTTGTTTATGAACACGCACCACCCCATAGCGTTAGTTCGCAGTGTTCGTTTTACCCCTCTATTCATAGCATCCGACCATTGTAAATCTCTCGAGCTATGGAAATCCAATCGATAGTTTTGTCTTTTATCAGCAACAAGCAGAAATGATTTAAAACTCATCCTCCGCAGATAAGTAAGTAGTCTGAGGTGATCAAGTGGAATTGTTTGCTGTGGGGCAAATATCGGAATAATAGATGACATAACCAGAATAAGGGCAGTTATGTGTGAGCGGGAAAGGGAAAGAGCAGGATGAGCGAGCGATGCTGTGGCTTATAAGGAACATTTGGTGTTCATCTGATGATGTCATTTATGTGTTACTTCACTGGAAATATCGTTTGCATCATATGAGGGTATAACGTAAACACATGGCAGTTTTTGAATATATTATTTATTGAGTTTTAAATCATTTCTGTTTGTTTCTGATAAACGACAAACCTATCGGGTGGCTTTCCTTAGCTCAAGAGATTCGAAATGATTTGATGCTTTGAACGGAGGGGTAAAAACAGCTGACGAATACGGCGAACTGGCGCTATGACAGTGGTGCGTTGTATGAACAAATGCTGAAGATGTCATTAAATTGGAAAGGGCTATGCACTTAAAGGGGTATGACACACGCATTGTTAATCGAGTCTCTAAACATTTTATTAGATATCATAAATAACCTATTTAAAAGCTTGCATTTGATTAATTTCCGTAATGAGCCTTAGCACGGGCTCTGTGTTACAATGCAATCATGGACTGCACTGCTTAGCTAAGCTAGATTAGCGCGCATAAACCCATCATTGACGATTATCGCTTTAAATACCAAACCTGCAAGCAACCATACTTACATTAACAGACAATACGCACCACTGCAGTGTCTCTTGACACAAAGCACCTGTGGAGTAGAGCATGAAGTGCAAAACGAGATGCGGTCGAAGAGGTAGAAACGACCCCAAGTACTATTCGGACAACCTTTATGCACATACAACGTCATATGCAATTTGCAAAACGTGTTCTTGTATGCTTATGTGAATCATTATGACCAATATCCAGCAGACGTTAACAAAATCACGCGTTCTTTTATTTTTTTTATTTTGACTCTCTTAATTATCAGCTCTCCATTCATAGTTGATCCCTAATGGCAAAAGCGCACTTTTTCTTGTATTGAGGTTTAAGTCCCAACAGTTTTTAATTGTAAATGCAACAAGATTTGAGGTTTGAAATTCTTCGTAATATAAGGAGAAACAATCATATAAAATTGACATACTCTATTAGTAATATGACTGTGTTACGAAATGTAATACCGTCTTCCAAGTATGTTATTTGTACACACACTGCTACAAATAATAGTTTATTACACTCTCATTTCTCTCAATCACCCCCTACCAGTCTGGATAAACGGCAGACCTGTTAATCAATGTGCAATCCATATCTGATTTGATATTATTACCAACAGTCATATCTACTGCAGTTATTGGTATCTCATATTGGATTCAATGTTATAAGACACCAGCATAACATTTGTGTATGGTCGTGTATTTGTTTATATTGCTAGACAAGTCACAATTCCGGATGCCTTTACAATTGTGTTTTTTAGGCAAACAATTGTGTTTCATGATGGGTATCAAATGAATATGCCTTTTAGTTTGCTATGCGCACTAGCAATAAAGTGCTTTAAAAACTGCCTTGCCCTTACAGTTGTTGTAATGAAGTGGTCTCGTTTTCAGTATAACCACATAAACAAGGCTGAAATGTGTTAATCTTTTCATATCACAGTTCTTCCATCAGTTAGACTTTTAAACTTCAAATCCAGCACAACAAAACTTCCTCCTGTATAACACGACCAGTAAACATCTGAACACTATAGCAACAGACCTCCAGACGTCCATTAACTGTGATCCATCTGTTTACTCTAATCAGAGTGTGACTAACTGCTGAATTATTTCCGTTCTTGCGGAAAATGGCACTCTGGAATTGAATCTCTGACAACGTCGTCTATCACAAATTGAAAAACTTGTATTATTAGTCTCTGTTGTCCTCTTGTTACACAAATCAAACCAATAATCCCGTTTGAAGAAACTATTCCATATGTGCTCGGCTTTCATCCGTACATAATTGGACTATATACATTGGCTGTTTAATCTTTGAAAATCACCTCGATATTTTGACGTAGATACACCTTGTTAAATAGCATACCTGAGTATGCAAACCAGTTGACACGCAATATGGTACTTACTCATTAACTGCCCAAAAAACGAATTGCAGACATAG
>CM067352.1:45394434-45446934 GCA_034190875.2 Urechis unicinctus
ATATGCGTGTTTGGGCCAATTCTCTGCCTATTTGTAATGCCATTGGCTACCACAGGAACAATGAAGAGCATATTTCTCGACTGTAACATTATAACCCAGCATCCTATAACCTCCACTTGTGGAATAGCGAGATGTATGTTTTGTCTCTAGACTGCTGCTTGTTGGTGATGAATGCTGTCACCAGTGACTATAGCATGCGCTTGCAGTAGAGCAAAGATTATTGCCGAAGGGACCAAATTGATAGCAATCCTACATTCTGGCTCATCTAAAAATGTACCTATGATGAAGCATACGCATGGGTACATTTTCTCCGCATTATTTATTGTTGTCTCAGCATTACAGCCAGTCAACCCCCATTTTGGAATCAAGTTAAACAATTGTTTTCATATCCTACATGCGCGTTTGCATTATGAATTTCTCAAAATTAAGTCTAATCAATGGTACAATTATAGTGCGGGACCTTCCCAGTTCAAATCATGACATGACAACAAAAACGTGGGAAATCGAATAATAGGATAATGGATCAGTATTCAGGAGTTTGCTTTCCCCGTGCAAAAATATTTCAAAGAGGTTTGGGCATATTTAACGAAGATATTGTTATCAATCCGCAGTTCAAATCGTACCAGATCTTTATTGATTACTACAGATTAGTTACCATACTAGAGAAAAAATATTGCTTTGAGTACACATCCGCCCTTCCTAATCAAAAATAATTAATCGTATTGCATTACATGTCGCGAGTCTTGTTTTTGACGTCCGTGCTATAACATGCATTATAGAATAATGCGAAGGCGTAATTAAGTAGACAGCCAATTTGTTGGGGGCGCCACATATATTCATGCACACACCATTAAATGAGGACATTCAATCGCTCTCATGAGCTTTTCAAACGGATTAATCAAGTTGCATATGTTTAGCGTTAGATCAATACTCGTTGCACCACGCAGCGTACATTACTTCTTTTATATCACGAGATAGGCGACCCTCTGTTCACAGTATGCTAAGTAATATCCCACAACACGATGTGTATTGTTCAATATCCCTTCAAATGGTAGCTACGTGTAATCTAAGAGGAGGCGATAATCAATGGCATGCCAGTAGTTGTAATCTAACCCATCTCGACTTTATTTGTTATATGTAAAAATCATATTCGTCTCCTAAATGTTGCGCTGCATAAACACCTCGCCCTATCTGAATGTTATTATTGAATTGTGCCAGTTTACCTGACGTACCTACCCGAAGGTGGATCGATATAGATTCTCGACAATCGACTGGGAATATGATGACGATTGCCGGTTATCCCTAAGTTTTTGCAGCTTGTTCCTTTCTTTCTGTCACTGCTTAAGAATGACGATGTGAGCGCAGGATGAGTTGAGGCGAAATTCTAGCATTGCGTTATCATAGCATGTTGTGTTTATCGGATTTCGACGAACATTCTAACCTAAGGGCGACTGTTCCTACGTAAGTGTAGCTTCCGAGGATCGTAAAGTGACATTTCCCACTCTAAATAATGATAAGTTTACCGCCTGGACAGTTGAGGCGCAAAGTTAGTGTAGCTTTATCATCAAATGAGAGTGAGGCTTAACATATATATATATATATATATATATGATCGATATATATATATATTATATATATATATATATATATATAGATATATTATCTATGATATATCTCTATATATATCTATAAGATATATCTATATCTCTATATATCTCTATCTATCTATAATATCTCTATATCTCTATATCTCGAGATCTCTCTATCTCTATCTCTATACGATTTTGTCGACTCCAACCACGTATCAAATTTTGATAGTACATTCTGGCTATCATTAATTATCATTATTTATTCGGCATATTTTAATTGATACAATGATATAATTAAATGCGAATAAAATTCTTTTGGTCAATTTTTATTTGTATATACTTTGGTCTCGAAAGGTACTTTTGGTCTTCGAAAGGTCGTCCACAAAAGGTCAAGACACTAACTAATACGTATAAATTCAACCTTTCGTGCCCATATATATTTTCGAATATTTGCCAAATACCGAAACATTTAATTCATTTTCAGTCATCATGGATTACAAACATAATATTTTGTTGTACATGTGATCATCATGAACCATTGGTAGCATTTCGCGATCTAATTCAATGTTGTAGATTGATGAATAAGGAGAAAAATAGAGCATTTCGGTAATGAAATTTCAAAATAAATCATATATTTTAATTTTTCAATAAACATATCCAATCACATTATTAAACATTATTTCGGAAATTTGGATCGAAGTATATATGATTGTACAGAAGACATTGAGGTTTGCGGGTTATTTCAACAAAGGGTTAGTTGTTAAAATTTTATTTCGCTATTATATTCAAAATCCAAAGAAATCACGCGTGAAAGATTATCTTTGTACGTTACTAAGCCTAGACTATCACATTCGAATGATCAAACCAAAATATTTTCAATTATTTTGGACGAAAATGGGCGTTAACTTTATGTGGACATACTGGTATATCCTTTCGTGGACCCAAGTCTACAAAAGGTTGGCGGTGTGTCCATTAAAGGTCGCGTTCGTGCTAATATATATATATATATATATATATATATATATATATATATATATATCTATATATATATATATATATATATATATATATATATATATATATATCATATATATCTATACATATCTATATATATCTATATATATATATCTATATATATATATAAATGCATATATCTAGATCATATCTATATATCTTTGTCTAATATCTGTTTTTATATATATGATGTATATATATATATATAAATATATACTCTATATATATATATCTATATCTTTTATATACATATGTATGAATATATATTAGTGATATATCAATATTGGCATGTATTTATTCGTATATCTATTCATATTTATGATGATATATATGTATATATATATATACATATATATATATATTTAAATACATATATATAGACCCTTTATATATATATATATGTGTTGTATGTATATATATATATATATATATATATATATATATATAAATAAATATATATCTATTTATCTATTTGTGAAGAAATATTCTGTGTATGTTTATACGTATATAAAATTTTCAAACATTTATATTTATATACATATGTATGAATATATATATTGATATGTCAATATTGAAATGTATTTATTTCGTATATCTATTCATATATATAAAGATATATATATATATATATATATATATCTATATATATATAAAACATATATATATTTACATCTATATATGTGTTAATACATAACACATATATACTATATTTTCATATAAATATATAGATAAACATATTTATATAAATGAATAGATATCTATATACACAACTACAGAAAGACAGACAGACAGACACACACACACACACACACACATATATATATATATATATATAATATATCTAGATATATATAGATATATATATATATATATATATAAACCTCTCTATATCTTTTATATATATGTTGTTCCTCTATCTATATCTCTCTCTATCTCTATCTCTTCTCTCTATCTATCTATCTCTCTATCTCTATATATATATATATCTCTCTATATATATATCTATATCTATCTCTATACAACTACGGAAAGACAGACAGACACACACCACCACACCACACACCTATATATATATATATATATATATATATATATATATATATATATATAAAACATATATCTATTTATATATATATATGTGTTAATATCTATATATATATATATGTGTGTGTGTGTGTGTGTGTGTGTGTGTGTGTGTGTGTGTGTGTGTGTGTGTGTGTGTGTGTGTGTCTGTCTGTCTTTCCGTAGTTGTGTATATAGATATATATTCATTTATAAAATATGTTTATCTATATATTTACTATATGTATATGAAAATATAGTATATTTGTTTATAAATAGTATATATGTTTATAAATATATAAATGCATATATTTATATATCTGTATATAATCTGTAAATAATCTAGGCCATTGAGTTAAACAGCATGCTTCAAATAAATGCATGTGACAGAAAGCTCTTCACTACCACCACTTCCTGTTCCGACAGAGTGAGCTGCATCTGCTATATTTATTCATACGTTCGCATAAAGCGAGAGTCAACTATAAAGTCAGTTTGCAATAAACGCATATATTGCATCCGTGAGTCATCTTTAGAAACATAGCTTATGCAACTCATCTAGCTTGTCGAAAAGGACATCCTCCACAGATCACGACCGGCTTCTAGTGTCCGTAAGGGCATACCCTTTGATTTGGGTATACTGTTGAGCCTTTTATACAGATTTTAGATCAGGTTAACAAATAGAGACACATATTTGTTTAATAACCTCAAGGTATCGTTAGCTTCATATTGATTTCTGCAAAGATCCGGGAACTACAAAAGATTGCAAAAAAACACAATCACAGCAGGATGCACAATTGCGTCGATGCATGGCTTCACAACGGGTTGTGTGTCGTTATTTTATGTTATAATACAGCAGTATAAGTCATTAAACGAAATCTGTTTTGAACTAAAAAAGTCATGGAAATGTATTCCCTTAATCGTGCCTTGTACAAAGCATATTGTTGACCATATGCGCATTCAAACATGTCTGTAGCTTGATAACGTATATAGTATAAGCGTTATGTGACGGTCACTTTGCCAAGAGTGACAAATTATTACACTGCTGTAAAGGGTAACTGTGCAGTTACACAGTCAGATACATTAATCTGAAGAAATATACAGGGCAACTACTATGCAGCATAAATGTTTTGCTAAGGCTTGGAATGCAAATGCGCAGTTTGTTTCTGGCCACAATTACTAAGCGGAACTTGATGTACAATCTCATTGCAAGGGTAACAGCTCCCAATGCATCTATTTCCGTTTGAGATTATGATACTACGACTTGTATTTGATACAATACTAAGATAACGAAAGTGCTTTTTCTTGGCGATCTGTTGCCACAGTAAATTAAGTGTTTTCAATTTACATAATCAATTCGTGCTGGCCTTGCAGTGATGCAATTTTAGCCGCACATTGGATACAAGGGGCTTGTCGTTCTCTTTCAAACAGTAAATCTAGGGCATATAGGGTTTCCATATCAAACGGACTCTCCTCCTTCGACCCTCGAATGTTCTGCAGTTTTCTTCTCAGTTGAATGCTACGCATCATAGGATTCGCTCTAGAGCAATCATTATCGAACATCAAAATATGATTATCTTAATGTAAACTCTATATACATGCATTGATGATATATGTGGCTACAACGGAACCCCATTACATTTAGTTTTACAATGAACATTTCAACTTTGCCTGGTCCATCGTCCTAAGGGAAGAACAGAATTACAGAAATGGAGATATATATTTGGAATTGTCTAAAAAAGATATCGTTTTATGTGGTCTCAACAGTTTTTTTGTGGTTATTACATACCAATTCGTATTCCTTCAATCGCGTCTTTTATCGACACAGTCCCCTTCAATGGCATGGACAGACAAGTCATGTTCCAAAGATTCTACTTAAGATCACAAATTTGCAAGGAAATATGAAAGTATCCTTTAAAAATAAGCTGATGTATTTGCTGACGGTTTTCTGCGAATTGCTTTTCGCATAATGCCAGTGGTAATTTTATTTTAGACATACTATTCGCCGTACCGTCAAAGGGTTTATAGCTAAGCTAAGAGCGCTCACTCAAGCCTTCCATCGAAGAAATATGTGAAGACGCCACCTGTTAGCCAGAGCGTCATTGTTATATCGTCTTATCATAGCGTCTCTTAAAAGCAAGTGAAATTCTCTGTTTAATTTAGAGCCGTAGTCGTCTCGACCAATCAGATGACTCCATATCTTTAACAGCTGCCGAGCCCCAAGAAGTTGGTTCAACAGTCTCATGTGCTTTTGTTGATTTCATCATTTCATCGATGTCGGGGGTGTCTTTCGTGTAATTTCACAATCGTCACGCAGCTTAGCGTAGCTATAGGCTCTTTGCTCGAGACCCCTGACATGCCCAAAATGATAATGTCGACCCCAGGCCAGTTCCCTCGCTTCAAACAGTTATTGACAATCTACAACTACCATACACTGTGCGGACATGAAATATCAAGGATGGTAAACTGCGCGGACGCTGTTAGAGGTGAACTGTTTTCGATAGGTCTACCCCAGACCGGGTAATTTAGCAAGATGACATTTATTAAATAGTGTACTTGCTATTTCCGTTATTTATTAAACTATTGTGCGACATGTTATGGCAGCGATAAGGCTCTACAAAACGTAATTTTTCCCGCTCTCATCAATCGCAGTGACGTCAGCGCAGTATTCCCATGTGCTTATTTTAGCGTCATGGTAGCGCCACCGTAGGATTGCAATGTATTACAAATAGGGAAGCGATTACAGCCGAACCACTCGAAGGGATCCCTCTTAGAGTAACTATTAACTCTTTGGTACAGCGAGGCAATTATCCCGCGCATGTAATATGGAGTGTTATGATATTTGAAATAGCATGTGCAAAAATTACGTCCCAAATTCATACTTGAATTATATATTCAAAAGCTTTGAGCAGAGGTCATTGTAAATAAACAACAACATAGTACCCTGAACACCTTCACTATATATAGATTAATGACTCGCTGGCCGGCACAATGGAAAACATTCGGCTGTGTAACTGAGGTTGTTGGTGGCGACATATCTGTGGTCGACAGCCTTCTATCTAATCCCTTCAGCATTGATTTATGGGCAATGATAGGCACAAGTTTCAAAGACGAATGACTGCAGTCAATCACCGAACAATCAGCTGAGTACAGTCGATATAATTATTTTATTCCGTGCCTTATACCTGCTGTTCGACTGGACAGTAAGAATATGTACCTAGTAATGTTCATGATATTTTTCTAAGTACGTATACTTCGACGGTAGTATGAGAAATCATTGTTCTCTATGTGATATATGAACAAACTGTTATGTGTGCCACAATGATGTTGTTCAAAATATAAACTCACCAAGTCGAATTATAATTAGCAAACGTGCATCTATTTTGTAACATTTACGCTGCATTGCCGCTAAGGGAAATTCTCCGTGGCTTGAAAGGTCATTATGCGAGTGCAAATCGAGGTTAAGGTAATGATTCCTCAGAATCACAACTAACGTAGAGTAAAGAGGCTGTAATAATAGAAAATGCATCATGTGTGTTACTCAGCATAGCAGGAATTCTAGGCAAATCGTAATGTTGGATTTCTATCAAAATTGAACAACTGTAGTTGCTTCAGCAATGATTTATGCACGCCGGTAAATTTGATTTTGATTAATTTCGAGTTCTTACATCTTATAAATGCAGAACCATAATCGATGCATCGACATCCATATCTACAATTTATTCATAAGATTTATAATAGGGTAAACATCAAATATCGTCCTTGGTCGACTCATAGCAACAGTTACATATTTCAACTAACAAATACCCCATCAGCATGTCTACTGACGCTGGGAATAACAAATATGTGCTGGAATAAATACAAATCTACGATAGATACACTGTTTATAGCATCATGATGTATGGCTGCTTGCTGAGCATGGATATGAATGCCCACACTTGTGTACACTGGCAAAGCATGCTCTGTCTTTCATGGCGATGTTTCATTTTAGAAGCTATCCACTTGATAATGCTACATTTATTTAACACTTGTATTTATATACTGGCATTCCTCTTTGACTGTCTAAGCTATTGCTGAGTAATACGTGGTCATTCAGTTATTATCTACAACCCTCTCTTCGTTGCTCTCTCGACCTACTTAGCTTTTCGTTAGTCAAGTAGCTGTACATCAGAAGCATTGAAGTGATTGTACTTTTCAGATTACTGTTCAATAATTTGCAGTGGATACGCAGTATGTAGGTAATTACTATTGTATGGAACAAAAGCACAATTAGACAGTTTCATTTGTCTGAAAAAATCTCGTCACAACTGCAGGTCTGAGAATAATTCCTCACATTGCTTCCCAATATGGGCTGACAGGCTGTATACATGGCAAATGACTAGCCCCCCTCCCCCTCCTCTATCACCCTCTCCATCCTTTATTGTGTTTACCATCATAATCAGGTGTCTACACGTTTCAGAATTGAAGTTCCTATCAGAACGATGAAGGGTATATTAGTCGGTGAAATATTAAAGAAGAATACTAAGTGCTATTTTCGCTGCCTGTTGGCTGATGTATACTGTCATCTGTCACCACAACATGCGCCTGTTACAGAGCATACATCATAGAGAAAGATAATGGTAGAATTACCGGCTTATATTTTTAATCTGTAGGTTAGAAGGACATGACGATAAAGACTGTTTATCACAAGCCATGCTATATGCAAGCGGCACAATAATGAAAAGTAAGAACCAGATGATTATAAGCTGATGACGGGAACTCCATTTATAGAATGACAAATTATTCGATACTTCTTATTGTTATTTCGAAATGCCCTATAATGGCAGTTTACAAACACAATAATACATTTATATAAGCGTTTATCAAGATAATTGCATATCCACCACAAACATATGATGCCGATTCACAGACTACTCATTCAACTTCCAACAAACATCGATAGATTTGAACCTTCGGTAAGGGTAGGGTTTGCTAAGGCCATCACTTACCCATATCGTGGTAATGTTATATATATATATATATATATATATATATATATATATATATATATATATATATATATATATATATATATATATATATATATATATATATATATATATCTATATATATATATATATATATATCTATATATATATATATATATATAAATATATATCCATATATATATATATATATATATATATATATATATAAATTTTTATATATATATATATCCCTCTCTATCTATATATATATATATCTATATCTATATCTATCTCTCTATATCTATATATATCTATATCTATCTATCTATCTCTATATATATATCAGCTATATAACGTACTCCAATGATTGCTAAGCGGTGCGGGGTCGGTAAACAATGACCAGTAAGCGTGTATTGAACGATGCATTATACATAAAATCAAGGGAATGGTAAAATCGTACATTGATTAGTATTGCAAATATAGTTACCAAGCAATGCCCTGTATATGTCAATGGGGTTTTGTTAATTGAATGTCATTCCGACACATTTCTGCTAAATTGTTGGTTTTACTTATGAGGCATAGTTCGATTTAGTTTGTTTGAATATATCTTGCTTAATTGATTAAACATTGAGTCCATAAAAGGAAATTTAAAAACAGACTAATAATGCAGGCTGTAACTTGGGTGATTTTTTATGTACACTCAGCTAATAAAACACTAACATAAAAACATCTAGCGCATAAACTGTACACTCCGCCTCACAGGACAAATGCGTCTTTTTTTCCCACTTGATTTGTAGTAACGTAATTTGAGCAGCGCATGTGATGCAACATCTTGCAATTCTACACGCTGCCCTATAATAATGCGAAATCAATTGCAATCCTCGCCGCATCCTATGAATACAATGTTTTAGATACAACCGACTCTGCCAGAATTCGATCTGCTCGAACGACTGCCGGATGTACTGCAGTTTTTGATAGAGAGGAGCCATTTACTTCTCAATTGAATACTACACCTCGTTAGACGCACCTTAGATCAACCTGCTTCTGAATAGCGAGGGATTTATATCGTTTAATGCGCCATGACTTAACGGTCTACTTGCGTCAATGTATCGATGATGTAAATGGCAAACGTGGGGCCCCTATTGCATCAAGTTATACTTTGAAATAGTTTTTCAAAATTATCAGAAACTTCATATTAGATGCCAAACAAATCTCGTAAATGCGCTCACATTTTGACTAGAACGTCTTCCGCCAAAATATTCAACGCTCTACCAAGTTTGAACGCCCAATATCATAGAATAGAAATAGTTATGTGGCGTTTATTTCACCCACTGGTGCCCGACCGCACTAAGTGGATCACAATACTATCTCTTAAGAGTGGTTCGATACTAAAACGTCACGTTTTAAGTAATATCAAACAGCATATATATATATATATATATATATATGTATATATATATCTATATATATATATATATATATATATATATATATATATATATATATATATACATATATATACACATATATATATATATACATGAATATATTTATATATATGTGAATATATATATATATTTATATATATATAATATATATCTCTTTAATGCATACATATATATATACATATTTATATGCCCTATTTGTATATATAAATGTATATATATACATACATATATACACATATACATATGTATATGTATACATATTTATATAAATACATATAAACATACATATATATTACAAATATTATATATATATATATAAATATATATTCATTTATATATGTATATATATCTATATATATACATGTATATGTATATATATATATCTCTATATCTATATATATATATCTATCTCTCTCTGTCTCTAATCTCTCTCTCTCTGTCTCTCTCTCTCTCTCTCTCTCTCTCTCTCTCTCTCTCTCTCTCTCTCTCTCTCTCTCTCTCGCGAAGTTCTCTCTATCTATTCTCTCTCTCTCTCTCTCTCTCTCTCTCTCTCTCTCTTCTATTACTCTCTCTTCTCACCTTTAAATGAGCTTCCTGCCCTCTGGGTCTCTCTCCCCCCCCTTTCATCGCCTGCTTCGCCTGCGGTTCGATATTGTGTCCCACATCGAGCTTCCGGCAAGGGCATATTCTAAAGATCCCAATGTGACCATTAATTCAACTGCCTATGCCATACAATTAGGCAGGATCGTGGAAATGAACCATTAGGGGGCAGAGGGATGGAAAGAAAAAGGGAGAGAATAGATAGAAAGATAGAATGAGAGAAAGAAATCATTCACAGCAAGCTTCAAGGCAAGGGCACATTCCAATGATCCCAACCCACTCTATCGGGCCATTAATGCTAGCTGCCTTTGTGATCGATATGGCAGGATTTTGGAAACCATCCATTACACGATTTGTATATTTCTGCTTAATGGGCTACTACTACGTCAAGCGTAGAACAGCAATGAAACGGAGCGAGAAGCAATGCATTTCTGAATCGAATTTGCTTTAGCTATATCAGTTACGTCATCACTGCTCACGCCTGCTCAGGATTCGCCCCGGACATCCGTCAGAGCCAATCCTGGCCCACTCGACGTGATGGCTCTGCAGGAATTATGTTTAACATGATCTGGACGAATAAATTGATATCATCTATGCGAACAATTGAAAATATCCTGTAGAACTAACGTGATGTATTTGCAGCTGTTTTTTCTTTATAGCATGACACACAATTCCAATGACACTGTTATTCATATCGCAGCAAGCCATATTATCAATTTTACACCTACATCCTCCTAAAAACGCGTTAGTCTTTACTCTTTGTTATTCTTATTCTCACGTGTCATGTGAAGCGTACTTAAATCTAACGTTCGCTAAACTAGCGACATATTTGAAACCATATATTCATTAAACAGCGCCAATTATTTTTCTAAAGTTTCCCGGAGTGCGACGGTAAATGCAACGATATGTCAACTACCGCAAATTTAAAACCGGCGCGATTAGGCATCATCGGCGTACATATTTAGCAGCGATTTAGCTTATCATCGATTAAACATCCTGCTGATTACTACATGCTAATTCTGTATATATTGTACGTAGTCCTTTGCAATTGCAATCAACTTAACGATTTCTTAATCAGCAGCATCCAACGACTACTCGTTCGAGATATATTCGGCAAAATGATATGCAATATTCAGCTTACTTAATTTAATAAACAAAATAATGACGTAGCATCTATAATTACAAAGCAACAGTGCGCGAACATGTTCAGTGTCCTGAAAGCTCAAAATGCCATGCATATCTATGTTAGGATAGTAAATGCCTCTTTTGTGTTCGTCATATTAGCAAAGATTTTACGACGAATCAGATTGGAGGGTTTCCTTCAACAACAAAAACTGTAGTCTCTTATGAACCAACCTTTATCTGTGCTGTAGTAGTGTTATCCGCAATATTCCTAAGTATATACTCATCGACTTGTCAAAAATGTCAATACTTATTGAAATGAAGATATCAGCATTCACTTCCAACAATAGTACGTTCTTGTATCATATAGTGATGTTGAAGCATAATTGCTGTTAATTCTTGGATCGGTACTGATGTCCTGAAGAGCATCATCAATAGCAGGTCGATAGCTTACCAGAGTATTTAATTGCCTGGTGTGTTGGTAGTATCTTATTAATAGAGCAGGATGTAGGGGCGCAACCATGTTATATTGGCAATATTCACACTCGAAATCATCCGCAATATTACAGACAAATCGCATCCATAAACACATTATTCGTTTTCCCTTTTTGTTATTCTCAGTCAACTTTTGGTCGCTTGTCATGTGAAGCTTAAGGATGAGCCCGCTAGCCTCTCATTGGTCATTGGTGCGGCCTTTAATTTTTGGGAGGCAACATATTTTTAACGATGTAAACATCAACCATTGATTTTGTTTACATAAATGCCACATTCTCGCACTAGTTGAAGTAATTATTAGGGAAGTTGATAATTCTCATTCTATATTTAAATGATTAAATCATTGGTATGATTTCAAAAAATTAGTCTTCCGCCGTATGCGCTAAATAGGATAGTTGCCCCAGCAACTCTAAATTGTTATATTTGAGTATTTCGTTTTACTTACCAGTGAGCCAAGTCACCCATTTAGATGATTGAGATGAGCCAACTATTCGCTCAAAATTGCGAAATAGTCGTATAAACACAAAATACACGTTGAGGTTTGAGCGCCTGATTTGCAATCAAATTTGCCAGTCGCGTCAGCCAATTATAGGCCAGCGGCATGTAGTTGAACCAGTTAGAATGCCTTTCTTTCAGTTTTCGGTGGAATGGGCGTTGAAAAATCATCGAATATTACGTTGTAAGACATGTACGGAGGCTGTAAGCAGCATAGAAAGTGGGGCAATTGTGTATGAATAGCGCGCTGGAAAGCAGGTTTCTGAGCGATTCATCGGCGGGTGTTGCTTTCCATCTATGATATATCATAATGCTATTGTAGAGGAGTCACGATGTCCGTACATAATGTCCGAACTCGAGTGCCTGTGATGCATAAGTATGGAAATTTGACGCCATGAAGTATGGAAACTGGCCCCGTGAAAGCATGGATATTTGGATTACCAATGCTTGTGTTTGCCCAAAAAGCACGTTCTACAGTTCATAATATTGTTCCATACGAGAAGCTACATACATGGTTATGCCATTTTAATTGAGCCGTGCAATAATGTATCACTATTAGACACACCTACCATTTTGTCATCGTTCCGCCATTGAAACAATGCTCTTTAGTTTTCAATGCACGGCCATTCTATACACGATAAAATTGGCACCTTGCTGATATAAGATAGCGCCGCTGTTAAATACAAATATATGTCAACAACCGCAAATGCACAGTTTTTATCTCATTTAGTTGGAATAGCGTCGATTTATCGAGTAGCAGGTTACTTCATGCACGCACAATACATACGTTAGTGCCCTGTTCGTCTCGATCTTAACCAACTGAATTACCTTATCATATATATCTGCGTAAGTAGTATGGGTGTGTAATTACATCGTTTACAACTTTTCGTTTGAGATAAACTCCGTGTGATGATTTGCAACGGAGGCGCACTATGCTGCTCAGTACAATAGTTGTACAGTCCGTGAGCAGAAAATGGGCAAATATGCAACCAATGTGAGGCGTTGTTGTCCGACAAGTCACAATAATGTAGGTCGATGTTGTGTGTGAGATTCGAACAGCAAATGAGCCCCCACCCCCAAAAGTAGAGGCCATTGTAAAATGAACGCTTTACTGGTTGCATTCCTGATAAAGCGCTGTACATCCAATTCTGTAATTTATTCACAATATGGCCATAAACATAGGTTAACTGTTGGATAAGAAAGAAATATACATATGTCTCATCTTCCACTGACGTCATCACAGTTTATTATATCTCCATGTGTCAGCAGCAGGAAAATGGAAAACTACAGGAATCATATATTTCAACTTGCCGGATGGTTGAATATGCCATCAGAATGTTCACTGCTGAGGCAAAGAGCTTATCTGCGCTCGAATAGATACTGTAGGTGTTTACAAAATTAATAAGGCCATGTGTGGATGCTTGTTGAGCATGAATATCAATGTATACACTCTAAAAGCATGCTCTGTATTTCATGGCAATTGTCAGTATCAGGAGCTATCCAACTGGTTACGCTATATTAATTTAGCCCTGCATTTATAAAATTCCAATGTGCATACTTTCTATGTCTTTAAATGTGATTTGGAGTCCGACAGTACTTACCGTCGAGTTGCTGAGCAATACATGCACATTTAGCTAACGTGTTTTCTGCAGTCTCCAGTTCTTTGCCATCTCAACCTATTTAGCTATTTGTTAACCAACAAGCTTCACATCATTAACATTTAGCTGATTGCGCTTTCCAGAATACTGTGCAATAATTTGAGTTGGATTCGCACCATATGGCTATCTACAAGAACACTATAGAACGCAAGCAGACAAAATAGCCAACCCGCATCTCTTGTGAAATATTGCATAATTAGACATGATCTGTGGTCTGAAAGGTCATAATACCATACCATTGTTGGACTGTGATTTGTGAAAATTCCTCAAACAACTTCCCACGTTGGTTGACATGCTGTGTACATAGAAAATATCCCCTTCCACCCTAATATCAAATGTCTAGTTGTGTCAAATTTAAGGTTGCTTTCATTATAAGCAACTGAAGTATCTTCGACAATGATTCATGAGTAGTAGTTTGTTTGTGAAAAAAGAGTAATTTACTCAGAATATATCTCTTAGAAAAGGACGCAAATATTGTTACATTAGCAACGTTCTCGTTCGAAGTCATCCGCATCCTGTCAATCTTATTTCATACAAATTCTAAATCTCTCGCCTTATTGACGAGACATTTCCTTGTATTACTACGGGATGATATATATTATTTTGATGCACCTAAAGGTTTCCTACGGATCATGTATGAATAAGGAAATGTGACAGGGTCCTTATAAAACTTACGTGATATATTTGCTCACGTTTTTCAACGTTATTGCTTTGCACATAATGCCTATTGTGTTCATAAATACGCATCTTCTTCCCAAAGGCCAGTGATCTTGAAAACATACACAATTCAGTTTAACTGGAGCAAGCAATATCAGCCCACTAATAGTTAATTTTTTTTTGTGAATCCAAATGTAGAGCTTAAGGATAATTGAATAAATATCAGCAAAAATAACTCCATCATTGAAAGTAATAATTCAATTAAATACCCCATATACAGTTACATTGCTGTTAAAGATAAGCTCCAATATAACACTATATGCCCCTTCATTCAATTGTAATTTCCAGCTTGTAGGCACAACAGAAAAACAATTGTGTAAAAATAGTTGATGATGGCCACATTTCCCGCATCAGTGCTCGCCATTTCTGGAATAATTAATCCAATTTCATGTCCGTCATATTATTATTCAATCAATGTAAACTACGTTGCAGCATGGCTGTGTATTGAATAAATATATAGTCCACTTCAGAGATGCGCACCGTCCATGCAGCCATAAAGGATGTATGGTTGGGACGTCAAAACTGAGTACTACATCCAAATACAATACATGTATTGTTGGCAGTCTTCTGTGCTTCGCACCCTCAATCAATCAAAATATTTGTAGCATTGAATTACTTTGTACTGTTCAGGGCACTTCGATATGTAATCTATATATTTTTGTACCGTGGAGACTTACAACGCAACTAATTACAATAGCAAGCACAACGGGGTCAGAAAAATCAAAGTATTCATGGAGGTAAACATGACGAGGACACTTCTTCAGATTGTTTCCAAATATGCGTTGACAGGCTATTTGCATAGGAAACGCAAGATTTCCAGACGAATACGAATGAAGGGTTCCTATCCATAGAAAACAACTGTGGTTGCGTCAGCATATATTCATGTGCAATAATAGGCGCATGTTTTAAAGACGTATGACTGCAATCCATCATCTACGGCCAGCTGACCACAGCCAATATATCACTTTACATTTAAGACTAGTCGCCTTTATTGGACGCTGCAGTGCAGAAATGTACCGAGTATTGTTCATTAGTTTGTTTCTGAGTGATTTATGGACAAATCATTATCTGCGCCATAATAATGATATCCACAATATTTCTTAGTTTATACAGATGAGCACAATTGTTTTAGCATATCGTCGTCGTATTTCTATAAGTCAGTGATTAGGAAAAACATCTACTATTCTAGTTGCATGGTACAGCAGCATCGAAATGAGAGTCAAGTACATCTATGTAGTCCTGACACCTTAAGTTTCAGTTCCCTCACGAATGTCATGATTTCAACTTATGTGGAACGTGATGATATTTCAAATGTACTTAGCAACTATTGCGGCATATTTTCAACGCACTATGGACATTTAATACTGATATGCTTGGAACAAATATCATTGTGTGATCCCAATTATGCGATGACACAATGTTAGTAATGGTGATCTTCTTAATCCTATTTGTTATCTTCTTGTTCCGGTCTGTAAAGGCTCTGTTTTGTTTCCATTGAAATGGTTATGGTCTTCATCCTATTGGTAGTAGTTATCTTCTTGTTCCGGTTGGCAATGTCTCTGTTTTGTTTCTTTTGTAATGGTTATGGTCTTCATCCTATTTGTAGCAGTTGTTGTTCCTATTTATAATGGGTATATCCTTATCCCTCCTGGCTTTATGTTCAAGGTCGTATTTTCAACGACTATGTTGGTGCATACTTGCAATAGCGTCTGATATCAACTCTCGCATGTTTGGCCCGTACAAAACATCATTGTATGGGCATTTATACCTGTTAAAAAAATCTGATTGAACAATCGTTGAGTCTTGTATCAAGCCTGTTGGTAGAATTCCATCTGACTAATTAAATACCAACTGAACTGTCAAACTGGGCTTCTCACAAACGACTTTACTGAAACGGTAAACAATATTCACAAAAATGGCTCTACCATGTACCCACAGTAACCGCGGCTGCGGTTGCCAATTTAATCGTCTTGCGTTGCCCTGAATGCTTGAATGTCCAATCCTGTTTGTCTAATAGCTTGTCATTGTGCATCTAACCAGAACATTGTTTATAGAACCAGAGATTGATTCAGTCTGCTAATTTGCCGCGAGGTAGATCATCATTGCAACGGATCACCTCCCGCGTTGGTGCATATAGATGACAAGACAAAACACATCTAAAGTACTAATATTGCCTACAAATGCTGCAGGGACTCCCTGTTGTTGGACCCACTAGGCTGTTTTTGCACCTTTTAGCGGGCGTAACAAGTGGTCAGATGGAATGTGACGTCGTCACTATTAATCCCTGACCATATCGTTCGTACCAGGTGAACATTGTTATACAATATTTATGAGGCTTTGCATTGCAGAATTTAAGTAAGCAACATTATATGACAGTTGCCTTGCTGAAAGATACGTTGCATTCCTGTAATTGGCATTCCAACGAGCAAATCAACCGCTCAGCGTTATCCAGATTAATGAAAATGTATTATATGACTCAAATACCACCTACCTCCTTCGAAAAAACTTGAAATGCGAAAATGATACAAGGACAGTGCGAGAACAGTTTGTGCATCATGGATACGAGAGCAACAGCTTTTTTATGTTGCTTAGTATCCCAATGATGAACAATTGACCAGAACCATTTGAGATTCCGTTTCTACGATCTCTGTCGTACACAAGCAGTAACATTTTGAAGGCTAGGATCAATAGTTTTCAAATTACAAATGTGTGCTTTGTGTTTATGCAATTTGAGCATCGCAGATGATGTAGTAGTGTGCCATTGTCCTTTCCACAATACATTCATGCAAAATCCTCCACCATTCGTGCCGACCCCTGACGAATACTGGAATACAACGTCGTTATATTTAGCCAGCTCTCACATAATTCACTTTGGCCAACGATTCCCGGGTGTACTACGGTTAGTTACGAGAAACGGAGGCTATTTTCTACTTATGTGAATGCCACGCCTCGTTAGACTCGCCCCAGAGCAGAATGGAGAGGAATTTACATCGCCCAATGTACCATGACTTGACGGTCTGCATGCGTCGATTTTTGAATATAGATCACTGTATTAATGTTGCGATGATATACATAGCGAAAGAGAAAAACATAACCCAGTTATTTCAAGTTATGATAGAAAAAGTAAAACCACGCTTAGCTCCTCTTCGTGTAAGAATTAGTACTAAAAAAACAGAACCCCGTTATTTTGAGTAATATAATAAACAAAAACTAAATCATGTATGCTTCACAATAGGGATGCAAGATTTGCGATTTCATCAGCAAACTTGTTACGTTATGCAGTATAATAGGCAAGCTTTTACCCCTGTAGCCCCAATTGGTGAAAAATGATGAACGTCTACGTCCTCCCTTACATTATGAATGAATAAGGTAATTTTTAACGGACCTTTTAAAACTACGACATAGACCTACAAACAATTGAGGCAATCAACCTCTGATACATGTTATATAATTTTAACTGATTGATTGGTAAAAAATTAAGATAGAACAAAAATACAACTTTGGTCAAATATATTTAGTTTTTGGCCTCAACACAGTCTCTGTGTCGGTTGGTTTGGACAAAAGAAACATCACCACCCTGAGGGCTTACTCTAATTGACTAAAGTGGTGAGCGTTTATAGCACGCCCACTGCCATACCATAATATCATCAAAAGGATGTCGACCTGCTGTTCATGGTGAAGTTGTGTAGTTATCTTATTGATCAAGGCGCCCGCTACTCGAAATTTCTATGTGGATTGAGGATAGACGTTATGACAAACAACGCACTGCAAACAGGTATACGCATTTCGTCTGGAGTGAGCCCTCTTACCGTAGCTATAAGTACTTTGCTATTATGCCGACAAACATGTTAGTATCTTCAGGATATAATCTATGCTAGCTCGTGTGTTCTGTCCCATCTTTCCACAACAAGAAAGCGCAGCATGAGCTATAGGTGTCATAGATGAATGTCAACAACCTTTCATCTACAGGAGGCAGATTACGGGTTAAATCACTCTCATAACTCTGCACCAAGGCGCCGGTATATAAGGTGGCAGCATGCAATTCTGAAGTGTTATGTTCACTTTATTCGTCATCGGTAGAAGCATCGGGCTGATTTTAAGAACTTGTCATATTCCTGCATATTTTATGGTAAGCAATCATCTCTGCATTAGATTGTCATTCCCAATATCGTTTAGTATGCACTTGTCAACCACACTCTGTCTTTCCCTATCTGTTTCCCTTTCTGTTTTCCTCTCTGTATCCCTCCATGTTTCCCTTTCTCACCTGTATCTCTGTAGCTCAGAGCTATTGAGAAAAACCTTTGGTGTGGAAGATGAGTGAAATTGGGGGTATAAAAAACGCCGAGGCATCCATCTAAGCCCCAACACTTTTTCCCTCTTTCGAACTTTTTGTTAACAGTCAGGATATCATGTCGAAATTAGGGAATGATACGTATGGCCTTCGGTCTACTATTAAAGAAATACAGATTTATGGAATGCAAACTCATGTAAAATGCTTGACTGTTAACATATATTTTAACCTTTAAACATATTGACTCGGCTGCTCTCTTTGTATATGAACCAAAAAATATATTTAGCTCTCACACTTGGAATAAGGGAGGTCCTAAACACTTTGTTCTTAAACTACAGAGTGATTTTGGACCGTGTCCATTGTATTGTGAATAGGGAGGACGGTCAGATCTATTAATAACCGGTTAAGTCACTGGACGACTTTTTGTTCCGCTACCAATCCGCAATGCAACCATTTTTATAAGATTAAGATCTCTGAATCATTTCTCAAGAAGGTAATCAATGTCGGACTTAAAATGGTCGAAACTTAGTTATTTCTTGTACGGGATAGGTTTTGTTGGTGAAGATTCGATAAAGAACATCTGATTTGATTACATTAACAACATTTTTAATTTTAACAGAATTTCGGAAATTGTGTCGGGTATTTCTGTAAAAGAATGGCATACATACTTCTTAAATAGTAATTCCCTTGGCTATTCTCATGTAAAAATTTATTGTATCCGAGATTTTAATGCTGAATGCTTTGCCCTAAAATCACTAACTTGCATCTGCACGAACACATGAACACTAACGGATATTGTGGAATGCTAAGATAGTTGTTTGCTTAAATAATACATTAACACTGTGGTCTTTTCATCCACTAAGCAATGAACGCTTCATTACTGGATAAGTTCATAAAGGGCCGCATCAAAACATCATGACGCAGTGTGGATATACTGTGGCTGTAGTCTGCTGTCGGTAGGTGGTGGATGCTGCTATAGAACACGAGCCTGTTATTGCCATTGCTATTGCCAAAATTTCTGCAGCTGGTGTATTAGGATATGAGCTCTTCTGGAAATATGCTTATGGTTAAATACGAACAGAGGAGGAATTGATATGTATATTACCTGTCAACATATATTGGGAATCAACTTATGGAAAGGGGGCTTCATAAAATCGTGATCTGTCCAATGATATATTTGGGCGAATAAATATATTCATAATAACATTTGTTGCTAAGAATAAGCGGAAGCCAGGAATAGATTAGATTACAATATCTTAAAACCCTCAAACCACAACAGCAGCAGGTTGTGATCATCGATGATATATAGTCAGCCCAATGCTGATGAATTTAATGAAGACGCCGTTAAAACATGATGTACATGCCAGAAGGCAGAGCGAATTCAGTCAGAGTTAATCACATAGAGCGTATCGGGTGTTTAGGATCTGGCAAAAGTCAAATAAGGCCGAATAAAATTTGCATGAATTTGGCACGGGGTACGATTAATTTGACAAGTAATTGTCATCATAATCGTGTGCATCATTTGCAAGACATTTCGAAGCCATCAGCGCAGAGCGAATTTAGTTTGAGTTGATTGAATATAGCGCGTCGCGTGTGTAGGATATGGTCGAATTGG
Organism: Urechis unicinctus; assembly: GCA_034190875.2. Lineage (NCBI taxonomy): Eukaryota > Metazoa > Annelida > Polychaeta > Xenopneusta > Urechidae > Urechis > Urechis unicinctus. The sequence continues at coordinate 45,415,505 of CM067352.1, forward strand.
ATAGAGGGAGCAAACAAATTTGCATAAAGTTAGCACGGCTTTGAATATGGAATATTGTTAGAACATATGCATTACCAGATGTTATACAATAAGAATGGGTACTGATCATGTCAATTTTAAACTATCGATTTCCCCAGCATATAGCATTGTTTGGTTTTACAATTCATGGCACTTGTGATGTTATGTACAATGATCGGATCCAAATAATATGTTGTGGCAGATTAATATTGGACTTTAAATAAGATGATAATACAAACCGATTAGGGTGTGTGGAGGCATAGTCATTGTTCATCATGCGACCTCTCCTGTTAACAAACATACTGGAAGTATCCCACACACTTATTATTGGTAAGCTCTTATATTGCTCCTTTTGGGCTGCATCTCCAAACGCTCAGGAAAGGCTAACATATTGCCCCAGCAAAATAACTAGGTTTTTGGCACACATAAACACAGTCCTGTCCATATTGGCAGAACTCTTCCAGAAGTTCTGCCTTGCAATAACGACCGAATTCTGCATTATCTATGTTTGAAAGTTATCCTCTAGCACTATGAAGTCTTTAATACGTTTAAATAACTAGTTTCAAAATTTAGAATTACAAGATCACACTAATTATCGCTTTGTAGTATAGTGATGGTATCAAATATTGCCAAAACAATCTTATTGCACATTGTTAGATTGAAATGGCGGTTTTGTTAACATATATTGAATGTCCCGATGACAATTTATGATTGGTAAAAACAACTCATTAAGACATATTACAATTCGCAGCCTAACGTCCGCAGAGCTTAAGTTAGGTGCAATAAATCCTTCCTACGACAATTTCAAAGATTGTTTCTTGATAATTACTTTGTACCGCTTTGTTAGTTCCTGCATCTACGTTTACCAGTTTCACCTGGCTTTGATCATTTTTTAAATTGGCACAAACGTAATAAGCAATAAACGAGTATTTACAATGCCACTTTCATGGAAAACATATAATATTTATCTTAATCACATAATTTCACTATATTGGCTAACCCCCCAAAACCAACATCAATCATGCGGTAAATCTGTCAGTTCTATGTTGCATATACTAGTTACCTTATTATAAGATTAACGGATTACATGACAGCAGGTATCATTGCGTCTCAAATTTACCTTATATTGTCTCCGATGCAAGTTCAGCTGAAATATCGAATTTACAATGAATACACGCACAAATGAGAGATAAGGCACAGTCTGGATTTACGTCTCATGCACATATGCCATATGATTTGCTTCACCTTGGCTTTTACATTGTCAGTCTAGCCGTCAACATAATGAGCCGTCAACATTTGCATTCGAGGAACGTCCATATTCATATGTCTACGGTGGCAGGAAGCCTTTTGCAATTGCAAGGTGTTCGAAATATTACTTTGTTTGTTAGCGGCAGTAGAAGGGGAAGAAAATATCGACAGAAGAAGTTTCTTTACGCGGTTTTGGTCACAGATACAATTTAATCAACATTATAGGCCTTATTATGGGCTACATTGTTACTTGGGGCAAGGATTATGATCAAGAATACAAAGGGTAGAGTCAGAATCAGCATTAATTGGTATGTATGTAGCTGTACCAGTAACTATGTAATGCATCTGCGTTGATGTCCTCCAAGAGACAACAGCAACACAGTACATTGCTATAATACTTTATGTTTATTCAGTATTGATATCAAACAACTACTTGGAAGCAACAGTGACTTGTGCAGATTTATATCGAGTAGCTTCTTTAATAGGAGCAACAGAACGAGTTTATGTGCCCCTAATATTATACAATACAGGAGCAATGCTACCATATCTGACTCTCGTTGCAATGACATGTTCCAATCTCGACATTCGGCGCACAAAATAGAATGTATTAGCGTGGTCGTCAAAATCAGATTTTCTACATCTTGGTTCAGTTGAATGGTGAACTAGTTCATATAAAGTATGTGTATTAAATAGTGAGAAGTTACCACGTTCATGACATAAGCTGTATTCAAACTGATGTTGATTAGATTCCTTGAAGCAGTATTAAATAAGCATCTACAAGTTGTACAAGTATAATTCTTTTTGTATTATTTAGAGACCCGTAATACGCAGGTTACATATTAGCGAACGACGCATTTGTGACATAGTGAGCACAATTGTATGCATCAAACTGCGAATGGTATTGATAAACTGGAAAATATCACATAATATTTGTCGATATATAACCTGACACTCTTCGTCTAAAGCGCATAATGCGAATCACAAAGGTACCCATCGGGCTTTATCCTAACGTTAGTTAACGCATACAAATGAGCTCCTCAAAGTATATCAGGAGGATTGATAGCTTGGTAGGTGGACTCAGCAGGCTGAAATTCACGGAGCTCTTCATAGTTCAGTACCTCCTCAGGTGACTTGCTATCTGTCACGTTCTTGTATATACATACATACATTCATGCAAAAATACATACTCGTCCTGCATACATACATACTATACATACGCACATACATACATACGTGCATACATACATACATACGCGTACAAACTCACATACATACATACATACATACATACATACATACATACATACATACATACATACATACATACATGCATGCATGCATGCATGCATGCATGCATGCATACATACATACATACATACATACATACATACATACATACATACATACATACATACATACATACATACATACATACATACATACATACATACATACATACATACATACATACATACATACATACATACATACATACACATACATACATACATACATACATACATACATACATACATACATACATACATACATACATACATACATACATACATACATACATACATACATACATACATACATACATACATACATACATACATACATACATACATACATACATACATACATACATACATACATACACATACATACATACATACATACATACATACATACATACATACATACATACATACAATATCCTGTTCTATATGTATATGTTCATCATTCATATTCCAAAAATGCGTTCAAATGATGCAAAAATATGGAAACCATGTTACACATCAATCATCGTTTCTTCCGCAATGTACATTTACGTTCTAGTCAAATAAACTGCGGGTAGATTTAAGGCAGCAAGTCGCTTTTCCTGTCATTGTTCTCTAAATGCAACTGCGACTGAACAGTTTGATCAGTAGCAGAAAAAAGAAAGATTATAATTAGCGGTCCCATGGGTTTGAGTTTACGAATAAGCAGTGATGCCAAGCAATGGCAATTTTTCATTATTTGCGATGATAAAACGCCCTTCATAAAACGCCCTTCTTCTTTCGGTTCTTGGACTTACGTATAATTTTTGGAAAGATGACGTACCTTTCACTGAATGCTGAAAAAAGAGCGTAGAAGACAGGCGCTGCTAAACGACATGCAACATTGGCAAATCTGTAACGGATGGGAATTCCACGCAGCATGATGCCACAAAATGGTCCAGCGTTGTGTCGTTTTCATAACACAACGATATGAAAAGTTATCAATCAAATGTGCTGTAGTTGATTTGACAAGACCCCTTCGTGTGTATTATTGTTCACTATGAGTCACCAATTTGAAGAGTAACCCCTCTTGCCAGTATTACCAAGCTGAACAGCCCTGACAGAGCCGGATACAGTAAAGCGTTGGTTGGAAAAAGGTGGCGACCGCGTGTGTAGTTCTAACAATGATCGCTCATAGCTTTGCAATATCATAAATACAATCCACATAGCGTAGATCGGTTGATGCCGCTATAGCGAGGCGTGGTAACAGAGCACCCAAAGGGGACATCAATGTAAAGTGGAGAGTTGGGAAATTGAGGCAATGTGGCTTTCAGGGGCGTAGCTTGGATGGAATAAATGTGTAGGCCGATTTAGAGAGGGGTCTGGGGTTAGGGTCCCCCCGAAAATGTTTGGACCCTAGAATGTCAGAGGTGCGTTTTGACGTATATTTGGTACAAATAAGAATGTTTCATAGACCATAGATATTATGACATTTTACTTAGATTTAAGTCTCATGACTGGAATAAATTTGACAGCAACGGAAAGTTATTTTTACGTTGCTAATTAATACACTATTTGCTGGTTATTTTCCACTTGTTTTCTGCATTAACATAATTATATTGTTGAATTAAAAATATGCTAAGCCGTTATGTTAAACAATATGCTTTAACCCTCGAATATTTTGTATACCTTATGTATGTTTTTGAAATTCATAAAATATCAGTGATTATTGCAAATAAAAGACGAGGAATAACTAACGACATAAACTTTCGACATCTTGGTCTGTTTACATTTCAAAGAAAAGGCGCCCACCAAACATCCTTTGAAATGTTTAAAAAACGGAATTTTACAATACGTGGCCGGCCCGAACTTTACAATATGCGGGATCTAGTCGTTCGCAGTCTTCCTTGGGGTATAAAGACTATAAACCATTCCATGCGTGTAGATTCCGACAAATCAATCACTGTCTTGGAAAATCTTGTTTCTGGTGTCCCATTACCCATACCCCCTCCCCCCTCTGATTTTTATTACATTTTTGTCATTTTTATTTTTTCGGATTCGTGGGGAAATGTGTAGGCCGCGGCCTACACGGCCTATAGGAGGCTAGGCCCCTGCCTTTAAACAAATGGATTTACATATCCCGAGGTTAATAAATGACACGTTACAGTTTACTCTGGTTATGATGACAATATTCACGCACGCGTAAACACACTTCCCACACCTCACCCCTATACACAACTGCCTCCCTAAGGACTCATAAAACGCCATCCTGAGCAAACCAAACAACGCTTAATCGCGGGGGTTGATAACTTTTGATGTCGATGTATTCGTATCGCATCGATGCTTGCTTGTAGAATAACCAGTCTTGCATCACAAACGTGATCATTCGAGTAACAGGGAATCATTCAGGTTTTCACATCTTGGTACCGAACCCACAACGTGTGGGTCGAAGGGCGACGCAAAATACCACCACGCCATGGGAACCGGCTCAAATTAATCAGACAGGGCAAATTGTACATTTTCCTTCTCTCATGCGATCCTCTGCTGTCACCACGCCGACGTCAATCTCTGACCTCACGCCCTCAAACTTTAACACTGGTACACTCATCGCTCCTCCGTCTTTTTTCGTCTATCGCTTGTTCAAACTATGGCCTGTCTGTAATCGCGCCTTGGTGTGTCGTTTAAGGAGACCTCTACCGCTTGCTGGAGGGGTTACTACGAAGTTATTTATTGCATCATTACTGAGGGACAAGCTTTGATTGCATCGACCAAACTGCATAGAGAATTAACAACCATATCGCTAGCGTCGTGTTTATCTGAAGTCCCAGCACGGATGCACATGTCAACTGCGGGGAATCCGTATATACATGTGCAAAGACCGGGATAGGGACACAATTGCCACGCTCGTGAATTATAGTTAGTCTTCATGCACCTATTTGACATGCTGCACGTCAGGATCTGATTATATGTTCTAGGATTGGTGGCCAAGCGCCCTAAACTATCGATCTTTAATATTATTCATGACGTTTTTAAAATATGTTTTACAGTCTTCGCTGAACACTGCACTGAATTTGTGCATCCCGTGCCTAAAAGCATTCTACCATGTAAAGATCGTATAAATATATCGAGCCTCCATAGAACTCAGGCAGACAAAACATGTTATTTTATAATGCTATGAGCTATCGCGTACGACTAGTTTAATTTAACGCCTGAAACGGCTTTAATACACGAGTTTTAAGGTCGCATATATTACTTGAGCAATATATGTGCGATTTGCTTCCTCCTTACTATCCACTGCGCCACTGTCGACATACACATTTGGACGTGACCCGTTGAAGATTCATTCAGAAAATATAATATAGCTGATAAAACTTTGGAGCATTTCAAGGGAAAACGAATCATACTTGATTGCACATGATGAAAGTATATTCCAGACAAACCGGAGTTAACCGTTGATGATTGTTGCCATGATTATGTGGAAACTCATTATTATTATGGCCGCTGTCATAACTGACGTCTCGACACAAGGTCAGTGAATTAAGAATATTAAGTTATGCAATTAAATCATTGTGCCGTGATTACACGCCAATTTTGATTCACGACATATTTTAGTACAGGAATATATTGAAACGTTTAAGGGCACCTTTTATAAATATCAGACATTCAGATTCAGGCCATCCGAGGATCTCCATGTATGCTTGGCATAGCCATTTAAAGGTGGAGCCCAATGTGCATGATAAACATTTGTCGTGAAAAGGTGAGTTGGGCGTGGGTTCAGGGGCTCAGTTGTCTCATTCATCAGTTCCATTACATTTCGAATCATTTCGATTGGCCATAATCTGATAATATAGCATAATAATGAATCACCTCCATATAATTGTTGTCCCGTAACCGGTAGATTGGTTAATGTCATGGCTACACCCCTTCTTAAGATATTCGATTATATATTACAGTCGCCAGTGGGCGAGCAAAATACTAAAGTTATTTATACGCGCAAGCGCACAGTGTTTACACCAGATATTCTAATGTATCACTGATAATGCGGAATGTACTAAATGACTGTCTTGGCATCGAATCAGCTTTGAGCCATCAAGTCCTTGCTAAATGAAATGATACATCGTACGTTAAACAGCATTGGCCGCCCGATTTTTCTAGCGTCATGTATTTCGTTGATCGTGATATGACAGTGGTTTACTGTCTGAAATGAATAACGTATTTCATTCGCGGTCCAGGCCCCTCTGATTGTAATTCACACGCATTATGGAGAATAAACATGCATTGGGTCAGGCCACTCTATTATCACTAGCGCTCGGTTAATGTATGTTTTTAATTGATCTTCATAGAATGACAGTGTATTCTTACTGTGTATCGAGCGTAATTCTAGCCAGAACTGACGCAACATGGGATGACAGGGGGCTAATGTCATGCAGAAGACATGATGAGCAGCTCATGTCGCGATTCCGGCTAAACTGGTTTTATTTGCACGGTCTCATAAAGGTTAATTTGTACTACGTTACGTGCATGGAAATATTACAACCCACATCTTGTACATCCTCCTGAATTGCAGTTAAAGGTAACGCCTATGTAGCATTATCCGCGTCATACTTCTACTTAAACTTTGTCGACCATTACTGTTGAGGTGTCTGATATCCATTCAAAATTGTTGACGAAGTTTTGGAGGTTACGAAAGCTATATACTTACACCACTAAGTACTAATGTCCGCGTTACTGATAGTGCTGTACGGAGTGACATTGTCCACAGTAGAAGGGTCGTTGACGTTGTCATTTAGTAGATCGGTTGTTATGGGAATAGTTGGATCCTCAGAAGAAGACCGTGAATGTCTCATTAGCCAACACATGTTCGCTTGATCTGGCGAGCCAATCGATAAGCAAGTGATGTTGCCATACCATGGCGATTTCACACATTATCCGCCACAGTCTAATATGTTATAATGAATGTTGGTTCCAGCAAATCTTCATTTTATGTATGTCCATATATGAAGGATGATGATCGCTTTACATGCGCTGTAGTTGATATGGAGAGTACCTACCCTCCCTGTTATTGTTCTGCAGAAATTTGTAGTAACCTCTCCAGCCAGTTAAAGCTCCCAACACGCGGTCGCGTCATACCATATGCAATATCTAAGAAGGGGGTGTGTAAGAACGGGGGTTAGGACCAGGTTTGATACTTATTATTCTCAAAAGAGAGCTAAATAGAGCTTGATTGCGTTTGAGGTTACTTTTGGCAGTAAACAGCTAGAACAAGTCAAGGAGCACGCTCGCGACTACCAATTGCACATGTGTAATAATGAATGATGATTCAAGAAAGGAGGTGTTCTGATCCAAGCGAATTGTCGCCTCTTGTGCCGCAAAAAGTGTACCACATACTGGCTCACAGAAATAATCTTCACTTTAAAGAGCTTCAAAGATTTACCGGCGCATATTTAATTAGATGCGCTTGAGGTGGCCGCTGCTGTCAACCATCAGTTGCCCCGTCAACTAAATGAGCCATCAACATTTGCATTCCAAGAACATCCACATACATTTGTCTTAAGTAACCAGGAAGCCTTTTGAAAATGTAATGTGTTGGAAGCATTACTTCATTTACTACTGGACTTAATGCTTATTCAGTATTTATATCAAACCACTCCTTGAATAGATTATATTCAAACTAATTTTACTTTGAATACGCAATGAGTTCTACAAATATGATTATATTTGTATTGTTTAGAGACTATAATACGCAAGTTACATATTAGCGAACGGTGCATTTGTGGTTATAGTGAGTCTTTGCGTTAATCTGCAAAAAGTATTGATAAACTGGCAAATATTGTATATTTCAAAGTCACATGTAACCTGACGTGCTTCATCTGAAGCGCATCATACAAACCACAAAGAACTCCTCCGGTTATATGCTGGTGGTATATTATCCATAAGAATGACCTCCTCAAAGCATATCTGGAGGAGTGATTGCTTGGTAGGTGGATTCACCAGAGTGGACTCCTCAGGTTACTTGTTAACTGGAATGGTTGTTGACTGTTATACTGGTTTGGTCGTCGAAAAGATAACCAATTTCACAAAATACTGTACTTGAAGTACGGAAACAATAAAAGCACGTGCATAGGGCTCACGTTTGCTATAATAAAGCTTTTAAAGAAGCGAAATTTAAATGTATGTAGGTTGCAATCTGATGTAGTTTAAATGAAACATATAGTACATATGCATATTTGACCTGAATCGATATACCTGCAACTGGACCAGACATATAATTGAGGCCACACATGTTACAGCTAGCGCTGCAATAAAACCTGAAACATCAAATAGTACTGCGTGCTGTTGCATCACAGTACAAGCACGAGTTGAGGCACAATTTAACTGTCATGGAAGAGTTGTCAGGTGGTGACTCCAGCATTCTTTCCCAACTATCGACCAAGCATCCTACGCTCTCTATGTCCAAAACAAATATTAGAATCAAAATAGCCCTTTGATGAATTAAATAGATGTCAACTTCAGATTGTACAATAAATCTCCTTGGTTGCTCATTTGCTAAGTATTATCATCAGCCTATATTGCAGAACATACTCTTCTAGCTGCTTATTTGTGACGAGTGTTCATAGAAAACCATGCGGATGCCACGTGATATGCACCAATACATATAAGAATCGATGTGAAAACCAGCGAATTGTTGCATTTCATATGCCTAGTTATTCAATCCGTTGCATTATTTATTTGAATATATCTTGTAGAAAAACCACAACTAAATGGTCCATTATTTGATGTTTCAAAGCATGGAGGAGGTAGCGCACTGTTCGGCTTATAATGTTAAAAAACGATAAAGCACTACCAGTTTGTTGAATTGGAGTGTTTTATTATCTCCATAGGGTTTTAGTTGCTTTAAATATACTTTATCCATTATCAATATTTCCAAATGACCGTGTACGCAAATTCATTTATAGCCTCTTTCTGCTTAACCGCTTCCTCATGCTGAAATAAGGCGTTATCAAAATTGGCTTAGAGCCACGCTACCTGTTGCAAGTTAAAAGTACTCAGCGGAATTTCGAAACATGCTAACACACCATATATATACACTGGTTTATACGCCATATACTGCAGCAGCTCGGAAGATAATCATGAGTTTCCATATAATCATAGCAGCAGCCAGCAAAGATTCACTAATATCCCGCTATGCATGTTCCACAGAAGTAATACGCGATATCAGATATACCTTGGAGTGCCTCCCCCCCTTTAAGAGTTGGACCTTTAATATCTCGCCTGATATTTCGTCAGTTTTAACCCTATTGGGCATCAGGACGTATATTGTGCCCGTTTGCGTTTCAGTTAGGAAGGCATTGTGCGATAGCGCTATTTTATCAAACTTTTTCACAGTCTTGTCTCTTAGTCGCATTTATGTCTCCAAATGAAATCTCACATTTACAAATTTTGATATCGCCGATGGAATCCCATGCAAATCAGCTAAAATACCATGAGTCACTTGCTTAAACCGTTGAATAGAGCAATATCTTATATAAATGCATACAATGATTAAGCGTGGTATGGCGAAGACAATTATCCCATTACTGTACAATAATAGTATAGTGCAGTGTAGTATGGTATAATAGGGCATTGTATAAGATGGTGATATTTACTGTTAACTACCAATAATGGGTGTTACGTATTATATTATAGTTCCTCTGTGATGTACGGTCACATAACCTGTGTGTCATATAACCTTGGTTTAAGAATGAAACAGTGAGTATGCTCCTTTGCCCAATAGGATTTCGTGTTCGCAAAATCGTCAGAGAGAATGCGACCATTTAAGCTATTACTTGGATAAACAGATATCACAGTCGATTTATGTCGACCATTTTTACTTCACGAACATGTTTTAAAACTGTTATGATATAAAGTTAGTTTGCACAGACCAGATCCTGGATGAGAGAACTGAAGCAACTGGTAATTCATTGGGTAAAATGCTTGAATGCGATTACGGGGCCCACTGCCATCGTTTATCCCGGATCATATAATGGTTTCTGTGTTTGCAGGCATGTCTAAAAGCATAATATCTGCCATAATATTACAAATTGTCTATCGGTGTAGACATCTGCATCATCAAACGCAATCAACAGTCCTCAGTTCGAGTACCACCACATCATGACATCATTACACAAATCGATGGGGTGGTATGAATCAAGCAATATCTATTTAAAGTAAACCTTATCCTCTTGTTTGTTTGGTCATCTGTTGCCATATGAATTAAATTGGACCAAACGTAATTATAGCTATTTAATATTGGATATACATCTAAAGTATCATAATCTAGAGAACTCTGCCTCTCACAATAGCGGGCATTGTGAGACCATATGTGTAGGCATGGATGTGCCTCAGGTAGCTGTTTGTTCTTTGATGCCATGCGACGACGTTTTGACTGGTCACATAACTCGAAATTCTAACTCGGTCTAATACAAAACAAATACATTAGTGCAGCATTGCGTTTATTATTCAAGACTCAGAATTTTGCATGAATATGTCACCACAAAAAAAGGTAGAAGTATACGAATGAATGATGTTTTCATAACGGTAATTAACAATAGCAAAATTTGACTATATAATAATTTGCTATCAACCCATAATGCCCACGAATACATCAGTGGAAAATGTAATTTATGCATACTTTACACTGATATGCCTGGCTCCACTAAAGTGGATGCAAATGACACAATTGTTTCTTTGGCAAATTTTGAATACTTATTGTCATTGAGTAATGTAAACAGTGGTGTTGACAGGATCCCTTTGAAAATTATTGCTAATTATTTTTCATCAGAGGCTGGATCGTATTTAGTGCGCCCTACTGCGAATCAGATTAGTTCAGTATATTAATAGCGCATCTCATTTACCTCCAAGGGATCTTCCCCTTCTTAGTGGCTACCAGAGAATAAGGCGTCGCTCCAAAGAGTTGGCAGAGATTTTCATATGATCCTGCATTAGAATTGCAGAGTAATACTTTCGCATGCCTATTATTGTAGTCAATTGTTGTTAACCGTCGCCAGGGCACTTATAGACCCAACGGTATTCTTGCTATGCACATGCTTTCATTTGTAGTATTATTTCCAATGCATTTACGTTAGACATGTTTCTCACATAGGGTATCGGAATATTATTTGAGTCTTGCAGCCACCCATTATTCACGGACAGCGAGTATATTATTATTAGGAACATATTACCAGGGATTTAGCTACGAAACTAAAATATCAGCATGGATGACTACCGGCGATTATTTGCCAAGTGACAGCATGCATTTCATGGGAGCTGTCCATGCATCACTATCATCCTCATCCATCACCTCGTTGTTTAAAGTGGTTAAAGCCCTACTATCACCTTTACCAGCAACTAAAGAATAACAATTTACTTTCAAGATAATAGTCGATCGATATGATAATAAACACAACCAAAGCTTCCTAATATAATAATACTATCAAAAGGAAGTACCTTTCGTGAAGGGATTCTTTTGGTTGGGAATGCGGCGCAGGTGCACTTTGATGATTACTTGCCACCTTTCCTCAATGTTCTGTGCTTCAAACTAAGTAATACTGGCATCGGAAACCTAACGATGAATGTGAAACCGGGATTACGAAACACACCGCCGATGGACAAAGGCTCTTATTGGTCAAGCTTATAGAACATGGAACATGGAACATTCTGTACTTAAATGCCAACTCACTTCTTTCTCAAGAGTCGCAAAGGATTTGATCTGATCGTGGAATACAGAGTCGGATGGCATTGATTTTTATTCGGCGAGCTATTCCCATACTTATGCAAAATTGGGGTAAGCTGAAGCACTAACTAGTCTGTCTTAACACAAACAAATACTGCCGTTTGCTTCTCTTCGTGTGCCATTATATTGAGCGTCCCTGTGATTTCCAAGCAAAGAAAAACCACAAGCAGCAGTCACAGTATTAACATCCATGCACGTGCTCATGTGTGATACAAATATCACGTAATGGACTTTGCTGGTGGTCATTGCCTAAGCCTTGCTGGTTCTCCTTTTTTGAATGGTCGAGAATTTCATTGCAAAGTTCTATGTTGGTGGTAACCCCTGCACGGAGTTAATGCTACCCACATAGACTTCATGGCATAGCGACCGCGAAATATAAAAGGTGTCAGCTCGAAGTGGCGGGTTTAGGCAGAACGACGGAGAGATGACGAGAACCAAGTGTTGACATATTACATTTAAGTATTTTTCTTAGAAAACTAATTAACTGTTTAGAACCGGTAGACAGGTCGTTGAATAAATACTGAATAACAAATGAACATATCACTACATCTTTATGGCATATCAATTTCGCCAAATAACGCTTCGTAGTTGACATCGCCATATCATTGTGTTTGTGGAACAGTAAAGCTTTATGTGTAATAAGAATCATCTATATAATAAGGAGCGTATAGGACGTACTATCATGCTGGAACATAATATTCATTAGTAAATATACGAAACTGATATATCTTCTTGTCGAATTCTATTTTTATTTTTAACTAGGGGGCAAGGTGTACATTCGCCTTCTCTACAGCGGTCCTTTTCTGTCACTACGCTGACATCAATCTCAGACCTCACCCCCTAAAGCTTTAACATGGGCACCGTCATCGATGCTTTACTTTTCCGTCTATCGCTCGTTCAAACCTAGGTGACAGCTACTGCTGACTGTAGGGGTTACTACAAAGTTACATGTAGCATTATTTTGGCGAGGCAAGCTTTGATCGCATCAACTAAACTACAAAGAAACTGATCAATCATATCGCTTGTGGCGAGTTATTTAAATGCCCATACTCTCTTTGCATGCACATGTCAACCGATTGGAAACTGCATATTCATTCCATATTAACTAGACCTAGTTTAAAGGTCGCATACCTCACCTGAGTAATATATGTGCGATACGCTTCCTAGTTAGTATCCACTGCGCCACTGTAGGCATGCGCATATGGACGTGACCCGTTGAAGAATCATCTAGTCAACACCACAGCTGATAATACTTCGGAGCACTGCAAAGGAACACGAATCATACTTTATTGGACTAAAGCCTAAGGCGAAAATATATCCCACACAAATCGGCGTTAACCGCTGACGGCTGTCGCCATGATTGTGTGGAAACTCCTTATTACCTTACTGCCCTCTGTCATATCTGTTGTCTCGAATCAAGGTCAGTGAATTCAGCTTATGTAGGTATGCAGTTAAGTACACAGTACCGTGACAATACGACAGGAATAGGCACAAATTTAGATTCTTTTTATGCATATATATTTATGAACAAAGATTTTGTTTTCAGTACTTATTTGCAGGTAAAGGTAGATAACATCATCATGGTTCGAGTGACAAGCACTCATTGTAGAGCTGCAGTCGCCTCGACCAATCATATGACTCCATATCTTTAACAGCCGCCGAGACCCGAGAGTTGGATCAACAGTGCCATGTGCTTTTGTTGATTCTATGGTATCGTCGCCTGATGTCGGGGGTATCTTTCGTGTAATTTCATAATCGTCACGCAGCTTGACGTAGCTATAAACTCCTTGCTCGAGACCTTCACATCCCCCTGACATGCCAAATTTTAATGTCGAACCTAGGCAAGTTCCCTCGCATCAAACAGTTCTTAGTCCTTGTTTCTGTTGCCACACGTATGTCTTATCCAGTAAATGCATGGAAGAGGGCCGTTGCTTTGTATGTTATCATGTCCATGTTTGCGATGATATTGTTTACAAGGTTCATTCCTGTTATCTTTCCCACAAGGAATGGGATCCCGATTTCTGCTGCCCGATTCAGTGCCTCAAGGGCCATCTCGATTTCACTGCCCAAGTAGCTTTGTCTCAGCGGTTGTGGAGTATAACAGCAATGACTTAATGGGCATATTTCATGGTCATGGCTTTAGATGATTTGAGAAAAGCGGTATTTTCTGATTCTGTCTTCACTATACCGAACCCCCCAGGCTATCCAGACTGACGCTGAGGATCTCCAAATTTCCATCGTAAAATTCTGGTCAGGAAATGGTCACTTCCAATGCAGGGACTTAACGTGGGTTAAGTTGTTTAATTGCTTTATTCATCAGCTTAATTACATGTCAATTCATTTTGAATGGCCAATTTATCATGCAATGCAGCACATTGATCAGTTATTTATCTGCAATAAGTGGCTTTACTAATTGATTGTTGTGCGGAAATACAACTGGAAGGCGATGAACACTGCTAGAAGTGATCTACAATAAATGTTTGCAGAAAAAGAAGTCATATTTACCATAGGGCCCTAACTCATCCAGAGTATCCGTTGAGGTGGTAACGGAAGAAATACGTCATACGTTTGGAAACTGATTATTCATAAATAAACTATCAAATCTGAATGAAACGTCTTCAAACAAAACGCCATCCAAAGGATGGAGGCAGCCATGGGTGTCTTAGTGACATATAATATGATTTCTCAAGCTGTTTCGGAAGAAATGACGAGTATTGGATATATTTCTTCTCTGTCGCATGTTCCGGAAGACTATAATCTGTAAGTGTGTCTTCTAGATTTCATTTTGTTCTTAGCCCTGTAATCAAATCTGTAGGATCTGGCCATTCAAAAAAGCGTATAACTTCCAGGCACTTCTGCCTTCATAAAATGTCGTGGTTTCAAAGTTTGTGTTTGCCATGTCTTGTTTAAAAATTTAATCGTAGCGGCGGGTTATCCATTCGTACTAATTTCGGCGATACTCGTCCTCAAAGGTGACCAGATCCTTCAAGGAGTGCCATTATACGGTCTTTTCCCAGTGCGACTGCCTTGCAATATATCTGTAGGGTAAGTCTTAGTTAGAAGAAATAATGCATTTGCTTTTCTTTTCCACAATGGATACTAGTCCATGGGAATTTGTTTTGCTAGAGGCAATTTGCCATTGTGACGTTTTGTGCTCGTTCCAGTGATTATGATCTGTCAAGCTCACTACATGACTTTTCGGCGAGATGCATGATTTTACCTCGTTGACTCTCAAACTGAAACTGCCATGCCCGTTAAGGGAGCAGCACAAAAACTATGAACTCAAACATTAAGCTGGTGATTTCGGCGTAGGTTTCCCCTCTGTGACTGGCTACAGAATTTGCAAGAACAAAAGCAAAATCTTCCGCGGTTCAATCCTTTGTTTGTCAATTACTTAAACTAGGTATACAATATTCAGTGTCCTACAGGACAGGAGCTAAAAGACAACAAGCCGACAAGCTTGACATCGCCAGTTATCTTTGATTTGTATGCGTACCAGAATATTCACAATATCAAAATATCATCTCCAATAAATTTGTCATACATTATTGGGTTCATATCATACAGCTATTGCATGAAATCTTTGAGCTATGAATATGAATTTTTATGGCGACAATTCTGGAAAAAAGACAACAATAAACAAATTATTTCCCAGTGCTTGACATCTGAACCAATTCATTTTTAAAGACCCATATCTTCGAATAGATTTTGAAAACAAAATTTTTGCCTCAATAAGAAATGTTTTCCTAGGGCCCCCCCAAGATAAACATGTGATATCGCAAGCTAGTTTTTATCTAGAATAAGATTTTCATTTTCTAATGAATGCAATCCTTCAATGAAATTATGATTATGGTTTGATGTCTACCTTCATCTTGTGCAGATCGCATTGGATGCTTCGTAGATGATTGGGATCGAGTGCTTGAGTCTCGCCGTGACATTCCCTCGTTGACTGTGGAGTCGTGCCTTAACTCGTGCTTCTCAGATCATTATGTGTTTGCTGGTGTTGAGGTTATTTTCTGAACATTAATGTTATGACAGCCATAACCCTAATAACAACTAGTATTTGCTGAATAGCAGTTATGGAGCTAACATGTGTTTGAATCAATTTATGCTTGATTCGCTGAATGCTTCGTAAAGGCAGGCGGGCAGTGCTATTGTGGGAACAGCACGAACCACACAATCAATGGAGCTCAGGCCGATGACAGTGATTGTAATAGAAATTGCCATGGTGATATGTCACAAACATGTGGTGGCAGCTGGCGGATAGAAATCTTCAAGGGTCGGTGAATTATAACATTATAACAGTGAAAGAGAATATATAACTATATTCTTGTGTATTTTTTACACAATATATCCTCGGACTTTACAGGGTCTATTTTGGCAAACCACTTTGACATGCTAATGCCCATGTCACCATAACCTAAAACAATGTTGACCCACCAACAACGAACTGTGCTGCAGATCACGATGAATGTTCTGACGAAAACGGCGGATGTAACCAGAATTGTGTCAATGGGATCGGCTCTTATCACTGTACATGTCATGTAGGATACGAGCTGAATGATGGAGAAAAACTCATCTGCACAGGTAACTGACATGTGCGTCATCTACAAATTATGTCTACGGTTAACACCACGTGGCTTACGTGGTGACATTATTTGTTTATAGCACTATTTGTAATGTCCTTCCTTTGCAAAGTTTGCTACACAATCTACTTAATCGTGTTGAAGTGGAGTAATTAACCACTCAATAATTTGATGTAGCTTTCCCAAACAACTTAACCACACAACAGCTTACAAATGTTGCATCTTCGACTATTGTAGCAAGTCTACATTTGCACATGATGAATATTTAGGGACTCATTAAGAGACAATGCAATAAAAAAATGATCGGATCGTACATGCGTTGGTTATGGATTGTAGTCATATGGATTGATAATTAAATGAAACGGATTAAAAGTTATTTGTCTGTGAGTGCTATGGTATATATAATTAGATATAAATATTATATATATATATATATATTGTCTATATATATTATATATATATATACGAATGTATATATATATGTATATATATATATATATATTTATAATATGTATAAGATATAATGTATGTTCATATATATTTATAATTATATATGTATATATATATATATATATATAAATGAAGATATATATATGTATATATATATATATATATGTTTATATAGGCGTATATATAACCATATATATATATATTTATTTATTGATTTATAAAAATCGTTATATATATGAGCAAATAGATAGATATATCTATATATATATATTCATAATATATATATAAATATATGTGTGTGTATGCGCGTGCGTGCGCGTGCGTCGTGTGTGTATACGTGTGTGTGTCGTGTGTGTGTCGTGCGTGCGTGCGTGCGTGCGTGTGTGTGTGTGTGTGTGTGTGTGTGTGTGTGTGTGTGTGTGTGTGTGTGTGTGTGTGTGTGTGTGTGTGTGTGTGTGTGTGTGTGTGTGTGTGTGTGTGTGTGTGTGTGTGTGTGTGTGTGCGTGTGTGTGTGTGTTTTGCAATCAGGTTTTTGAAATTGTCGTCATCTTTGTTATAATTCCAGACATCGACGAATGTTACCTTGGGATCACCCAATGCAACCACATTTGTAACAACACACCGGGAAGCTTTTACTGCAGTTGCTGGCATGGCTATGAGCTTGTCGGGACAGAACTTGTCAACTGCACAGGTATATAATGTATAGTTTGTTATTTTATCTTCAATGTGTGTTGTTGATATCAACATACACCGAATAAATCACGAACTTATATAACATATATTGCCTTATAACAATAATATACCTTATAGCATTATCCACTTGTGCATTCGATACTTAATGTTTACTCGCACGTTGTAGGATCCGTGTGTTTGAAGTACTTTGACATGCAGTGTCCAACGAACCCTTAACTCGAGAAATTTTGGCTCACCAATAAATAACTGTGCTGCAGACCGCGATGAATGCACTGAAGAGAACAATGGCGGATGTAACCATATTTGTGAAAATAACCTCGGCTCTTTCCACTGTACATGTCATAATGGATATGAGCTGAAGAATGGAGAACAACTCCAATGCACAGGTAGATAGCGTATGTTACATTTTTGCTATCATAAATGATAATTATCTATCAATTGATGTAATGAAAAAGCAAATAAAAATATTTCTTTCACTTTTTATTCTAAACATATATATTGGTCCTCTCGAGGTCGTCCGCGAATGATCATGATACTAATTTATCCATACAAATCCACTCTTTCGTGCCCATATATATTTGCGAAGTACCGATATTTTAAATATTTTTTATTGATCATTGATTACGAAAATAATATTGGCTATAGATATGATCATTGTGAACCATCGGTAGCGTTTCGTTATATAATTCTATGTTTGTCGATAAATAAAAAAGGAGTGACAATTTAATTTTCGCCAATAACATTTTAAAACCAATCAAATTTTTTAATACTTTAATTACAGATATTCAAATCTCATGTTTAAACGTTATTTCGACCTTTTGGGCCGAAGTATATATGGTTTTTATGAAAGATATTAAGGTTTTGGGGGTTATATCAACGCATGATCAGTAGTTAAAAATTGATTTCCAATGAAATCATTCGTGAACGATTGTTTTTGTAAGTTATTAAGACTAAACTATCATATTTATATGGTCAAACCAACATATTGTCCATTATTTTGAAAGAAAATGTGGATTGACTGTATGTGGACATAGTGGTATATCCTTTCGTGGACCAAAGTCAACGAAAGGTTGGCAGTCTACTTAAGGTCGCGCTCGTGCTAATATATATATATATGTTTATATAAAAACATTCCGATTATCAGCTAAGTCAGCTAATTATCTTCTAGGATTTCCTTAAACTGTTAATTTGCTGAAACATTGATTCAAGTTCATTACATGTATTGTATTTTGTCCTCGCCTCATCATGATCAAAGATATAGATGAATGCAGCATTGAAATTGACAAATGTAACCAGAGCTGCATCAACACAGAAGGAGGCTACAACTGCAGCTGTTCCCCAGGATATGAACCTATGGGAGAGGCAATGAACATCTGCACAGGTAAAGCATCTACAGGCTGGTCACTTCAGCTTTGCATACGGTTTCCATGTTATCAACTAACGCATCAAAGTGACTGCATGCCCACATATATGTACAAATGTGCATGGGGAATATAACTGCTGCTGGGGTATGGCCTTGATTATTTGGTAAAGGCTGATTGTGCATGTGTGCAGTTATTTAGTTGCATAGGTAGACCTCTATACTATCTGTACTTTCGTCAGATATTGATGAATGTTCCAAAGGATCACATCAGTGTAGCCAGATCTGTATCAACACACCTGGGCGGTACAAGTGTGAATGTGAGGAAGGTTACCACTTCAGGAACAGTAATATATACACGTGCTCAGGTGATCAAGAATTCTAACTCTAGCAGTTATCTTTGAAAATACTATTGAACCTCTTATATCTGAGGACTGATTGGTGTACTTTACAAAATATCACTTCTTAAGGAGTGGTCAAGCAGCTTGCATCTACTTTGATTATTTTAGATGATGAGTACAGCGATGTCCTGGAGCAGAACGCAAGGCAAAGAAAAATCATAACCGGTATGATGTAATAAAATTGTCATCCGGCATAATGGCGATCTGTACAGCTCGATCAATTGGCAAAACGCATATAATATAAGTAAATTAATGCTATGCTTTACCACTCACTGTGATTGGGTGTTGCAGGTCTTATTGCTGCACTTGTTGTGACTTGTCTGGCTATGATCATATGCATAGTGCTGTTACTGATCGTCCGATTCAGGTAAAATGAGGCACATGCATTAAGCGTTTCAATCAAATTACACCCAATTCAGCCCTACATATATGCATGCCTCAATTTCATTGTCTATGCTGGTAAACAATGTATGTGCGTTATGCACGTGCCATGATAGCTACCATAATTCATGCACGACTTTTGCAATAACGATTTACTTGCAGACAACAGCGCAGAACAAGCATACAAACCGGTTCGCGTGCCGACAACCTATCTATTGACATATCAAGTAACGAGCACGTGACAGATAACATGCCACCTAAGGAGTCACCAAACTATGACGAACTCCAAGAGTGTCGCCCTATAGACCCAATCTACGAAACAATCACTCCTGCGGAGACGCTTTGATATAAACATGCTTACGCGTAAAATTCCCCCGTAATGAAGCCGAATGGATTCTTTTGTAGTTTGCATGATGCAGGGTTTCATATTATATGTGGCCTTATGATGTATAATGTTTGACTTTGTATCAATACCATTTGCATGTTGACGCGTAGAATCATACTCACATTGTCTCAAATGCGTCGCTTCCTGATATGTAACAGGCGTATAATAGATACGAAACTATGCAAATACGATAACATTTGTTGAGTTCATCTGCACATTTTGTACTGTATTACCATATTACAATAACATTACCTTGAATACAATCTGTTTTAATGCGATCCTGCTTGCATCTCCTTAGTATTGAAAGTTGCATATTTTGCACATTGACGTGAAAAAGTCACATCCCGTTGTGTTGTTTGTTTAACTGAAATCCGAACCGTGTTCTCACGATCGCATTATCGACTCATGTTGCAATTTTACGATGTATATATATATCTAGTTATATATTCATAAATATTCCAGCTATAAGGTTACGCAACCATGTGTTTCTGGACCTAAAAATATTTCCATGATCATAAAAGAGATTGTTGCTACTAGAGATTCATTCTAGGTGCTTATCAATCATGGAGTTGAAGCACTTTTAAATACAATCATACTGTATACAGTTTGATTGTAGGAGATGATGCTTTAATGGGCACATTGCTGGTCCAGAAACTGGTGTTATTTCATATAAGAGGCATTCAAATAATGCACTCCTCAACCAACGATGCCCATTTCGTGTCTAGACCCTATCTGAATAGACGTAAGATCTATCTGTAGCACTGCCGATTGAACATAGCGTATTTGGTTGTTTAATGTAACATCTTGTGGTCAGCATAAAACTGATGATTAAATGCAAATTGTGCTTTAATGATGTCTAAATAATGTCTTGATGTGCATATTCATAATGTCGAGGCATTTTTGCTATCCCTCAGGGGTTAGGAGGGTTAGCGGATAAGTATGTTTAATTGTACGGTGGCGATAAAGGTAAGAATTTTGAAAACGCGATACCCTATATGTGCTTGTATAATACTCATCGAGTGAGTCGTGAATCTGTTAACACAACCTGTAGAAACGGCACCAAACAAGTGGAATAAACAGAATGCGCATATTCTTTTTGCTTTGATGAATATCGTTTCAATGCTCGAGATGGCTTTTAGTGTCAGTAGCTCATAAGTAGAGCAGTTCAGTAATTGTGAGGAATTGATCGATGTGTCACGAAGGAAGCTTTAGTTAAGATGAATGATCAATACGCGGTTTAACTTTTCCTTCATTAATCTGATGCTTCGTATTCATTCTGACGTGATGTATCTGAACAGCCACAGCATGCAATACCAACCGCACAGGAGCTGGGTATTCGGCGCATTTTATAGCCTTACCTGAATCAAGATACATGTACAATAGGACCACGCTAAAACAACAGGTTGGTTTCTATCCTGGATTGTGATGAATATCTGCCTCTTTCGGTGCTGCTTTAAGATCCTATATCTAGGATTAAAGGTTTCAGCTGCAATGGTAATGTTAATACAATCAGGCTTGTGATGTACGAGTCCAATCTAGTGAAGCGTTATAAATGAATACCTATTATATCGGGCAGCAGACAGCAGATAGATGTTTTGTTCGGGTATAGCCCCTGGCGGAAGTATATTTTCAATCCACCTGATCAGGAACTGATGGCATGCAAAAGCGATTAATTATGGCAATAAAACGTCTTCATTTCAAACAAGAAGCAAAATCTATGAGCGATGCAATGCACTTTTAAAATTACCGACGAGTTTGTACTTCGGAACATTGAGGATAGCAATATTAATTGACTGATACATGCCTTTTGTAAAATCACTTTTGATAGTCAAAAAAACCACGATGCGTTACTAACGAACATTAGGATCAAAAAGTCCCTTACATTGCGCTGCGTCGAACTACTGCTGCATGTTATGGACGGAAAGATGTATTCAAAATATTTGATGCAATGAATACTGCACTATGATTAATGCCAAAGAGACCGCGGCGGTATTTATGTGACCAGTTTGTAATAATTAGCACACGTTGGTCCTTTGATGCATTTAGCAAATCAAATCATTTGGATAAAAAATATGAGTAATTGTTATCTTAAGTCGGCTTCAGACAAACAGACCACTGGAGAGACAGATAAGCAGGGAGAGAGACCGACATATATATAAAACATAGCATACATCACTGAATCCAGGTATCAACATCCTGTCGTGTGATTAGCTACATACATATGCTTTACGACAATCGACAATTGTCTTCCTAAATAAATTATCTTCATTTGAGATCATGTGTTGTCTTTTTACAAATAGCAGTTCTTTACATCAGATTGAAATGCTTAATATAATTCATTTTGCGCAGCGTGCATTAAATCAAGCACTATTGGTCAAGGGTTTTACTACAGTTAGTTATAAAACTATGCATATATACATATTTGCCACCGTGTTAAAGCTAACTTACACTCAGTACTTATGTATCGTGAGCTAGTATAAGTTCGTCAAAACTCTCCTGGAGGTCAATGCTATTGCTTACCATTATCACATCGAACTACTAAAGTAATTGTGTCGTTAGTCAAAGTGCTCCAAGTGGACTACAAGGTCATCTATCCATTTGCTTAGTAGTTATCAGAGCAACTAAATATAGTTCTCGAATCTAAAATGGATCATCGTTATGCATCGCAGACAATGAACAGATGGCATTGTATCATTGTTTTCCATATTTATCTAATGTCCCTTTATATTCGACGTGATGTACCAGCTGAGACGCAGCATGCAATACCAACAGGACAAGGGCTTGGGTATTTGATGCATTTTATTACCTCACCTGGTCTACCGCTGTTCCTCTCTGATCTTTAAAGATGTGGGCGTCAGCAGGCTGAATATGCAGCACCGTTATGATGGGAATAACCCAATTAGATTACATTTAGGTGTTTGGTTTCGATCACGTCTTTAACAATTAGGTGTGATTACACATAAAAATTTAAAGAATTGTATAGTAACCTCTGACAAGGCGTTGCTGATGTATAAATATGGGAAAATGTTTCATGGCAATTACTGTTTGCTTCTAGGTCGCTTAACAGGCAAAATTTGCTCTCCGTGCTCGTCTCTGCGTAAAAAGATGCGTGATACATCTTTGCAAAATTAAACCATATTGACCAACTTACTGTACACCTGCAAGCGGTATCATGGCTTACATCCTGCATATCTTTTAACAATTTAGAGGCAGAAGTTATGCTCATCGGAAATAAAGCTATATCCTGGTTGTAGATATGTACTGGCGATATCTATTTGTTAGTTAAGTCCCGTTTCCCATATTCAACTGTGCTTGTCAAACGAGACATTTGCTATTGTTATATACCTTATGGGCTACATTGCGCTTTATTGCATTTGCGGGTTAGATAAAAGATGGAATGACATAATTGGTGTAATATGAGAGAACGTTAGAATAATTAAAAGGCGCATATATGCACTAAGATGCATGCATTATCTTAGTGACCATGACGCCCATCAAATAGTTGTGATGGCCGAACTACAACACTGATTACGCAATCCGCTTACCATAAAGTGAGTCGCCTTGTAACTCCGGTCGTAACGGTAACATGAATTTATACCGTTACGATACGACGGTTTTAGCGCTTCATTAAAGCAAAAGTTGGTGGCCTTACGCATTTGGGTGCTCAATTACGCATCCAAAAAATAACATATATCAAGAGCCTGCACAACAAACAGTCACTACGCGCAAAATTATATACCCCAACTCGACGCTATTCTTCAGGAAATGCCATCGATACATGATTTCCGAAAAGTCAAGATACCATGATCGCCATTTTGGAAAAATAATGGGTCGCGTGATTTACCGCCGCCTCATTTGGATTGCCTTTGCAAACCGGGAAGGGGGGGGGGCACTTGACCCTAACTCAGATAGGGGTGTGCCGCGGGACCTCAAAACCCGTAGCCGTTGCAGAATGGAAAAAAATACACCCCGTCGTACAAGCTATCAAGCGAATGTATTACCCGTCGTACAAGTCGAGAGGCCGAAAAAACATACCCCTTCGCGCGGCATATATATATACTACCGCTATACACTTAAGTGCCCCCCCCCCCCCGGGTTTAGCATTAGTCGTCGATGGTGACGTCATTATGCGCATGCGCAATTAACGTGATCTTGAACTTGTAAACAAACATGTTGCTGTGTTTCGTACTTTTTACCGCTTCCCAAAATGATCGAGCTATAACTAATTACCATGGATGAAATCCCCGCCGAAAAGAGATAAAATTGTCCGTGAACATAATTGCATTCTAATACTCAACCGCGTGGGTATGTTTGATGTTTGGTAGTAATCTGAATCGATCTCAAAATGTTTGACATTGCGTCGTTTCCCGTTAGAGTACTCAGACGTCTTGTAGGGCTAGTCGCCTTGTTTCTGAGCAGCCAATAATGCCATTTGTTTTGCATTTATCGCAAAAGCACGTATCACAATAGATCCTCTGAGACAAGTATATAATGCGAAACTGTTTTGGGCAAGAAGATCGCCCATATCCTCTTTTAATAGGAAAGGGACTGTCGCATCTGTTTGCATTATGCATGATTGACTTAATCATTTTTGGTTATCAATGCATGGACTTAATTTTGAAACTGGGCACTTGTTTACGGGATTTGCACAACGACGAGGTTTGTCACGGAAGCAATATGTTCCTTTTGCAAACAATCACTTCATATCTACAGTATTTATCGAATGTAATGGGATTAGACGAATCTCTGAAAAGTGTTTTTCGCACTAAGTGGCTCGGATGAGCTTGCTTAAAAATGCTAATTATTGCTCGTAGATGTCACGTTTTCGGAAGACGTTTATGGTTTATGAGCAAATGAAGGGACTGATAAAATTGACTGCTGTTCATAATGTCCATGTGCATATCCGTGTTAATGAGCCTTGTATAGTATTAATGTTGCAGATCAAACAGAAAGACGTAAGCATTTTGAGCAATTGGCTATAATTATTCGGATGGAATATTGTCACTCGGCTTGAGGGGATCGATGATGTGGCTTTGAAGTGAACAAGATGCGATTGCCCATCTCATTGATGATTCGTCTTTTACATTAATCCTGCAAAGCAATGTACATCATGTGTGTGTTCTATTGGTCCGCGTGTCGTATGTTTCGCAATTTAGTTATATATTATTCGTACATGCAACGGATATATACTGATCCTGTACTGCTGTCTAATTGTAATAACGCATATGGTGCGTTGAGCGCAGTGTAACATTTGTCATATGGCTTTATGTGTTCTATGAGAGGTAGTACACCTATGCTTACGTGTTGTCGATCGCATGCTATTTGTTTTCAATATTGTTTGATTCATGCTTTCAAGTTTATGATTGATATATTCATCGTATGTTTGACAATTAAGTTCATTTTCCCAATTGATGTCCACGACACCTACTGCATATGATGCTGTAACCAATAACCAAAACATTGATCACTATGATTATCCAAATAAACCTTTTATTAAAGCTTTATAGTATTTCGTTTCAATACATTCAAAACTATAGTTTGTTATTGGTTTGTCCCGCTGTTTCACTAGTAGGTTTTGTATCACTGTACAGTGTTCACATAGTTATACCAATTGACATAGCATTTAATAGATGCCATATAAAATGATAAATTCCTCATTCTAACCCACCTATTTGAATCAACGAATTCATAAATTATTTTAACATTCAATGTTACATCTTAACACAAGAAAATGCAATGTATCCCATATCATAGAACAATATTAAATATCTAAGGAACATGTTCCTTTGCACATCGATCGTCAAAGATAAATTTTGAATATATCTTTGACATCTATCTGCTTTGCTATCACTTTGTTTCTTTATTTATAATTTTAGTCTATTATCTGCTTCAAACAGACGATCTTAGTTTTGTGTTATAGCAAAGAATGAAATGAACTGTTTGGAGAGATATATCTATAAGACAGTTAATATCACAAAATTCACACTGTCAAAAAAAATGAAAATAAAGAACGGACGTCAAACTTCAACATAACCTCTTAATGCATACACCATAGGCCAGATTGTCGTAGAGATCAATTGAGAAAAAACTAACAAATTTCGTGAAATGACGAGTATTTTTTGTAAAATATTTCGTTTTGAAAAAACACACGCGAACCACAATTGTTTTGAAAAAGTTAATGCAAATATTCTTAATAATTGCAGTATACCTTACCCTCTCGTTGTCCTTCGATTCGTTATCATTACATTTGCTGTCGTGACTATTGCAAGTCAATACCACAAGTTTCATTAACAGGTGCGTTAACATATTATACGACACTACAGAGATTGGTACGCTGAAACTTAGCAAATACAACAAGCAAGCGAATTTATAATGCCATCACCAGTTGTAGAATGAACATTTAACGCAGGAAAATGAGTATATCAAAAACATTTTCAGTCGTAAAAAATTGATTTACATTACAGATAACAGATATAGCAAGCTGTAGTTCGACTGGCTTTCAGCTATATTGATGGAATCACACAACCGCTGATACGAAATAGGATGTATATAAAATCTAAACGAGAGTTGTGATTATAGCTTTTCTTATTTACAGGTAAGATGCTTAAAACCGTGTATATTATGAGGAAATATGCAAACTGCACATATACCCACCAGACATTTGCAACGCATTATAGATAGCGGTGATTGTGCTTTACATGTGACGTTCACAATATGTTTTCATCATCTCGTGAAGTTGTTGGTTTGATTCCTGTGCAATAACAAGAACATACAATGACAATCGGGCATATTCCATTTTTCTCAAATAGCGATACATCAAGTGGTTTGTCCTTCCTTTTGCTGCTGTTGTAGTTTAAATTCTTACCTCCGAGGAGAAGAATTTAGGTCGATAGGATTTTACTTGGTGAACTGCATAGAAAACATCAATTTCCTTTTCTTTATCCAGCATTTGAAGAAGTATGTTAACGACAACGTACAGCCCACACAGCTGTCCGCCATTCCTAGATAAAAGCAAATGACACATCTACAAACCTTTCAGCTGAATAACATCGTCATGTAAATGCGCTGTTGTTGGAGTAAACACTTCTTCTTAATCAATCAATATAAGTACAATTGTATCACCTGCTCATCACTACAGTTGGTTCAGATTCCAGATTCAATCCCTTCCTCCCATCTGCAAGGATGCTAACCTGCTCTACTGTGAGAGGTCTATCCATCGACATAACGTCGACCTTATGTCCCGTTTGGTCTGCCGAGTGCAATGTCTCAAGATTGGAGTATAACTCGGTGAGTGTGCGTTATTTGACAACATAACTCGCATCTCTCCTATTGTTTGCACTTTCCTCATCTCACCAATCAAATGGACGAAAACATCCCCTGCCTGAAGGCTGACGTCACATAATGGTAGGAAACGCGGATAACCAGCCTGTAAATGCAGATTATACACAAAATACATTACATTATCACAGGCAATTAAAGAAAAGGAGTATCGCGGGAAAGTAATGTAGGATAACTTAATATTTGCGCCATGTCTTCCAACACAACTACAGCTTTAATGTTGTGGTCCTGAATCAGAAGTCGTCCGCAGCAGAGTCTAAGGGCCACTGGGTAGTAATGAAGTTGTTGCTTTTTTTGTAGCCCTGCATTGCGTCATTCGTGTGGACAACATTGTAATGTAATGCATTGAATGTCAGTATATATGGAATAGATCTCTGAGCAACTCACAACAATCCTCACGGCGTTGATATAGTGTGAGTCGTTGGCCTTCAGAAAAACGCGTCGAGCATCACCTGGGTGACACATCTTGCCATTATGTTTTGCATTCCTTGTGCAATTTGCATGAAGTGGTTAGATGTAACATACAAGTTATGATGCTCGGTGAACCAAAAATTGTAAAAGAGCTTTCTTATATTTAAGAGAAGACTCAGTCTTACTTGGCCGAATACTTGTTCTGTTCCTAGCCTTATTAAACGGCTTGCTCCAGGCGGAGAGTGTCCTCATGGTCAACAATGGAACCCTTGAAATAATCTAAATCCCAAGATGCAATTGAACGGATGAATCACAAATGAATCACAAATCAATAAATATCAGACTCAAATTAGCTGCACTCACTTTGTATCGTTTACTGTACACATAAACTGGTCACTCACAGAATATTCGTACCATATAAAATTTTTTCTACACGTGTCTGAGCGCGGGATATATACCTACCTCATAATGTCGATGAATGTCTGCAGCACTATTCGACAACTGTGCAACTTGACTGTGGGCATAGACTGTAGCGAAGTCGCATGCAGAAGAAGTAGTGTCTTTTACAGCTATCGCATCTCGTGGTACGGTGTGAAGGAATATATATTGCTTTTGTTCAAGAGAGTAAAGTTTTATGTGTAGTTACTTACAAAATGACGCAACCACTTGTGGTTTTATGCACTCCTGCTGATATTATAAACATGGGTTTACCAGTGTTTGTATCATAGCCGTTCGCTGTCCCCGGAGCTCCTGTAAACACCGCAACGCATCGATGCCCTGATCAGTTGGTACCAGACTCAGCAATCTGTTTAATGCAATGAACGTCCCAGTTCTGCCAATACCAGCGCTACAGCGAACGTACATTTACTCCTATATGATTCCTATTAAGTCTATATAAGAATTCCCTCGTGTAATATTATGTAAGAAACATGATAAATGGCAACCTGCAATGAACAACCATAGTCTCTTCAGAAACATTGTCTGTTTTTATCTTGTGGTTAAAACGTAGGAAGGGAGCGGTATGGTCCGGTACATCCTTGTCAGGCCATGCAGTGAATTGAAAATGCTGGACACGGCGCTTGTTACTTGGATACGCGGTCTGAGATTGTATACAGCATGAGATTGGCGCCAACATAAATTACAGAGATAAGTCATTAAAGTAGCCTGTTATTGGATTAATTGAATGGTATATGGAACAATTTATTCATGATTTACAAAGCATTTCACTATCATTACAATTTATTATATATTTGTCAAATCGTCAATAATAAACTGTGCCAGGTATATTTCGAAGCCTCTTATCGAATTATCTGGAAACTCTGCTACATTGGTGAGTCGTATGGTGTATTTGTCAACGCTGATTCTGTCGGTGTCAGGCCAATAGTGAGCACACTTCCTCTGAAACAATGCGTGATATATGATGCTTTCTGTCCTTTGTTGCTTTTCGGACCTTTCATGAGTTTACAATACATCAAAATAATGTAACCCCTGCCTTCATATTTTCTATCACGTTGGTCAACATGACAATAATATGAATGTCTTGCTCCCAGATCATACGCCAAAAATCGCCTATTGCTTCCTGGATTGGCCCTGTATATCAACAAAAAATAAACTGATTATATGCGAAGGTGAGTTTTCCGTCAATGACTAGCTTGGTTTATTCTCGTCGCAAACCTTGCGCAGCAATGAGAGTAGCAACGCTATCCGGAAACTGCAACAGATAACGCGCTCAATATATTACAGTGCATATGGTGGAGTGAAATAGAGTCGCAAATATTTACTTAGAAAAAACACTCTGATATGACTAACCTTAATGTAGCTGGCATTGATGAAATCCGAATATGGGTTTTCATTTCTCGTCAATCTCACACGGTTGTGCTCGTCTGGACAAATCATAACGCTTACGTTATTGATTTCATCGCTATAAATCGTCACGTAATGTAGAATAGAACGATTGTTTATTAAGGGACAACCTACATGACATTATGTTTCTGTACTTGTTTGTTAGCTTCCATTCTCGTCCCATTACATCTGTGTATTCGCCTTAGGACGACATGACACTCTACCACACATTAGGTATAAAAGATTTGTGGCGGCGGAGAGAAAAGTAGAGCATATTTACAACATAGGATGGAGCTGTGGTCACAACTTCCGCTGTTTGCATTGCACTCATTCACGTCTGCAATTGTTAAGACAGTCCCAATGCTATCATTGTGACCAGGAGCGTTTAATTTACCTGATGTTTTAATTATAATCATTGTAATACATCAATTTAAATCGTTGTAATAGTCTAATTGGAAGATGTCACAATTATGACAAAGAGCTGTTAAATGAACTGTTTTAATTATAATCTATACGATATTCAAACTTTAAAACATACCCATGCATTCATCTACATCTGCAAACCATACACAGGCGAAGAACGAACCAAGTCAACGTGAATCGATTGCAGCCAACTAGTGTCAAATGAACGCTAGCTACACCACAGCAAGGTGCAAAATGCATCACGTACCAGTACATATCGATAATTCGTCTCCCGCAAGATTAAAGCCAGGCATACAGCTGCAGCTGTAGCTACCAGCAGTGTTGGTGCAATTATGGTTGCAACTAGCGATACCAACGCTGCATTCGTCAATATCTGCTTATTTCAATCAGGCGAGGGGATATAGAAATTAACATTAATATTGCAACATTGACTACAAATATGGCTGTTCGTCGAGAACAATCGTTACCCTGTTATATGTATACATATATATACTTATATATACATATATATATATATATATATTACTATTGAACAACTTTGGTATTCAAAACGCTTCCATTCCACGAGATAATTAAGCGTTTATTTGTTCTGTGTGATCAATGACAGTCAGATGAGAAATAACAATTTTACTGTGGCAGACATTATTCATCTTGAAAGATAAAGGAATTCCATTCCGTCCTTGATATCAGCGTCATTGTGCTGCTTGGTGACGTCAGTATTGCTTGAGAGAGGCATTAACGGCGATGAGATGGGGGTTTATCAAATGAAAGGAGACACTATACCACCATTAATCAACTGCATTAACAACAGCAAAAGCCACCGGCAACTCGATTTAATTCACATTCAGCGAACCATTGCA
>CM067352.1:45451934-45506934 GCA_034190875.2 Urechis unicinctus
ACGTATATAATGCGCAACTATTTGGGGGCAAGAAGATCGCCTATCTCCACTATCAGAATGTTTTTGAAAGATAAAACATTATGACATCAATGAGGCGAAGTTTTGCACAATCGATAGCATAATTGGTTATAATAACAGTCTGCTGTGCGGACTGTTATTATACAGATGAAATGAAAAAGAAAAACAACAGTATCGTACGCTCATCTTTATTGATCCCTAAAACGTTCCGGCACAATGGAGAGACCCAACAAATACAGCAACAACAAGCAACGACTCCAAAACAACCCTTGCATAATGTTTTCATTGTGAATAAGGTACAAACTCGCATATCGACGATTAATATGCAAACGCCTACAATGTAATGAACGCAAATCTTTTAGTCTATGAACATGGTTGTATAAGTTTTTCGGTGTATCGATATCGAATCACCTTTGAATACCATAGGGGCGGTTGCATTGGTTCGCATTCTGCATGATTGACTTAATCGTTTTTGGTAATCAACGCATGCACTTACTTTTGAAACTGGGCACTTTTCTGCAGGATTTTCACAACGACGAGGTTTGTTGCGGAAGCAATATATTCCTTATGCAACCAATCAATTCATACCTACAGTATTTATGTAATGAAACGGGATTAGACGACTATCTGAAAAGTGTTTCTCCTAAAAAGTGGCTCCGATGAGCTTGCTTAAAAATGCTAAGCATTGCTCGTAGATGTCATATGTTCGGAAGGAATTTTATGTTTATCAGCAAATGAAGGGACTGATAAAATTGACTGCTGTTATACCAATTGAAACAGTATTTAATAGATGCCATATCAATATCTTTCTCACTGAAATCTACCTATTGGCTGAATCATGGTCATTAATTATTGCAACATGCAATGTTACATCTTAACACAAGAAAATGTAATGCATCCCAAATCATAGAAAAATATTAAATATCTAAGGTACATGTTCCTTTGTACATCAATCGTCAAAGATAATTTTTGAAAATATTTTGTCCGTCGACATCTATCTGCTTTGCTATCATGGTTTCTTTATTATTTTAGTCCATTATTTGCTTCAAACAAGCGATCGTAGTTTTGTTGTATAGCGAAGAGTGAAATGTGTTTGGATATATCACTTTATTTATAGCACAGTTAACATCGAGAATTCACACTGTCCTACAAATGAAATAAATTACGGACGTCAAACTTCAACATAACCTCTTAATGTGTACACCAGATTGTCGTGTAAATCAATTGGGGAAAAAACTTCGTGACCGACGAGTTTGTTTTGTATTATATTTCGTTTGAAAAAAACCACAATTGTTTTGAAAACGTCAATGCAAATATTCTAACTGATTGCAATATACCGAAACCCTCTCATTGTCCTTCAATTCATTGCCATTACATTTGCTGTCGTGACTATTGCAAGTCAATACCACATGTCTCATTAACAGGTGCGTTAACATATTATACGACATTAAAGCGATTAATGACAGAACATTGGAAGCGTTGATACAAATAGAACAAGCAACCGAATTTATAATGCCATCGCCAGTTTTAGAATGAATATTATACATAAGAAAATGAGTATATTCAAAACATTCAATCACATATATCAGTCGTAAGAAAATTAATTAACATTACAGATAACAGTTACAGCAAGTTGTAGTTCGACTGTCTTTCTGCTATATTGATGTGAGTATTGCGTTGAAGGTAGGTCAAAATAATTGTACAATTATTTTAAAGCGATAATCGTAATAACGATTCCGATGAGGCAATCACCGAAAAGCTGATGTTTTCAAATAGGATAAATATAAAATCTAAGTAAGAGTTGTGATCATAGATTTTTCTTTTCACACATAAGAGGCTTAAAACCGTGTATATCATTAGGAAATATGCAAACTGCACATATACCCACCAGACATTTGCAACGCATTATATACAATGGTTATTTTGCTTTACATGTGACGTTCACAATATGTTTTCATCATCTCGTGTAGTTGTGTGTATGATTCCTGTGCAACAGCAAGAACATACAATGACAATCGGGCATATTCAATTTTTTTCGCAAATAGCGATACATCAAGTAGTTTGTCCTTCCTTTTGTTGCTGCAGTAGTTAAAATACTTACCTCCGAGCTGAAGAATTCAGGTCGATAGGATTTTACTTGGTGAGCTGCATAGAAAACATCAATTTCCTTTTCTTTTTCCAGCATTTGAAGAAGTATGTTAACAACAACGTACAGCCCACACAGTTGACCGCCATCCCTAGATAAAGGTAAATGACACATCTACAATCCTTTCGGTTTGTACATTGATATGTACATACGCTGCTGTTGGAGTAAACCCTTCTTAATCAATCAATAAAGTACTGTAGTATCACCTGCTCATCACTACAGTTGATTCAGATTCCAAATTCAATCCCTTCATCCTCTCTGCAAGGATGCTAACCTGCTCTACTGTGAGAGGTCCATCCATCGACATAACGTCGACCTTATGTCCCATTTGGTCCTCCGAGTGCAATATCTCAATATTGGAGTATAACTTGTCGGTCGGTGATTGTGCGTTATTTGACAACATAACTCGCATCTCTCCGATTGTTTGCACTTTCCTCATCTCGCCAACCAAATGGACGAAAACATCTCCTGCGGGAAGGCTGATGTCTCTTAATGGTAGGAAACGTGGATACCCAGCCTGTAAATGCACATTATACATATAATATATAACATTATTGCAGTCAATTAAATTATAGGAGTATCGCGGGAAAGTAATGTAGGATATCTTACTATTTGCGTCATGTCTTCCAACACAACTACAGCTTTAATGTTGTGGTCCTGAATCATTTTCCAGAAGTCGTTCACGGTAGAGTCTAATGGCCACTGGGTAGCAATGAAGTTGTTGCTTTTTTTGTAGCCCTGGATTGCGTCATTTGTGTGGACAATATTGTAATGTGATGCATTGAATGTCAGTATACATATGGAATAGATCACTGATCACTGAGCAACTCACAACAATCCTCACGGCGTTGATGTAGTCTGAGTCGTTGGCCTTCAGGAAAACGCGTCGAGCATCACCTGGGTGACCCATCTTGCAATTATGTTTTGCATTCCTTGTGCAATTTGCATGAAGTGGTTAGATGTAACATACAAGTTATGATGCTCGGTGAACCAAACATTGTAAAAGAGCAGTCTTACTTGGCAGAATACTTGTTCTGTTCCTAGCCTTATTAACCGGCTTGCTCCCGGCAGAGGCTGTCCTCATGGTCAACGATGGAACCCTTGAAATAATCTTAATCCCAAGATGGAATTGAACGAATGAATCACAAATCAATCACAAATCAATACATATCGGACTTAAGTTAGCTGCACTCACTTTGTATCGTTTACTGTACACATACACTGGTCACTCACAGAATATTCGTACCATATCAAATATCTATACGTGTTTAAGCGCGAGATATGTAACTACCTCATATTGTCGATGAATGTCTGCAGGACTATTCGATAACTGTGCAACCTGCCTATTGGCATAGACTGTAGCGAAGTCGCATGCAGCAAAAGTGGTGACTCCTACGGCTATCGCATCTCGTAGCACGGCGTGAAGGAATATATACTGCTTCTGTTCAAGATAGTAAAGTTTTAAGGGTAGTTACTTACAAAATGAGGCAACCACTTGTGGTCTTATGCACTCCTGCTGATATCATAAACATGGGTTTACCAGTGTTTGTATCATAGCCGTTCGCTGTCCCCGGAGCTCCCTTAAACACCTCAACGCATCGATGCCCTGATCAGTTGGTACTAGACTCAGTAATCTGT
Source organism: Urechis unicinctus (assembly GCA_034190875.2). Classification (NCBI taxonomy): domain Eukaryota; kingdom Metazoa; phylum Annelida; class Polychaeta; order Xenopneusta; family Urechidae; genus Urechis; species Urechis unicinctus. Next base: position 45,455,737 of record CM067352.1, read on the forward strand.
TCAATGCAATGAACGTCCCAGTTCTGCCCACACCAGCGCTACAGCGAACATAAATGTACTCCTATATGATTTCTATCAAGTCTATATAAGAATTCCCTCTCATATAATGCTATGTAAGAAACATGATAAATGGCAACCTGCAATGAACAACCATAGTCTCTTCAGAAACATTGGCTGTTTTTATCTTGTGGTTAAAACGTAGAAAGGGAGCGGTATGGTCTGGTACATCCTTGTCAGGCCATGCAGTGAATTGAAAATGCTGGACACGGCGCTTGTTATGTGGATTCGCGGTCTGAGATTGTATACAGCATGCGATTGGCGCCAACATCAATTTGAGAGAGATAAGTCATTAAAGTAGTCTGTTATTTTAACAATTGGATTAATTGAATGGTGTGCGGAACAACTTATTTATGATTTACAAAGCATTTCACCATCATTACAATTTACAACGCATTTGTTTCTACACCAAATCGTCAATAATAAACTGTACCAGGTATATTTCGAAGCCTCTTATCACATAATCTGGAAACTCTGCTATATTGATCAGTCGTATGGTGTATTTGTCAACGCTGATTTTGTCGGTGTCAGGCCAATAGTGAGCACACTTCCTCTGTAACAATGCGTGATATATGATGCTTTCTGTCCTTTGTTGCTTTTCGGACCTTTCATGAGTTTACAATACATTAGAATAATGTAACCCCTGCCTTCATATTTTCCATCACATTGGTCAACATGACAATAATATGAATGTCTTGCTCCCAGATCATACGCCAAAAATCGCCGATTGTTTCCTGGATTGGCCCTGTTTATCAACAAAAAATAAGGTGATTATATGCGTAGGTGAGTTTTTCGTCAATGACTAACATGGTTTATTATCTCTGCAAACCTTGCGCTGCAATAGCAGTGCCGACGCTATTCGGAAACTGCAACAGATAACGCCCTCAATATATTACAGTGCATATAGTGCAGTGAAACATAGTCGCAAATATATCCTTAGAAAAACTGCTCTAATATGACTAACCTTAATGTAGCTGGCATTGATGAAATCCGAATATGGGTTTTCATTTTTCGTCAATCTCACCCGGTTGTGCTCGTCTGGACCAATGATAACGCTTACGTTATTGATTTCATCGCTATAAATCGTCACGTAATGTAGAATACAACAATGGTTTATTAAGGGACGACTTACATGGCATTATGTTTCTGTACTTGTTTTTTAGCTTCCATTCTCGTCCCATTACATCTGTGTATTCGCCATAGGACGACATGACACTCTACCACACATTAGATATAAAAGATTTGTGGCTGCATATTTACAAGATAGGATGGAATGTCAACAACAACATATCACTGCTTGAGAATTAGATACCGACTTTAGAAATACAAATGCATCGTACCTTGAATTCTGTTTCTATACCTGCACTATCCTCCATTATACCCTCAACGTACGTATCTATGTTTTTGACTGGTATAATGTTGGTATGTTTGTCAAGAGGCGATCCGTTCTTGAGCTGCTGTGGCTCAGCGGAAGTTGGGACCATATGCCGAGGGCTGCCTGTAACTAGTCGGTTGATACTGCTGCGCTTTCCTCTGGAATTTTCTATGCTTGTATCGATATCAGAGGAAACCATTCCTTCTTCATCGACAGTGATGTTCACATTTTCGTAGGCAGCTGCTGCAGCAACAATATCTCATTTACATTCACCGAGCTACAGCATAAAATAGCATAGATAAATCGACTATTGATAGTATTGCTTTAGAAGAGAAATGCAATGACATGTTGTGGAGGCTGTGGCGGGGGATAATTCTTCCTGCGCTTGATGCAAACGTTCGGAATGCCGACTACAAATTACACACCAGGGACATAAGAATAGCATAGAAACAAGCGGCTGTAACGATAAGGATAGGCCAATTATGCTGACGAAATGGCAGACTAGACATCAATATGCTATCCTTAAATGACGTGATATTATTTTGAAATGCATTTTCCAACATCCTCAGGACCGTTTTATGATGATGAAAACCACGACAATGATGACGACAGCACAGAATCCAGCTGCACCAATGCCAGCCGCCATCCCCGTCACTTTTTCTGACCTTACTCCAGAGATTTCTGCACAGCATTTCAATTCATTACTTTCGCTATTTGACCTTCTGTCGTGCATTATTTTTCACACAAGAAAGGGTAGTCACGTGTACGCCCTACCTTCACATTGAGTGCTGTCGGGTGATTTCAGAATATACCCATCTCGACATTCACATTGAAACGAACCGATGCTGTTAATGCAGCTGTGATCACAGCCTCCATTGTTTGCATTGCATTCATCCACGTCTGCGATAAGTAAGACATAACCAATGCTGTCATTTTTACCGGGATCAGTTAATATATCACTCGTTTCAAAAATCCAATTTGAAAACATACCCGCGCATTCATGAATTTCATTTTCTATCAATTCATAACCATCATAACAACTGCATTCATAGGCGCCCGGTGTGTTCTTGCACGTTTGGTTGCATCTGTGGCTACCACTTGTGCACTCGTCAATGTCTGGTAAAGAATAACATCATTTCTTAGAGCCTGACAAATATTGCATTATAGCACACATCCTTCGAATAAGCCGCAAGTGTTAATGTCTAACTTAACAATCCAGAAGAAAATGTCATGTCTCGAAAGTAAGCAGGCAGTGGATTATCCACCTTATCAATAATAGAAACGCTTAAGTAGGGTCCACCAATGTCGTACCCTACCTTTGCATATATATAGTTCATCTTCCGCCATACTATACCCAGATAGACAGCTACAGTAATAGCCACCCTCTGCGTTGCTGCAATTCTGGTTACATTCGTAAGTCGTCAAACTGCATTCATTTATATCTGTAAACCCTAACCAGGTGAATGTGATTAAATTGCAGCACCAATGCTAAATTGATGTTAGCTATGAACAGTTTCTCAAGGTGCAAAATATACCACGTACCAGTACAGATGTATATTTCGTCTCCTTCAAGATGATAGCCTGACATACATCTGCAGTTGTAGCCGCCAACGGTATTTGTGCAATTATGGTTGCACCTGTCGATGTCACGGCTGCATTCGTCAATATCTGAAAATTTCAATCATTAGAGGGAATGTTAAAACGACAGAAAGTAAAGCACAAGAGGCTTCGTGGATGGCCGCTCGCCGAGAAAACATCAGTACACGCCTTCACACGCGTACACACGCACACACACGCACGCACACACACACACACACATATTTATATATATATATTCAGACAGATTATTCGCTGTCACAAAATAATGTCACCATATATGCCATAATAATTCGTGACCATGACACATGGTCTACGGTTACCTATACAGGTTCGATTTTCCCCATCATTCAGCTCGTATCCGGTATGACAAGAACAGTGATAAGAGCCGAGGCTATTAACACACTTTTGGTTGCATCCGCCATTGTTGTTATTGAAGCATTCGTCGAAATCTGCAACGTTGGAATGACGAAGGTATTGTAGTAATCTGTTCCTTGATATGTAAGGACGTGTTAGTATACAAGTAGTATTCGATAAAATGAGCGCACATTATAAAAAAGATTGTGGCTGCAGCAACATTATGATCCACGGACCTTTGTAGATTTCTAGACGCCAGTTGCCGCCACATGTTTGACTGGGATTACCACTGCATGGCGCACTACATTCATCGTCATTTCTCTGTTCTCCGTGTTTTGTATGATTCGTGATGTTGCCACAAAAGCACTCCCTGCTCGCCTTTACCAACATGCCGGTTTAGTAGATTATCATCTGTATTATTATTCATTTGGTAAACAAGCCTAGGTCCTTTTTTGCAAATACATATATCAGTTATATAAGAGTTTGGGAGGATATGACATTATGTGTCATTGCGTCCCATATTTACCTCAAGACCAGCGAATACAAAACTGTCTGTGAAGCATGAGTTGAGGCACCATTCTACTGTCATAGAAGAGTTGACACGACGGTCCGACTCCAGTACTCTGCTCTGATCATCTTTGAAGCATCCTACGCGTTCTAAGTTCAAATTAATTCTTCCAATCATAATCAGCATGATATAATGTTTGAATAGCCCTTTTTAATAGGATGTACATCAATCATCAAAAAGGCACCTGCTCACCCAATAAAATTTGTTTTAAAAGGCTGTCATTATTTATGGTGCATATTATTACTTGCAAATATAATTACTGACAAACAATTATTATATGCGTACAATTTCACTCGATCGCAAGCATCATTTGAAACGTTGTGTCGATTGGTGGCTATGTTATGGCATGTGTGTCTGGTGCCGTTTTGTGACGGGTATATGAAATAACTGTCATACCATTAGAAATAATTAAAAGGAAAATGGTGGAGGTTTTGCAGATATACGAGGAAATCATTGCACGGGGCATGCGATTAAACGTGCTACATTCAATAGTGCGACAATATTTATAAAAATATCGACAAATGATGCATTCAACGCACTAATGTTAACAGACTATTGATTACTTAATGTCTAAGATCGAATCTTTCAAGCAAATTGACCACACCTAATGAATATATCAGTTGGCTAATTCCTAAAAACAAACAAACAAACATACATAGATACATAGATACATAGATACATAGAAACATACATACATACATACATACATACATACATACATACATACATACATACATACATACATACATACATACATACATACATACATACATACATACATACATACATACATACATACATACATACATACAGACAGACAGACATACATACATACATACATACATACACACATACACACTTACATACATACATACATACATACATACATACATACATACATACATACATACATACATACATACATACATACATACGTACGTACATACATACATACATACATACATACATACATACATACAAACATACATACATACATACATACATACATACATACATACATACATACATACATACATACATACATACATACATACATACATACATACATACATACATACATACGTACATACAGTATCGTGCAGCGCAGAGCAGTATGATATTGTATAGTATAGTATAGCATTGTATATAATGGTATATTATGGAAGAGCTTAGTAAAGTATAGAAGAATATAGTATAGTAAAGAGATAGCAAAAGTGGTACATATTTGATACGCTGTGTACTGATTATCATGTACTGATTCGGTGCTATGGTGACATATCTTCCATTGAACGGTGGACAAGAAGCGAGGAAGAAAAGGCGCGGATTAACGACATGCAACGTTGGCAAATATGCAACGGCATGAATGGCTTGCAAAATGATGCCACTTAATGGTCGCGAATTATGTCATTTTCACAACACAACAATCAGACGGTAATTCATTTTATTTGCTGTAGTGGACTTGAAACGACCCCTTCGTGTGTATGATAGTATTTTTCCAGATGAGTCACCAATATCAGGAGTAACCTCTCCAGTCCGTAATGCCAAGCTGAATAGCAGTGACAGTGCAGGATATATTAAAGACCGGTGTGGTAAAAGGTGGCGCCCGCGTGTTTCATTGAAAGATGGCTTATAATAGTGAAATATCATAAATACCATCCACATAACGTAGATCGGTTGATGCCGCTTCTTGTAATGATGACAATATCCACGCGCACGTAAACACCACCCCCCCTGACCGTCTTGACCCCCGACCGCCCTCAACGCACTCTGATAACTATATCGAGAGAAAACCAAACCATGCTTAATCACAGTGGTTGTCTAGTTGTCGAGGCATTCCTATCGCTTAAATGTTTTCTTGAAGAAGCACCGGACCAAGCCGTGTGAAAGCGGGTCAGGATTGTCTCAACGCGTGTCTAAGCAAGAACACAACGAGATATTCTCACATACCTTGACAAGTGGCGTCATATACGGAAGAGGTCAGCGAGATGATCACAAACAGGCACACATTCACCGCAGCAGCCATTAGCGGTTCGCTGATCGTTATCAATCACCTCTGATTGTAGGCACAACTGTAGCAATGTCGGGTGCGTTACTGCGTAGAACGTTCTTAAGCTTTAAGAGTCAAATTCAATGCGTACTGTCTCGCTGAACACGCACCAGTAAGTATGCAGTAAATAAAATTCGACTTGTGCAGACTCTGCTCAAGTGTTTACCATTAGTGTTGATATCCATTTAAAAATAGTACTCGTGCTTGTAGTTTATATTTAGTGCGAGTGAGGGGTAGTGTTATAAAGAGCGGCATTGGCCACAGTATACGAGTCGTTGACGTTGTTAATTGGAAGTCATATCAATAGCAGAGTCTTTAGTAGAAGACAATGGACGTGTCATTAGCCAACATATGCTCGTTTGAGAGCCAAGCACCGGTGGTGAGCAAGCAAATTAGAGATTAAGTCACCGGTCTCCTGTATACACTGTGGACGCACAACCATCTCGAGCTTGCAGATTTGCACCTCTTCTGGTTCTAAGCGGGAACGCGACATGCTACATAATACAGAAAAACGATGTAGACAAATCTTTCCACAGGTGCTCAAACAGCTTCAAACAGCAGTGTAGTTGCTTGCACTATTCCATATGGAAAGGATCCCGCCCAGCTAGCGTAGGCCAGGGTGCTATCTCCCGACTTGGGGTAAGCTTGGGGGCCAGTTTCGGTTTTAGTATGAAATTTGAAGCTTCTTCCATGTGATTCTTTGTGATTTTCCTGACTTTCCACACAAGGAATGCGGCATATACTACAGATTCCATCATTTTCATTCTTGTCGAAAACGACGCTAGGTCCACAATGGTTCATATATTGGTTTCAATCTCTTCAATATCGTCTTCCAGAACCGACCAATTGTCGCCTATTTCCTCCTCTACAGATTTTGCACTAGTGTCTACCTTTTTTTGTTCTATATCGTCCACCTTTTTCTCTATATTTCGCATTGTATAGTAGAAATCGTATACACTAGGGATGCCATATCGTGGCGCGGTGTGGAATGGTGGTATTTTTTGGGTGGAAGGTCTACTTTAGAAATCCACGTCATTGAAAACAAAGTTAGAACTGCCACCGCCGGGAATTGCAACAAGCCTGTTTTGATGACGAATGCACTTTGGGTGTGATATCAGGGGACCAGGTATGGTGGGGAATAGAGCTCTGTGCTTTTCTAAGAGGATGTCTATGATCTGGTAGCGTATCTTTTTACGTAAGGCTAGGACCATATCCCCTCTATGCCACCGCTGGACAAAGTCATTCCATTTCCACAGGTTTGCTGCTTTCCGTGTCAGCCTACACTGTGAGGCGTTGGATTTGAGCCGCATGGATTGCTTTAGTTTTTGTAGTGCCGGATCCTTGGCCCTATCGTCTGTAAGCACCGTTTCGTAGTAATCGGCATGGTCTCTCATTGACGTTGGCGCTCCCCCCCCCCTCCGCCCCCCCCACCCGCTCTCTCGCTCTTGGCTAGGCGACGAGTAGGCGTGATCACCAGTGGCTGGACATCTTTAAATAGATCTATTGCCCGTTTTGTCTTTCCACTGTCACCACCACCCGGTGAATGCATATATATCATATATATATATATATATATATATATATATATATATATATATATATATATATATATATATATATATATATATATATATATATATATATATATATATATATATATATATATATATATATATATAATGGTTTCATTTCTTCTCAAATGATTATTCCTATGTTCATCAAGTGTTATTGCGCAAAGTTACTTGCGTGAGCGACACAAAGATGTTACTCATACGTGGCTATTGTAAAAGCATTCATTTTACCTTTTTCCAGTTCGCAGTAAGTCCAAAAATAAACGCTGTAAGAAAACGAACGAGGTGAGCCAAGCGCAATAACAACATAAAATCGTCACTGTTGAAACGTAATGATAAAATGGTTATCCAAGGCAATTAATCGTGACTCTTAAGAGAGCTTCGTGTATGTATAACAGTCTTATATGTATATGTATATCAATATCGATATATATATATACATGCACATATTTATATGTGTACAAATGTATATTTTCAAATTTATATATATATATATATATATATAAATGTACAAATATATACCCACACATATATATTTAAACGCATGTATGTGTTTTGGCATGTGTTTTATATATATATATATATATATATATATATATATATATATATATATATATATATATATATATATATATATATATATATATATATATATATATATATATATATATATATATACAATGCTATACTATACTATACAATATCATACTGCTCTGCGCTGCACGATACTGTATGTACGTATATACATATGTACGTATATACATATATATATATATATATATATATATATATATATATATATATATATATATATATATATATATATATATATATATATATATATATATATATATATATATATATATATATTACCGAATAGAAGATGTGTTTTGTATAGCCCGAAATATAATATTATTATAATCTTTAGGCACTACCAGTAAACAGATGGTGAAATACAACCTATTTGTTTTTGGTTTTATGTGTTACAGATTAACACAGAAATAACCAGGATGTTAAATACAGCGATAACGCTATTCTTGTGCTCTTGTATGCCTCTGTTCATTACTCGGGTCAAGCTGAGATTAATTGCAGGTATTGATGCAGATCACAATGCCGGCTAGACGAGGCAGGCGGTATGGAGCATTGTTTTAATGTACCTGACAAGGACATGTAGCCTTAAATATGCGATAGAGAATAGATGTTCATTAATGAAAGATGTAATGCCGACAGCTTTATCATATCCAGCAACTGTTTCAAAGAGTGCATATTTACGGACAACAAATATATGGCCGATCATTGCTTTTCAGAAATCACACACAATTATTGGGGCCTTTGCGAGCGCAATGCATGCCTCTACAAAACAAAATACGATACTAACTTTGTATATCAGAATAGAACAACTACACATTACCGCAAATAAGCGTGGAATAATGAAAGTTTATTTGGCTCTAGTCTGCTACCTTTAGCTGATGGATTACGATCATCAGCCTCTGAAACCTGCATTTATTATTGCTATTTGATTATTGCCGAACATAACATAAAATGCATTGTTCTAGTACCTGTTTCCAGGAATTAATCCCGCTCAAAGTCTGCAGTCGTTTTATATAAACAGAAAAGCGCTAAAATAAATTGGGCACATTGGTGCAGCGTGTATACAAATAGCTTGTCAACGCATAATGCTAGGTAGCTGACTTAAGTTCGCTAGCTCAAACTTAAAAATGGCGGTCCAACGGTAATATTCCCAGGAAAATGCTTTCCCAGATATGAATAAGAACAGATATGTTCTTAAAATGAACCAAAACATAATCAGTCGTTTGTTTTTTATCACACACCAATTTTTATCAGGATATTTAAATTATTTACGCTGCAAGCTGTTTTCTTAAAAACGAAGCGGGGAATTCTTCGCAAACGCTTCGGACAGGGCTTTGTTAGTCTACCAAAGAGCGAGTTGGCTTCCAGTAGATTTGAATTAGGAATGGTTTGTGGGATGATCATAGTGGGTGGGAGTTTTCATATCCGTAACGCAATTATTCACGAATTGTCATGTTATAGTGAATTTTCTTTAACTTCGCAGTATGAACAACGTCGCCAAGATTCACATTTAGTATTATTGAATATTAGGAAAGCAGGCTCCAAGCCTACAAGTCTATGAATCCACTTCATTGATAACATGGCCGATATTAAAAGTGCCCCCAAAGCACATCAGCGACAAGTATTTTTTCCCCGATAAACACTCCGTTTTATGCGTCAAAGACAAAGTCACGTCATATACTAATGACACGCAGTGACACAGTAATTTCAACGGACTGTCAAACAACAAACCTCAACAAGGAGTGTTTATATTTATCGCGGAATAATAATGTTATTAGTGCAAGCATGTTTGATTGAATTATTTACTAATCGTGTGGATTAGCCGTGATTATACTGCTGATTATAAGACCTAGTAAGTGTGTAAATCGTCTCCATGAAAAACAATGGTTCATCGTGCCGTTGGTGTCGTGGTCAAGTTCATGGATAACAACTTAAACAAGGCCGTAGATCGGAGTGCTGAGACTATGTGTTATTGAAACTCGTGGCCAAAGGCTGCACCGTATATTATACTTGATATAATATAATATTGTACAATTTGACTGAATAAAGGTGAGTGACATATTCATAAACAACCGGTTTGAAGGCTATTGACTTTGTTTTGATAAACGATAACGACAGTAGGTCTAGACTATATTATTATATAAAAGCGTCAGACTAGACTACTTCCATTCCTTCGTCTAAATTGATCATTCTTCGCCATTTTATTCCATTTTCTGTCTAATGAACACATAATAACATATTGTTCCCTTTCTCTGTAAGACACAAACTATGATCGCGATGGTATATGCGTGAAATTACAGCCACTTATCTTTTTTGGTTGTTTGCCAGCCCTGAGCTGGCGGTCTCGGCTGAGTTCGCTAACAATTTGTTTTGTGGATACGCCTGAGTTCCCGGACTCAGCTAAGCTCGCCTACTCAAGTTAAGACGACTCAAGTTAAGATTCTTTATGTATACGGCCCCAGGACTTTATTACTAGAGTCAAGAATGTGCTCCTCATTAGTAAATCCACTTTCATAGGGCTTGCTTAATATGTGGGAATGAATTATCTGGTCGATTGAGCAGCTCCAACCTCATTAAGATATTGCGTTAATGGCTTGACATCAACTCTTATATCGCCAGTAAGAGGATTGTATTAGACACTGGGGCCGGCAGGCTATAATTGAAAAACACCATTACCAACCGCAATTGCACCATTGAGTAAGCTGAATGTCATTTTCATTTCCATGGAAAACTAATCCACAATATCCCTTCAATTTGACAGATCTATAGTATGCATCTAGCTGCGAAATGGCCTGTTACTTTTATTGAAGATTTTCTCGAGTCTCATTCAAAAATCTAACATTAAGTCCAGGGCAAATTGCGTCAATTATTTTCAAGTTCAATTAATGTGGAAACATCCTCATAAGCATGACTTTCTAAATCAAACATATAATGTTATTATATTCAATGCGTATAGGTACAAATTCTACAATATAATGATTGCATAATGAATACTTAATAATCATAAGGTAAATAATTATTATTCTTCGATGTTGATGATATTCATACAAATATTCCCAAAGCATCCATAAACCAATGAATACTCGATGCCATGTCAATAAAGGGTCGTTGCTCGTGAGTTCAAGAAGGAGGTGTTTTGGCACTGGCGTTTAAAAGACCAACAAGTTTACCTTACAATTAACAATGTTTTGAAGGTTTTCGTGTTGTTACTTATTCACAACAGCACAAATTCATTGACCTCAGTTTATCAAATATGGTATTCAAATATGGCTTTTAGAATATGCTGTTCTTTCAATATCGTTAAGCTTCACGTGACATGCGACAGGAAGGTGTTTCAAAACAACAATGAGGCAAAACGAAAATTCTTGTTGAATCGTGTTTGTAATATCGAGAACATTGCATGCTCCATATGGAAGTAATTGGCAAGTCTTTCAAATAACTTAGGTTTAGCAAAAAGATGCAGAATTATGACAAAATATATTCTCATTGTCATTATGTGACAAGGTATAACCAAGAAAACATCAGCAAATACTTCGCGTTTTCGCTTCCGTAGATGTAGCCACTCTTACGATTGCAATAATTGTTTGCAGTATAACAATCATATCAACCTATTAGCATCCGTTCTGAAAGATAATTGTCTGCAAAACGAAATTAATCGATTCTTTCCAGATGAATTCTCAGGTAAAAGTTTTCAACCTCTAGCACGAATTTAAGAGCAATACAAAAACAACCTGATGCGGTTCAACATTCAACAAAAGGCTTGTAGGGATTTCATATCCTGAGTTTCTACAATGATTATCACATTGATATCCTTCACCCTTAAACCACGATGTTCAGTGACAAACGCATACGCAAATTAAAACAAATTATCCTAAGATTTAACTGACAGGTTGCAACGCTCCGTTGATCCCAAAGCCGCCGATTAAAGGTAGAGGATAACGGGTCGTCCCGGGCCATCATCTTGACGAATTGCGATGGTAAACATTAAGTCAATTTTGGTTGAGTTCGTGCTAATAGCGCATCATGTTGGCCAGGTAAAGATTGACTGTATAAAAGGGTCGAGGGGGAATGGGGTAGTCACGAGAAGATATTGTTAGGTGACGAGGATGAAAGCTGATAGCTTGCCGCTTTATATGGTTGGAGGGGCCAGATGTTTCGCATGCGATGGTGAACACGACTGTTTGCCAAGCTTCCGAGCGCCTAGTCACTAGATTATAATATGTTGCTCGATGGGACACTGCAAATAAAAACGAGCGCCAGTGATTGTGACAATCTTTGGAAAATGTTGAATCTCAAGTGCACCGACAACATGTACTATATACACTCTATATATTGCATGATGATAATTAAACTTATTACCCTAGTAATTTTACCGCGGGGTTCCCTGTTGAAAGTTTGTAATTCCAATGAACAAACCACCTGCTACATTGCATGCAAGTCACTTGCATTATCTTCATTAAATGGATATCAATTGCGCCTTTACATAGAATAAATTACAATGATGCTAACAATTCCTCAGCGGAGTGCATAAAACAGATTGCGTTATCAAGTTACCAAAATTTTGCTAATACATCGAAATCGAGTTAAAAATATATGATGTATTAAAGAAAAAAAATCCTTGTATGGACTGCAATATTCAATAAATGAAATTGCTATTTATCAAATGGAATAGGATGCATTCATAAAATCAAGCTATTGCGAACATTTTCAAGCAAGCATATATCTACTTGAAAGAAACCGACGACAAGGCTGTCAGTATCCTCGGGATATCACCACACTTAGCCACATATTCCGTGCAATGAATACGCATTTCGGGCAACACAATTTCTAATCGTAACATATGTTCGTACAAACCATTTAACTATATGCTTCCAACTCATATAGTATTGTTTTCTTAATAGAAAATTTACAAATATGTGTTCCGTACCTGGGGTAGCCATGCGTGTTTTAGGGTTGACGATCCCAAGCATTGAGAGCACTAGCGATTGATGCAATGATTTATATACCAGCACGATTAGCGATCAAAGAAGCAGCATTATATAAGAAAATAATTCCTTTTTGATATTCATAACGATATGTGACTAAGCTGGATGTAATGAACAACAACTGTTGTTCGATCTGTCAATGATGACAATTACTATTGAACAACTTTTGTATTCAAAACACGCTTCCATTCAACGAGATAATGAGACTTCATTTGTTCTGTGTGATCAATGACAGTCAGATAAGCAATAATAATTTTTTTGCGGCAGACATTATTTGTCACGAAAGACTATGTCTATTCCGTCTTTAATATTACTGACCTGCCCAAACATGCCTCTGCAGTGTCATTGAGTTGCTTGTGGCGTCCGTATTGTTTGCGAGAGGCTTGTATGGGGTTTATCAGTTTTGCTTCTCAGTTGTAAAAGAGAGTTATAAGCAAAGAATATGCTAGCTTGTGTGTTCTGTCTCATCTTTCTACATCCATGAACTAAGCTCTACATTAGTTGTATATGGCAGGGATGGATTGCAGCAATCTATCATCTAGAGGAGGCAGATTACGAGTAAAATCATTCTCATAGCTCTACACGCATTATCTCTACAAGTATATCACAATTGTAGATGAGATATTTAGAACAAAAGAGTACATTTGAGTACGTTTACTACTAATATGGCATCATTTTACATATATAGGTCTTATAAAACTCATAAGATTTCCCAAATGGCTTCATTTAGGTTGAATAAATCCAGTGACTACATGAATGCCTCAAGCAGCATTCAGCGTTACTAAATGAGTAGTTATCGTAAAATATACGGTAGGTTAGTTTATGGATTGTGCATTTTGGTTTAATTTTGGACGGAATAAAATAGGTTGACCTGTTTTTTAGCAAAATGAATGTCATTTGCTGTCATTGAACACACGCTATGTAAAATGGAGTGAATGTTGCTTACACCTCAACGGTGCTAGTTATCACAAGGTTTTCTTAAAATATCCAGAGGTGCGTAACAAGTAACGTTTTCCGCCCATTCAGAAGCTTGCATTTTAAAAATGATACCATTGTCAAGTTTCCTAATGATTAATCGCATGGCACATCGATATTTATTCCTAGTTAAAACTTGCATTCACTTCGTCACAACGATTTTATAATTTTCTTTCCAATCGTTTTTTTATCATTATAAAACGAATGTACTTAGACCTGTTAAGATTTGATGTCCTGTACTAACTGTCATCAAGATGGATTCTTGCTTTTACATTACACTAGGCTCTGGGTGGGTAGGGCATCCTGTAGTTCTTGGGCGGCCACATCACTCAACTTATTTTAAGCGACACCAATGATTAATATTATGAATTCAGGTGACGACGAAATACGGCAAATTAACGCACTTGGTTGCAGCATATGTACCATTGCATTTAATCCGAACACATTATATTAATATGCAATGGTTAAACGAATTCAGCCACAATCACCGTCATGGGAACAACGCAGAAATAGCTCGGAGCCATTAAGTATGAAAAGTCCCTTGCCTGATGAATGAAATGAGCAATTTGCATGCTAAGCTGACGTTTACCATATCAGCTTGTTGTAGTATAATCGTGAAACACTGCCGGGCCATTGAAATAAGCAATGAAGTTGGTTCAGCAAATATTTCAACGTGCCATGAGCAACCGTTGCATTATATTCGTTTGAAGGTACAAATTATAAGAAAGGCCTGGTTATTAAAATTGTCGTGTGATTAACAATGAATATACGTTTCCTGATCAATGATTTTCAATACATACGGGAACATTATAGGTGTTAAGGAGAAATATTTGAGAACATGTCTAGGTTAGTTAAATGATTATTGTTCTGACTTATATACGGACATATACATATACGCATTCCCTGAACAAGGGGTATGCACTAACTGACTGTCCTCGGACTGAAGCCAAACCAGCTCTGAACCTTCAAAAGCTTTGAGAATAATATGATACGTCATATGTTCAATAGGATTCACCGCCTGATTGTCCCAGCGTCATATATTATGTTGATAGTAGTTCAATGGGAGTTAACGATGAATAATCAGTGACCGTTGATCTTTAAATGTGTGCTCTTAAAGATTCATGCCCATCCTCGCAAGCGTGGCAGCAGAACGGTAAGAATAATGTCACTAACAATGACAGCAGAAGTTTCATTTAGTCAAAGATACAATGAAAGCAACATTGTTAGCCATAGTATGGGCGACATTGTTACTTGGGGCATGGGTTGTGATCGAGACTACAAAGGGTTGAGTCAGAATCAGCATCAATTGGTGTGTATGTAGCTGTATCAGTAACAATGTAATAAATCTGCGTTGATGTTCTTAGAGACAACAGCAACACAGAACATTGCCAATCTATATTACTTTATGTTTATTCAGTATTGACATCAAACAACTAATTTAAGTACCAGTGACCTGAACAGCTTTAGGCCGAGCAAGTTCTTTAATAGGAGCAACAGCACGAGTTTATGTGCCCCAAATAGTATAACACACAGGAGCAATGTTACCATATCTGACTCTCGTTGAAATGACATGTTCGACACTCGGCGCACCTAAAAGAATGTATTAACGTGGTCGTCAAAATCTGATTTTCTACTTCTGCAATGTGCTTGGTTCAGTTGAATGTTAAACTAGTTCACATAAAGTACGTGTATTAAATACTGAATGTTAACACGTTCATGGAATAAGCTGTAATCAAACTGATGTTACTTTGATTCTGTGAAGCAGTATTGAAAAAGCATATACAAATTCTACAAGCAAAATTCTTTTTGTATTATTTAGGGACACATAATATGCAGGTAACATATTAGCAAATGACGCATTCGTGACAAAGTGAGCACGATGCTACGCATTAAACTGCAAATGCAATTGATAATCAGGAAAATATTACATATTATTAGTTGATATATAATCTGACACTCTTAATCTAAAGCGTACAATGCGAATCACAAAGGTGCCCATCAGGCTTTATTCTGTCGTTAGTTTACGAATAAGAATGAATACCTCAAAGCATATCAGGAGAATTGATGGTTTGGTAGGGGGACTCAACAGGGTGAAATTCACAGAGCTCTTCATAGTTTGGTAACTCCTCATGTGGCTTGTTATCTGTCACGTTCTCATAACATGATATGTCAGTCGAGTGCTGGTCTGCTGGTGAACTGCTTTGCATGCTTGTTGTCCCTTGTCGCCTAAGATAAACAATATCACCAAATATTGTAATTTATTTATGGAAACTACTATGGTACATTCACAATACACAGTGCGCGCATGTCTGCCAAAATAGTTAGGAGTCAAATAAGATGTGTATGTATGTTGTTTTTAATCGGATGTCGTCAGAGTAATAAACATTCATGATATTACCTGAATCGGAAGATAAGCAAGAGGACAAGGCAAATGAGGGCCAAACATGATACAACCAGCCCTGCAATAAGACCTGCAACATAAAATCGTTGTAGAATTAGAAACAAATACTCATGCTATGCGTGCTTAGCTATCTACACGAGATGGACATGATTGTATAACATCATACCGGATATTATTTTCCCTTCTCTGGTATTCCACTCCAGATTAACACTGGCCTCATCACCTTAAATCATTCTTAAACATAAAGTTCAGCAAATCGACATACGGATGTGGACGTAAAAAGTCTACCGAAAATTATTGATCTTTTTGACCAAGTTTTGTGCAGCGGTGACATTTATATATGAACTATTGCAACAGGGATTCTTGAAAATTTCGAAAGAGAATTGAGGTGTAAATCTGGATCACCTGAGCAAGTGTGCATATTACTGTCCTTGATGTCGTACCCTGCTATACAGTAACACTTGTACCGCCCAGGAGTGTTGATGCAGATCTGGTTACAATGATGTAATCCTTCTGAACATTCATCAATATCTGAAGGCGACACAGATAGTATCAACGAAGATAACATGTATGTATACAACTAGGAAACAGCATTCACACTTGAACAATCAGCCTCTGCTCCGTAATTAGCGCCGTACCCATCACGTCAGTTGCCCACATTGCACCATGCACATTTGTCTATATGGTGGCGTGCATTCAGGTTCATACGTTAGTTGATAAAGAATAACAATTTTATTACTTGAGGCTATGTGATCTTCACCTATATCAGTCAAGCGTATTTTATTACACAAAATATGATCGTCACGTGAAGGTCCTTGCTTCACACTGAGGGCTATTAGGTGATTTTAGAATGTATCCATCTCCACATTCACATAAATACGAACCGTGGATTTTTAAACAGCTGGGGCCACAGCCTGAATCTTTTTTTATAGCACTCATTCACGTATGAGGTAAGTAAGACAGTCCCAATGCTGTCGTTACGAAAGGGAGCTGTTAATTTAGCCAATATTCAAACTTAAAAACATACCCGTGCATTCGTGACTGCTATTTCCTACCATTTCATAACCATCATCACAGATGCATTCATAGGCGCCCGGTGTGTTCTTGCACGTCTGCTTGCATCTATGGCTACCACTTGTGCACTCGTCAATGTCTGGTAAGGGGGAAAACAAATATATAAAGCTAAACAAATATTGCATTAATGCACCCAGCTTTCGATCTAGCCACCATTTATGCAAGTCACTTGTCAAACGTACAATTGAGAACTTTAATGTCAAGTGCCAAAATTGTGCTGGCCGTTGATTAGGCGAAAGAGAAATGCTTTAGCAGGATACACTATACCTTTGCATGTATATAGTTCATCTTTCGCCATAATAAACCCAGATAGACAGCTACAATAATAGCCACCCTCTGTGTTGCTGCAATTCTGGTTACATTGGGAAGTCGCCAAATTACATTCATCTTCATCTGCAAACCATGACCAGGTGAGGACAGAACAAAGTGAATATGATTAAAATGCAGGAAAGTAATGTTAACCGGATGATAACTACAGACATGTTCTCAAGAGGCAAAATATACCACGTACCTGTACAGGTGTATACTTCGTCTCCGTCAAGATAATAGCCAGGCTTACAGCTGCAGTTGTAGCCACCAGCAGTGTTTGTGCAATTATGGTTGCACCTGTCGATGCCAAGGCTGCATTCGTCAATATCTGCTTATTTCAATCAGGCAAGAGAATATAGAAATGAACATTGATATCGCAACAGTGATGACAAAGATGGCTGCTCGTCGAAAACAATCGTATATATTTATATATAAAGTACATGCGACATACATATATATATATATATATATACATAAATATATACATACCTATATAATAACATGTCAATAAATACATAAATATACGTATATACATGCAGACATACTAAAATGCACGTATAAGCAAATACGAACATGCGCACATATGTGCGTACATACATGCATACTTGAGTACATACATTCATGTATACATACGTACATGCATATATATAAATACATAGATACATATATATAAATACATACATACATACATGCATATAAATATATATATGTATATGTATATATATATATATATATATAAATATATAAACATATACATATATGTATAAATATGTATATATATATATATTTATATATATATATATATTTATATATATATGCATATATATATATATGTACACATATATCTATATGTATGCATATATATATATATATTTATAAAACATATATATATATATATATATATATATATATATTTACATATACATATATTAATATTAATATATATATATATATATATATATATATATATATATATATATATATATATATATATATATATATATATATATATATATATATATATATATATATATATACGGATAAGAGAAAAGAGAGACAGACGGTCATGCAAGGGCAAAGAGAACTAGAGTGAACGACATAGATGGAGGGAGAGAAACAGAGAGAGAGAGAGAGACATAGAGAAGGATACATAGAGACGGAGTGAATCAGACATACCGACATGAATACAGAGAGACAAAATCTAAGGGTCCGTCCGATATAGAGAGACAATGGCAGAGCCAAACAGGGAGAGACAGAGACGGTATGGACCCAAAGTCCTGTCAACAGAGATCGACAACGCGGGTATAATAGGGCAAGAGAAATAACTATAACAAGCATAGACATAGTCAACGTAATCTAGTTAAGGTTATGCAGGAATCCTAGACCTGCGACTCATACGTATTGTGCTATAGAAATAGCTGTGCGTCGTGCGAAAGAAATTGTATACAATGACATATACATCTAGAATTACCTATGCAGGTCATGTTCTCTCCAACTATCAGCTCGTATCCGCTATTGCAGATACAGTGATAAGAACCCAGGCTATTAACGCACATATGGTTACATCCACCATTGTTGTCTTCCAAGCATTCGTTGTGATCTGCACCAATGGAATGACGAAGGTTGTGTAGTTAATTAATGGTTCAAATGAAATGATCGCATGACATGTGAGTATTCAAGCTGTACTGAATGAAACGAGAGTAAATGCTACATTGATCATGGCTGTATCGTCATTATGATTCACAGACCTTGATAGATTTCTATACGCCATGCGCCGCCACATGTTTGACTACGATTACCACGGCATAGCGTACTGCATTCATCGTCACTTCTCTGGTCTCCGTGCTTTGTATGATCCGTGCTGTTTCCACACCAGCACTCATTGCCACCCTTTAATGACAACAAGCTAATTGAGTTGTCAACCAGCTGAATCATCAATCATGTCATAAGGGTATTAGATGACATGACATTAGGTGTCATTGCGTCCCATATTTACCTCAAGACCGGCGAACACAAAACTGTCTGTGAAGCATGAGTTGAGGCACCATTCTACTGTCAAGCTAGAGGAGGTACGACGGTCCGACTCCAGTATTCTGCTCCGGGCATCTTTGAAGCATCCTACGCGTTCTAAGTTTAAATTAATTCTTCCAATTATAATCAGCATGATATAGTGTTTGAATAGCCCTTTTTAATAGGATGTACATCAATCATCAAAAAGACACCTGCTCACCCAATAAAATTTGTTTTAAAAGGCTGTCATTATTTATGGTGCATATTATTACTTGCAAATATAATTACTGACAAACAATTATTATATGCGTACAATTTCACTCGATCGCAAGCATCATTTGAAACGTTGTGTCGATTTTTATGGCATGTGTCTAGTGCCGTTTTGTGACGGTTATATGAAATAACTGTCATACCATTAGAAATAATTAAAAGGAAAATGGTGGAGGTTTTGCAGATATACGAGGAAATCATTGCACGGGGCATGCGATTAAACGTGCTACATTCAACAGTGCGACAATATTTATAAAAATATCGACAAATGATGCATTCAACGCACTAATGTTAACAGACTATTGATTACTTAATGTCTAAGATCGAATCTTTCAAGCAAATTGACCAAACCTAATGAATATATCAGTTGGCTAATTCTTAAAAACAAACATACATACATACATACATACATACATACATACATACATACATACATACATACATACATAAATACATACATACATAAATACATACATACATACATACATACATACATACATACATACATACATACATACATACACATACATACATACATACATACATACATACATACGTACATACAGTATCGTGCAGCGCAGAGCAGTATGATGTTGTATAGTGTAGTATAGCATTGTATATAATGGTATATTATGGAAGAGCTTAGTAAAATATAGAAGAGTATAGTATAGTAAAGATATAGCGAAAGTGGTACATATTTGATACGCTGTGTACTGATAATCATGTACTGATCCGGTGCTATGGTGACATATCTTCCATTGAACGGTGGACAAGAAGCGAGGAAGAAAAGGCGCGGATTAATGACATGCAACGTTGGCAAATATGCAACGGCATGAATGGCTTGCAAAATGATGCCACTTAATGGTCGCGAATTATGTCATTTTCACAACACAAAAATCAGACGGTAATTCATTTTATTTGCTGTAGTGGACTTGAAACGACCCCTTCGTGTGTATGATAGTATTTTTCCAGATGAGTCACCATTATCAGGAGTAACCCCTCCAGTCCGTAATGCCAAGCTGAAAGGCAGTGACAGAGCAGGATATATTAAAGACCGGTGTGGTAAAAGGTGGCGCCCGCGTGTTTCATTGAAAGATGGCTTATAATATTGAAATATCATAAATACCATCCACATAACGTAGATCGGTTGATGCCGCTTCTTGTAATGATGACAATATCCACGCGCACGTAAACACCCCACCCCCCCCCTGACCGTCTTGACCCCCGACCGCCCTCAACGCACTCTGATAACTATATCGAGAGAAAACCAAACCATGCTTAATCACAGTGGTTGTCTAGTTGTCGAGGCATTCCTATCGCTTAAATGTTTTCTTGAAGAAGCACCGGGCCAAGCCGTGTGAAAGCGGGTCAGGATTGTCTCAACGCGTGTCTAAGCAAGAACACAACGAGATATTCTCACATACCTTGACAAGTGGCGTCATATACGGAAGAGGTCAGCGAGATGATCACAAACAGGCACACATTCACCGCAGCAGCCATTAGCGGTTCGCTGATCGTTATCAATCACCTCTGATCGTAGGCACAACTGTAGCAATGTCGGGTGCGTTACTGCGTAGAACGTTCTTAAGCTTTAAGAGTCAAATTTAATGTACTGTCTCGCTGAACATGCACCAGTAAGTATGCAGTAAATAAAATTCGACTTGTGCAAACTCTGCTCAAGTGTTTACCATTAGTGTTGATATCCATTTAAAACTAGTACTCGTGCTTGTAGTTTATATTTAGTGCGAGTGAGGGGTAGTGTTATGAAGAGCGGCATTGGCCACAGTATACGAGTCGTTGACGTTGTTAATTGGAAGTCATATCAATAGCAGAGTCTTTAGTAGAAGATAATGGACGTGTCATTAGCCGACATATGCTCGTTTGAGAGGCAAGCACCGGTGGCGAGCAAGCAAATTAGAGATTAAGTCACCGGTCTCCTGTATACACTGTGGACGCGTAACCATCTCGAGTTTGCAGATTTGCACCTCTTCTGGTTCTAAGCGGGAACGCGACATGCTACATAATACAGAAAAACGATGTAGACAAATCTTTCCACAGGTGCTCAAACAGCTTAAAACAGCAGTGTAGTTGCTTGCACTATTCCATATGGAAAGGATCCCGCCCAGCTAGCGTAGGCCAGGGTGCTATCTCCCGACTTGGGGTAAGCTTGGGGGCCAGTTTCGGTTTTAGTATGAAATTTGAAGCTTCTTCCATGTGATTCTTTGTGATTTTCCTGACTTTCCATACAAGGCATGCGGCAAATACTACAGATTCCATCATTTTCATTCTTGTCGAAAACGACGCTAGGTCCACAATGGTTCATATATTGGTTCCAATCTCTTCAATATCGTCTTCCAGAACCGACCAATTGTCGCCTATTTCCTCCTCTACAGATTTTGCACTATATTTCGCATTGTATAGTAGAAATCGTATACACTAGGGATGCCATATCGTGGCGCGGTGTGGAATGGTAGTATTTTTGGGGTGGAAGGTCTACTTTAGAAATCCACTGTAATAGTGGGATTCTCTCGGTGGACTCTTTGGGGGCCTCTACTGGCGTTGCCTGGGTGTCTCTTCTAGCGTTGCCTCCTCTGTTCCCCAAATTTACGACAGCCTAGTGGACCCAATACCATATTTCTTTTTCACGGCAGCAAATGATATTTTTCCCCTGTCTGAACGTATGTTTTGCACTGCTTCTTCGGAGAGGTATTCTGCGGATGGCATTGGTACCCAAGGGTATAGCTTCAAAAGGTATTCCCACCCACACCCACCAACATCCACCCAGCCTCCCCAACCCCGCCATACCGGTAAAGTGCTATACAATGCTATAGCATTTGCTTAAATCTTAACTCAGGTTAACAACGCAGTGACCCTCTGAGTAATTGTTTCTGTCCAGTATCCACTGCTCTTCTTCCCATCGTGAATAGCCCTCCCACAACACAGGAATGCTGCAGTTGGCACACCGCCCTTCTTGCTCCTCACACATGGCCAGCACGTCATCCACAGTTACGTCCGTCTGGCGCCCCCGCTTCGCTACAATCACACCCTTGTCTGGTGGCGACCGTGTTTCCGGATTTGGTTGCATACACACTCTTGCCAGCTGCTCCATGTACTCGACCCTGGATACGGCCAAATACGCCAGATGTGCCCAGCCTAGGTAGTCACGCTTTTTGCGGTGATTGGATGGTAAGGCCCTGGGAGCTATGAATTGTGTTGGCGTAACCATACCGCCATTTTGACGGGATGCCATGTTCTAGGCATGCCGGCGTTCCTACTACAGAGAGCGGCACATGAACCACGTCATTGAAAACAAAGTTGGAACTACCACCGCCGGGAATTGCAACAAGCCTGTTTTGATGACGAATGCGCTTTGGGTGATATATCAGGGGCACCAAGTATGGTGGGGAATGGAGCTCTGTGCTTTTCTAAGAGGATGTCTATGATCTGGAAGCGTATCTTTTTACGTAAGGCTAGGCCAATATCCCCTCTATGCCACCGCTGTACAAAGTCATTCCATTTCCACAGGTTTGCTGCTTTCCGTGTCAGCCTACACTGTGTGGCTTTGGATTTGAGCTGCATGGATTGCTTTAGTTTTTGTAGTGCCGGATTCTTGGCCCTATCGTCTGTAAGCACCGTTTCGTAGTAATCGGCATGGTCTCTCATTGAAGTTGGCGCTCCCCCCCCCCTCCCGCTCTCTCGCTCTTGGCTAGGCGACGAGTAGGCGTGATCACCAGTGGCTGGACATCTTTAAATAGATCTATTGCCCCCGTTTTGTCTTTCCACTGTCACCACCACCCCCGTGAATGCATATATCATTACATATATATATATATATATATATATATATATATATATATATATATATATATATATATATATATATATATATATATATATATATATATATATATATATAGATATATATATATATATATATATGCCTAAATATATGTATGCCTAAATATGTATATGTATATATATATAAATATATATATATATAGTTTATAAATATATATATATAAATATATAAATACATATATATATATATGTTTATATGTTTATTCATATATAGTTATAGATACATATAAACATATATACAAATGTACATGTATACAGACATTTATATATATAAATATATACATATGTGTTGTGATATACCGTTTTGCATATATGTTATATGCATAGTTAACTATATATCATTACACGTGTATAAGTATATATACTAAACGCACATAAATATGTTTATATACGAGATGTATAAATAAACATATGTAAAAGTATATAAATATACAAGTATATTCATAAATATACACTTACAATACATATACATGTCTATTCACATAAATGTATATATATATATATATCAATTTTTATATGTTTTGACATGTTTATGTATGTCATCTATATAAATACATATACGTATGTATATGCATACAAATATATGTTTTAATATATATATATATATATATGTATATATCTTGTTGTATATCTTCTTTTATACATATACATATATATATAGATATATGCACACATATACGTGTAAAAACATGCATATATATATATATATATATGTATATATATATATATGTATATAGATGTATATATATATATAAATATATATATATATATTTATATATATATGTATATATATATATTCATTTACTTATATATATATATATATGTATATAAATATTTATAAGTATAAACATTTATGTATATATATGTATATATATACTTATATATATGCATATATATATATGTGTGTATATATATATATGTATATATAAACATATATTTATATGTATATGTATATCAATATCGATATATATGTATACATGCACATATTTATATGTGTACAAATGTATATTTTCAAATTTGCATATATATATAAATGTACAAATATATATACCCACACATATATATTTAAACGCATGTAAGTGTTTATGCATATGTTTATGTATACATATATATATATATATATATATATGCATATATATATATATATATATATATATATATATATATATATATATATATATATATATATATATATATATATATATATATATATATATATATATATATATGTATTACCGAATAGAAGATGTGTTTTGTATAGCCCGAAATATAATATTATTATAATCTTTAGGCACTACCAGTAAACAGATGGTGAAATATAACCTATTTGTTTTTGGTTTTATTTGTTACAGATTAATACAGAAATAACCAGGATGTTAAATACAGCGATAACGCTATTCTTGCGCTCTTGTGTGCCTCTGTTCATTACTCGGGTCAAGCTGAGATTAATTGCAGGTATTGATGCAGATCACAATGCCAGCTAGACGAGGCAGGCTGTATGGAGCATTTTTTAAGTGTACCTGACAAGGACATGTAGCCTTAAATATGCGATAGAGAATAGACGTTCATTAATGAAAGATGTAATGCCGACAGCTTCATCATATCCAGCAACTGTTTCAAAGAGTGCATATTTACGGACAACAAATATATGACCGATCATTGCTTTTCAGAAATCACACACAATTATTGGGGCCTTTTCCGAGCGCGATGCATGCCTCTACAAAACAAAATACGATACTAACTTTGTATATTAGAATAGAACAACTTCACATTACCGTAAATAAGCGTGGAATAATGAGAGTTTATTTGGCTCTAGTCTGCTACCTGTAGCTGATGGATTACGATCATCAGCCTCTGAAACCTGCATATATTGTTGCTCTTTGATCATTGCCGAATATAACATAAAATGCATTGTTCTAGTACCTGTTTCCAGGAATTAATCCCGCTCAAAGTCTACAGTCGTTTTATATAATCAGAAAAGCGCTAACATAAATTGGGCACATTGGTGCAGCGTGTATACTAATAGCTTGTCAACGCATAATGCTAGGTAGCTGACTTAAGTTCGCTAGCTCAAACTTAAAAATGGCGGTCCAACGGTAATATTCCCAGGAAAATGCTTTCCCAGATATGAATAAGAACAGATATGTTCTTAAAATGAACCAAAACATAATCAGTCGTTTGTTTTTTATTACACACCATTTTTTATCAGGATATTTAAATTATTTACGCTGCAAGCTGTTTTCGTAAAAACGAAGCAGGGAATTCTTCGCAAACGCTTCGGACAGGGCTTTGTTAGTCTACCAAAGAGCGAGTTGGCTTCCAGTGGATTTGAATTAGGAATGGTTTGTGGGATGATCATAGTGGGTGGGAGTTTTCATATCCGTAACGGAATTATTCACGAATTGTCATGATATAGTGAATTTTCTTTAACTTCACAATATGAACAACGGCGCCAAGATTCACATTTAGTATTATTGAATATTAGGAAAGCAGGCTCCAAGCCTACAAGTCTATGAATCCACTTCATGATAACATGGCAGATATTGAAAGTGCCCCCAAAGCACATCAGCGACAAGTATTTTTTCCCCAATAAAAACTCCGTTTTATGCGTCAAAGACAAAGTCACGTCATTGACTAATGACGCGCAGTGACACAGTAATTTCAACGGACTGTCAAACAACAAAACTCAACAAGGAGTGTTTATATTTATCTCGGAATAATAATGTTATTAGTGCAAGCATGTTTGATTGAATTATTTACCAATCGTGTGGATTAGCCGTGATTATAAGACCTAGTAAGTGTGTAAATCGTCTCCGTACTTCGATACCGCCACCACCGAATGCATCCCCCGCTCAGCCCCCAAGCGCTCTAGGAAGCAGTTGTACACCACCCCCGAGGTCGATCGTATGCGGAAAACCAAGAAAGCCCTCTGGCACACATATTGTGAGTCCCATAACCAATCTTACCATGTTAGCTACAAAAAGGTCAGGAATGCACTGCGATCGCTCTCCCGTCGACTCCATACCGACTTCGAACGCCATATTGTTAATGACGCGAAACACAACCCAAAGTCCAACTCGAGGCTTAAGACCCGATCTAAGGTTGACGATCTCATCCGCGAGGACGGAACCATCGCCAGCTCCGACTATGGTAAAGTGGAGACACTTAACTCTTTCTTCGCATCGGTATTCACTGTTGAAGACCTGTCCCATCCCCCGACTCTTCCACACCGCCCGGTCGACTATCCACTGTCCAACATCGAAATCTCGCCTGGTAAATCCCCTGGGCCCGACGGATGGCACCCCCGCATCCTCAAGGAATGCTCCTCCGGACTGACCACCCCCCTCAAGAAGAGTTTCGAACTGTCCCTCACTGCTTCCGACTTCCCCGCTGAATGGAGAGTAGGCCATGTCACCCCAATCCATAAGAAGGGCTCCAGGAGATCGCCGTGCAACTACCGCCCAGTTAGCCTCACCGCTCTGGGATCGAGGGTTCTCGAGTCAATAATACGCGACGCAATCATTAACCATATGAGCCGAAACAATCTCTTCGCAGATGAACAACATGGTTGTGCCAGGCCGCTCCTGTGCAACACAACTCTTATCAACCCTCGAAGCCTGGACCGACGCCCTCGACCATGGCAAGTGCGTCGACTGCATATACCTCGATTTCGCCACAGCATTCAACTCCGTCCCCCACGGCCGCCTTTTCAGCAAGCTAACAGCTTACGGCATCGACGGCGCCTGCCACCAATGGATCAAGAAGTTCCTCGCAAATCGGCGCCAGCGAGTAGTAGTCAATGGCCAGCTGTCATCATGGCGTCCTGTGACGAGTGGAATCCCACAGGGATCGGTCCTCGGGCCGGTCCTATTCGTCATCTTCATTAACGACCTCCCAGACTGCACCGTCAACTTCTGCCACCTCTTTGCCGATGATTCGAAGATAAGCCACCCCATTGCATCCCAAGCCGACCAGGATAGCATCCAAGACGACATCGACCGACTCGATAGCTGGTCCGCCACATGGCAGTTGCCATTCAACCGCCTCAAATGCAAGGTGCTGCATATTGGTCCGAACAACCCAGGCTACAGTTACCACATCGGCACTTCGGCGATCGAGCCCGTACAACATGAACGCGACCTCGGGGTAATCGTTGATGTGGATCTCAAGTTTCGCCATCAGACTGCCACAGCGGCAAAAAAGGCCAGCAGCATCCTCGCTGTCATCAAGAGATCGTTTTACGTTTTGGATGAAGTCTCGCTGCCCCTGCTCCACAAGGCATACGTCCGCCCTCATTTAGAATACTGCAACACGGTGTGGGGGCCCCAACTCAAGACGGACAAAGAATTGATAGAAAGGGTGCAGAGACGAGCCACTAAGCTAGTACCCGGGATAAGGGATTTAAGCTACCCAGATAGGCTACGCCACCTAAAACTCCCAAGCCTCCACTACCGGCGCTGCCGAGGAGACATGATTCAGACATATAAAATCATGCATGAAATCGATCGATGGCAAATATCTGACTTTTTCGAGCGAGCACTAGTACCAGGCACCCGCGGTCATGCCCTCAAGATTTTCAAGCAACACAGCACCCGCCTATGCAGGACGAACTTCTTCTCTCAGAGAGTGGTATCCGACTGGAACTCTCTCCCCGAGGGTGTGGCCACAGCCCCCTCCGTCAACTCTTTCAAGGCACGCCTTTACCGCCTCTGGACCGCCCACCAATACGACCTTCCGTCCGACCCCTGATCTTTCCCCCGGGCATGCCTCCAGCAGTGGTTTATAGTCTAAACGCCCAGATTGGACCTACAGGCTCTAGCCTTATTCCCAACATATTACTATTACTATTACTATGAAAAACAATGGTTCATCGTGCCGTTGGTGTCGTGGTCAAGTTCATGGATAACAACTTAAACAAGGCCGTAGATCGGAGTGCCGAGACTATGTGTTATTGAAACTCGTGGCCAAAGGCTGCACCGTATATTATACTTGATATCATATCATATAGTACAGTCTGATTGAATAAAGGTGAGTGACATATTCATAAACAACCGGTTTGAAGGCTATTGACTTTGTTTTGATAAACGATAACGACAGTAGGTCTAGACTATATTATTATATAAAAGCGTCAGACTAGACTACTTCCATTCCTTCGTCTAAATTGATCATTCTTCGCCATTTTATTCCATTTTCTGTCTAATGAACACATAATAACATATTGTTCCCTTTCTCTGTAAGACACAAACTATGATCGCGATGGTATATGCGTGAAATTATAGCCACTTATCTTTTTTGGCTGTTTGCCAGCCCTGAGCTGGCGGTCTCGGCTGAGTTCGCTAACAATTTGTTTTGTGGATACGCCTGAGTTCCCGGACTCAGCTAAGCTCGCCGACTCAAGTTAAGACGACTCAAGTTAAGATTCTTTATGGATACGACCCCAGGACTTTATTACTAGAGTCAAAAATGTGCTCCTCATTAGTAAATCCACTTTCATAGGGCTTGCTTCATATGTGGGAATGAATTATCTGGTCGATTGAGCAGCTCCAACCTCATTAAGATATTGCGTTAATGGCTTGACATCAACTCTTATATCGCCAGTAAGAGGATTGTATTAGACACTGGGGCCGGCAGGCTATAATTGAAAATCACCATTACCAACCGCAATTGCACCATCGAGTAAGCTTAATGTCATTTTCATTTCCATGGAAAACTAATCCACAATATCCCTTCAATTTGACAGATCTATAGTATGCATCTAGCTGCGAAATGGTCTGTTACTTTTATTGAAGATTTTCTCGCGTCTCATTAAAAAATCTAACATGAAGTCCAGGGCAAATTGCGTCAATTATTTTCAAGTTCAATTAATGTGGAAACATCCTCATAAGCATGACTTTCTAAATCAAACATATAATGTTATTATATTCAATGCGTATAGGTACAAATTCTACAATATAATGATTGCATAATGAATACTTAATAATCATGAGGTAAATAATTATTATTCTTCGATGTTGATAAATATTCCCAAAGCATCCATAAACCAATGAATACTCGATGCCATGTCAATAAAGGGCGTTGCTCGTGAGTTCAAGAAGGAGGTGTTTTGGCACTGGCGTTTAAAGGACCAACAAGTTTACCTTACAATTAACAATGTTTTGAAGGTTTTCGTGTTGTTACTTATTCACAACAGCACAAATTCATTGACCTCAGTTTATCAAATATGGTATTCAAATATGGCTTTTAGAATATGCTGTTCTTCAATATCGTTAAGCTTCACGTGACATGCGACAGGAAGGTGTTTCAAAACAACAATGAGGCAAAACGAAAATTGACTTCTTGTTGAATCGTGTTTGTAATATCGAGAACATTGCATGCTCCATATGGAAGTAATTGGCAAGTCTTTCTAATAACTTAGGTTTAGCAAAAAGATGCAGAATTATGACAAAATATATTCTCATTGTCATTATGTGACAAGGAATAACCAAGAAAACATCAGCAAATACTACTAGATGTAGCCACTCTTACGATTGCAATAATTGTTTGTAGTATAACAATCATATCAAACTATTAGCATCCGTTCTGAAAGATAATTGTTTGCATAACGAAATTAATCGATTATTTCCTGATGAATTCTCAGGTAACAGTTTTCAACCTCTAGCACGAATTTAAGAGCAATACAAAAACCACCTGATGCGGTTATACATTCAACAAAAGGCTTGTAGGGATTTCATATCCTGAGTTTCTACAATGATTATCACATTGATATCCTTTACCCTTAAACCACGATGTTCAGTGACAAACGCATACGCAAATTAAAACAAATTGTCCTAAGATTTAACTGACAGGTTGCAACGCTCTGTTGATCCCAAAGCCGCCGATTAAAGGTAGAGGATAACGGGTCGTCCCGGGCCATCATCTTGACGAATTGCGATGGTAAACATTAAGTCAATTTTGGTTGAGTTCGTGCTAATAGCGCATCATGTTAGCCAGGTAAAGATTGACTGTATAAAAGGGTCGAGGGGGAATGGGGTAGTCACGAGAAGATATTGTTAGGTGACGAGGATGAAAGCTGATAGCTTACCGCTTTATATGGTTGGAGGGGCCAGATGTTTCGCATGCGATGGTGAACACGACTGTTTGCCAAGCTTCCGAGCGCCTAGTCACTGGATTATAATATGTTGCTCGATGGGACACTGCAAATAAAAACGAGCGCCAGTGATTGTGACAATCTTTGGAAAATGTTGAATCTCAAGTGCACCGACAACATGTACTATATACACTCTATATATTGCCTGATGATAATTAAACTTATTACCCTAGTAATTTTACCGCGGGGTTCCCTGTTGAAAGTTTGTAATTCCAATGAACAAACCACCTGCTACATTGCATGCAAGTCACTTGCATTATCTTCATTAAATGGATATCAATTGCGCCTTTACATAGAATAAATTACAATGATGCTAACAATTCATCAGCGGAGTGCATAAAACAGATTGCGTTATCAAGTTACCAAAATTTTGCTAATACTTCGAAATCGAGTTAAAAATATATGATGTATTAAAGAAAAAAAATCCTTGTATGGACTGCAATATTCAATAAATGAAGTGGCTATTTATCAAATGGAATAGGATGCATTCATAAAATCAAGCTATTGCGAACATTTTCAAGCAAGCATATATCTACTTGGAAGAAACCGACGACAAGGCTGTCAGTATCCTCGGGATATCACCACACTTAGCCACATATTCCGTGCAATGAATACGCATTTCGGGCAACACAATTTCTAATCGTAACATATGTTCGTACAAACCATTTAACTATATGCTTCCAACTCATATAGTATTGTTTTCTTAATAGAAAATTTACAAATATGTGTTCCGTACCTGGGGTAGCCATGCGTGTTTTAGGGTTGACGATCCCAAGCATTGAGAGCACTAGCGATTGATGCAATGATTTATATACCAGCACGATTAGCGATCAAAGAAGCAGCATTATATAAGAAAATAATTCCTTTTTGATATTCATAACGATATGTGACTAAGCTGGATGTAATGAACAACAATTCGTCTCATCATCTCTAACTGTTGTTCGATCTGTCAATGATGACAATTACTATTGAACAACTTTGGTATTCCAAACACGCTTCCATTCCACGAGATAATTAAGCGTTTATTTGTTCTGTGTGATCAAAGACAGTCAGATAAGTAATAATATTTTTTTCGCGGCAGACATTATTTGTCACGAAAGACTATGTCTATTCCGTCTTTAATATTACTGACCTGCCCAAACATGCCTCTGCAGTGTCATTGAGTTGCTTGTGGCGTCCGTATTGTTTGCGAGAGGCTTGGATGGGGTTTATCAGTTTTGCTTCTCAGTTGTAAAAGAGAGTTATAAGCAAAGAATATGCTAGCTTGTGTGTTCTGTCTCATCTTTCTACATCCATGAACTAAGCTCTACATTAGTTGTATATGGCAGGGATGGATTGCAGCAATCTATCATCTAGAGGAGGCAGATTACGAGTAAAATCCTTCTCATAGCTCTACACGCATTATCTCTACAAGTATATCACAATTGTAGATGAGATATTTAGAACAAAAGAGTACATTTGAGTACGTTTACTACTAATATGGCATCATTTTACATATATAGGTCTTATAAAACTCATAAGATTTCCCAAATGGCTTCATTTAGGTTGAATAAATCCAGTGACTACATGAATGCCTCAAGCAGCATTCAGCGTTACTAAATGAGTAGTTATCGTACAATATACGGTAGGTTAGTTCATGGATTGTGCATTTTGGTTTAATTTTGGACGGAATAAAATAGGTTGACCTGTTTTTTAGCAAAATGAATGTCATTTGCTGTCATTGAACACACGCTATGTAAAATGGAGTGAATGTTGCTTACACCTCAACGGTGCTAGTTATCACAAGGTTTTCTTAAAATATCCAGAGGTGCGTAATAAGTAACGTTTTCCGCCCATTCGGAAGCTTGCATTTTAAAAATGATACCATTGTCAAGTTTCCTAATGATTAATCGCATGGCACATCGATATTTATTCCTAGTTAAAACTTGCATTCACTTCGTCACAACGATTTTATAATTTTCTTTCCAATCGTTTTTTTATCATTATAAAACGAATGTAGGGCATCCTGTACTTCTTGGGCGGTCACATCACTCAACTTATTTTAAGCGACACCAATGATTAATATTATGAATTCAGGTGACGACGAAATACGGCAAATTAACGCACTTGGTTGCAGCATATGTACCATTGCATTTAATCCGAACCCATTATATTAATATGCAATGGTTAAACGAATTCAGCCACAATCACCGTCATGGGAACAACGCAGAAATAGCTCGGAGCCATTAAGTATGAAAAGTCCCTTGCCTGATGAATGAAATAAGCAATTTGCATGCTAAGCTGACGTTTACCATATCAGCTTGTTGTAGTATAATCGTGAAACACTGCCGGGCCATTGAAATAAGCAATGAAGTTGGTTCAGCAAATATTTCAACGTGCCATGAGCAACCGTTGCATTATATTCGTTTGAAGGTACAAATTATAAGAAAGGCCAGGTTATTAAAATTGTCGTGTGATTAACAATGAATATACGTTTCCTGATCAATGATTTTCAATACATACGGGAACATTATAGGTGTTAAGGAGAAATATTTGAGAACATGTCTAGGTTAGTTAAATGATTATTGTTCTGACTTATATACGGACATATACATATACGCATTCCCTGAACAAGGGGTATGCACTAACTGACTGTCCTCGGACTGAAGCCAAACCAGCTCTGAACCGTCAAAAGCTTTGAGAATAATATGATACGTCATATGTTCAATAGGATTCACCGCCTGATTGTCCCAGCGTCATATATTATGTTGATAGTAGTTCAATGGGAGTTAACGATGAATAATCAGTGACCGTTGATCTTTAAATGTGTGCTCTTAAAGATTCATGCCCATCCTCGCGAGCGTGGCAGCAGAACGGTAAGAATAATGTCACTAACAATGACAGCAGAAGTTTCTTTTTGTCAAAGATACAATGAAAGCAACATTGTTAGCCATAGTATGGGCGACATTGTTACTTGGGGCATGGGGTCTAATCGATACTACAAAGGGTTGAGTCAGAATCAGCATCAATTGGTGTGTATGTAGCTGTATCAGTAACAATGTAATAAATCTGCGTTGATGTCCTCAGAGACAACAGCAACACAGAACATTGCCAATCTATATTACTTTATGTTTATTCAGTATTGACATCAAACAACTAATTTAAGTACCAGTGACGTGAACAGCTTTAGGCCGAGCAAGTTCTTTAATAGGAGCAACAGCACGAGTTTATGTTCCCCAAATAGTATAACACACAGGAGCAATGTTACCATATCTGACTCTCGTTGAAATGACATTTTCGACACTCGGCGCACCTAAAAGAATGTATTAACGTGGTTGTCAAAATCTGATTTTCTACTTCTGCAATGTGCTTGGTTCAGTTGAATGTTAAACTAGTTCACATAAAGTACGTGTATTAAATACTGAATGTTAACACGTTCATGGAATAAGCTGTAATCAAACTGATGTTACTTTGATTCTGTGAAGCAGTATTGAATAAGCATATACAAGTTCTACAAGCAAAATTCTTTTTGTATTATTTAGGGACCCATAATACGCAGGTAACATATTAGCAAATGACGCATTCGTGACAAAGTGAGCACGATGCTACGCATTAAACTGCAAATGCAATTGATAATCAGGAAAATATTACATATTATTAGGTGATATATAATCTGACACTCTTAATCTAAAGCGTACAATGCGAATCACAAAGGTGCCCATCAGGCTTTATTCTGTCGTTAGTTTACGAATAAGAATGAATACCTCAAAGCATATCAGGAGGAGTGATGGTTTGGTAGGGGGACTCAACAGGGTGAAATTCACAGAGCTCTTCATAGTTTGGTAACTCCTCAGGTGGCTTGTTATCTGTCACGTTCTCATAACATGATATGCCAGTAGAGTGGTGGTCTGATGGTGAACTGGCTTGCATGCTTGTTGTCCCTTGTCGCCTAAGATAACCAATATCACCAAATATTGTAATTTATTTATGGAAACTATTATGGTACATTCACAATACACAGTGCGCGCATGTCTGCCAAAATAGTTAGGAGTCAAATAAGATGTGTATGTATGTTGTTTTTAATCGGATGTCGTCAGAGTAATAAACATTCATAATATTACCTGAATCGGAAGATAAGCAAGAGGACAAGGCAAATGAGGGCCAAACATGATACAACCAGCCCTGCAATAAGACCTGCAACATAAAATCGTTGTAGAATTAGAAACAAATAATCATGCTATGCGTGCTTAGCTATCTACACGAGATGGACATGATTTTATAACATCATACCGGATATTATTTTCCCTTCTCTGGTATTCCACTCCAGATTAACACTGGCCTCATCACCTTAAATCATTCTTAAACATCAAGTTCAGCGAATCGACATACGGATGTGGACGTAAAAAGTCAACCGAAAATTATTGAACTTTTTGACCAAGTTTTGTGCAGCGGTGACATTTATATATGAACTATTGCAACAGGGATTCTTGAAAATTTCGAAAGAGAATTGAGGTGTAAATCTGGATCACCTGAGCAAGTGTGCATATTTCTGTCCTTGATGTCGTACCCTGCTATACAGTAACACTTGTACCGCCCAGGAGTGTTGATGCAGATCTGGTTACAATGATGTAATCCTTCTGAACATTCATCAATATCTGAAGGCGACACAGATAGTATCAACGAAGATAACATGTATGTATACAACTAGGAAACAGCATTCACACTTGAACAATCAGCCTCTGCTCCGTAATTAGCGCCGTACCCATCACGTCAGTTGCCCACATTGCACCATGCACATTTGTCTATATGGTGGCGTGCATTCAGGTTCATACGTTAGTTGATACACAGCACAGAATAACAATTTTATTACTTGAGGCTATGTGATCTTCACCTATATCAGTCAAGCGTATTTTATTACACAAAATATGATCGTCACGTGAAGGTCCTTGCTTCACACTGAGGGCTATTAGGTGATTTTAGAATGTATCCATCTCCACATTCACATAAATACGAACCGTGGATTTTTAAACAGCTTGGGCCACAGCCTGAATCTTTTTTTATAGCACTCATTCACGTATGAGGTAAGTAAGACAGTCCCAATGCTGTCATTACGAAAGGGAGCTGTTAATTTAGCCAATATTCAAACTTAAAAACATACCAGTGCATTCGTGACTGCTATTTCCTACCATTTCATAACCATCATCACAGATGCATTCATAGGCACCCGGTGTGTTCTTGCACGTCTGCTTGCATCTATGGCTACCACTTGTGCACTCGTCAATGTCTGGTAAGGGGGAAAACAAATATATAAAGCTTAACCAATATTGCATTTATGCACCCAGCTTTCGATCTAGCCACCATTTATGCAAGTCATTTGTCAAACGTACAATTGAGAACTTTAATGTCAAGTCCCAAAATTGTGCTGGCCGTTGATTAGGCGAAAGAGAAATGCTTTAGCAGGGTACACTATACCTTTGCATGTATATAGTTCATCTTCCGCCATAATAAACCCAGATAGACAGCTACAGTAATAGCCACCCTCTGTGTTGCTGCAATTCTGGTTACATTGGGAAGTCGCCAAATTACATTCATCTTTATCTGCAAACCATGACCAGGTGAGGACAGAACAAAGTGAATATGATTAAAATGCAGGAAAGTAATGTTTACCGGATGATAACTACAGACATGTTCTCAAGGGGCAAAATATACCACGTACCTGTACAGGTGTATACTTCGTCTCCGTCAAGATAATAGCCAGGCTTACAGCTGCAGTTGTAGCCACCAGCAGTGTTTGTGCAATTATGGTTGCACCTGTCGATGCCAAGGCTGCATTCGTCAATATCTGCTTATTTCAATCAGGCAAGAGAATATAGAAATGAACATTGATATCGCAACAGTGATGACAAAGATGGCTGCTCGTCGAGAACAATCGTATATATTTATATATTAAGTACATGCGACATACATACATACATACATGCATATAAATATATATATATATGTATATATATATATAAATATATAAACATATACATATATGTATAAATATGTATATATATATATATTTATATATATATATTTATATATATATGCATATATATATATGTACACATATATCTATATGTATGCATATATATATATTTATATATATACATATATATATATATATATATATATATATATATATATATATATATATATATATATATATATATATATATATATATATATCATATATATATATATATATATACAGATAAGAGAAAAGAGAGACGAACAGGCTGACAGACGGTCATGCAAGGGCAAAGAGACTAGAGTGAACGACATAGATGGAGGGAGAGAAACAGAGAGAGAGAGAGAGAGAGAGAGAGAGAGAGAGAGAGAGAGAGAGAGAGAGAGAGAGAGAGAGAGAGAGAGAGAGAGAGAGAGAGAGAGAGAGAGAGAGAGAGAGAGAGAGAGAGAGAGAGAGAGAGAGAGAGAGAGAGAGAGAGAGAGAGAGAGAGAGACATAGAGAAGGATACATAGAGACGGAGTGAATCAGACATACCGACATGAATACCGAGAGACAAAATCTGAGGGTCCGTCCGATATAGAGAGACAATAGCAGAGCCAAACAGGGAAAGACAGAGACGGTATGGACCCAAAATCCTGTCAACAGAGATCGACAACGCGGGTATAATAGGGCCAGAGAAATAACTATAACAAGCATAGACATAGTCAACATAATCTAGTTAAGGTTATGCAGGAATCCTAGACCGGCGACTCATACGTATTGTGCTATAGAAATAGCTGTGCGTCGTGCGAAAGAAATTGTATACAATGACATATACATCTAGAGTTACCTATGCAGGTCATGTTCTCTCCTACCATCAGCTCGTATCCGCTATTGCAGATACAGTGATAAGAACCCAGGCTATTAACGCACATATGGTTACATCCACCATTGTTGTCTTCCAAGCATTCGTTGTGATCTGCACCAACGGAATGACGAAGGTTGTGTAGTTAATTAATGGTTCAAATGAAATGATCGCATGACATGCGAGTATTCAAGCTGTACTGAATGAAACGAGAGTAAATGCTACATTGATCATGGCTGTATCGACATTATGATTCACAGACCTTGATA
Source organism: Urechis unicinctus (assembly GCA_034190875.2). Classification (NCBI taxonomy): domain Eukaryota; kingdom Metazoa; phylum Annelida; class Polychaeta; order Xenopneusta; family Urechidae; genus Urechis; species Urechis unicinctus. Next base: position 45,494,033 of record CM067352.1, read on the forward strand.
GATTTCTATACGCCATGCGCCGCCACATGTTTGATTGCGATTACCACTGCATTGCGTACTGCATTCATCGTCATTTCTCTGTTCTCCGTGCTTTGTATGATCCGTGCTGTTTCCACACCAGCACTCCCTGGCATACTTTAATGACAACAAGCCAATTGAGTTGCCAACCAACTGAATCATCAATCATGTCACAAGAATATTAGATGACATGATATTAGGTGTCATTGCGTCCCATATTTACCATAAGACCGGCGAACACAAAACTGTCTGTGAAGCATGAGTTGAGGCACCATTCTACTGTCATAGGAGAGTGGCGACGACGCGATGGCAGCACCCTGTCCCAGTGATCGACGAAGCATCCTACGCGATCTAAATATTAATTAAATCTTCCCATCAAAATCAGCATAGCGTAATGTTTTCGATGTCCGTTTTTTACCTCTAGTGCGCGAACAAACACAGACTACGCATCCGAGTTTAAGTCTTTACATGACTGTCATAATGTATGGTGTATATTTTTACTTGCGAATATGAATACGGACGAACCCAAATTACGTGCCTTAAGTTTCGCTCCATTAAACACTTCATACACAGATGGTCGGCCACTTATGAAAATAGTCTCTTGAAGATTTGTAGCTTTTTTATGGCATGGGTGTCCAGTTACATTTTTGACGGGCATTTGAAAAACGCGGCACATGTTACGTGGCAATTACCTTCAGTCGTAAGAGCCAAGGAACTGGTGAAGGTTATTCAGTAATACAAGTAAATAATTCCATTGAGCACGATATTTAGCATAATGCTTTCCGCTTTGCCACAACTTTAGTAGACTAGCGAAAAATGATGTCAAGGCGCCTATGAACACAGATAATTGATTTCTCGATGACTTAGATTGATATGACTAAGATTGAGCAGCAAGACCAAACTTAAACAATATTAAATGGTAGAATTGTGAAAGAATTAATATCCATATGTGAATTTGTCTCTTTCTTAACAATAGTTTATGCACCCAGCTTTGCTTTGCAGAATCGAAGCATCGTTTGCTGACCACAAACGACAGGTTTCCTTCCGAAACAAGAATTCATGGTTAAGTGTTTGATATGATTATCATTATGAGGACGTAATGTGACTCCGCCGATAAGGAACCAATGTTTTTAGAGCCTGTCTATTGTCATTTTTCCGCTTCTGTGTTTTATCAAATGACTACTGCGACGCATTTAATTGAGAAGTATTTGTTTTTTTTCGTGGAACATGTCCGCTATTCGGTTATATATAAAAATAGTCTGGGCAGTTTGATTGCGCCACAATGGTGATTTTGGTGAGGCCCTACAGGTCAAAACACGGGCACTCGAGTTCGGACATCATGTTCGGACATCATGATTTCCATGCACTAGCATTATGATATATATATTATATCATAATGCTAGGGAGATATTATATCCGAACTCGAATGCCTGTGGGTCAAAGACTGCGAAAGGTATGGTACAGTAAAGTATGGTATAGTGATGTTTAACATACAATAGTAAAGCATTGTATAGCATGGTATTGGATATTATAGCATAGCATAGTTCAGTATCCCCTTGTTTAGCATAGAATAGTGTACCAAACATATATCCGCCGTACTAGTGTGTGTCCTGTCCATTTGAGAATTAACGCCACAAAAACGTTTCGATAAAATTTGGCCCTATGTATCACTTCATATACTAGAGTTATGTATGGTAAAGCTTAGTATTGAGTAGGATGGTAAAGAATAATATCGAGAAGCATAGTTAAGTGAAGCATAGTATGCCATTGTAAAGTATAATATAACATGGTATATTGTAGGAAGATGTAATGCAGAATAGCATGGTATAATATAGCATGGTATAGTTGAGCACACTATAGTGTATGATAGTATATAATAGCAAAGTATATAACAGCATACTAGAGTTTAGTATCACCTAGAATTGTATGGTAGGTTATGATGTTAAAATCATGATATTGTTAAGCTAGGAAGCTATGACACGAGGCTTCTCCCAGCACACCTCCACCCATCATTCACTTCCGCTGCGTTATAAGCATGAAAGCCATGTGCATTTCTTCCGTTATGCTGGCGAAGGCGGTATTATCAGTAGAACATTCGTTCGGTGAATTGTGCAGTGATGACTCTGAGGAGAGGTTTATATCAAAGACGGAGTAATTACAGGTGACGCATCTGTCATTCAATGCTGGAAACGGAGCGCAGAAGACAGTCGCTGTTTGGCGACAAGCAAGAAAATCTGTAATTGATGTGAATGAGAAGCAACGTCATAGCACTAAATGGTCAAGGGTAGGTGATTCATCCAAGGTGCTTTTGTTGATTTAGTGATACCCCTTTGTTTTATTACAACTCACCGTTTTCCACTATTAATTTTCAAGTAGTAGCCCCTCCTGTCAGCAAAATCACTCTAAATAGCATAGCAGAACAGTATACAGTTCAAGCAAAGATCTTTCATAGCATTGAAATATCAAACATACCACACGCCTGGCGTGGATGTGTATATGATGTAACAGAGAACCGAAGGTGAACGTCAAAGCAGAGAGAAGCTTTGTTGACCTAGCGCAATGGAGACTAGAGTACGCTTGCCAGGTAACAGGTTGATGTATAGAATTCCAGGTTTATACATGACAGCATAAGCTTTTCAGTGATTTTATTGCCAATATTCGCGCACATGCATCCACCCCTTCCAACCTGCCCCCCTCTCCCCACCTCCCACACACACACACACACACACACACACACACACACACACACACACACACACACACACACACACACACACACACACACACACACACCACACACATCGACATTGAGTGCTAATCAGGATACGAGTAATCGCAGGAGGATGGATGACTTCAGCCTTTAGGGGTGTGAGGCAATCATATCGTTTCATTTGTACTCCAAGAAAAGTCAGTGAGCATCAGAACAGCCCGGAAGCAAGATGTGAGATCGCGCTGCAAGAGTACCTCAAAGTGTGCCTTAGCCGGGACAAGTAACGAAATTTACTCACTTACCTTGACACGAAGCGTCATATGTGAAAGCGGTCAGGAAGATTATCACAAATTGGAACACATTCATTGCAGCGGCCATTCGAGGTTCACTGTTCATCAGCAAACACCTTCCATTATAGGCACACCTTCAGCAATGTGGGGTGCGCTATTGCATAGAATGCTCTTCAACTTTAAGAAACGAAATCAATACGTACGAACCTGGCTTTACAAGCATAGGAAGTATGTTTTGGATGACATTTGACGTGGGTAGGCTCTGCTCGAGTGTCGACATAGTTTCAGAGGTGGTAAAACATGTGTAAAACCTGTGTAATAACACTGCGTTCTACTTGTGCTTGTATTTTCAATTCAGCGGGTCTGCATCAGGTATAGTGTTATAAGGAATGACATTGTCCACAACAGCAGAGTGATGGACGTTGTCATTGGGTACATCAGCTTTTATGTCAATTGATGGATCCCTAGCAGTAGACAGTCAATGTGCCATCAGCAGATCGTTTGATCTTTTAAGCCACCTGATAAGCCGGCGATGCTGCCGTACAATGGCGATTTGTTAAATACTCTACCCAAGTGAGCAATTTTAAAACATGATGTTAGTTCTAGAAAATCCTAATTTTCGTTGTCCATTATAGATATTGGCTGTGTGCATAACTTAATTATTGTATCATTCCCGCAAGATGCAAGTCCAATAATATACGCTGTAAGGTCTTTCACACCCAGAAGAATATACAGCTGGAGCAATATTTAAGGGCTGAAATTTAAGGTGTATTGCACGAGTCACCTATGCTATTTAATGGGCCCGTCGCAAATCTTATGTTTACGTCACGTGAATTTTGCGCAAGTGTGTGGTAATGACCTAGATGATTCTCCCGTTGGAGTAATATGTTCTCATTTGAGGAATTATGATTGCTTTACATGCGCTGTATTTGATTTGGAGAGTAGATTCCCGTTATTGTTGTGTAGAAATTAGCAGTAACCTCTCCAGTCAGTTAAAGCTCTCAACAAGTGGTCTCGTCATAGCACATGTAAGAGGGTTGTTTGTGAGAATGGGCCATATGACCAGGTTAGATGCCTTTAATAGAGCGTGAGAGCGGTTTAGGTTACTTCGCTGTCAGCCAGACAAGGAGCCCACTAGCGACCACCAGTCACATTTGTTTAGATGTGTACAGTGAGTGATGGTTCAACAAGGGAGGTGTTCTTATCGAAGAAAACTCTCACTACTCATGCTGATAGAGTCCACCATATGTTAGCTCCAGGAAATTATTTTCAAATTAAAGAGTTACTGCTGTTAATCACCAGTTGCCCTGTTTAGATGCTCACCCCACCCTTCTTGCGATTAGCGGCGCACGGAAAAGACATTGAGTGAGCATCGGGCAAGCAAGCCAACCGCACACGAGCGTATGTTCTTGTTATTGTGACCTCCAAAAGACATCCCTGTTCCTTTATTTTAAATAGTAAAATATCATTCAGATATATCATTGTAAAACGTGATTTGGCAGCGGAAGGCACTACAAAACGATATTTTTCCCGTGCTCAAAAATCGCAGCGACGTCAGCCCAGTATTCCTCAGCGCTGTTATTTATCTCGAAGTAGGGCCACGTAACGGTTGCAGTGTTGGATGATTTGGAGGGCGATCACCGCAGAGACACTTGAAGTGAACCCTCTTAGCATATCTCTCTGGACTGATCACAAGGTCTTTCAGAGCTCTGACTAAGTAACTAGATATTTTTTTATAAAATACTTCCAACCGGAAAAATTCTTTAGGTAATTTTTATTAACCCATTTCGGAAAACGTCCAGGGCATGAACACAACCGCTTATTATCAGCGAGTTCAAACGACGTCACTGAGGTCATCCATCTGCCATTAACAGTAATTGGCATGATGTTTTTAATGTTATATGGCGGGGTCACATACCGAATCAAAAGTTATCGTGCTATTTCTCATGCGCGATTAATTAGGTTGATCAATGATCACGTCTTATGAATATATCAACACAAAAATCATCATTTATTTGTTTGCTTTCGTCTCTGCAAATCAGCTGATTGCAACACACCCCCACAGCACAGAGAAATGTTTGTCATTGCTCATGAAGTAAATATCGCAAATAATCACATATCTGAATGCAACATTGCGATGACAGACGACCCTGATGGGTCAGAGAAAATTCTGTTGGTAAACTGTAAGTGGACATAGTTTACTGAATCATTAAGATTATCAAATGTGTGATACATGCCTTTTGTAAAATCACCAATAACGATTGATAGTCAAAACAACCACGAAGTGCTACCACCAGAGAACATTAGGATCAGAAATACTCAGTCCATTAACACAGCGCTACGTCAAATTAGTGCTGCATGTTTTACACCGAAAGATGTATTCAAAAGATTTGTTGGGGTGAATATATGTTGGATTGCAACGTTAATTATATGAAATATGCGCTTAGTACCGTACTTTGATTATTGTCAAAAAGACGGCGGCAGTAGATACATGACCGGTTTTTAATAATAAGCATACATGGGACCTTTAATGCATTAAGCAAATGAACCCATTTGGGTGAACAATATGAGTAATTATAATTTTAGGTCGGCTTCTAAATACGTTGATAACATACAGACCGATGGACAGACAGAGTGACCGATATATATATAAAACATAGCATGCATTAAGCAAATAAACCCATTTGGGTGAACAATATGAGTAATTATAATTTTAGGTCGGCTTCTAAATACGTTGATAACATACAGACCGATGGACAGACAGAGTGACCGATATATATATAAAACATAGCATGCATCACTTAATCCAGGTTTCAACATCCTGTCGTGTGATTAGCTACATAGATTTGCTCAGTGAAAATCGAAAATTGTCTTCCTAAGTAAATTATCATTTGAGGTCGTGTGTTGTCGCTTTATGATTATAGATCTCCAATACAAAAAGTCGGTAGCGATTCTTTACATCAGATTGAAATGCTTAATATAATTCATTTTGCGCAGCGTGTATTTAATCAAACACTATTGGTTAAGGGTTTTACTTGAGTAAGCTTAAAACACTGTGCATATAAACATATTTGCCAAGATAGTAGATTGAACTTATACCTACTACTTTGGTACCGTGAGCTAGTTTTAATCTGTCAAAACTCTCCTGGAGGCCAATTTTATTGCTTACCATTAACTCATTGCACTACTAAAGTAATTGTGTTGTTAGTCAAAGTGCTCCAAGTGGACTACAGGGTCATCTATTCATTTGCTTAGTAGTTTTCAGAGCGACCAAATATCGTTCTGTAAAATGGATCCTTTTAATGCATAGCAGACAATGGTATTGTATCATTGTTTTCCATATTCATCCAATGTCCCCTTATATTCTACGTGAAGTACAAGCAGGGAAACAGCATGCGATGCCAACAGCACAAGGGCTGGGGTATTTGAGGCATTTTATAACCTCACATAGACCAAGTTGGACAAGCTCATGTGCTGTAGGTCTACCGCTGTTTTTCTCTGATCTTTAGAAATGTGTAGTTGTTTGAGCATCAGCAGGCTAAATATGCATCACCGTTAGGATGGGAGCAACCCAATGATATATATATATATATATATATATATATATATATATATATATATATATATATATATATATATATATATATATATATATATATATATATATATATATATATATATATATATATATATATATATATATATATATTGACGGAATCAGGAGCAAGGGCAGGAGGAGAATTACAGTCGTAGATCAGCTGAAAAAGGGCGCAACACAACAACAAACATCTGAGCTTAGGACGCTGATGCTGGACCGGGATGCGTGGAAGACGACCATCAGAGTTTCTCGAAAAGGCGTCGGCTGAAGACATCCTCTCGCTCAACTAACTAACTACCAACACACATATATATATATATATATATATATATATATATAGATATATATATATATATATATATATATATATATATATATATATATATATATATATATATATATATATATATATATATATATATATATATATATACATATTATAAAAATTTAGCAATCCCATGAGATTGTTTCGATTTGACGAGAGCATCACCTGACGATGGGAATGCAGTTCACTCATTATCATTCTCTCTGCATAGCTTGTCAGAGTAAGCTTTCTTAACGTAGCTCAAAGCTCAGTTGTAAAGTTCGCAGATTACTTTTGCCAATTACTGGTTGCTCCTAGAAGAGTGATGCTCGAAAATAATTCATTGATATATATATATAGATATATACATATATATATATATATGTATTTTATATATATATATACATAAAATATAAGTATATATATATATATATATATATATATATATATATATATATATATATATATATATATATATATATATATATATATATATATTATAAACGGTTTATCAATCCCATGTGTTTGTATCGATTTAACGAGAGCAGCACCTGACAATGGGAGTGCAGCTCACTCATTATCATTCTCTCCGCATGGCTTGTCGGAGTAAGCTCTCTTAACGTAGCTAAAAGCTCTGTTGTAGAGTTCGCAGATTACTTGAGGTTACTTGATATTGTAATGTATTACGCTGATAAAGCATACATCCCTTCGAGGTTGGTGGCCTTCTCATTGGGCTTAATTGTTTTACAATACGCTTTAGCTAACGATTTATATATTTATATCCCTGCATTGAGTCTCTTTTGAAAAGCAAAAGGAGTAATCTAATATATGCGTGCAAAACAAATGCCTCTCGGTGGCCCAAATGCTATTTCAATATCAATTATTTCGTATTGGAGACCTTAATGTTAGAGGCTTACGCATTTATATGTGCATAACGGAGAGCAATGATTCGCAAAGCTGACGAAAAGAAGACTGCTGTTGCTGTGCTGTGCGTTTTGAATTTCTCATAAAACCCAGTCATGTCACATGTGCGTGCGAAATCGTTGTGTCAGATTTGATGGTGCACTGCTAGCATCCAAACAGAGCTTGGTATTTATTTCAAAAGACAATTTGGTAAATCAGAATCATTCAAAGTCTTATTTTTAGAACATCAATGATAATGTTCTTGATCACTCACCGCAATATGAAATATTTCTAATTTTCCTTTATAATGCAGTAAATTGGGAACACCAGAACAAATAATACACTAAAGTATAGTCGCTACGTACAATACATGCCATTCCGTGTTAACTATTTGTTTCATGTTGTACTGTTTTGAGAGCCTTAGATTTATATGTGCTGTGCTTTTTGCATTTCTCATAAAACCCAGTCATGTCACATGTGCGTGCGATATCCTTGTGTCAAATTTGATGGTGCACTGCTAGCATCCAAACAGAGCTTGGTATTTATTTCAAAAGACAAATTGGTAAATCAGCCGAAGAATCTTATTTCTAGAACATCAATGATAATGTTCTGCATGATATATTTCGAATTTTCCTTTATAATGCAGTAAATTGGGAACACCAGAACAAATTCAACAATACACTAAAGTGTAGTTGTTTGTTAAGTACAATACATGTGAGGTGGTTACAATGATGTAAGCGATGCCATGCGGCATACACAAATCGCTATTCTAGTATCCAACTATTATCTATCCCGTCAGCTTGTCTGATATCGTACACAGCATCACCTCGTCCGCCGTATCATCCGATAACTGCCGCCATACAAGCAAACATTCTATTCCCGGACCACTATTGGCTCTTTACAGCCCAATATACGCGTACAGAGTGCCAGCGTCTGATCGTTTCGGAGAACATAAAGCTGGTTGTAGATTGGTATGAGAAAACGTTAGAAGAACCAAAAGGTGTATGTATGAACTAAGAGCGCTACCTCAAGCTATTGATGCATGCATTATTTTAATTAGTGAGCATGACGGACCACAACTAGTTGTAATGGCCGTAATTGCCAGCAAGACGACTGTCTGACAATGCTCCATGCTTTATCGGCATTAGGTAAATAATTGTCAAGAATGATCATCGTAGTTTGCAGGACACTTTTCTTCAGGATTTGCACAACAACGAGGTTTGTCATGGAAGCAATATATTCCCTTTTGCAAACAATCAATTCTTACCTACACTATTTATCGAATAAAAGGGATTAGACGAATCTCTGAAAAGTGTTTCTCCTAAAAAGTGGCTCCGATGAGCTTGCTTAAAATTGCTAAGCATTGCTTGTAGATGTGATGTGTTCGAAAGGAGTTTAATGTATATCAGCAAATGAAGGGACTGATAAAATTGACTGATGTTATACCAATTGACATAGCATTTAATAGATGCCATATGAAATGGTATCTTCCTCACTCGAATCCACCTATTGGCTGAATCATGGTCATTAATTATTTAAACATTCAATGTTACATCTTAACACAAGAAAATGTAATGCATCCCAAATCATAGAAAAATATTAAATATCTAAGGTACATGTTCCTTCGTACATCGATCGTCAAAGATGATGTTTGAAAATATCTTGTCCGTCGACATCTATCTGCTTTGCTATCATGGTTTCTTTATTATTTTAGTCCATTATTTGCTTCAAACAAGCGATCGTAGTTTTGTTTTATAGCGAAGTGTGAAATGTATTTGAATAAATCACTTTATTTATAGCACAGTTAACATCGAAAATTCACACTGTCCAAAAAATGAAATAAATTACGGACGTCAAACTTCAACATAACCTCTTAATGCGTACACCAGATTGTCGTGTGACCGACGAGGTTTTTTTTGTATAATATTTCATTTGAAAAAAAAAAACACAATTGTTTTGAAAGCGTCAATGCAATTATTATAACTGATTGCAATATACCTAAACCCTCTCATTGTCCTTCAATTCGTTACCATTACATTTGCTGTCGTGACTATTACAAGTCAATACCACAAGTCTCATTAACAGGTGCGTTAACATATTATACGACATTAAAGCGATTGATGACAGAACATTGGAAGCGTTGATATAAATGGAACAAGCAACCGAATTTATAATGCCATCACCAGCTTTAGAATAAATATTATACACCGGAAACTGAATATATTAAAAACATTCAATCACATAGATAAGAGATAATCGTAATAACGATTCCGATGAGACAATCACCGAAAAGCTGATGTTTTCAAATGGGATAAATATAAAATTCAAACGAGAGTTGTGATTAAAGTTTTTCCTTTTTACAATAAGAGGCTTAAAACCGTTTACATCATGAGTAAATAGGCAAACTGCACATATACCCACCAGCCATAGGCAACGCATAATATATAGTGGTGATTTTGCTTTACATGTGACGTTCACAATATGTTTTCATCATCTCGTGAAGTTGTTTGTATGATTCCTGTGCAATAACAAGAACATACAATGACAATCGGGCATATTCAACTTTTCTCAAATAGCGATTCATCAAGTGGTTTGTCCTTCCTTTTGCTGCTGTTGTAGTTTAAATACTTACCTCCGAGCAGAATAATTCAGGTCGATGGGATTTTACTTGGTGAGCTGCATAGAAAACATCAACTTCCTTTTCTGTTTCCAGCATTTGAAGGAGTATGTTAACGACAACGTACAGCCCACACAGCTGTCCGCCATCCCTAGATAAAAGCAAATGACACATCTACAAACATTTGAGCTTAATAACATTGTCATGTAAATGCGCTGTTGTTGGAGTAAACACTTCTTCTTAATCAATCAATATAAGTACTGTAGTATTACCTGCTCATCACTACAGTTGGTTCAGATTCCAGATTCAATCCCTTCATCCTCTCTGCAAGGATGCTAACCTGCTCTACTGTGAGAGGTCCATCCATCAACATAACGTCGACCTTATGTCCCGTTTGGTCTGCCGAGTGTAATGTCTCAAGATTGGAGTATAACTTGTCGGTCGGTGAGTGTGCGTTATTTGACAACATAACTCGCATCTCTCCTATTGTTTGCACTTTCCTCATCTCACCAACCAAATGGACGTACACATCCCCTGCGTGAAGGCTGATGTCTCTTGATGGAAGGAAACATGGATAACCAGTCTGTAAATGCACATTATACACATAATATATTAGATTGTTATAGTCAACTAAAGTATAACAGTTTCGCGGAAAAGTTATTGAGGATTACTTACAATTTGCGTCATGTCTTCCAGCAAAACTACAGCTTTAATGTTGTAGTCCTGAATCATTTTCCAGAAGTCGTCCAAAGTAGAGTCTAAGGGCCACTGGGTAGCAATGAAGTTGTTGCTTTTTCTGTAGCCCTGTATTGCGTCATTTGTGTGGACAATGATGTAATGTAATGCATTGAAGGTCGAGGAATATGGAATAGATCACTGTGCAACTGACTTACAGCAATCCTTACGGCGTTGATGTAGTCTGAGTCGTTGGCCTTCAGACAAACGCGTCGAGCATCACCTGGGTGACACATCTTGCAATTATGTTTTGCATTCCTTGTGAAATTTGCATTAAGTGTTTAGATGTAACATACAAGTTACAATGTTCGGTGAACCAAACATTGTAAAAGAGCTTTCTTAGATTTAAGAGAAGACTCAATCTTACTGGGCAGAATACTTGTTCTGTTCCTAGCCTTATTAAACGGCTTGTTCCCGGCAGAGGCTGTCCTCATGGTCAACGATGGAACTCTAGAAATAATCTAAATTCCAGGATGTAATTGACCGAATGAATCATAAAGCAATAAATATCGGACTTATGTTTCCGAATTCAACTTTCTAGCTGTACTAACCTTGTATCGTTTACTGTACAAATAATCTGGTCACTCACAGTAAATTCGTATCATATCCACTTTTTTGTATACGTGTCTGAGCGCGAGATATATACCTACCTCATATTGTCGATGAATGCTTGCAGAAACATTCGATAACTGTGCAACCTGGCTGTTGGCATATATTGTAGCGAAGTCGCATGCAGAAAAAGCTGTGTCTCTTACAGCTATTGCATCTCGTAGGACGGTGTGGAGGAATATATATTGCTTCTGTTGAGGAGAGTAAAGCCAAAATTAAGGCGTAGTTACTTACAACTCGTGGTCTTATGCGCTCCTGCTGATATCATAAACATGGGTTTACCAGTGTTTGTATCATATTTGCTCGCTGTCCCCGGAGCTCCCGTAAACACCTCAACGCATCGATGCCCTGATCAGTTGGTACCAGACTCAGCAATCTGTTTAATGCAATGAACGTCCCAGTTCTGCCTACACCAGCGCTACAGCGAACATACATTTACTCCTATATAATTCCCATTGAGTCTATATAAGAGTTCCCTCTCATATAATGTTATTTAACAAACGTAATAAATGGCAACCTGCAATGAACAACCATGTTCTCGTCAGAAACATTGGCTGTTTTTATCTTGTGGTTAAAACGTAGGAAGGGAGCGGTATGGTCCGGTACATCCTTGTCAGGCCATGCAGTGAATTGAAAATGCTGGACACGGCGCTTGTTCCTTGGATTCGATGTCTGAGAAAAACGTTTATAGCATGCGATTGGCGAGAATTAGAGAGATAAGTCATTAAAGAAGTCTGTTATTTTAAGAATTGGACTAATTGAATGGTATTTGGAACAACGTAATTATGATTTACAAAGCATTTAATCATCATTACAATTTTATAAAGTATTTGTTTCTACACCAAATAGTCAATAATAAACTGTACCAGGTATATTTCAAAGATTCTTATCACATATTCTGGAAACTCTGCTACATTGGTCAGTCGTATGGTGTATTTGTCAACGCTAATTTTGTCGGTGTCAGGCCAGTAGTGAGCACACTTCCTCTGAAACAGTGCGTCATATATGATGCTTTCTGCCTTTTGTTGCTTTTTGGACCTTTCATGAGTTTACAATACATTAGAATAATGTAACCCCTGCCTTCATATTTTCCATCACATTGGTCAACATGACAATAA
>CM067352.1:45511934-45544222 GCA_034190875.2 Urechis unicinctus
CTACCTACCTACCTACCTACCTACCTACCTACCTACATACATACATACATACATACATACATACATACATACATACACACATACACACACACACACACACACACACACACACATACATACATACATACATACATACATACATACATACATACATACATACATACATACATACATACATACATACAATAGCATGTTATATTTGTATCATTCTAATTAAGTTATACTATATCCAAAATTAATTTGCCAAAAATACCTTAAAATGATAGAATAATGTACTTAAGCTGTATAGAAACCATGATGCGTATTATTATTGTTTCTTCCACCATGGACGTTTACGTTAGCGTCAAATAAGGTGTGAAATAACTTTTTTTTGCAAATTTAGAATATATGACCTAAAGCTGCTTTTGACACATCACATCTTTCGTTGTTTTATAGCGAGGAGGATTTGATAAGTGACCAAAAATACGGCAACAAGTCACTTATAATGAAAGCGCTGTTAAACAGCATTTTATACGAGCCAATGGCAATTATATTCAACGTGAGTGGATGCTGACAATTTAAAGCATAAATTGACTAGCAATGATGCATCTGATTAGGTTAGTGTTGCTTATGTTGAACAATCCTTGACTCAGCCAGATAACCGCGCACACGTAATGTCACAAGTTAAATTATCACATAATCACCGCAGCAGCCAAAAGCAGTTCATTGATAGGCTGAAATTTATTCTTATAATAAGCATACCTCCTGTGTGCTATTACATTTAATACTCTTTACGAGTGAAATTTAACATGACCCCGTCCGACGGATCGTATACCAGGAAGTTTGATGTAAATGACTTTTGACGTGGGTAGTTGCTACTCAAAAAATACTCTTCGATGATTGATCACATATCCAGTGAATATTGACAATCTCTGAGAGGTCACAAAAGCCGGGAACCAACTCGACTTTTGCTTTTTATTTCATTTCCGATGCGAGCGTAATACCCCCATCACACTAGACGAAGACCATGAAGACTGCACTACGTCCTGGCAATTTCGACGTACGCAGCGAGGACGCGGTCAAATTCTTAAAAAATGCTTTGCTCAAGTTCATACTACGTCCTTACTGCGTCCCTTCCAGGCATTCACTGCGTCTCACACGTTCCAATTGCGTTCTTATTGCGCGTATCTTCACTAAAGTCATCAGCACAAGTGAAAAGAAACCCTTGTAATTGTGAAACAATGAGCCAGTCTTAGGTTGACATCTGATAGCAACATGTTTGCCATCGATAGCTCCACAGGCATGTGGCACATTCCATCTCCGCTGGAACTCTAGGTTGTCTTCTATGCCTTCTACTTCGTTGCCTTCTCACCCAGAAAAGTGCAGCCTGTGCATCAAGCAGAGCATGTTGTCCTTGTATCTGAAAGATTTGCTGAAGAAGTTCCAGATTCATATCTAGTGTTGGTATAAAATGACGTTATAGGGGAGTTGAATCCCGTATTCATACATGATCACTGTTCAGAACCTGGCAGGACGTGGTAAGTTCCTGATACACACGTGTCTAAGACGTGTTAAGCACCGAAAGAACGTATTGATAACCGAATGAGGTCTTCTACAACTTGGCACGAACGTACCACAGTCGTAGTAAAAGCGTGGAGATGTTGTGGTGAGAACTCCATTGACGTAGCAAGAACGCAATGACAACCTAGAGAAAACGCGATGAGAACGCTATTCAATATTTCCCGTCCATACCACGCTTGCACTACGTCAATCAAGTTCCTACTAGGTTTTAGTTACGCCGTCACTACGTCCATGCCGTCGTTAATACGTTCTCATTAAGTTCTTACCACGTCCTGATTCGACCACGTCCTCACTACGTTTTTTTAACATGTTCAAAGTCCGCTCACGTCCTTCACGTCCATGAAGACCATACCACGTCCTTACCAGTGTCTACTGCGTTCCTTCTACGTTGACCAAGTTCTGACTGCGTCCTGCCAGATTTTTTAGGACGTAGTGGGAACGTGGCCTAGTGTGATGGGGGCATTAGTAGGGAGTGTTATAAGATTCATTAAATGTGTCTGTTGCTGAACAGTAGCAGAAGACAGAAGGATCGTACTGAGCTGACCCATGGGTTTCAGTATTTGACGCGCTTTACAACTCAGCAGTGTTGCCAAGCAATGGCGATTCCTTGATTATCATCGATAAATGTGGTTCTAACAACAGGCACTCGAGTCATTAAACGCACCTCCGCTCTGGCTCTCGGACTGACCACACGGTCTTACATGGCTTTGACTTCTATATCGTTATCAAACCTATCGCAACTCTTTGTTTTGATATACCAAATGTTTTCTAATGAAAACCAGGAAATTATTTGCGTCATTACTTAGAACCCATTTTGCAAAACTGACAAGGCATGTTAACCTCGGCACCCAATTAGCGGGGTCAAACAAGGTCAATTAAGTTATCCCTCTGCCATCAACGCGTTATAGGCCTAACACTGTTCTACGGGTCACATACCAAATAAAATGTTTTTTACTGTTTCTCATGTGCTGTTATTAGATAAGTTGACCCACAAATAAATATTAAGAATAAACCAACAGAACCGTCGTCATCGTTTGCCAAGCAGAAGCGACAGGTTTCCTTCAGAAACAAAATATCATTGATAAGTGTTTGATAAGATCATCATTATGAATTATCATTGAGTTACGTAATTTTTTTTTGAGGGGGAATGGTAAATCTTCGCAGATCCAGCAGTCAAAATAGCCTAGCATTGCTAGTTAAGAATGGTATAGTATAGTGTTGAAGAGTATAGTTTAGTGTAGTATAGTTTAATGTCATTTCAGTATAAAATGGTATACCATAGGACGGTGCGGTACAGTATAGCATAGTATGGTAAAGTTTAACATAATATGGTACAGAATTGTATATAAATGCATAGTTTAAAACGGCAAACTATTGTTTAGCATCGCCTAGAATAATACAGTATTATAAAACGTTGGTTAGCATGGTATGGTATAGTAATGTATAACATACTGTAATATAGCGTCAGGTAGTGTAAAATAGCATGGCATTGTATGGCAAAGGATAGCACAGTAACGTAAAGTGTAGTATAGTTTTGTAAAGTATAGAAAGGAATAGTATCGCATAGAATGACATAGTGTGGTATAGTTATATTTTGCATTGTATAGCAGTGAATAGTATTATGTTGTATTATTATATGGTGTAGCATAGCAAAGTATATTACGCAATCACACAGAGCAGTATAGTATAGCAAAACACTGCTCAGTATGGTACAGTGGTATATAGTATCACTGTGTAGTATTCTAGGTAAATATATATCATGATGTAGTCTGGTATAGTGTTGTATAGAATAGTACAGTTTACAATAGTGTAGTATGGTATAGTATAATGCAGTATAGTATAGCATTGTATGATTTAGTATGTTATGGCATAGTATAGTACAGTATCGAGCGGTATGATATTGTATGGTATAGTATAATATTGTATATAATGGTATATTATAGAAGAGCTCAGTAAAGAATAAAAGAATATTGTATAGTAAAGTGATAGGGAAAGGGCTATATATTTGATGCAGGTTATTTGCCAGGGAAATGTGCTGTCGCGCGTGTTGATCAGAGTTGGTTGTTTGCTTGTGCCTTAAGCGTTCATGTGATGCAATTGCAGCTTGTAACTGCTAGATTGTGTTTGTTTTAAAGGAATGTTTGGCGCATGTCCTCCTACATGCTGGTGAAGGCGGTAATATCACAGGGACATTCGCTCCGCTTCAAGGAGAGATTTATATCAAAGACGAAATAACCAAAGATGACGAATCTTACATTGAATGTTGGAAAAACAATTAACGACATGCAACATTGGAAAATCTGCAAGGGATGTGAATGACAAGCAATATGATGCCTCTAAATGGTCGCGTGTTATGTCATTTTTTCATAACACACCAATCCGACGGTAGTTCATAAAATGTGCTGTAGGGGTGTTGAGTCACCAATTTCATGAGTAACCCCTCCAGTTAATAATACCAAACTGAATAGCAACGACAGAGCAGGATACATTAAAGAGCGGATGGGAAAAGAAGGCGACCGCGTGTTTAGTTAAAAAAAAGATCGCTCATGTTATTGAAATATCATAAATACAATCCACGTAGCGTGGATCGGTTTATGCCGCTATAAAGATGTGTATTAACAGAGCACCTGAAGGTGACATCAATGTTGAGAGGTGCGTTGGGAAACTGGAGTAAGGTAGAGAAGGGTTCGCTTGCCTTATAGCAGATTGATCTATAAACCCCGAGGTAAATATATGAAAAGTTAATTTTTTTTCCGGTTATGATGACATTATTCACGCACACATAAAACACACCAACACCCTCCCCCCGAGCGTCTTCACCCCCTTCCCCTTCCTTCTACGCACTCATATAACGACATCAAGAGCAAACCAAACCATCCGTAATCGCAGGGGTTGTTGCTAACTCTAGTCGAGGGATTCGTATCGCTTCAATGTTCTCAGAAAAACCGGGCCTGCATCAAATACAGCCTTGAGCAAGACGCGAGAAAGCGGGTCAATATTATCTCAGCGCGTGTCTGAGCAAGAAAAAACCGAGATAATCCCACATACCTTGACAAGAGGCGTCATATATGAAAGAGGTCAGCGAAATGATCACAAACAGCAACACATTCAACGCAGCAGCCATTAGCGGTTCACTGATCGTTAGCAGTCTCCTCTCATTATAGGCACAACTGTAGCAATGTCGGGTGCGTTACTGCGTAGAACGTTCTTCAGCTTTAAGAGTCAAATTCAATACGCACATGCCTCGCTGAACAAGAACAAGGAAGTGTGTCGTAAATGACAATGGACTTGGATAGGCTCTGCTCAAGTGTTTACCATTAGTGTTGATTCAATGATGATCGATCTGATATACATTTAAAATTGTTCTCGTGCTTGTATGTTAAATTTAGTCCGAGTGAGGGGTAGTGTTATAAGGAGCGATATTGTTTACATGTGTTACAATCAAGGATGATTAAAGAAGGAAGGTGTTCTTATTCAAGCAAATGCGCTCCACTCGTGCTGATAGAGTTCGCCAATGAAATTAATTTTAGAGATTCGAACCCTTTAATACGTTTCTATAAAATTTGGCCCTATTGACTCCATATAGTAGAGTTTAGCATGGTAAAGCATTGAATGGGATGGCCAAGAATAGTGCAATGTAGTGTCGAAGAGCAAGTTTAGTACAGCATAGTATGCCATTGTAAAGTATAGTATAATAGCGAAAGTAATTGTATACCATAACAAGTTGACCTAGAGTTACCTGTGCAGGTCAGTTTCTCGCCTATCGTCATTATATAATACAGTTTAGTTAAGTAAAGTATTGAATTGGTTTATTCAGAATAACACAACAAGCAGAAGGTGATTCATCAAACGGGCTCTTGTTAATTTGGTAAGACACCTTTGCAGTTATTATGGCATGACGTCTGTCCACTCTCAATCATCAATTCAAGGAGTTACCCCTCCAGTCAGTGCCAGCACACTGAATAGCAGTGACATTACAGTATAAACGGCAGGATATAAAGAAACGGGAGACCGCGCGTTAAGTTCAAACAAAGACCCTTCATAGCATTGAAATATCATAAATACCATAAGCCTAGCATGGAAATAATTGTGCTGTAGCACAAGACGTTGACATCAATGCGGAGAAGAGCGTTTGCGAACTGGAGCGATGTAGAGAGTAGGCTTGCCGCTTAACACGTTGATTTACAGACCGCTAGGTTGATATATGATAACTTACGCTTTTCTGTTGTTATGATGACAACATTCACGCATCCGTAACCACTATAAGCACCAGGAAGTATGTTGTAAACGGTGTTTGACTTGCACAGGCTTTACCTAAATGCTTATCCATTACTGTTTTGGTGTCTGATTTCCATCAAAAATTGTTAACGAAGTTTCGGAGGTAACGAAAGCTATGTACTACCACACCTAGTACTTATGCTTGTAGTTTCAATTTAGCGGTGTCCGCGTTAGCGTTAGTTCTATAAGAAGTGTCATTGTCCACAGAAGAGGAGTCATTGACTTGGTCAGTTGGTAGAATATTTGTTATATCAATAATTGGATCCTTAGCAGAAATCAGTGGACGTGTCTTTGGCCAACATATGTTCGTTTGATCGGGCGAACAACTCGATGAGCAAGCGATGTTGCCATGCTATGGTAATTCCAAACATTATCCACCTAAGTAAAGTATCTTAAAACTGAAGTGTATGGTAATAACACCACTGCTTCGGCCGTTACAGTTGTATGTCCACATATGAAGGATGATGATCGCTTTACATGCGCTGTAGTTGATATGGAGAGTACCTACCTTTCCTGTTATTGTTGTGCAGAAATTAGTGGTACCCTCTCCAGCCAGTTTAAGCTCCCAACATGTGGTCGTGTAATAGCATAAGTAATATATTTTTACTCTCAGAAGTCAGCTAAATAGAGCGTGCTTCGGTTTCGTCCTAACACTGTTCCTGTATACTTTAAAAGATAAAATATTTTTCCGATACATTATTTCTGGTGCAAGATAAGCTAAAAAATCGCATTTACATTGAATACCCGGTACAAACGAGAGAGAGAGTGGGCACAGTCTGGATATGAGACTAATAAACATCTGCCATGTTGGTAAGCTTTTCCTTGTCTTTTAAACCGTCCACTAAGTGAACAGCCAACATTTGCATTCGATGAGCGTCCATATACATATGTCAATGGTGGCAAGTAACTAGGAAGCCTTTTGCAATTGCAAGGTATTGGAAGTATTACTTTGTTTGCTGCTAGACTAGATAGCTATATTTTCAGCATAATGAAATGTTATAAGTTGCCATGTTGTGGCATGCCGGAGCAACAGCACAAGTTTATATGGATATGCAAAAGTGTCCCGAATAGTATAAAACTCCAACACAATTCTTACATATATGACGCTCCTCGCTATTTCATGTTCCAATCTCATGAGAACTGTTTTTACGTGATCGCCAGAAGAAGATATCTAACTATTACAAAGAGGCTGGTTCTGTTACATGTTGATCTGATATACATCAAGAAAGTCTTTAGGTTTCAGATTGATGAACAGTAACAGAAAATAGCTAAATCATTTCATATTTGTTAGAGGGTAATGCATACTTTTGAATTGTGAAAATGCAAAATGTGTCGATTATACGATCATGAGACTTCCGTGTATCAAGCATCAAGAAGTGAGGTGACTTTTACATATCTGTAAGTACTATATGGAGCATTATGGAACGACGCAACTGTGGTGTAGTGCGTCATTGCATGAATCTGCAAATGATGTCGATAAACCGGCACATATTGTATATTTAAAGATCACATGTATCCTTACAAGCTTCATCTTATAAACCACAAAGGTACCCATTAGGCTGTATGCTGGTGGTATATTACGCCTACGAATGTACTCCTCAAAGCATCTTCAGAGGAGTGATTGTTTTGGTAGGTGGACTCCACAGAGTGAAATCCGTTGGTTCCTCAGATGGCTTCTTAACTCCAAGTTGAGAGGTTGTCGGCTGTTGTACTGGTTTGTATGCTTGTTGGGCATCGTCATCTAAAATCTAACCAATATCACAAAGCATTGTATATGAAATAGGGAAACGATAATAGCACGTGCACAGCGCACACATGTTTGCTATATAGCCTTTAAAGAATAGAGGATGTTGTTATAGTCCAAAACAAATATTACAATCAAAATAACCCTTTGAGGAATTAAATAGATGTCAACTCCAGGTCGTACAATAAATCCCCCTAGTAGCTCATTTGCCAGGTAATATCATCAGACCTTAATGAATATAGTTCATATAAAACCATGCGGATGACATGTGAATTACACCAATACATATACGAATCTGGAAACACGCTTGGAAGCGATGTGAATACCGTTGCATCATTCATTTGTATATATTCTGCATCCTGCAGACAAACCACAACTTCGATGATTTGTCGATTATTTAATGTTTCAAATCGAGGAGAAGGTGGCGCACTGTTCGGCTTGTAATGTAAAACTCCCCATTAGTAGAATTTGAGTTTTATATTTTCTCTTTAGGGTTTTAGTTATTTCAAATATCATTTATCCTCTATCAATATTTCTAAATGACTGTATACGCCCAATAATTTATAGCATAAGTCACTCTTCCTGCTTTATCGCTTCCTCACGCTGAAATAAGGCCGGTTTCAAAGTTGGCTTCGAGCCACGCCACCTATGCAATTTTAGAGTACTTAACAGAATTTCCAGAAATGCTAACACACCACATATATACACAAGCTTTTGATTTACACGTCATATACATCAGCAGCTAGGAAGATAATCACGAGTTTCCATGCAATCAGAGTTTCCATGCGATATCTGATATACCTGGGAGTGCCTCGCCCCTGGTCAGTTGGTAGAATATTTGTTATATGAATAATTGGATCCTTAGCAGAAATCAGTGGACGTGTCTTTGGCCAACATATGTTCGCTTGATCGGGCGAACAACTCGATGAGCAAGCGATGTTGCCATGCTGGACCTTAAATATCTCGCCTGATATTTCGTCAGTTTTAGCCCTATTGGGCACCAAGACGTATGTTGTAATATTCTATGCGCCCGTTACACGTTTCATTTAAGAAGGCATTGCGGAATAGCACTCTTTTTTCGAACTTTTTTCACATGATTATGCTAAACAGGCCGATAAATGAATATTGAAAAACAAGTGAACCTATCACTACATCTTCATTGGCTTATCAATTTTGCCATATGACGCTTACATCGCCATATCATTGTGTTTGTGGTACAGTAAAGCTTTATTATCCGTGTAATAAGAATCATCTATATAATACAGAGCATAAAGGACGTACTATCATGCTAGAACATAATGTTTCGTAGTTAACATACGAAAATGATACATCTTCTTACCGCATTCTATTTTTATTTTAATCTCATCCCAACTTTGTGAAGAGAGGGCAAGGTACAAATTCGGAATTTTCCCTTCTTAATGGCTATCAGAGAATAAGGCGTCGCTCCCAAGAGTTGGCAGGTTTTTTCATATGATCCTGAATTAGAATTGCAGAGTGATAAATGGGACGTCATTTGCATGCCTTTTATTGTAGTCAATTGTAGTTGACCGTTGGCAGGGCACTTATTGACCAAACGGTATTCTTGCTATGACTTATCTCCGTGAGGCCGTTGGTCACCATCTTTGTAAATCGTTGTAAATGTAAATTGTGCACTGATGAGGCACCCATACGGTTTGTCTCATGGCCTGCACATGCTTTTAACCCCCTAACCAATAACGGACAGCGAGTATATTATCTATGGAACATATTACAAGGGATGTTGCTATTATTTGCCAAGTGGCCGCTTGCATTTAATGGGAGTTGTCCGTGCATCACTATCATCCTCATCCATCACCGTTGCGATGGCACCTCGTTGTTTAAAGTGATTAAATCCCCACTATCACTATTACCAGCAGCTACAGAATAACAATTCGCTTCCAAGATAATAGTCGATCGATATGACGCCCACGCTGAAATAAACACAACCAAAGCTTCCTAATATACTAATACTATCAAAAGGAAGTATGTTTCATGAAGAGAATTCTTAAGTTAGAAATGACGCACAGATGCACTTTGAAAATTACTTGCCACCTTACCTTAATGTTCTATGCTTCAAACTAAGGAATACTGGCATTGGAAACCTAACGACGAATGTGAAACTGGGATTACGAAACACATTGACGGTGGGAAAAGGCTCTTATTGATCTAGCTTATCGAACATGGAACATGGAACTTTTTGTGGTAAATGCCAACTCAGCTTCTATCTCAAGAGTCGCAAATGATTTTATCTGATCGTGGAATACAGAGTCGGATGGCATTGTGATAGATATTATATAATCGTTGCACAATTTTATGTGACGAGCCATTCCCATGATTATGCTAAACAGGCCGATAAATGAATATTGAAAAACAAGTGAACCTATCACTACATCTTCATTGGCTTATCAATTTTGCCATATGACGCTTACATCGCCATATCATTGTGTTTGTGGTACAGTAAAGCTTTATTATCTGTGTAATAAGAATCATCTATATAATACGGAGCATATAGGACGTACTATCATGCTAGAACATAATGTTTCGTAGTTAACATACGAAAATGATACATCTTCTTACCGCATTCTATTTTTATTTTAATCTCATCCCAACTTTGTGAAGAGAGGGCAAGGTACAAATTCGCCTTCTCTATAGTGGTCCTTTTCTGTCACCACGCATACATTAATCTCTGACCTCACGCCCCAAAGCTTTAACATAGGCACCGTCATCGATCGTCTGTGTATGCTCTACTTTTCCGTCTACCGCTCGTTCAAACCTATGGTCTGTTTGACGATCGCGGTATCCTGTGACGCTAAAGGTGACAGCTACTGCTGACAGGAGGGGTTACTACAAAGTTACATGTAGCATTATTTTTGCAGGGCAAGCCCTGATCGCATAAACTAAACTCCATAGACACTGGTCAATCATATCGCTAGTGGCGAGTTATTTAAATGTCTTAACTCTCTGCGTATGCACATGTCCAACGCATATTCATTCCGTATAACCTAGCCCGAGTTTAAAAGTCGCATGCCTTACCTGAGCAATATATGTACGATATGATTCCTGGCTAGTATATAGACATATATAGATATAGAGATAGAGATAGATAGAGAGAGATAGAGATATATATAGAGAGAGAGAGAGAGAGAGAGAGAGAGAGAGAGAGAGAGAGAGAGAGAGAGAGAGAGAGAGATAGAGAGAGAGAGAGAGAGATAGAGAGAGAGAGAGATAGGTCTAGAGAGAGAGAGACTGAGTATATTTATCGAGTTGAGAGATTTAGAGAGAGATAGAGAGCGTAGAGAGAGAGGGAGAGAGAGACAGCTATTTTAGTCTCTCTCTCTCAGATTCAGATCTCTCTGCAACGTGTATCTATCTCTCTCTCTCTATCTCTCTCTCTCTCTCTCCCTCTCCTCTCTCTATTTCTCTATCTCTCTCAGATCTAGAGAGAGATACCAGATATCTATATGCTATCTCTACCTACATAGTCTCTGTTATATATATATATATATATATATATATATATATATATATTTATATATATACAAATAACTCGTTTTCAGTACTAACTGTTTTCGACACATCCGACTGGGTAATTTATCGAGTTGACATTTAATAGCGTAATTGCTATTTTAGTTATTCAATGTGCAACGTGTTTCTGCAGCGGCAAGTCTCTGTTAAACGACATTTTTTTCCGCTCTCATCAATCGCCTTGACGTCAGCCCAGTATTTCCATGTTATCTTTTTTTGTTGCCACACAGCCTTGACGCCGCTTGAAAGTACGTGTCAACAATATTTACAGATTCCTTTAGAGGTGATAGCACTTCATGCATCAACATTCATTAATATTGTTTACCCATTATCTTGAAGGAGAACGTATATCCAGTGAATGCATGGAATATGGTCGTTGCTTTGTATGTTATCTTGTCCATGTTTGCGATTATATTGTTCTTATGGGGGATTCTTTTTTGTTATCTTTCCCACACGAAATGGGATCCTGATTTCTGCTGCTCGATTCAGTGCCTCAATGGCCATCTCTATTTTACTGCCCCAGTAGCCTTGCCTCAGCCGGCTGTGGAGTACTACAGCAGTAACTTGATGGGCATATTTCATGGTTATGGGTTTAGATGATTTGGAAAAAGCTATATTTACTGCTTCTGTCGTCGCTATATCAGAATCCTCTAGGACTTAAAGCCATCCAGACTGACGCCCGAGGACCTATCAGGATGCTCTGAGCAGCCATTTGAATGTTGGCCCTAATTTGCATCATAAAAAACTTGTCAGGAAATGGCCACTACCAATACAGGGACTTAACATGGGTTAAGTTCCTTAATGGTATTATTCATCAATTTCATTGCATGTCAAATCATTTCAAATGGCAAATTTATCATGGAAAATGTCAAAAAGAATTTCTTTTACTAATTGTCAAATAGCAATTGATTAAGCTAGAGTGATTTATTCAACACCGTGAACAATATCCATAGTGTCTTGTAATGCAGTCATCCATGCTCGTGTGTGCATTGTTCCTCATCAAATTAACTTTTGCCATCTTCACTTCTCTAACTTGTGACTTGGTGGCATGCTTTCAGACAACACGTTGCACAAATATATATGAACGAGGCTTGTTAGGACCAATATTGTGTCCTGTTTTATGTCAGTTGCTTTGCAGACATTCTGGATCCAACCCAGGCTTTCATGATGGTTTAAAATGCCTAAATGTAGCACAACAAACGTGTTTTATCAGCGATAAGCTAATAAAAGCTAACATTAGTGGCGAGGAATTTCCTTCACGACACACTGAGTGACTTTACCGATTGATGATTGGAAGGCAATACAATTTGAATTCTATGAACACTTCAAGAGTTGATCTACAATAAATGTTTGCAGAAAAAGAAGTCATGTTTAGCAAGGGCACCTAACTCATCTAGAGTATCTGTTGATGTGGTAACTGAAGAAATTCGTCATAAATTTGGAATCTGATTATTCATAAATAAACTATCAAATCTGAATGTAGCGCCTTCATACAAAACGCTATCCAAAGGATGGAGGCAGTCATGTCTGAGTGACATATAATGTAATTCTTAAGCCGTCTCTGACGAAATGACGAGTATTGGATATATTTCTTCTCTGTTACATGCTTCGGAAGACTGTTACCTTTGGGTGTCTTCGTGATTTCATTTTGTTCTTAGACCTGTAAACACATCTGTAGGATCTGGCCATTCAAAAAACTTATGACTTCCAGGCACTTCAGCCTTCATGAAATGTCGTGGTTTAAAGGTTTGTATTTGACATGTCATATTCACAAATTTGATCGTTGTGTTTGCCATGTCAAATTTAATCGTAGCGGCACTTGCCTCAATGGCAACCATATCCTTCAAATAGTTCCATTATGCGGTTTTCTCTCAGTGCGACTGCTTTGCAAAATATCTGTAGGATGAGTGATAGCTAGAAGAAAGAATGTTCTTCTGCATTTGCTTTTCTTTTCTACAAAGGAGACTGGTCGAGTAGAAGTTTGTATTGCTGACTTTTAGGCGAGGTGCATGATTGTTCCTTTTTGACTCTCAATCTGACACTTTTATGAGCAGCAACAAAATCTGTAAAGTAACAAATAAAGCTGGTGATTTTGGACCAGTAAAATTTTCCGTTTTATGTTAAGGAACAGAGTGACGGCTACCTTTGCCTTTCAAGCCATCTACCAAAGACTACACTTTAAGTCAGTTAGAAACATCAATACGGACCTTTGATGCATACATATGTTAGATTTTGAAAGAGGAAGACAGGCTACTCTGGATTTATGACTACCGCAAATAAACATGTCATGAAGGATATGAGCTGAAGGATGGAAAACAGTTCAACTTTGCAGATATTTATGTGCTGATATATTTTACATATATTCAACAAGCCTGTGGTTAATAAAACATGGCTTATATGGCGGCATTATTTGTTGGGAGCGCTATTTGCGATATGCCCCTTGGTATATTTGGCGCTATATGGTAGACAATCTACTTCAGCTCATTCATGGCAAAAGGAATTATACCAACAAATTATCCCAATAATTATATGAAGCTTTACAAATAGATGAGTCATACACAGAACTTACAAACGCTGTACGCCATAATGTATCTTGGATAATAACAGCACGCAAGTATTGTGCACATGACGATTATCAATTAAATGATCAAGAAATCATGAATAGGGGCACAATGGTAAGCACGACAATTGTGGGTGGTAGTTATATGTAATGTTATCATCAAAAGAATGCAAAAAGTTTTTCTATTTGTTGTACATATATAAATGTATATGCATATGTATATAAAGATATATATATAAATGTATATATACATATATATATATGTAAAATATATATATATATATATATATGGATCTATATATTTATATATATATGCCAATGTATGTTTAATTAAATATATATTTGCATATGTGTAAGTTTGTGTTTATATATGCATACAAAAAACATATATTTTCATACTTATACATAGAGTCATATATCATATATATATATATATATATATTTCTATATAGATAAATAAGAATATATATATATATTCATATAAATATATATCAATAGATGAATATAATTATGTATATATTTACATATATATACACATATATTCATATTTATTTAAAGATATATATATATGTATATATATATGTATATATATATATATATATATGTATAAATATGTGTGCGTGTGTTTGTTAAAATAAGTATAAGCGCATTTACATATATACATGAATATATACATATGTATATATATGTGTATATATTATATGAATGTATATATATATATATATAATGTATATTTATATACATCCGAACACATTCATATATTAACAAATATATATATATATATATAATATATACATATATATATATATATATATTTATATATATATATATATG
Source organism: Urechis unicinctus (assembly GCA_034190875.2). Lineage (NCBI taxonomy): Eukaryota > Metazoa > Annelida > Polychaeta > Xenopneusta > Urechidae > Urechis > Urechis unicinctus. The sequence continues at coordinate 45,526,454 of CM067352.1, forward strand.
CCCATAATAATATGAATAAAATATATAAATATGAATAATATAAAGGTATTTATTTATATATATATATATATGTCTGTATATACATACACATGTAAATATACATATAAACATATATCCATATATGTATATTATATATATATATCTTCTATATATATATATATTTATTTATATATATGCCATTAATATATATATATATATATGTTTACGTTTATATATATATATGTGTGTGTTTACGTTATATATATATATATATATATATATAAATATATATATATATATATTATAATGTATATATATGCATATATATATATGTATATATAAATATGAAATAAATATTATATATATATAAATATCCATATATGTATGTTTACTTTATATATATAATAATCTATATATCTGACTATATATATGCATATATATTAATATATATATATGTGTGTGTGTTTACGTTTATATATATATATATGTGTGTGAATATATGTATATATATGTGTTTATATATATAATAAATATATATATATATATATTTATATATATATATATGCATATATATATATGTGCCCATAACAAAATGAATAAAAAATGTAAAATGAATAAATATAAAACTATATATCTATGTATATGTATATAATACACTTATATACATATAAACATATATCTATATATGTATTTTCTTATATATTTAATGTTTATCTATATATCTGATATATATATGCATATATTTAATCAATTTATATATATATGGTTATATATGCATGTATAAATGTGTATATATATATATATATATATATATATATATATATATATATGTGTGTGTTTACGTTTATATATATATGTGTGTTTTCGTTTATATGTATATGTATATATATATATATGTGTTTATATATATCTATATATATATATATATATATATATATATATATATACATAAATATATATGCATATATATATGTGTTCCCATAACAAAATGAATAAACATATAAATATGAATAAATATAAAGGTATTTATTTATATATGTATATGTCTGTATATATATACACATGTTATTATACATATAAACATATATCTATATATGTATGATTACTTATATTATGTAATGATTTCTATATATATGATTATATATATGCATACATATTAATAAAGTTATATATATACTTATATATGCATGTATAAATGTGTATATAAATATATTTGTTGACGTTTGTGACTGGGATCCTTTTTTGTAATCAAGCACTAACCTCAAAAGCATCTAGTGCATTAGCTGTTCACTCCGAGCACAGCATGTTCTCATCTAACGCAAATAATGTGCTATAATGGTCAATAGAAACATAATAAAATGCACAATAGTATCAAATGATCATGACATTGCAATTTTTACGTGACTTATCCATTTGTTAATCAACTCGATTACCATCACTAGTTTTTGCGTGGTTGTATTATTCCCATTTCTCAAGACACTTTGCTGTGGAGGCACATTGTGAGGTTAACGACAGTAACAGTGTAGTGAATTAGCAGTAAATAAACCAACGTGCTTTCATGATAACATTTCAACACAGAATTAACTCAATGTCCAGCTGATCTAGACTGTCAAAATACCAATACAATCCTTACAAATACGAGTTGCAAAGCTTTTTATGCTTAGACAATTCACTTTAGTGTGTTATTCATCACAAACGGGATTCCAGATGAAAAAGAATGGAGGGTTCCTATCCATATAACACAACTGCAATCCCTTCATCAATGATTTATGCTCAATAATAAGCGCATGTTTAAGTGATGTATGGCTGCAATCCATCATCTGCTGGCACTTTTATTCCTAGCCATGTCGTCGTAATCGGATGCTGCAAAGTGAAAATGTATTCAGTAATGCTGTGTTTATTCTTCTACAGAGGTTACATAAGCCCGGAGATAACGCAATTCTTTTCTGTGTGGTTCATGACTAAATCACCGTCTGTACCACGATCACGTTATCCACAATATCTTCAACTATATACTCAGTGGCTCAGTTGTAGGAATACATATATTTTTTATACCATCGCGGTGCCAGCATTTAATCCTAGCTTTATCAATATATTTTTCCTGTATAAAATAGTAATGCAGTAATGATGTTGACGTTATGATGTTCTTGCTACGCTTCTCGCCCTAGTGTCTACGTCAAGACAAAGGTCTAAAACTTATGCATCCGAATATTCATTACGCCTGTTCGCTAATCTTTGTGACAATCCTTACTTGACCAATCAACGCAAAGATTGTGACCCGGATTGACCTTCGCAGCGCGCGTCCGACTCATGAAACGTTCAAATTGGGACCATAATAAGCCCTGTAATACCTTAGCTGCGTGACAGTATGTTTACGTAATACAGTCAGTTAAAAAGACCAGTTGTGTGTCCGCTTCTCTCGCCGACTTTGTGATTAAGGGTGCCACTCAGCGTAAAACAACAAATCGTGGCGCTGCAAAATGCGTGTCCGGCTCATAAAAATCACTCATCGGGTAGGGCAAGCAGACAACCATTGATGTCAAACCCTGACCCACTCCAAGCATTGCATCGAGAGCAGTGGCTCACAATTTATAGCAAAATGGTTCCCCATCCCGGCAGGCGCATTCACAAAACAGTCACGACCCATCAAGGAGCAGAGTGCACAATCCTTTTGGAAGTCTTTCAATACGACGGCATGCGACTGTTAAGCGTAATCGAAGGCTTCCGTCGGAGTCATTTCCATGTCAAGCAAGACCATATACTTCAGTGAACAGAGGTCTAAAACGGAGCGTATGAAAACAAATATGGCGACGCTCGTCCACGTCAAGTCATGACGTCAGCCTAGACGCTAGCGCGCAGTATTGAATAGCATTAACATGTAAACAGGGCCCGCAGCTAAGGGCTAGGGGGACCTTGACTAAGTATATTATGATGGCGGCAGGAACAATTGCACGTTCAATGCGCTGCCTAGGTATGTGTATTGAAATAAATTAACTATATGGCAGCTAAGAGCTTTACAGTAATACAATGGCCTAAGGGCATATATTGGCCTAGAGGGAAATTTCTAAAGGTGACATATATGCACTAATGGCATTACTGTTCAGAATATTCTAATCATAACTGTGTTACTAAATAGCGGAACAATCCATTTTATTTTACCTCTCGTTCGCTCGTATATATGTTTATTGAGTTAAATATCTCCTTACTGAAATGAAACCAGGTTATTTATCTAGGGCCATTTAGTAACATAGCATGCTTCAGATAAGTGCCTGTGCCTAGATGTTTTCATCATCTACCTTCTCTGTTCCGGTAGAGTTATCTACATCCATTTCATCAAGTCGATTCATTCACACTTTTGCAATAAACGCATGTTTACTCTCAATAGAAATAAAATATACAAATATAGTACCTTCATGTGTCATCTTCAGTAATATAGAGCTTTCAAATGATCCAGCTTCTGAACAAATATATCAACAAGACCTACTGTTTATAGGTGCACATGTTTGGATTTGCGTAATCAGCTTTCAATAGACCGATTATAATTTGTTGCAAAGAGCTGAAACCTCATATACGTTACATTGCATCGTATCCAGGTTACTTCTCGAATTCTAGATTAATGAAATGACATTGACTTAAGGGAGACCTATTGTGCAAAGATGGTTTTAGCTTTACATGATAAGATGCTTGTTTTTGTGGTTACGTCATTTGAGCAGCGCATGCGTTGCAAGAGCTTGCCATTCTTCATGCTGAAGTTCAGTTACACAAAATCATCTGCAATCCTCGCCGAATCTTATGAAACTCTGTCAGAATTAGCTCTGCTCGAACGACTGCCGGATGTACTGTAGTTTATGAGAAATATATTTACTTCTCAATTGAATGAAACGCCTCGTTAGACGCACCCTAGATCAATCTATTCCTGAATAGCGAGCTTTTTCTATCGTTCAATGAGCCAAGACTTAACGGTCTGTGTGCGTCAATGTATTGATGATATAAATGGCAAACGTGGGGCCCCTTTAAATCTAGTTATACTTTATAGTGGAAATATTTCAACCGTGCTTTAGCTCTCGTCATATAGGAGTAGAAACTAACTAAGCAAATTTCCCGGAAGAATAGACGCAAGGATTTGCGATTGTCGCGTCAAAATTATCAGAAATTCACTTATTGGATCCCTAACTAATCTCGTAAGTCCGCTCTCATTTTTACATTTATATATGAATAAATATATACATATATATATATATATATATAGATATGAGAGAAAGAGAGAGAGAGAGAGAGAGAGAGAGATATAGAGATATAGAGATATCTATAAGAGATAGAGATATCTATAGAGATAGATATATACAGAGAGATAGATAGGGATATAGATAGAGAGGGATATATATATATATCTCTCTCTCTCTCTCGGGCTCTCTCAGATATAGATATATATATATATATATATATCTATATATATATATATATATATATATATATATATATATATATATATATATATATATATATATATATATATATATATATATATATATATATATATATATATATATATATATATATATATATATATATATATATATCATTCACTACATCAGGCTTCCAGGCAAGCGAAAATTCAAAAGGTCCCAATATGACCATTAATGCAATTAGTTATCTAATCAGGCGGGATCATGGAAACGAACCATTAGGGGGACAGAGGAACAGAGAGTAAAAGGGCGGGCGAGAAAAGATAGAAAGATAGAATGAGAGAAAAGGATCATTCACCACAAGCTTCCCGACAAGGGCATATTCAAAAGAACCCAATTCACTCCCTCTGGCCATTAATACCTGCTGCCTGTATTATCAACTGGCAGGAATTGAGAAACAATCCATTGCTCGATTTATAGGTTTCTGCTCACTGGGCTACTACGTCAAGCGTGGAGCAGCAATGAATCTATGCAAATCATTTCTAAAATATGCATACATATCAATAGCTTCAGTTTAATATACTTTAGATAACTAGTTGCTAAAATCAATGTATTGTCAAATACTAACGAAGTATTTGCAAAGGTAGCGGCGCATGGCATCGAGGTGTCATCGGGATCTTTATTTGCAGTACATTAGATTAAACAATAGACAATGTCGTATGAAGTGATTTGTTTGTCTTCAATTAATTATTTTATTTATCACGAAATACATATTACCAGTCGTTACATTTGCTGAGGAGGTTGTCATGCCCCACACAACAAAACATGCAGTTTGTAAGACATAGATACAGGGCGCTTTATCAAGGCAACCATGCTCAACAGGATATATAATTACCATTATTTTGCTGTACTTTTTAACATAGGTCATATAGATTATCCATATACATGAAACATCACATTCTTCACTAGCAATACCATGGAATTAAAGAATGCAGCTTTTTGTTGCCACAGTCGTTGCGAGGGAAACAGCTATTTGCTGGGATCGTACCGGCGGCTAAAATTGTTTCCAATTTACATGACTTATATGTGCCCATTGCCTTTTATTTGGGAGTATGCAATAGTTATCCATTATCCATGCTGCAATAAGTAATAAATTTATCTTCAATTCTTGCCGACCCTGGGACAACAGAGGTTTATTATCTAACCGGCTTTGACTGAATAAGCTCTGCTACAATGACTGCATGATATTCTGTAGCTTGTTTAATGGAGCGAGAAGCGATACACTTCTGAATCGAATTTGCTTTCGGTATATCAGTTACGTCTTCACTGCTCAGGATTCACCCCGGACATCCGTCAGAGCCAATCCTGGCCCACTCGACGTGATGGCTCTGCAGGAATTATGTTTAACGTGATCTGGACGAATACATTGATATCATTTATGCGAACAATTGAAAATATCCTGTAAACTGATTTGATGTATTTCTTCATTGCATGACACACAATTCCAGTGATACTTTTATTCATATCGCAGCAAGTCATGTTATAAAATTTACACGTACATCCACCCAAAAACCCATTAGTCTTTCATCTTTGTTATTCTTTATCTCACGTCATGTGGAGCGTACTTAGATATAATGTTCGCTAAACTATCGACATATTTGAAACCCTATATTCACTAAACAGTGCCTATTTGTTTCATTGTTGTTAGAACCAATAACATCCACTCGGTAATGCTGTGTTGCTATTGCCACTATGTATGTATTCCATTTTACCATACCTCTAGAATTGAACCAAGGCTTCAATGCACAGTCATACCATGCACAATTGGGTTATTTTTCAGTTGTTCCCCGAAGTGCGACGGTAAATGCAACGATACGTCAACTTCCGCAAATTTTAAACCGGCGCGATTAGGCTTCATCGGTGGTCATATTTAGCAGCGATATAACTTACTATCGATTTATCAATGTGCTGATTACTACATGCTAATTCTGTATATTTATGAATTGTTAGCAGTCTTTTGCGATTTCAATCAATCTAACGATTCGTTAATCAACAACATCCAACGTATAACCAATGGTGTGTAACGTATGCACTATATTTATGTATACCTTCCATTTTGTACAATGCTAAGTGACTGAAACAAAATTATTGGGATTCAAGATATGGTCATTGCATGTACGATTATCTTTTAACATGTAATGTCGTTAAATGCAAAAAAGATATGTCCACTACCACAAAGCGAACAAGAGCTGTTAACATCGACTGTTTTATCGAGTCGAGACACCAAATGCGGTCGTTTCATTGAGTTGCTGAGTACTACATGCAAATACAATACATGTATTGTTGGCAGTCTTCTGTGCTTCGCACTCTTAATCAATCAAAAGATATGTAGTTTTGAATTGATTGTACTTTTTAGGGCACTTCGATATATAATCTGTATCATTTTTTTACCGTGGAGACTTACAACGCAGCTAATTACAACAGCAAGCTAACGTGCATCTATTAGCGCTGTAGACGCAAAACAGGGTCAGAAAAATCAAAGTATTCATGCAAGTCAAAGTAACGAGGACACTTCTTCAGATTGCTTCCAAATGTGCGTTGTTAGGCTATTTGCATATAGAAAACTCCACCTGTATGACGAATACGAATGAAGGGTTTCTATCGGATATCAAGACTCCCATGTTTGGCCCAGAGAAAACATCCTTGTATGGGCGTTTATACCTGATAAGAACATCTGATTGAACAATTGTTGAGTCTGTTATCAAGCCTGTTGAAAGAAATACATCCAACTAATCAAATACCAACAATATTCACAAAAATGGCTCTACCACGTACCCACAGCAACCACATCTGCTGCTGCCAATTTAATCGTTTTGCGTTGCCCCGGATGTCTGAATGTCCAATCTTGTTTATCTAATAGCCTATGATTCCCATTGTGCATCTAACAAGAACATTGTTTATATATCCGGAGATTCATTCAGTCTGCTAACTTGCCTCGAGGTAGATCATCATTGCAACGGATCACCTCCCGCGTTGGTGCATAAATCTGTTATATATGTCATGTGCGTTATCCAGATTAATCAAAATGCACTTTATTACTTCAATTCCACCTACCTCCTTCGCAAAATCTTGAAATGCGAAGATGATACAAGAACAGTTTGTGCATCATGGATACGAGAGCACCAGCCTCTTTTTTGTTGCCTAGTATCCCAATGATGATCAACTGACCAGAACCATTTTAGATTCCGTTTCTACGAATTCTGTCGTACTCAAGCAGTGTCATTCTGAAGGCTAGGATAAAATTATTACATTTACTCGGAGTGCATCTGCGGCATAAATTGTTTTTAAATTACATAACAAATGTGCGCTTTGTGGTTATACCAGTTAAGCAGCGCAGATGATGTAGCAGCTCGCCATTGTCCTTGCCACATTACATTCATGCAAAATCCTCCACCATCCGTGCCGACCTGGCGAATGCTTGAATACAACGTCGTTATATTTAACCAGCTCTCACAGAATTCACTTTGGCCAACGATTCTCGGATGTACTACGGTTAGTATACGAGAAACAGAAGCTATTTTCTCCTCAATTGAATGCTACGCCTCGTTAGACTTGCCCCAAAGCAGAATAGAGAGGAATTTACATAGCCCAGTGTACCATGACTGAACGGTTTACATGCGTCGATTTATGAATATAGATCGAGGTATTAATGTGGCTATGATATACATGGCGAAAACGGGACCACGTTATTTCGATTTATATATGTAAAATCACGCTTAGTTCCCTTTCATGGACCACTCCAAAACAAACAGCACTCCGTTATCTTGAGTAATGTAATTAAACCATGTTGGAATGAATATATGTATGCTGCGGAATAGGGATTCAAGGTTTGCGATACTCCCGCACGACATCATCGGCAAACTTGTTACTTTATGCAGTATCACTGGCTAGGTTTTTCACCAGACATTCTCCTGTAGTGCCAATTGGTTAAAAATGACGTCCACGTTTTCCTTTGCATCGTGAATGAATAAGGAAATTGGCCGGACCCTTTCAACCGAACACGAAGTATTTGCAGATGTATTCTAGATTATAACTTTTCACATAATGACACATATTTTATCATATCTCTGCATCAATTGGCTAAACCTCAGTTATTTGAAAAGAGCACACAGTTCCTCCCACGTGGAACATGCAATGTACTCGATATTACAAACACGATTCAACAAGAAGGCTATTTTTGTCTTGACTCATTGTTGTTTTGAAACACCTTCCTGTCGCATGTAACGTAAAGCTTAACGATGTTGAAAGGATACTTTATCTATATTTGATTAACGTATTGGATAAACTGAGGTCAATGTATTTTTGCTGTTGTGAATAATAACAACACACAAACCTATAAAACATTGTTACCTGCAAGGTAAACTTGTGGGTCCTTTTAACCGCCAGTGCCCAAACACCTCCTTCTTAAACTTTCATGCAACGACCCTCTACTGACAAGGCATCGAGTGTTCATTCGCTTATTGATGCTCAGAGAATATTTGTATGAACATCATCAACATCGGAGAATAATAATTATTTACCTTATGATTATTAAGTATTCTTTATATTTTAGTATTTGTACCTATACGCATTGAATATAATAACATTATATGTTTGATTGCGAAAGTCCTACTTATGAGGATGTTTCCACATTATTTGAACTGTGAAATAAGTTGCAATTAGCCCTGGACCTCAAGTTAGATTTTTTATGAGACGTCAAAAATCTTCAAATAGAGTAACAGGCCATTTTGCAGATAGATGCATAGTTTAGACCCATCAAATTGAAGGGGTATTGTGGATTGTTTTTCGTGGAAATAAACATGATATTCGGCTTATTCGATGGTGCAATTGCGGTTGGTAATGGTGGCTTTCCGTTATTGCCTGCCGGCCACAATGTCTAATACAATCCTCTTACTGGCAATATCTTAATGAACTTGTAGCTGCTCTATTGATCGTGATTGATCAGGTAGGTCATTGAAATATACTAAGCAAGCCCTATGGAAGTGGATTCACTAAGAAGCACATTATCGACTCTAGTAATAAACTGCAGATAAATACGGCTCAAATTTGCTACCAAATGAGAATTTACATCATGAATGAATAAGAGTAGCAATGTTATGGTTTAGCTGTCGGTTGTTACTGTCTTTTTGGTATTCTGGTATTAACGTTTGTGTGCAAAATATTGTTCTCATTACAACCCATCGGATATGTGAAAAACACTACAGTTGTCAAATGGTTTGTCTGTATGGAGATTCAATGTAATGCTTTGTATGTGGAATGAGTTTGGCCAATAGGTTCCGAATTACCGAGTTGATAGTTTTATTGTGGCTACCTTGCATGGCTGACTGTCAGAACTCGAAGAATAGAGAACATAACATGTCTCGGGTAATCTTTATAAACAAAATGTTCGCTTCCTTAGATGTAGTCACTCTTACGATTGCAATGCTTGTTTGCAGCATAGCAATCATATCAACCTATAAGCATCCATTCTGAGAGATAATTGCTTGCATAACGTAATTAATTGATTCTTGCTACGGGCAATCAACATATATAGTTATGAGGAAATGTAAATCGTATTCAAGAGCTATACTACCCTTAAACCACGATGTTCAGTGAAAAAAACTCATACGCTCTACTAGCGTTCCGTTTTCAGTGTCTTTGCAAATTAAAAAAACAGTTACCTAATATTCTCCTGACAGAGTGCGACACTCCGTTGATCCCAAAGAAGCCGATTAAAGGTAGTCAGAGGATGATGGGCCATCATCTTGGCGAATTGCGATAGTAAACATTAAGTCATTTTTGGTTGAGTAAAGAAGGGTCGAGAGGGGATAGGGTATGAACGAGAACATATTGTTAGGTGACAAAGAAGAAAGCGGATGGCTTGCCGTGTTATAGGGTGAGTTGCAGCATGCGGTGGTGACCACAGGATATCAAGCACAATCGTAATGGCGCCTTTACATATAATAAATAACAATGATGCTAAGGATTCTGCAATGGAGTACATAAGGCAGATAGAGTTATCAGGTTACCATAATTTAAGATGCTACGTTTTGCTAATACATCGACATTATGAACATTGTTCCAATGTAAACAAGGTTTTATTTACATTACACAATCAGCTTCCGGCTAATGACCACGGGCCACAATATGTTAGAGTCAGAACAGTCTGATTAACAATCAACAAGTATTAAAAAGATTACCCCCACATCACGAATGACTTAGGTTACAAATGTCTCCACAGATTGATTAATAATTGAAGTATTCTCTGAACGGCGTGGTTCTGAAATTTGTTTTTTCGAAATTGAGTTAGAAATATATGATCTATTAAAGAAAACACCCATGTATGGACTGCTATATATTCATATTCCATGAATGGAAAGGGTATTTATTCAATGGAACAGTATGTATTCAATACATTAAGCTATTGCAAACATTTTCAAGCGCAAATATATCTACTTGGCAGAAACCGGTGGAATGGATCAAATTCTTCATCACAATTGTACAATACAAACCAGAATAACACTCTGTATATGATTAAGACATGATGGATGTGTTCGCTTTATATTCTTATTTTATTGCGCTGTTTGCCACGGGCAGTTAGTGAGAAATATAACGTAGACCTTCAAACAGATGCACTGTCTAATCACTATAATCAGACACGTTGCATGGAACGCATTGTCTATTGAGGTATGTTACCTGCGTTACGTTTAACACCTTTGTGACTGCTTTTGTGGTACAAACTTCAGATAGGAAAGACACAACTTTGGTCCAATATTTACAGGTTTTGGCTTGTTCTCATTCCAGTGTCTGTGCCGATTGATTTGGACACAAAAACATCAACACCATCTCTAACAACGCGCTACACACAGGTGGCGTGTTCACGTTGTATGAGCTCTTTGTTATGATGCCGACAAGACTGTCAGTATCCTCAGGATATCGCCGCGCTTAGCCACACATTCCGTGCGATGTATACGCATTTCGGACGACACAACTCATCAGCAATTGCTAATCGTAACATATGTTCGTACAAACCATTTAACTAATCGCTTCGAACTCATATTAATATCGTTTACTCAATAAAAGATTTACAAATATGTGTTCCGTACCTTAAGGTAGCCATGCGTGTTTAGGGTTGAGTACCTTAAGCGTTAAGAGCACTAGCGATTGATGCGATGATCTATATACCAGCACGATAAGCTGCAAATGAAGCAGACATGATATCAGAAAATAATTCCCTTTTGATATTCATAACGATATGTGACTAAGCTGGATGTAATGAACAACAATTCGTCTCATTATCTCTAATTATTGTTCGATCTGTCTATCATGACAATTACTATTGAACATCTTTGGTATTCAAAACACGCTTCCATTCAACGAGATAATTAAGCGTTTATTTGTTCTGTGTGATCTATGACAGTCAGATGAGAAATAATAATTTTTCTGTGGCAGACATTATTCATCTTGAAAGACAAAGGAATTCCATTCCGTCCTTGATATCAGCGTCATTGTGCTGCTTGGTGACGTCAGTATTGCTTGTAAGAGGTATTAACTGCGATGAGATGGGGGTTTATCAAATGAACAATTATACTACCATTAATCAACTACATTATCAACAACAAAATACACCGGCAACCAGATTTCATCCACTTTTAGCCAGCCATTGCTTATAACTCTCTTTTACAACGGAGAAGCAAAGAAAATGCTAGCTAGTGTGTAATGCCCCATCTTTCTACAACTATGAACAAAGCGCAACCTAAGCTGCATATAACAGGGATAAATTGCAATCTATCATCTTCAGGAGGCAGATTACGGGTAAAATCATTCTCATAGCTCTACACCAAGTCACCGGAATATAAGGCGGCATTATGCAAATATGGAGAGTAATGTTCAATTTATTCTTCCGCGGAAGAAGCATCAGGCTGATTGTGAGGACCAAGCATATTCCTACGTGTTTTATGACAAGCAATCATCTCTGCATTATATTGTCATTCACAATATCGTCAAGTAAGCACTTGTCTACCGATAACAGACCACAAGTATTCGTATCATAATCCCATATGCATATTGAAGCAGGTACATCAGTCACTCCCCCCCACCCTCTTTCTCTCTCTCTCTCTCTCTCTCTCTCTCTCTCTCTCTCTCTCTCTCTCTCTCTCTCTCTCTCTCTCTCTCTCTCTCTCTCTCTCTCTCTCTCTCTCTCTCTCTCTCTCTCTCTCTCTCTCTCTCTCGCTCTCTTTCACTGTCTCACTATCTCTCTCACTCTCACACTCTCTCTTTCTCTCTCTCAGTATGCACAAACTAAAACATCAAAACCTGTCAATGCTCTCACAGTCAGATCGTGGCCCCCTCGTGGGCAAAAACGTGGAATTAAATGGGTTTTCTTCAAGTGACAGGAAACAACAATGCTTCTATTAATCTAATACAATATCAACACAACAAATATTGGATCCTGGCACTACAGCGTTTTCATATCTAACAAGTTCCGACTGAATTCGCTCTAAACTAATGACTTCCGGGTGTACTGTAGTTGCTTTATGAGCGATGGAACCCATTAGCTTCTCCATCGATTGCTATGCCTCGTTAGACTCGTCCTAGAGCGACCCGACTCTGAATAGAGAGGAATTAAAATCGTCCAATGAACCACGCCTTAACGGTCTGCCTGCTTTAATTTCTGAAAGTATCCAGTTGTACATATTTAGGCATCGAAATGAACTTTGGGAAGCAGAACACCGCTATTTCAAGTAATATCATGGAATATTACAACCACGCTTGGCTTCTCATGCTGTAAAAATGATACTCTAAATATATGATGCTAAAAAGCGGTTCAAGGAATTATAAATATACAATTTTCTCACTTCAAATCATCAGCTTTCTCATCAGGTGTCATTTCCAAGCAGCTCAGAGATGCTCTCTGGTTGCATTATACGGCGGATGTATCAAAAGCGCGGCGCCATTGCCACCGAATGGAGATTGGTCACTTTTGATTGCTTGTGTTGCGTAACACCCAATAACCTCCCCCCCCACATCGTACTGCAGAAACACGAAATGGAAGAGCTGAACGTTATGATTTGAGCATTAACGTGTACGTGGTAGCCGTTATGATAGGACACTCATGATAACTGTAATGTTGCTTCTATTTGACCTCGATTTTGCCTCCCAGAAAAAAAAAAAAGTTACTATTATGATCATCCATAAAATTATGATAATATGTTTTAGATGTACATCTTCTTTCTATTTTTATCATAACGTTTCCAGCCGACAATCGAAATGGTCGCGCCAAACGTTATGAGTGAGACCTTATCGCGTTTTGTGGTGAACTTCATGGTTAATTCTGTTATACCTGATTATACTGGGGAGAATAGAGTGAAATGCTGCAGCATAAACACGGTCTCATGAATAGAAGCAAGAAAATTCCTAGTAAGATAGCACACTCATTATAAAGGTTATGATTAATCTGCTAGAACTCGTAAGTGTCATCATGATGTTTCTAGGTAAACATCGTAGTCTCAAAACAAAATGGTCGAGCTGGACGTTATGATTTGGCCCTTTATGTGTTCATGGTGCACGCCCGGGGGTGGGGGAGGGGTAATTAAGTGTATAGAAGTAGTACATATGTGCCGCGCGATGGGGTATGTTTTTTCGGCCTCTCGACTTGTACGACGGGGTATGTTTATCAGCTTCACGACGGGTTTTTTGGGGGGCTTCGTTTTGTACAGCGGGGTATGTTTTCTCTCTCTTCCCATGCAGTCAACTCTTCCACGATACATGATATAATTTCTCCGGGCATTAAGCGTATGAACATAGATTGGTCGACTACTTTGAACTGGCGCGTCACTTGTTTGTGTGTCTGCCTTATCAAACTATTCGTTGTTTTCCAAGCGCTTCGAGTTGAAAAAAAAAATTTCATCGCCTATTGTAAATATCGTTTCAATTGTCATACAAATTGTGCTAGCTGTTATAATCAGCGTCAACCGCGTCGTAAGATTTTATTGATTTCGATGACGTCACTTCCGGTTACGAACGTATTAAATATATAGCGGAAGTAAAATCGGAAGAAGTTAATACGCCGTATTTCCGTCGTTAATGGTCGTATAGTAGCAATGTTGATCTATGGCAGCCAATTGTATTTTGAGCAAATCACTAGTTGCATGTAGTTGTAAATTCCTAAGAGTTTTCTCATAAACTAAGCTCAAAGAAAAGTCTGGCAGAAAAAGGAACAAATCGACAATTGTGGGCGGGAGTCTAATACCAGCTTCCCTCATGGCAGGAGAGCGCGCTACAACTGTGCCACGACGTCTCATACGTTTCCATGCTCAATTCTGTTGTTATTTTACACAAGAAAACACCAGGTGCCGTCAACGGATGAAACACTTCTCGCATCATAACATAGAGCTCTTCAGTTTGATAATGTTCAGTATTATTCATCAGTACTGCATTGAGTGTTCCCTTCTCACTAATGATGTAAATGGAGATTAAGTAGACAATGATCAAGGTTTTCGTCATAATGTGGATGGAATTTATAGATGCTTACATATTATAGTGGGTTAATACAATCGGATGAGGTTTTTTTCATATTAAAATACATTACAGTTCACAAACAATTCTCAATATATTTTTGCAATTTTTTTAATTGATGATGTCAATAATGTGCAGAACCTAGAGGTTTTGTTTTGACCTTGATTGTACACTTAGGTCAAGGTCATCAAAAGAAATTTCGAATCATCGATAAATTTATAATAATTTGATCAATTATGGACTGATGTTGAATTTCTTCAAACTTCCTGATCCAGTTCGCCAAAACGCCCAATGAACTTATTGATTTCTTGCATTTAACGCTGGTGAGCTTCTAATTAACTTTCCGTGATACAGGTTGCAATTCTCAATATGTTTTCATATTATTTTTTTTCAATTTAAGTTGTCAATGAGGTTCTTAACCCAGTTTTGTTCTGACCTTAACTGTTAACTAAGGTCAAAGTCCATCGAAATAAATTTTAATTCATTGATAAATTCATGATAATGATTTTGAAATTGTTTTTACTCCCTAATACAGTTTGCCAAATTCTCTCATGTATCTAAGGGCCTCTTGCGTTCAACGTTTGTCAGCTTCTAAACAAGTTAATAAATAGTTGCTATCTTTATTTGTCTCTCGAAATAGATCGCAATTTTCATGATAGCATACAACCAAAAGGATTTAAGAAAAACGCTACATTTGACAAATTGTTTTTCTGTGTGAGGATTCAATGTAATACTTGAATTAAAACTAACTATGCTCTGTATGTGGAATGTGTTCAACCGAAAGGTTCAGAATTACCGAGTTAGCAGTTTTATTGTGGCTACCTAGCATGGCTGACTATCAGAACTCGATGAATGGAAAACATAATATGTCTCGGGTAATCATTTTAATAACAACCTGTTCGCCTTCTTGCATGTAGCCACTCTTACGATTATAATGCTTGTATATCTACCTATTAGCATCCGTTCTGGGCGATAATTGACTGCATAACGTAATTAATCGATTCTTTCCAGATCAATTTGCAGGTTTTAAACCTCAAGTTAGCTTCAATAACATTCGTCCAATTACTGCAACAAATTGAATCGTTCATTTTTGATATAACGTTAAATGTGTACAAAAAATATCATGGTTATGTGCAATCAACATATAAAGTTGTAAGGAAATGTAAATCGTATGAAGCAGTATTCATGAGCTGCTATGTAAAACCAGCGGATGCGATTCTATATTCAATAAAATGAGTGGGATTTCATCAAAGAGTTTATAGCTTCGCTAACTGACTGAGAGGGCTCACTTCGAGTGGCTCTGCGGTGATCGCTTCCCTAGTTATAATACATGGCAATCGCAAGGTGACGCTACCGTGACACAAACAAAAGCACATGGGAATACTGGGCTGACATCACTGAGATTGTTGAGAGCGGGGAAAATGTCTTTTCGCAGAGCCTTGCCGCTGCCAAAGCACGTCGCACAATAGGCTTATGAAAAACGAAAATAGTAAATATTCTTCTAAATAAATGTCAACTTGATAAATTACCCGGTCTGGGGTACCCCCATGGAAAACAGTTCGCCTCTAACAGCGTCCGCGCAGTTTACGATCCTCGATCTTTCATGTCCGCACTGTGGATAGTAGTTTTAGGTTGTCAACATATGTCTGACGCAAGGCATCTTGCCTGGGGTCGACATAAACATTTCTGACATGTCAGGGGGATGTGAAGGTCTCGAGCGAGGAGTTTAGAGCTACGCTGAACTGCGTGACGATTATATCCATGGAGTGAAATCTCAAGCGTGCCTAACACATATACTTTATGCATTCTATATATTGCATGATGATAATTAAACTTATGACTGATGATGTGACAAACACACACATCCGTATTACTATCAATTTATCGCTGATTTGGGACCTTAGATAAAATACCACTGACTTTGGGCTCGGACCCCTAGAATTTTTACCGCGGGCTTCCCTGATGAAAGTCTTAATTTGAATGAACAAACCACCTGCTATATTGCATGCAAGTCACCTGCATTATCTAGATGAAAGGATATCAAGCACAATCGTAATGGCGCCTTTACATAGAATAAATAACAATAATGCTATTTATTTATCGTACATAAAACAGAGTTATCAGGTTACCATAATTTAAGATGCTACGTTTTGCTAATACATCGACATTATGAACATTGTTCCAATGTAAACAAGGTTTTATTTATATTACACAACCAGCTTCCGGCTAATGTCAACGGGCCACGATATGGTAATTTGAACTATCTGATAAACAATCAAATTCGCAACTACCATCAAGAAGGTTACCCCTATATCACGAATGACATAAAACTTTCTACACAATTTGAGTAATAACTGAAAGAATCTCTGAACGGCGTGGTTTGCAAAATGTTTTTCTTCGAAATTGAATTAGAAATACGTGGTCTATTAAAGAAAACACCCATGTATGGACTGCTATATTTTCATATTCCATGAATGGAATGGGTATTTATGCAATGGAACAGGATCAATACATTAAGCTATTGCAAACATTTTCAAGCGAAACTGGTGGAATGGATCAAATTCCTCATCACCATTGTACAATACAAACCAGAATAACACTCTGTATACGATTAAGACATGATGGATGTGTTCGCTTTATATTCTTATTTTATTGCGCTGTTTGCCACGGGCAGTTAGTGAGAAATATAGCATAGACCTTCAAACAGATGCAATGTCCAATCATTATAATCAAACACGTTTCTATTGCATGGAATGTATTGTCTATAGAGGTATGCTACCTGTGTTACGTTTAACACCTTTGTGACTGCTTTTGTGGTACAAACCTC
>CM067352.1:45544322-45557475 GCA_034190875.2 Urechis unicinctus
CCCCTTTATTCCAATATCATGATGGGTGTCGGCATGTCAGGTCAGACAAACGTCAAATACTGCTGTTGTCGTCTACATCCACAATCTATGATTGAGTCAGACTCTGGTAATGTGTTTATTTGTTTGAAAACATCGATACCGCTAGATTTGTGCCTTGTTTGCATTCAGGTCATGGCTTCACGTTGGCCCCCGTCACGGGGAAACTCCTGGCTGAAATGGTCCTGGAAAGGAAGCCTTCGTACAATCTTGTACCATTCAGTTTAAGTAGATTCGGTGGAAGTACTCCGTCCAAATTGTAATTTGCACCATATTGGCTTGAATATGTATACACACACACACACATATATATATATATATATATATATATATATATATATATATATATATATATAGATATATATATATATATATATAGATATATATATATATATATATATATATATATATATATATATTTATATATATATATAGATACATGTATATATATATGTGTATATACATATATGTATATATATATATTATCAAACATATATTTATATATATATCAAACATATATATATATATATATGTATATATTTTTACATATATATATATATATATATATAAACATATATATGTATATATATGTGATATAATTAAATACCATATATATAACATATATATATATATTTATATATATATCGCACTGTCACTTTGTTAGGGGTTATTTCACCAACAATTGTATGTATTGTGTCATTTAGGAATAGATAATGTCAGATTTATTAAGCAAATTGTACTAATTGCTTGATTAACAGCATAGTGGAAGAATGTTGTAATTTCCTGTCCAATCTGGTTTCAGAGTCATTTCTAATTTTTGTATGTAATCTGATACTTAGCCTTATCTGTCAGGTCCCTTTACTTTACGATCTAGATAAGTTGTCAAATGACCTCGCATGATGACGTCGAAACGTGATTAATTCTGGTGATGATTTTGAGCAAAATAATATCCAGTTAGTCCACCAGTTATGACTCATTTCTGGAAGTGACGAAATTGAGCAGAGGCTGAAACAGCATTAAATTGATTATTGCCTAGAAGAAACATTTATGTTTGGTTGACATGAAATAACAGTGATGACCCCACGTACCTTGCGATGACCGCAATATGTGGACTAGTGAATATTGTGGTGCAGCGAAGGTTCGTTGTCTTTTTACGAACAATGCTTTATTTACCATCATGTCAGGACGGCTTATGTAGTGTTGTGCATGGCTGCAATAAAGGGGTGTGGGGGCGTTTTATGACACTCATTAGATATGCTTTGTTGTTAATACCTGATTACTCGGTTACTGCTTGAATATTTTCGAGTTTCGCCCCCTGTGGGCGATTCCATTTCGGATCAAACCACTAGAGAAAACGGGCGTCAAAAAGTCTCTAAATCTGGAACACTAGCAGGTGTTTAACCGTAGCTACATTAATCGTTCTCAAATTAACTAGTTAAAATGAAACTGGCAAACTACAGCTAATCACAGGTACCCCATCTGTATTGCCACAACTCAACTGTCTTTAAAAACCTAACAAGAAAGAAGAGTGCCACAAGCGTTGCAAAGATGCAAATGGGCGATAAAACAGACGCCTTACTTCCAAAAACGTCTCAACTTAAAAGCTTAACAAGTGAACTGCCCCAAAACTGGATAACTAGTCACCTTATTGATCTACAAAACCGCTCACTTCATAACATTCAGACAACTGCATCGACAAAAACATCAAGTGAATAACACATTACATAACTACACATGAGTAACACAAGACACTCTCCATGAATGGGGTGGGGGTGGGGGGGGGGGGGGGTCCTTTGGTTTTGAGCCCAATCTTTCACAAGTTTTAAGGCAGGGAATTGGCAAACATCAATAGAACATTCATATCAATAAGGAGGCATGCGTCTTACGCTTAGTGTATACCGATCTGAAACTAGTCGAACGACCAACAAAGCAGTATTTACTATAATCCCAATGTGAGATCTTTACAGATATCCTTAACAAATTAAGGCAAGTAATTCCTCCTATGTTTTTGTATAATTCTCCAGCGTTCTGCCCGTTATGATATATTGTCAGAGGGACGTCTAGCCTACTGGTCATAACGCTGCTCGGGGCTGTGGTTTGGACAGCAAGGGTTTATGCCCATGAGTACTTCCAAATTAATCGATAGTAAATATGAATGAAACCTGCATCTTAAATTATGTAACTTAGCCTCAAGACGCCTTCTCCTTTGATAATCATAGTTTTTTAATGGGCTATGAAAAGTTGATAAGCGATGAGTTGAGAGGAGTGGTAAAATATAGCACGAATATTGAGTGTTTGGAGGTTTCCGGTCTCTGCCCAAGCTGAATCTCGGAATGTGTACATATATTTTAGCATTTTTGGTACAGCAAATCTGTCCATCGTCATGGGAGGCAGCATGAAAGGAAAACCCATTATCGACACACTTTTGTGTTGCAAATCAGTGAACGTCGATGTTTATTCAACAGGGCGGGTTCAAGGCAGGTGATTCGAAAAGCGCTTCTCCGCCTAGCATTTGGTGGAGCCACTTTCTAATCGTAAGGCTACGTCTGAATTGAAAGTTGCCCCTGACAGGCAAAATTGCTTTTTCGATGTCATTCGGATATTATCGCTCAGATTGTATATCTCTTTTGCAGCAACAGATATAGAAGACTCATTGAAACACAGCGATTTTGTGGATAGAGAGCTTGTTGGTGAGTTGTAGTTCATTAAACCGAGCTGCTTACAAAGATTTACCATGACGGCTACCAAGGACCGTTGTGTAGCGCAACGACTAACATAGCCCGGTTAACAGACCTAACTATTACCTGTCTCTCGAGATTAAATAGCATTTGCCCAGTCTGATGCGTTATGCAACCTTGGTAAGTTTGTTTGTCCTTATCCTGTCGTAAAGACAAATTCCATCTGCAATTGTTTTTATCGTTATATCAACGAGCTTACAGCTACTCTTAAAGGGCTCATTCGTACCTCTGTCCGTCAAAATATGCACGCCACCTGTGGGCAGCGTGCTGCTCATCATAACGTTTATTTCAAAACAACATGGAATTTTGTTGTTAATGTTGGGCGCATGACTCCTTCCCTTCATCACAAGCTACACGACGCCAATCGCCATCAACAGTCTTATGTACTTTTGTCGATTTTATGGTAACTCCGCCTCACGGTTTGGCATACTGCTTACTATTGTGTATGCTTACCGCATGACCAGTCGGAGTGAGCCCTCGAATGACACCGCTTATTTCGTTTATCCAATCTGATTCTGTTCCATGTGTCACAATTCTGTCTCGCTATCACTTATCCATCCTTTAAAGGTGCATTTTTTTCAAAAAATTGAATCGAAAAAAAAAGTTGCTAACTCCAAGAGTACCCTAAATGGTGCTGATATTCGGATTCCAAAGTTGGAATGGCCGTATATATTTCTTGTTGTTCGTAAATGAAACCTTCAATTCCTTATTTTTCACTTCCAGCCAAGAATAGACCATATTTGGAAGCTCATGTATTATTAATTCCGGATGCGCAGAAACGTCATCACTCTGTGCCGATTGCCGCCGGCGGGTGTTTAGTTTGCGCTATTTTCATTGCGATAATGGACGATGCATATTTGGAAGCTCAGGGACCATGCAAAGTTTTTGCTGGAAGTAATCTCGTTGTATTATGAACAGATGAATACCCTGCTATCGAATCGGTCTGTATTGAATCGACTTGTGTAAATGTCACCGATTAAATAAAATCTGAGGGCCTATTGTGAGTTCATTGCACCATTTAGATTTGTAGATTGTTGTTGCAAACATACCTTACTTAATTTGTAAATTTCAGGTAGAGAAATTATTGCATCCTCTTGACCCTAATAAGGCTAATTCAATGGCTGGTGATCAGGTGTTCATCATACCTTGCCTGCAGTCAAGTTGTGACAATGGACCACAACAGGTATTGGGATAGGACATATGCACTCAAGTAGGGTTGGTCAGCCAATGTAAGTCTCTCATGACCACTCAACTACGCACTGACTAAATGTCCTATCAGAAAACAAAATACTGATGCTGCATATGTAATGTGTTCTAGCTATTTGGCCATATAATGCCATTTGTTGTGTTACAGGTACAGCAATCGGTTCAACAAGCAGTCAAAGACGTGGTCTTCGGTTTAGAGGTCAAGACTTATGCCCATATACCAGATATGATGACATAAATCTTTAGGCCCAAGCAATGCGACAGCAATCACAACAACACCCACAACGCTCTGCTGATGACCCGCAAAATCAGTTTGAACATTGCTCCTGTGCCAGGCGATCTACCCAAGAAACAGTTGCAGGAGTCTCATTTTGATTAAAAATATGATTTGGAAATTTGTTTTTTTGTTGAAATGTACAATAATTTATTAGTCACATTCTTTTGTCTGTAAATCCAAACTGTAATAGAAGAACACATGTAATTGGCAAATAAATAATACATGAACTCATTTTAATGTCACTTCTTTTTTTATCAGGGCTAGAATTATGAACATAAAAAGTCAAATCTGAAGATAAGTGTCATGACTAATTGACAAAATAATGTGTGCATAATTCTTTTCTTCTGTGTTTGAGAGACGAAAAATTTACTATTATATGAATGCTCATTCCATAAAACAAATAGACAATAAGTTATCAGATTGTTGAAGTAAAAATGTTCAGAACAAATAATAATACCACATGTTTTGTAAGACTAAGCAATTTATAATCCACACAAAAATACCAATCAGAACAATGTGATATTTCTGGATTAAAATAAAAAATTAAAACATTTAGACTTAGTATATTACCAAAACCTATTTTGTATTAAGCCTGTATACTGTCAATACTTGTTAAGGAAGAGGTCTCTGATCTCCCTTACACAACTAGAGTTACCCTCCCGTTGCACTCCTCCAAAAATACATGAATCCACAGAACCAATTGCGGATAGGCGTGGTGTCTAAGCATCTTTTTTTTTGGTCCTCGACAACCGCATCCCATAGCAAGTCCACCCGGTACCTGTTAATAACCTCAATGACCATCGGGTCAAGCACAACTCCTTCCATCTGAGGTAGTGCATATGTGCAGAAGTCTGGGCTGTTAGTGCAACATTGCCGCTCCACAGGGGGAGGCATTTCCCTACAGTGAAGGCAGATGCAACAGTCTGGGGAAGTGGTAGTTGATGGAGGGTGGAATCCTTCTTTCGGCGGTGTGGGTTGTAGGGTGATTGTAAGCGCAAAAACTGTGGCTGTCTTTCTAACCAGCAACTGACCCACCCCATCCAAATCCAGCCACCGCACTAAATTCTGAAAATATGAGTAATCAAAAGTCTTCATTTTGATGGATTGAATATCTCCAATACAAATCTCTCTCTGTGACCAAAATTGCATGAAGGTTTTTGGAGCAGCTGAAGAGTGCTAAATGCTGAGTTGTACAATACCTTCAATTTCTCCTTCTGTGACAGCTCTAAAGATTTAACAGTCACTCTACTCTTCTGTAGGGTCTAGTTAGTTATTGGTGTGTTGCAAAGGTAGCCTCTGCGAACAAGATTGACTCGCTTTCGGCCTGTCGAGGTCTACAAACAAATGAGAATCAATGGAAATTCATGGTTCGATAGTTCAACATTGGACCTATTTACTGACAAAGTGATTCAATTAGGTAAGGCAGGCCCAAAAGTACCTTGTTTGAAGAAGGTGGGGCTCCTCTGCCACCTCTTCAGGCTTGTCTGCAACCTCCACCAACTTGGACACCTGTGTCATGGTGAACAATTTCAAATCATTAAACACATCCTTCCCAGTCATAATGGGTGTATTGAGTTCAATAAAATACCCTTGATAAGAATCAAATAAAAAAGGAACCAACCTGTTCCACACACGTTGTCAGAATCTGTACAATGACCCCTTCCACTGCCTCTTCTTGTACGTGATCCCCTCCTTGGCGTTTTGATTTCCTTTAAATTTGAAAGTGGGTTGGTTCAATTTAATCAATGAATGAACATGACAAGAATAATTCAATCAATAATGTTACAGTGTTTGAGCCAAAAGCCTGCAAAAGTCAGCCAAACCCATACGATGATACATACCACCCCAAACTCCTAGCGTGGACGTTTCAGTACACAGGGATTTGCATTGGCTGGCCGCTATCTTCTCTGTAGGGTTTATGTATGCATAGAAGATAGCGACTGGCCAGCCAATTCAAATCCCTGTTTCAGTTCACTATAACCAGATAAGGTAGACGTCCTGAGGGAGACCCCAGTCCCTTGATTTATAATACAATTTATGAGTTCATTCAGGGATATTCAAATAGTTTGCGATGAAAAAGCACCGATAATTGCATATGAAATAATCAAACTTCGAACAAGTGTCATGGCTTTACACTCAAAATGTGAAAGACTAGTCAAGAATATCGCTTTCATTACGCTTGAACATGCGCAGCCTCAGTATAAATATAATATACTAAGTCTAAGCCTAAGGGCTACCTCAGGGTTCGTTCGCAGGTGTAACGCTATCTGTTGTTAAATTTATGGTAATCTATTGTACCGATAGTGTTCACTTCATTGAGGCGGGTTCTTTTTTATATATAACATTCGAAAACTCCAATCAAAGAAGAACAAAGAAGAGAAATGTAGGAATCAAAACACTCACCATTTCGGCTGCATGCGTTTCAACCTTCTGTCGAATCTGCGCTGCGCGTGACGTCACGACTATGCGTTGTCAACAAATGACCCTTCAATACGCATGCGTCATTTTTCCATCAACATGTGCTCATGTTTGTAAACATGGGTGTGGCCGACAGATTTCGATACGGTGTAATCGACGATTATAGCGTTGAACTAGTCCGCAAAATGGTTTATATGGGTTCCAAAAGAGTTGTTCTATTAAATGGAGCAAAAAAACAGCATGTCATTTTTTTGAAAAAATGCATCTTTAATCCATGCCGGTGCTGTACCATTGATACGCGGGATATGTGCTGTTGATAATAAGCTATTTAATATATTGGCACATCCAGTTGTGGGAGACATTCCCTTCGTTAAACGTTGGAGGCCTTATCTATGCGCATTGTCGAGCAATGTTACAGACCAGCTGTCACACCGCCACAATTCATGGTTAACTCGTAGGCTTATATTATGTCACTTCTACAGGTGTTGATTCAATTTCATTAAATACATGTCTACGGTGGCATGCGGTATACAACATCACTTATGGGAATTATCACCCTCCGATTGCAATGACAAACCATTTGTTGCAGGTACGGTAAGCTGTTTCAACACCAGCGTTACCTCTGAGGATGAAGATGGCGGGTCAAAATGATAGCTCTCCTGAAGTGTGGGACTGTATCGTGGTGGGAGCGGGTGTGGTCGGTTGTTGTACAGCTTATCATCTGACCAAGCAAGGCAAGAAAGTCCTGGTCCTTGAGCAGGTACGAGGAAGTACACCAGTGAATCATTTCACAAACGAGATAGTTGTATATATTTACACACACACACACACACACACACACACACACACACACACACACACACACACACACACACACACACACACACACACACACACACACACACACACACACACACACACACACACACACACACACACACACACACACACACACACACACACACACACACACACAGACTCATTTGTGTGTATTATACCGACTCGCTGAATTTGGTACAGTTTTGTTTGCCCCACACACGAGGCAGCTCACACGGACAGAGTCGTATCATGATGAGTGCTTTCACAAGACCTGTCTATGTTGCGCTCGCTGAGGAATCTCACCGACTCTGGGGGCAATTAGAAAACGAAAGCGGCGCAACACTCTTCCGGTTACTATCTATCTGATACAATCGAAATCTGCGAACATTATTTTGTCATTTGTTTTCGCTAATAAGAGAATACCATAGTCTCTTGGAGGTGATGTAGAATGTTATGCTTTTCCAGGAAAACTGGCATGCTAACTGCAGAAGGAGGCAGTCAACAGAAATTGATGGAAATGGAAAAAGCTTTGGCTGCTCAAGGTATAGCTTATGAAAAGCTAACTGGTACAGAGATCGCGCAGCGCTTTCCCATGCTGAAATTCACCACTGATGTAGAAGGTGTGTTTGATAAATCGGCGGGAGCTTTGCTCAGTGATCGATGTCTGTCCGTCCTTCGGGTAAGTCACACTATTTTGTATCAGTGCGACCAGTTACGGTATATCAGTCATTGCAGTAGACTTTGGATGGTCTTAACCTCACAAAACCCATTGGTTTGACACTATCCTATATTTCTGTGCAGTACAATAATCTAGCGTGGGTAAATGTCTCTTCCACAGCAACTTATCACTAAAAATGGCGGAACAATAAAGGAAGAGCAACGAGTTGATGCAATTTGGCCTGGGTCTGAGGTAACCGTTCTTACTGACAAGACGGGCTATAGAGCCCACAAAATCGTTCTCACTCCAGGACCGTGGGCAGGGGACTTGTTAATGAAGATCGGTGTAAACTTGCCATTGAAAGTAAGAATGTTAGTTTGTCTTTAAAATCCTTACGTCATTGGCTGATTCAGATAATCATAACAATGGCAAAAATTCATTGCTGTCCCCGCTTCTAGCAAAGCATCCATTCTCTTCTGGGATTTGATTTCAGAAAAATGAAAACCATTTGTTAATCATTGTTTTCCCAAGTATTCTCTCATATATTACTAGATTGCTTTTTGAATACCCAGACAATGCCTGGTATGAGTCTGTATTGGCGGGATGACACAGCGGGCTCGTTTGATTATGGCAAGTCCCCCATTGTCCTAGTGTACCAGAATAACGACGCGGGATACCGCTTTATTGCTTCCTTTCCTGTGATGGAATATCCGGGCTATGTCAAGGTCATTACATTTAAGTGTAAAATGCAATATGTGTCATAAACAAGGTATGTTAACTTATTCGATCCATTCAACTTTAAAAACAAAGTGCTATATTTTAATTCACGGTCAGATCCAGTAGATTGAATGTTAATGTGATTTCTACTGATTGAGCTGTGCACTAAATTCTTAAATAATACGTAAACAAATATAGAATTGATCTTCAACTGTAGCCAATCAAGACCGTTGGTCGTTTGCGTTCAGATAGTGACGCGCGGTGAACCCCCTGATCGTTACTGTCATCCAAATGAACGAGATATGGACGAGAAAGGCCACATGGTTCAAGTTGTAGCCGAGGCCATTCGTAAATCGTACCCTGGAATAACAGACAAACCAAGCATCATAGAGCCAGCCATGTACACCGTGAGTTTAACGTAGCTTAAGTTTTATATAAAATTTCGCTACGGTCGATTAAGTAATGCGAGACTTTTGTTCGTGCTATTGACAATGTAGCTTACCCCAGACGGCGGTTTCATTATCGATCATCATCCCCTATACACCAATATTCTTATGGGGGTAGGAATGTCAGGTATGTTGTTATCTCGTACTGTTTATATATAGGAGCACAATATGTCTTAATTATTAACGATGAATTAATCTATAACATTGACTGGGGTGTGATGTGATTGTTTGAATACACAGGGAATGGATTCATGATGGCACCTGCCACGGGGAAACTTTTGGCGGATATGGTCACAGAAAGAGAACCATCCCATGACCTCGACCTATTTCGCTTGTCACGGTTTTCCAAACAGCACGACGCAAAGTTGTAGCACGCCACGTTATTGTTCTCTCTGTGCTTGCCGCTATTCGGCCAGAGGGACTTGACACACAACGAATGTAATTGAATACCTGTTTTGGTTGTAATAAACGTTCAAAGCCCTCAGCTTAATCTGTGAGCTGAATCTCTCAGCTGATGTACATTAAAAGAACATTGTGTAAGCTTTGCTATAACTAATCAGCCTGGTTTTTGGCCCTTCCCTTTTTTAACATTATGCTAACAGCAATAAAATGGAAAGGTAAGAGATGAGTCGCATTATTGCTTGGATTATTGCATTTGCTATGCACTTTGGTTAAGATATCTACAACAGAAAAACATATTATCGTCTCTGATGTAATTGTGATAGTATTGTAGTTATTTGTATAAGCTATTTCATCGCTCAGTTTTCTATGGTTATCATGGCACCCCAACAGTGTACACTGCACGCTAATCCTGAGGCTCAGATTCAAACACATAACTTTCGGAGCCACTGTGGCTCACCTTGGTTGTATATGTCAGTGACAAAATATGCAGGACCAAAACACCACAAGAAAAGGTCAAGGTTATGAGTGCCATCATCTTCATGCCCCGGGCTAGATAACCAAACCAGATAACGATCACATGGTGCAATACTTGAAGAGGAAATCCAGGCAATATGCCTGCTCAAGAATATATCAATCATATACTCCATTCTGACACACCTTTCACCGACTTTAACGTGACTTGTTTTTTGTGATTAAAACTGGAACATACCATTATTTTGAATAACGGAAGCACTTTGTTACCCCATGACCTGAAGGCTTCATCATTCTGCAACACATGCATGAGATAACTAATTGAACGTACTGTTAACGTAAAAAGCAGAACTCAATATACCACAACTTATTATCGAGCTGTGAGCATCATTAACAGAGCTAAGTGTAGCACACACGTGGAGCGTTTGCTTTATCGCTGTGTCAATGACAAATGTATCGATTCATAGAGCAATTGTTTGAAGATAATTTATCAAATCTTATCTGAACTTAGTAGAGTGCTCAACATAACACGTAGTCAGACCATGGTCCAACGACTTGGTTAGTATGGATAGCCGGCAGGTACGATTAAATGTGAATCGATCTGCCGTCGGTAAACATTGATGGATCTACAGGTGAATATAGATTATGATTGACTTGTCGTTAAATCCATCAATTATGACACATATCGTATAGAGGAACAACATTGTAAAGTTGATCAAAACACAACATAGACATTGAAAGATTCATAGAAATTTAGTACAATCGGACCCATTCACTTTTTTATGTACTTATTTGTCTGAGTTTAAGACACGTTTCGTTGCTTCTGCTGGCGGTATCCCAACCATGGCGCTGTCAGAGATGCCTATCCGGGTTGATAAGCTTTTCCAATCCAAATATTAGTCGCGCTAACAATCAAAATAGTTAAAGTAAATGTCAACAATCATTTACACGAGTATGTGCCTTTTGCCTGTTATTGACAATTCATCACAACTCAAATATCATCTCTTGGTTTATTTAACTTTTTCTCATACTTGTGGAAGTTCCCATGGACAGAGTTGCACCATAAAGAGAGATTATACTGACGCAGTCTACGTCGCGCTTATGGACAAGGCTTATAATCTTTGGTGTCAAATTTCAAAAGAAAATGGAAGAACCCTCTTCAAGAAAACTCGTGATCCCAGTAACATAGGTATGCTTACAGTACAGATAAACTGAGGCAACAAACTGAAGCAAACCATCTAAGCTATTACGATAAATTATTTCATAGAGCAGTCACTCGGCGCTAATGAGTATTCGATGGATCTGCAGGGATTCTTGACAGTAGCCTTTTTGTTTGTCAATTATTCGAGCGCGTAGGCACGTCGAATGTAATGAGATGGTAGACGAAACAGACTGGGGCAATATATACGCATAGATTTTGGCATATTAGGAATAAAGGCAATTGTGTTAGTACATGATTAAGATGGTACATAGATAAATCCTATACCCTGATACAAAGCGATCGTTTTACCAAATAAGGACAACGAACATATATAGCATCATACTCCTCGGTAGATATTTCGTCCTTTCTATAGTTTGAAGTTAATTATGCCTCAAAACAAAACCGTATTTCTGCCCAATAGCAACTCATCACCAATATTAGAGGTGAAATATTGTCGATAATTTGCGTATTTACCACCTGGGTCAGGGAATGCTTCTCTTGTAGCTGTAACCACACAGGCTGGCAGCACTTTCATGTTTCTTTTGCTCCGTTTTTGCCATACCCAGAATGTAAACATGCGGTCGGCAAGCACTTTCCTGTTTCTTTTGCCCGGTATTGACATACCCATATGTAAACAGGCAGTCGGCAAGAATACTGAATAATCTGAAGAAATATATCGAGTTGTTGTGCATGGTTTTGAAATTAGGTATAAAATTTAAAAAATTATTGTCATATGTCAACCATTCCCTGACTATGATATACTGCATAATAATTTATCGCGTCCACAATATTAAATGTGCTGAGGGTACAATGGCAACGCCACATTAACTAGCCAAGTATTATTTGATGTAATAGTTAGGTCTGTCAACATACCATATTCAACTTACAGAATGAGTAAATTTATTAGGTAACTGATACTAACCAGTTAACAGAGAGAGCCGACGGTTTCACTTTCCGAATCTGACTTGGATGATTCAACTACCACCCGTATTGTCTGAAATAGATAGCCATGGACATAATTTGTCCCAGTGTCGTGTAATGGGGCCTATTAATCTCCATCAGAATACAATATGGCTTTATGTAAACACGATGTAATCTAAATACCTAAAAAATCACTTTTCGCTTCGCTGGCTGGATCAATCATTGTCACATTTTTTGGAAGCCGCGCAGCAAGTGTGACGTCATGCAACCTGTCCCTATCGGCCAACTAAGGCAAAATGGCATCGAGAAGATGGCTTCGTATTTTCTTCCGAGTAGGACCTTATCAGTGGATGTTTTTGCGCTTATGCACGTCTGTGCATTGAATTATGGGGTCCCGTTGGTTAATGGGCTATTAATCTCCATTTTGAAACGCATGATAAAGAAATGATGAAAATCGTTGTATTTGACCGTTAAGATTTTAGCTGAGACCATTCATAACAGCTTCTCCGGATAACCTGACAATCAAGCATTGTAGAACCTGCAATGTACACTTAAGGTTTGCAAGTCGTAATGAATATTGACTCCAGTGTATAACGCTGTGGAATATTAAAAATGCATGAGGCATGGTGTCTGTCATATTCTGTCGTGTATGTATGGATAACATCTGCCCTGTTGTTATCATAGCAGAAGACATCTGATAACGGTTACGTCATTGACCACTCTTTAAACCACTTTGGGGTGGGGATGTCAGGTGTGTAAGCAGTAATGTAGCTATTTGTCACAACCACAGTGCAGAACACAATATAATAATATTGCGCGAATTCTTGGATCGAATTAGTACTT